>CM065472.1:36169921-37392383 GCA_032872505.1 Leptopilina syphax
AAATTATTAGAGACTAAAGGGAGAGAGTGAGAGAGAGAGAGCAAAATAGAGAAGTGTGAGACAGTGAGGGTCTGTCGCTTGTTCGGGAATTATAAGCGGTAGCTAATGGCTCTCCAGAGTCGGGAGTAAGTTGCCGTTGGTATCGGATTTACGTTTCTCCCAAGCAGAAACTAGCTACAAACAAGGTAACTTGACCCAAATAATCGAAATCGGTTTTCGCACAACGAAACTCAGTGGCGCAAGTTTTCGGACAATGTTACATATATGTATATATGTATAGGAAAAGGAATAGAATGGAAGGAGAGGGATGAAAACGACCAAGCGAGCAGCACTGTACGATGTTATTAAAGTAGTAAATTTCACTCTCGCCGAGTTACGGATTACGCATGCTCACCCAAACTCGGCTTTACCAAATAAGCTTCAACTAAAATTGTTTGAAAAATATGCAAGCCAGAAAGGAAATATACAATTTTCTTAATGTTCCTAAATTGTAATATCGGTGGAAAAGTGAAGACATTTCAGTAAAGTTGAATTTCTTTATTTCATCTGTGGTTCGAAGTTTCTCAAAAATTTCAATTATCTGCAAACTTTTTCTCTTAATTGGGACTATAAAATCATAATTCATCCACCAGTGCAATATAATGATTGTTTAAAAAAATTTTTCTATTAAAATATTTATTTCTGCCATTTACACTGAAAGAGATTAAAGAAAAAAATATTTCTTTGCATTAACATAAAAAATATACTAATTAAATATTTTTATTACTTGTAATTAATTGTATTTATATTAAAAATTAGTAAAATGAAAGAATTATATATATTGAAATATAATTGTTCGTGAAAATATATGTTTCTTTTGGTATACAAATATTTTTAATAAAATCATTATTTTATTACAAAATTTTGGAAAGCTTACTTTAACAGTTGTGAAACAACAGTTGCCTGTTGTGAATTTAATATAATTTTCTATTTTACAGCAGTTCAAACTCATTGTCTAAAGACTCAAGAGCTATGTTGGTGTTTACCAAAAAACATAATATTTCATCCGAAAATCTATATTTTCTAATGATTCAAAGTTGCTACGCAACCTGGAAACCTGTAAAACCTGGAAATCTCAGGGAATTTTATAAACATTTCGAAAAAGACCTGTAAAAGTCAGGGAATTTTGATCGAAATCCTAAAAAATGTTTTCTAAAGTTATTGTATGTTTATTCTTGAAATCTAATTTCAGTTAAATATTTGAAATTATTTCAATTTTAAAAGAATTGAGTTTAAAATTTTCATAAGTAGATGAACTTCAAAAGATTTAGATTTAAAATTTTGTAAAATTTCAATTTTAAATGAATTTAATTAAAAATATAAAAAAAAACTTAGATTTAAAAGAAATTCTTAAAACTAAAATTCTTCTGAAATAAGTTAAATTTTTAATAAATTGATTATGAAAAATAATGGATTTATAGAAGAATTTTAGTTAAAAACAATAAAACAAATTGAATTTTAAAGCAATTTTAAATGATTGCAGAAATTCAATTATTTTCAAAAGTAGTAAAATTCTTCTCAGATGTTTAATTTTTTTTCAAAAATTTTAATAAAATTCTTGGAAAAATTTTAATTATTTTCAAAAACTCAATGCTGAATTTCAATTATTTTTAGTACAATTTTAATTGGATTTTTCGAAAAAAGTTATTATTCTTAAAAGTTTGATTACAATTTATCAAAGAAATTTTATTATTTTAATAACCTTTGCTACAATTTATTTATTTAAATTTAAGTATTATTTTCAATAAATTTTTAATTAAATTTCTTTAAAGAATAAAATTATTTTTAAAAATTTTAATAAAATTCTTTGCGTAACAATTCAATTTTTTTAAAATTCAATTATTTTCAAAACTTTTAATAAAATTATTGGCAGAATTTTAATTATTTTTAATACAATTTTCATCAAATTTCTCGAAAAATCCAATTATTTTTAAAAATTTTATGAAAATTTGTCAAGAGAATTCAATTATTTAAAAATTTTATGGAAATTTGTCAAGAGAATTCAATTATTTAAAAATTTGTTTATAAAATTCTTTATGAAAATTCAATTTTGAGAAACATTCAATTGTATAATAAAATACTTATTTTTACAGTCAAATAATTGACTTCTTGTAGAATTTTCTAAGAAATATTGATTTAAAAATGAATTTCAAATTAAAGTCTTTGAAAATTTGAACTTTTCATACTTTTAATTATTTTTATTTATTTTTTATTTAATAACATAATAACATAACATATTATAATAATTCTATAGAATTAATTTTTCTCAAGATCAGTCAAGTGGAATTTTTTTTAATTATTTAAAGTTTTTAATTTCTAATATACTTAATTGAAGAATGTGTTGGCAACAGATGCAACTTGAATCTATATTTAAATAATTTTTTATTATTTGTTTTTTGCCAATTCTTAAGTGACATAATTTTCTGCAAAGTAAATAAAAAATATTTTTTTATTTTAGTTCATTTTAAATATTTAAGAAATTTCATTTCATTGAAACTTTAACAAGTAATGTTTGATTATACAATTTCGTTAATGTTCAATTTGTAAACTGTCATATGTTAACCAGTTTTACTATTTTCAATTTATCAGCATTATTTATACTATACTATAAACAATTTACGCATTTTTCTATAAAATTTTGAGTAACTTCATAAATATTTTAATTATAAAAATTTGAAAAAAAAAATTTCAGAACTATGCTATTCAGAATTTATTTTTTATGAAAAGTTTAAAAATAAGTTTTTTTATTTAAAGAAAAATTATAACAACACTTAAGAAATGAAAAAAAAATTAAAAGCAAAATTAATTTTCGCTTAAAGTCATTTATAATGTTTCGAATATGATTATAATGAACTGTCACGAAGAACTTCCAAATTATTTTTTATTTTAAGAAATATATAAAAATAAATATCTGTACAAATGCTAGAATTAAAATTAAATTGAAGAATTATTTTTTTAACAATCATTATATTGCACTCGTTGATGAATTGAGATTTTATAGTCTGCAACTTGAGTTAACATTATATTGCACAAATAAATGCCTTACAGATTGCATGGAATTTTGAAAAATAATTATATAGTACGAATTTTTTAGTTAACATTTTATTGCACGGAGATTTGAATAAACATTTTATCATCGGAAGTGTCTATTATGTAATTTAACAGAAATCGTAGCTATTTTATATTATTCTTATGAGCAAGTTTTTCATAGTCAGTGACCTCAAAAACCCCCAAGTAACATTTCAGGCCAATTGGATCAATTTTTCATAAATTCGTCCGCCATATTGGATCCGCCATTTTGAATTGTGAAAAACTAACTTCACATTCGTAATCAGCGACCTCAAAAACCCTTTGACACCAATTTATAACAAAATCTGTTAATTTTTAAAAATTTTATCCGCCATATTGGACCCGCCATTTTGAAATTTGAAAAACTAAGTTCAGATTCGTAATTCGCGACCCCAAAAACTCCCATATATCAAGTTTAATAAAAAATCAACAACTGAAGAATAAATTAACGAAGTTTTAGAATGTAACAATTTATTGTAACGATATATAAAAGAGGATGAATTGAAAAAGTAATAAAATATTCACGGCAGGTAAAAAGAAATTAAATTTCAATATTATAAAAATTTTACCGTCATATTGCCGATATGCCAAGTTTTATTCGATTCGAAGTGATATATCTGAGAACTTTTTCGATGATAATGAATTGCTTTTTTTATAAACTTTTAAGTGGAATGTTTTTTAAGAAAAGTAAACATATTTAATAATTTTTCTACGTTCTGCATGAAATTAAATCGATCAAACAGTTGATGAATGTTGTTAACTTCCTCTTAGAAAGCAAACTGTCGTCAAGGAAGTGCGAAATTAAGTTAGACAAAGCATTCTAACGTTTTCCTCATCAACTTTCCTAAAATGCCCTAATGCCTCAGGAATGTTTAGAAGTATTCCAAAAGTAATTGCTTAAGTAAAATGACTTTAATAAAATGCCGAACAACCTTCTTAACTTTCGAGACAATGAAGTATAAAATATTATTATCATATTTATGAAAATGTTTATAAAACAAGACCTTCTCATTTTTAATGAGAATGTAATTTCATTATAAAATGTCTTTAAAAATCAATAAGAAACTGATTTCAATTTTTTTTGTCTTATAATGTTACTTTAATCCTCTGCCTGTCCGAATTTTTCTCCACTATAGCGTTTTTTACACTTACAAATTTGTTTTATTCTCATTTTATAAAACTACGCACGTAGGGGTTTTCGTGGTCACTGATTACGAATCTGGTCGATTCTGTATAATATCACTCCACTTACACTTCATTTCCACTCCAATTTCACTTTTACTCAAATTTTATTTCCACTCCACTTTCACTTTAATTTCACTTTTACTCTAATGTCATTTTTACTCCACATTCACTCCAATTTCATTTTTACGTAAATTTTATTTTCACTCCACTTTCATTTTTACTCAAACTTTTATTTTCACTCCAATTTCACTTCTACTCAAATTTCATTATTACTCCACTTTCACTCCAATTTCACTTTTACTTAAATTTTATTTTTACTCTACTTTCAATTTTACTCAAATTTCATTTTAACTTCAATTTCACTTTTACTCAAATTTTATTTTCACTCCACATTCACTTATACTAAATTTTTATTTTCACTCCACGTTTACTTCAATTTCACCTTTACTCAAATTTTATTTTCACTTTCAATTTCACTTTTACTCAAATTATATTTTCGTTCCACATTCACATTTACTCAAATTTTATTTTTATTTTACTTTCACTACACTCAAAATTTATTTTTACTCCACTTTCACTTCACTTTCATTCAAATTTTATTTTCACTTTATTATTTCACAATAAAATTTGGATGAAAGTAAAGTGAGAATAAATTTTTGAGTGAAAGTGAAACAGGAGTGAAAATAAATTTTGAATGAATGTGAAGTGAAAGTGTAGTGAAAATAAAATTTGAGTAAAAGTAAAAGTGAAGTGGAAGTGGAGTGAAAATAAATTTTGAATGAATGTGAAGTGAAAGTGTAGTGAAAATAAAATTTGAGTAAAAGTAAAAGTGAAGTAGAAGTGGAGTGAAAATAAAATTTAAGTAAAAGTAAAAGTGAAGTGGAAGTGAAGTGAAAATAAAATTTAAGTGAAAGTGAAGTGGTCTGATATTAAATTTTGAGTAAAAGTGAAAGAAAAATAAAATTTAAGTAAAAATGTGAAAGTGTAAAAGTGAAAATAAAATTTGAGGGAAAATGAATGAAGAGAAAAAGTGAAGTGAAATAAAATTCAAGTTAAAGTAAAAGTGGAGTGAAATTGGAGTGCAAATAAAATTTGAGTAAAAGTGAAAGTTGAGTGAAAGTTAAATTTGAGTAAAAGTGGAATTAGGGTGAAAATGAAATTTGAGTAAAAGTGACATTTGAGTGAAAATGGAGTGAAATTACATAATCGACCCCCAGATTTTCAAATTTCAAAATAGCGGATTCAATATGGCGGACTAAAATTTTTACATTTGATAGATTTTTATAAAACTTGGTACCTAGGACTAAAAAATCTCTCTTTAAGTACTAATAAATTGGTATTCTAAAATCTAACTGGTAATATTACGAAATTTCTAAATTTTATTTATAGAGAAAACAAACAGACGCTTTCAAACAAAAATAATGACGATTGCTTTTATAATTTGTTATTTGAGAATCTCATCTCGAATTCTCAGTTATTTTCGAATTTTCAATCGTTGTAAAATAAACAACAGTCTATCGTATATTCATATCAATTTAATGTTTTTTTTAAAAATAAATTAAAACTTGAAAAAGATGGTTGAACCAAAAGAAATTATTTATGTTCTTTTCATCATTGATCGAATTCTCTTCTCATATAATACTTAAAAGTGAATTTTATTTTTTCATTTTTTTGAAAAAAAAGAATCTTTTTGTTACAGTTGATAAAATCGAGTTTCATCGGGTGTGCCAAGATTGCCGAGAAAAACTTATTTCGTTAAATAAAACACTATCGTTATTCGTGGACTTTCTTTGCTTCCTTTTGTGAATTAATTAAGTGGCAATGGCTTTTCACGAGCTTCGCAAGATAAGGCTTTGTGGACAATGGATTTCGTGATCAGAAGAACAATGAAATTAATAGGCAGACCCTGCACTCACTCTTTCTCTCTCTCTCTCTTTCTCTTTCCCTTTTATTTCGCGAGAATTTTTCTGCTTCGCATCTCCATCACTACTATACTCGATGGTCGAGATGAGTCCCCACACCACAATTGATGCTTTCGAGGCAATGTATAGAAACTGAAAACGTTCATAGAAAAATAAGAGCATCACAAACTGAAAAAGAAAAGAAAAGAGTTCGCTGAGAATTCCAACGTTTGGACGTGCCCAAACGTTATCACAGAATGGTCACCAAAAGGAACGTTTCTCGAATATAGACCGTCGTCGGTTCTCTTTTTTTTGCACCCACTTTTCTTGATTCACGTTCTATCGTACGTTTATACTCGACCTTCCGATTTCTCAGAGTAGGGCCTTTTCTTCAAAGTTGCTCATCTGTGAGTTCAACCACTCAATCAGACCAAAATCTCGGACATGTGTCCAACAAAATAAAAATGAAGAGGAAAAAATTAAATGCAGTTTGCCGAAATTCAATGGAACTGTAAACTGATTTACGTTTCTCGAATCTATCTGATCGACATAAATTTTATATGTCAATTGTAATGAAATAACATCCAATTGATTTAAGATTTCTACTGTTTAACAAAAGTGTCATGTCCGAGTGACAATTTAATTGTTAGTAACAATATGTTTGTTTATAACAATTGAACTATAAGTGTGAATTGTGAAATTAACAATAATTATAAGATTATAACAAATATTGTAAACATTTATAATTATTTTCATAATTAATTATTATGAAAATTGTATTATTATATTAGGTTACCTTTAAATAACTGGTGTAACATTAGAATAAGCATCGATTTAACCCCTTGACTGTGAGAGTACGTCTATAGACGTACATTTGAAAGTGGGCTTCCAGTGTGAGGAACGTCTATAGACGTACATTCAAAAAAATTGATAAAAGGCAGAGAAAACAAGTAAATTTACGTCACACATACGTTACTTATGGTATTTTCGACGCTAAATCCGAATATGAAGTTAGATTTTCAAAATTCAAAATGGCAGATATATTTTTTTGAATTTATTGGATTTGTTTAAAACTTGTTACTCGGGGGTTTTCGAGGTCGCTGATTCGGAATATGAAGTTAGATTTTTGAAATTCAAAATGGCGAATACAAAATGGCGGACGTATTTTTTGAATTCATCGTATTCGCTTGAAACTTGTTACTCGGGGGTTTTCAGGGTCGCTGATAACGAATCTAAGCTCAGATTTTAAAAATTCAAAATGTTGGACGTATTTTTTTGAATTCATCGTATTTGCTTGAAACTTGTTACTCTGGGGTTTTCAGGGTCGCTGATAACGAATCTAAAGTGCATTTTTAAACATTCAAAATGGCGGATCCAAATCAGCGACCTCGAAAACCCCCGAGTAACAAGTTTTAAGCAAATCCGATAAATTCAAAAAATATGTCCGCCATTTTGGATCCGCCATTTTGAATTTTGAAAATCTAACTTCATATCTGGAATCAGCGACCTCGAAAACGCCCGAGTAACAAGTTTCAAGCAAATCCGATGAATTCAAAAAAATACGTCCGCCATTTTGGATCCGCCATTTTGAATTTTAAAAATCTGACTTCAGATTCGTCATCAGCGACCCCAAAAACCCCTGAGTAACAAGTTTAAAGTGAATCCGATGAATTTTTGAAAATGTCGTCCGCCATATTGGATCCGCCATTTTGAATTTTGAAAGTCTGACTTCATATTCGGAATCAGCGACCTCGAAAACCCCCGAGTAACAAGTTTCAAGCAAATCCGATAAATTCAAAAAAATACGTCCGCCATTTTGAATTTTGAAAATCTGACTTTAGATTCGTCATCAGCGACCCTTAAAACCTAACTGTACCCAATCTCACAAATTTTGGTCGCAAAAAAATTTCTTAACATTTTGGACCCACTTTATAAATTTTTCTCCTCACAGCGAAGGGGTTAAAGTAGAATAAAAATATGACAGTTGAGTAAAGGAAAAATGAAAGTAGAGAGAAAATATTGTCAATGAGGTATGAATATAATATACGTATATATTTGACCTGGGAATCGATTATGTAATTTCACTCCACTTGATTCCACTTTCACTTCACTTTCACTCAAATTTGATGTTCACTCCAGTGTAACTCCACTTTCACGTTTACTCAAATTTTATTTTCACTTAACTTTCACTCTACTTTAACTTCACTTTCATTTTTACTCAATTTTTATTTTCACTCCACTTTCACTATTTATTTAAGTAATAATAAAAGTGAAGTAAAAATAAAATTTAAGGGAAAGGAAAGTAGAGTGAAAATAAAAAAGGAAAGGGAAAGTGTAGCGAAAATAAATTTTAAGTGAAAGTGAAGTGAAAATAAAATTGAGTTGAAGTGAAAGTGAAGTAAAAGTAAAGTGAAAGTGGATTAGAAATAAAAATTGAGTAAAAGTGAAAGTGGAGTGAAAGTAAAGTGAAACTGTAGTGAAAATAAAATTTGAGTCAAAGTGAAATTAAAGTGAAAGTGAAGTGGAAGTGGAGTGAAAGTAGAATGGAAGTGGAATGAAAGTGAAGTGAAATTACATAATCGACCCGATTCCGTCACTATACTTCAGTTTCTTTTGACTTTCACCTCATTCTGACTTCACTTTCACCTCACTCTTACTTCATATACACCTAATTCTTACTTGACTTTCACTTCACATTCACCTAATTGTGACTTCACTCTCACTTCACATTCACCTAATTCTTACTTCATTTCACTTCACATTCACCTAATCCTTACTTCACTTTCACCAAATTGTCACTTCACTCTCACTTTACATTTACATAATTCTTACTTCACTTTCACTTCTTTTTTAACAAATTCTCATTTAACTTTCACAGCATTCACACTTTACTTTCAATTTACTTTCACTACACTTTCATTTCATTTTAACTTCATTTTCTCTTCACTTTCACTTCATTCTCACTACACTTTCACTTTACTCTTACTTTACTTTCACTTTACTTTCACTCTACTTTCACCTCACTTTCAGTTAATAAATTATGACAAAGTAGAGTAAAAGTTAAGTTTCAGTAAAGTGCAAGTGAATTGAATGTGAATGGAAAGTAAACTGACGGTGAATTTAAATGAAGTCAGAATGAGGTGAAAGTGAAGTATTAAGTGTAAAGTGAAAGTGAAGTGAGAAAGGGATAAAAGTAAAGTGTTGGTAGTGAATTGAATTTTTTTCATAAAAGACTAAAAAGTATTTTTTTTTTCAAAACTTAAAAGAAAATTAAGTAGTATAATTTTTTTTTTTTAAATAAAATTATTTTAAAAATAACAAAAACTTAGTAACACTTATTTACTACCCTTGTCCTCATTTCATTCTTTCAATGAAATAAATCAAGGAATAGTTAGGGAATAATATTGTATGTTCTTAGATTTGGAATAAATAAAACTTAAAAACTTTGGACATAACAAAAGTTTCGAAAAATTGGATATGAGCAAAAAATTAGTGAACACCATATCGATGTAAAATGGACGAGGACACGAATAGTCACTTTTAGTGTTAAAATTAGAGGGAAAGATATCGCGTGTTCCAAAACTTAAAGATCTTCTGCAAAACTGGCAAAGTTGATTACCGAACACGAGAGTTATGTCTACATTGTAAAGTGGATCAATAAAATCGATAGATAATTCACAAGTGGAATTATTCTTCGCTGCTTTTGTATAATTTCCCAATCGCATGTTGAAAATAAGGATGTATTATTTTTAACTCTTTTCATAGTTCTGCAACAGGCCAAATTAAATATATTTTACTTATAAGATCAAAAAGAAATAATAAAAAATGTATTAAACGAAAAAAAATTCTATTTCTTCTACATAATATTAATATTTGAATATTTTCTTTACATTTATTTTTGTCGAGTTTTTTCTAAAGGAGAGTTTTTTTTCAATTCCACATTGCACCGTCGACAATATTGAGATCCCTTAGTCCAACGATTATGGAAATTCAAACGAATGGCGAGCCATTAATTCTCCCTGGGAATATCCAGCGAATTACTGGTCTCTTCAAATATTGACATTGTCCTTTAGCGTGGTGCGGTGGTGCTGGTGCCAAGCAGGCGAGAATGGGTAAACGAGAAATAGAACTGTCAAGGAAACCTGCCTCTCGTGTCATCAAAATTGTCCCAACGAACGAGCAAAAGTAAACGTAATTTTAATTAATTACTTCCTAATTTATGTAAACTTTCTAAGTATAATGTAACGCCTGGAAAATCGATTAGTAATGTCTACTTCTTAATGTTTTTTTAACTTGCCCGTTGAAAAAAAAGTGTAGTGGTAATATTTCTAGATAATTCTTTTTATGAATTCGATTAGGTCGGAATTTTGCTTAAAAAGGGGGAAATGCTGAGAAAAGAGGAAAATAAAGGAGATTTAGTGAAGGGGAAAAAATTTATTTGGGAATAATTTTAAAGAATCATAAAATTGGCATCTGCATCGAGTACTTTTATTTTCAATTCATTTATCTCACTTTCACTTTATTTTTCCTCACTTTCACTTTATTTTACTTCACATTCACTTCACCTTGATTTCAAGTGAAGTGAAAGTGAGGTAAGTGAAAGTAATTCAATTACCTCACTTTACTTCACTTTCACCTCACTTTTACTTCTATTTCAAGTGAAGTGAAAGTGAGGTGAAAAAAAGTGAAAGTGAGATAAGTGAAGGAAAATGAAAATGAAGTAAAATTACAGAATAGCAACTCTGTCAGCTGCGCGTCACTTACATAATTTCATTTCACATTTACTCCAATTTCACATCAGTTTCACGATATTTTCACTTCATTTTCACACCACTTTCACTTTACTTTCACACCACTTTTACCCTATTTTTACTTTACTTTCACTTCACTTTCACCTCACTCTCACTTCGAATTCACCTAATTCTTACTTCACTTTCAATTTACTCTCACTACAGTTTCACTTTACTTTCACTTCACTCTCACTTCACTCCCACTACATTTTCACTTCACTTTCACCTTAATGTCAGTTTACTTTCACTTCACAAGTTATGTCAAAGTAGAGTAAAAATGAAGTTAAAGTTAAATGACAGTAAAATGAAAATAAAGTCAAAGTGAAATAAAATGGACAGGTAAGTGCAATTATAGTAAAGTCCAAATGGAGCGAAAGTAAAGTGAAAATGGCCTAAGGGTATAATAAAAATCGATTAGAAGTAGAATAAAAATATCTTGACAGTTGAATATAATATGCACCTATATATTTGACCTGGACTGTAACTTCACATCACTTTCACCTCATTCTGACTTCACTTTCACCAAATTCTCACTTTACTTTCATTTCCCATTCACCTAATTTTTACTTCACTTTTATAAAATTCTCACTAATTTTCAATAAATTGTTATTTAACTTTCACCTCATGCTTACTTCACTTTCAATTTAGTCTCACTATATTTTCACTTCATTTTAGCTTTATTTTCATTTTTCATTTTTTCACTTTCACTTCACTTTACTGTCACTACATTTTCTCTTTACTCTCACTTTACTTTCACTTCACTTTTACTCTATTTTTACCTCACTTTCAGTTCACAAATTATGTCAATGTAGAGGAAAAGTTAAGTTAAAGTAAAGTGAACGTGAATTAAATGTGAATGAAAAATAAAATGAGAGTGAATTCAAAGTGAACTTAGAATGAGGTGAAAGTGAAGTATTGAGTGTAAAGTGAAATTGAAGTGAGAAAGGGATAAGAGTAAAGTGTCGATAGTGTAGTAAAAGTATTAGGAGACTGAAGTGAATTGAAAGTGAAGTGAGAGTGAAGTAAAAGTATAGTGAGACTGAAGTGAATGTGAATTGGAAGTGAAGTGAGAGTATCGTGAAAGTGAGGTAAAAGTAAAGTGAAAGAGGCGTGATTTGAGCTTTATTCTCACTTCACTTTTATTTTACTTTGACAGTGAATGTCAAGAGTGAAGTGAAAGTATAGTGAGAGTGAGTTGAAGTGAAAAGAAAGTAAAATAAATGAAGTGACAATGAGGTGAAGTCGAAGTGATGTGAGAATTAGGTGAAAGTAAAATGAGAGAAAAGGAAAAGTGATGTATTAAAAGTGAAGTGAAAGTATAGTGCGAGTGAAGTGAATTAAAACTGAAGGGAGAGAGTAAAGTGAAGTGAAAGTAAGATGAGAGTGAATTAAAAGTGAAGTGAGAAGGAGGTGAAAGTGAAGTATTGGGAGTAAAGTGTAAGTAAATTGAGAGAGAAGTAAAAAGGTAGTGAGGATGAAGTGAAAGTAAAGTAAAAGTGAAGTGCAATTGAAATTACAGAATCGACCCCCTGAAGAACTTCAGGACATTATGGATCTTAGTATTCCCAATGTACCCTTAAATTTTTGTTCTGAAATTTATAATTCATTATTTTTGAAATGTAATAAAGAAGCATAATATATTCCTAAACGTATATTTTCAGAATTAATGTTTTCAAAAAATATTTTCATAATATACCCTTGAACATTTGTTCTTAAAGAGCAACGTTATAATGAAAACAATAATTTTTTCTCGTAAGGGAAAAATAAATTTTTCTCCACTCTCGCGGAACGCTTTAATTTCTCACAATTAGAAAAGTTCCATTTGCAAAAAAGTTGCGCCTCTTGTGTTGTGAAACTTTTTTTTTCTCTCTTTTTTGGTTTGAAGGTTGTGCCCGCCTTTCTATATCACTTTTTCCTTCAAAAGTTTTTTTTAGCAAAACCGAGAGAAACGTATGAAGACTGAAAGCATACAAAACTTGCAGGATTAAAAGTTCTTTTCTCCTGAGCACTTAAATGTATTCAACTGTTAAGAAATAATGATAAAAAATTTTTTTTTTTGACGAGTATATATGTGGTGGTAAAGTGGTGGCCAAAGGTGGAATGTTCATCCTTGGAACTTTTTTCCTACCCCTGTAAATTTATCGCTTGGAATTATCGAGAAACATCGTGGGACTGGCGTAATTGTGACCTTAAGGGCCGAACCGCAGGATTAACCTTAGGTACTATTCGGATCCCATGGACTTCCACAGTATTCGCTTGCGACATTTAGAACTAATGTAATTTCATCCTTAACTCACTCCACTCTTTCATTCACGTCGGTCTTTCCAGACTCATATATATTCTTCAGGGCTGGAGCCTTTACTTTCGTTAAAGAGAGAAAGAGAGAGGCATACACTGCGAAACAGCGGAAATTAAGGATTTCATTTTCGTGGTCTTGAAATAAAGAGGATTTTCTTTTAGAATTTATGAAAGTTGAGAAATTAATTGGAATTTATACCATTGGGGGATAGAATTTCTTTATATATATATATATATATATATATATATATATATATATATATATATATATATATATATATATCGAGCAAATGGTAAGAGTATTGATTTTATAAATTCATTAGATTCTTGAAATTTAATTAAGTTCGAAGTATATTTCTGGGTTGATTTGAAAAATTATAATTTCATACTCTTTGTTGCGGCCCTTGAAGACCGCACCTCTTTGAATTGGTACAAGACCGGACGTCTTCTTTCTTTTTCTCTCTCTCTCTCTTTCTTTTTTCAACTTCAACCCATCTTTCTTAACTCGCTTCGTCCCATTCTCGACTCTCAACCCACTGTAACCACTCAACTTCCTGCGGAAATCGAGATTAAATCATAACGTATTTATTAAACGTCTCGATTTAAATTCTAATAAATATTCCAAACCCCCTCACCCTTAGGAAACTCGCTTCAAACTGTTGAAAGATATTTCTAATTTATTCCACTTATTCGCCCTTTACGAAAGGAAAACGCTATCATTTGCTGTAGAAAATTGCTCTTGCAAAAAATATTTGACATTTTCAACGAAATGGAATATATAAATAATGAATATAAAAGGATTATTGAAAAATTTATTGACTCCTCAAGTTTAAAATTACAGTGACAGCGTAATTGATAATATGAAAGTTGTTCATCATTATATGGAGAGAGAATAATTGAGAACGCAATTGGTAGTGTCGGTGCAGTCAATAAGTTGAATAATGTGATTTCACTTCATTTCCACTCCATATTTAGTTCATTTTTACTTCACTTTCACTATAATTTTACATCAATTTTATTCGAGATTCATTTTACTTTCACTTTATTTTCACTTCACTTTTCACCACTTTCACTCTACTTTCTCTTCACTTTCACTTTACTGCCACTACACTTACACTTCCTTTTTACTTCACTTTGATCACTTCATTTTCAATTCACTTCACTCCTCTTTCAACCAACTTTCACAACATTCTTACTCCACTTTGATTTTACTTTCACTTCACTATCACCTCATTCTCACATCATTTCATCTTCACTTCATATTCACCTTATTGTCACTTCACTTTTCCTTCACCCTCACTACCTTTTTACTTCACTCTCACTGTACTTTCACTTCACTCTCCATACTTCACTTTTACCTCATGCTTACTTCACTTTCAATTCACTCTCATTTTACTTTTACTTCACTTTACTCTCACTTCAACTTTAATTCACATTCACTTCACTGTCACTATACTTTCAATTCAGTCTCAATATTTCACTTTTACTTCTCTCTCATTGTACTTTCATCTAATTCTCTCATCACTTTAACTTCACCTTATTGTCACTTCATTTTCATTTTATTATATTATGTGACACGATCTGAAGAAAGGGACCTTAGAAGCAAATCATTTTAAGGTTAGGTTAGAGTTACTTTTTTCTTGTTTGAAAGTTTCTTTTTACTTATTTCGAATTAAAATCAGTGTTTATTAAATATTTTAGTTTTAATGAAGACTTAAACTTTAATGATTTATATTGACAGTTGATCCTTTTTTTGTATTTTCATTTAAAAAATTGCAAACATAACCTATAATTTTTTGCTTCTAAGGTCCCTTTCTTCAGATCGCGTCACATATCTTTATTTTATATTCTTAACACTTCACCTCACTCTCACTATACATTAAACTTCACTCTTGACATTCACTGTCACTTTATTAATGTTAAATTCAACTTTACTTCTCACCAAAAAGAAAGTAACATTGAGAGTGAAGTGGATATGAATTAAAAGTGAAGTTATGGTGGAGTGGAAGTGAAGTTAAAATGAAGTGAAAATAGGTTGAAAGTGAAGTGAGTTTGAGGTTCACTTCACTTCTCTTTCACTTCATTTTTACCTCATTTTCACGTTACTCTCACTTCACTTTCAATTCACATTCACTTCCGTCTTACTATACTTTTACTTCACTCTCTACACTTTATTTTTATCACTTTCTCACTTCACTTTCACTTAACACTCAAAACGTCACTTTTACCTCATTCTAACTTAAATTTAAAGTTTAAACTCACTCTCATTTTACTTTCACTACACTTTTCATTCACATTCACTTCATTCTCACTTGAGTGTAACTTAACTTTTACTCTACTTTGACATAACTTGTGATGTGAAAATAAAGTGGAAGTAAAGTGAAAGTAAAGTGAGAGTAAAATGAAAATATAGTGAGAGTGAAATGATGTAAAAGTGTAGTGAGAGTAAATTGAAAGTAAAGTGGGAATGATGTGAAAGTTAAATAAGAATTTGTTGAAAATGAAGTGAAAGTGAAGTAAGAATTAGATGTAAATGTAGTGTAAGTGAAGTATAAGTGAAGTGAAAGTGAAGTGAAAGTGAAGTAAGAATTAGGTGTAAATGTAGTGTAAGTAAAGTGTAAGTGAAGGTTAAGTGAAGTGTAAGTGAAGTGTAAGTGAAGTATAAGTGAAGTAAGTATTAGGTGTAAATGTAATGTAAGTGAAGTGAAGTAAAAGTGAACGTGAAAGCGTATATAAAGATTAGTGAAGTGAAAGTGAAGTAAGAATTAGGTGTAAATGTAATGTAAGTGAAGTGTAAGTAAAGTGTAAGTGAAGGTTAAGTGAAGTATAAGTGAAGTGAAGTAAGGATTAGGTGTAAATGTAGTGTAAGTGAAGTATAAGTGAAGTGAGAGTAAAGTGAAAGTGAAGTGAAAGTGAATGCAGACTAACACCTCAAGCTAATAAAGATATTCTAAAGAATAGTTTGTACCCTCATTAGATAAAATTTATGCTAACCGGGAAATCTAATCTAAAACTAGGCAAGCGGAATTCACATTAATTATACGGTTCTCCATTCTTAAATGAGACTGTTAAGTAAAGGTTTCATTTGGAAAATGGTTGTCTTAGGAATGTGTTAGGATGGTCCTGAGAATGAAGTAAATGTCTACCTTAGATTTAAATGAACCAAAGGAATGCTTTCGAATCAATTAACAGAAATTTTCATTCAATATTTTTTCTTAATATTCCACACGTCAATTATAGGTACAATTGTTTTTCTTTTAGTCACAAAGAAGAAATTGTATTTTAGAAAAATAATAATAATTAGTAGCAAAGGAATTTTAATTTTCTGTTTGAATTTTGTTGTGAAGGTAAATCATTAACGGATGGAGCGCTGTCGAGTAATTTCATGATTTTCTAAAGTCTGAATCTCCTAGAGGTGTTTCGGAACACAAACACGCATACACTGTGTTGTAGAGGTAAATCCCTTAAATAATGTAACATTTGTTGTTACAAAGTTCCCGCTTTATTTACATATTCCCTAATGAAGCGAATAACATTTAAAGTTTCTTGTTGTGGTAGCATCATCATTAGAAAAAAAACTGGACAAATCCTATAAAATATTCTCAAGGGGTTCGATTATGAAATTTCACTTTACTTCCATATTTTTCACATATTTTCCTACAAATTCAGTTATTTTACTTTCTAAAATGACGTTTATGTGCGTTTAGTGTAAAATTTTAATTTTTGTAAATTGAAAATGAATGTGAAGTTAAATTACAAGATCCAACTCTTAGGGGGTCGAGTTCTTTTTACTTTGACTTTAATTCTCACTTATATTTTCAATTTGCTTCTTACGTATACCTTTCTTTTTCTAAATTCAATCGTTTTAAAAAAATTCGAATTCAAAAAATTATTAATTAAAAAAAAATTAATTATCAAAGTGAAAATGAAAATAAATTTTTGTCAAAGTGAAAATATATATCTGTCAAAGTGAAAGTGGAAATGAAAATAAAAATAAAGTAAAAAACTAATAAAAACTTTAAATAAAAATCATTTAAAGTAAAATTAAAAATGAAAGTGAAAATAATATTTGCTAATTTTATTGGTAATCCTATTGTTGTTAGTTATTGTTAATAATGTTAATCGATTCAACAATTCCAAAAAGCACATTTTAGATGGTTACAAATCACATTTGTCAGACAAGAGAAATCTAACAATAGGATTAGATGAACATTGAGTTTTCAGTCACTAAAAGTCAGATTATGTTTTGAAAGGGGAATGTCGCAAACATTTGTTAGCAATTTAATGAATCCAAGTAATTCAACGAGGAACTCATTACACTTCCCCATAAAAGATTGAATCTCTTAGTTCACGTAGGGCATTCTATATGCTTTAAAGTTTTATGCCTTGCGTTACAAGCATTTTGTTAGTCATTAGGAAAGTTAGAATTAGAGAATTAGAGTATTGGATGAGTAGCACAAAAGTACTGGCTTTAGTCAGTTGTATACTAAATTTAGGAGTTTCCGAAGGGTACTTCATGTTTTACATGATGTTATAAACATTTTCAAATCCATTTGCAGAAATCACCTAATTTTGTCTTATAGCAGAATAGTGGCTGTAAAAAATAATTCAGTATTTTACTAATGTTTTGAATTGTGATAAATGTTTGTTTGTTTTGTACTATCAATTTTTTTATTGCTTTAAAATTTTTTTGTTTGAGTAATTTCATTTCTACTTTCACTTTCACTTTCATTTTCACTTTCACTTTCATTTTTATCAATTTCTTAAAATTGGAAGTGAATGTTAAATTAAGAGTAAAAGTTAAAATTCCTATAAAATTCGATGTGGGTAAAAATGAAAGTAGTACCGAAAGTGGAAGTTAATGAAAGTGAAAGTGAAAGTGAAAATATTTTTGAATTTAATGGAAATGGAAATGAAATTACATAATTGACCACTTTTTCTGTGCCTTTCGAAAACTGTAGAACCAATTTTTTAAAATTTAAAAATTCTATCAAGAAAAATATCCCACTTTCCTAAATGGCGTATATCACTTTACATTCCCTTAGTGCTTATAAATAGCGATATTTTTTTCTCCATGCGCACGAACACTTTTTATCTTTATTCACCCCGAGCTATCATATTTTTCGCTCGGTCACAATATTACGCGATTACTTTTTATTCTCGATCGCACTAACTAAAAAAAAAAAAATAACAACTAAATGCAATGGCAGTATCTCTTTTACGTGAAAATAGTAAATCGTGCCACTGTTAGTGAAGATAATCGTTATCTCCGGACAATTGTCCTCAATATAAGCACCAAGTGGAAAACCAGTCGTTGCAGCAGTTCCTCCTTAAGATGCGGCAATGATAGCGAATAAAATACAAGGAATAAAGCACCCAAGTGAGCGAGATGAAAGTTCTTTGCAAGCAGTGGAACAAAATGGACATTTTCACCCTTATTCCTTCCCAGCTAACTCAAAGAAAACCGCGGAACATTACACCAGATAGTGTTAATAGTACCATACTCTTGGCTTTGTAATTGGCAATTATTTCAGCTTATTCTTCTCTTTGTCCTACGGACATTATCCTCCCCAACGCTTCGAATGTGATTCCCCAAAGAATCCTCCAATGTCTTCCAGCTGCTGTGTGACCTTTATGGAATTTTTATATACGTAATAGTTTCGCGTTCCAAAGAAAAAAAATTTAGTTCTATTTCATATTTATCAGTGGATTTAAGGATATATCAATTTTGTCATGTTCCTTATACATGAACAAATCTAAAAAAAAATTGCTGAACCACAATTTCTTGATAATAAAATCATTATAAATAAATGGATAACGAAAATAAATGTCCCTTTTACATAAAAAAAAAGTTACTCGGGGTTTTCGGGGACGCTGAATACTATAAATGAAAATAGATTTTGATGATTTAAAAATGTTGAATAAAAATAAAAGATGCTTAGGTATATATAAGTCATGTACCAAACAGTCTATAATCCAGTAATCCCCGAGTAACTATTTTCAACAGAATTCAGTAAGCTTTTATTTTTCATTTCGGACAATTTAATTTTAAAAAAAACTAACTTCACATTCGTATCCACCAGTTCTAAAAACATCCCAGTAGTAATTTTCAAGTGAATTCAGTCGATATTTAATTTTCATATCCACCGTATTTGATTTGTCATTTTTAATTTTTTTTAAAACTAACCCTAAATTCGTATTCCGCGACCCCAAAAACCTCTGAGTAACTAATTTCAACTGAAATCAATCAATTTTTGTATTCCCGCCATATTGGATCCGACATTTTGAATTTTTAAAAACTGATTCAGTCGATTTTAAATTTTCATGACCACCAAATTAAATCCGATATTTTGAATTTTTAAAAACTGACCCCAGATTCATTTTCAGCGACCCCAAAAACCCCCCGAATAATGATTTTCAAGCGAATTCAATAAAACGAAAAATGCGTGACTCAAAGGGTTAAAACATAAAAATTTTTGTATTCTCACCATTACCAAAATTTATTGAAAAAAAATATTTCAGGTTTTGAATTATTTTTTATCATTTGCTATGGCTTACTATAGCTTTTATAAATTTTGAGGGTTTTAAATATTTTTTCATTAGCCATGGTACGAATAGTTTTTGACTATAGTAAAAATGTAGAAATTTTGTGGGTTTAAAAACCCCGGTTGAAAATATTAAAAATTGTTTGAGTTATGCTGCGTGGAGTTTTCAAAAACTACGTTTTGAGAAAAACGAGTTTAAAGGGCAACACCACTATAACGGTCTATAAAAAGCATTTTTTAATAATTTTTTTTTAATATGAGGAAAGGATTTTTTTTTAACGAAATGTCACTTTTGTGAATCGCTATTTTTACGAATTGTCAGTTTTGCGAAAAGTCATTTTTGCGAAATATCATATTTACGAATTGTCATTTTTTTACGAAATGTCATTTGTCCGAACTGTCATTTTACCGAATTGCATTTAAACGAACTGTTATTTTAACGAAATGTCACTTTTGCGAAAAGTCATTTTTGCGAAATATCATATTTACGAATTGTCATTTTTACGAATAGTTATTGTTCCGAAATGTCATTTTTTCGAATTGTCATTTTTATGAAATGTCATTTTTGCGAATGGCCATTTTGACGAATTGGCATATTTACGAAATGTTACTGTTGCGGATTGTCATTTTTGCGAAAATTGATGTAGTAAATCTATATATGCATACAAGTTTACTATAGCAATTTTCGTAAAAATGTCAATTCGCAAAAATGACATTTCGTAAAAATGACAATTCGAAAAAATGACATTTCGGAACAATAACGATTCGTAAAAATAACTATTCGTAAAAATAATATTTCGCAAAAATGACTTTTCGCAAAAGTGACAATTCGTAAAAATGTCGATTCGCAAAAGTGACATTTCGTTAAAATAACAGTTCGTTTAAATGCAATTCGGTAAAATGACAGTTCGGACAAATGACATTTGAAGAATAATCAGCTAATGGTAAATGTTTCAAAGTACAGCTCATAGCTTGTTTATACTTTGTCTAAAGTTTCTGGCCATAATTAGCTAGAATTTACCATTTTTCCGTTTCTACGCTGAAGAGTTGAGTGTTTTTCGAAAATGTTATGCCATTAAAAAAAGGTATCATGAAATAAATTGATGAGATACCTACTTGAAATAAATATTGACCGCACGTACAAAAAAATCTTGTGTTCATCTTTTGTTGTGTTGTCAATCGTGTGATCGTACAGAGGGGTTTATATGTGTACGGTGGAAATTTAGTGAAACAGAGATATAAATCGTTTGATAACGTGGTCCAGGGCCTCTCGGGCATCAATATATATTCTCTCGGATATTTGGCCAAGTGCCAGTTAACTTTGTGGAGGGAGAGTGAGGGTAGGTGGGTTTATATTCTATGGGAGAGGATGACCATCGTGTCAGGTGACGCCACGCCACGCTGGGCCGATATCACTAATTGCGAAAAACCAGCTCGCAAACATCGATGCTGCAACGACTTTTTACTCTGCTTGAAAAGCGTATTTCGTTTCTCTCCTCTTCCAATTCCCCCCTTTAAACCCTTTTCCGATCTCCGATAACGATAGGCGTTGACCGATGTACCCGTCGACAATACACCGTTGGCTAACTTCCGCTGAGAGAGGGAGAGAGAGGGAGAGAGAGAAAGAGAGCACAGAGACCGATAAGTAATGTAGTATATGGTGGCTACAATAAAAAAAAACGATGGGGTTTTTTTGTTTTTCAAAACGATCGTTTCGTTTCGCACATGGTGTCGCGCACAATAATGTGAATTTCAAAAAAAAAAACCCGGTAGCAAACTTGAACTTTTTATGAGCCATTTTAATGTATCGATATTAATCTTTCTTTTTTTTGAAAAAAACAAGCTTTTAGAGGCTTTTAGTTTGACGAGATTGATTTTTATAGAGGAATCCATAAAAATACATATTGTGTACGCGAATGGCATGACATCATTTTTACATTACAGAATTGAAAAAATGCTATTTCAATATATTATTTTGATTAGATTTTTTTTTAGTTTGACTCTTTTATTAAATAACTGTAGCAATGAAATTAATGGTAAAAATATTTGCGGTAAATAGGAGCAAAAAGTACTTAACTATGTCAAAGTAACGAAATGTTTCACATAAATTTTTATACAAAAGTGACTTCAAAATGTAAGTTGCAAATTACATTTATTGATGAATAATGAAAATAATAACAGAAACCGCTGCCAAGTTGTACATTTTTATAATTTTGGTGTTCATTGTATGAACACTTTGCTTTCTTATAGAAATAATAATAATTGAAATATAAGAATTAATTTTTATAAAAGAGTTAAAAATCATTAAATTTTGTCCAAAAAATATGTTTTTATATATTCTATAAGATGGTTATAACACACTGTAAAAAAGGGAGTTAAATTTTAACTCCCCAGGGGAGTCTATGAAAGTCGCACCGATTGGAGAGTTAATGCCAGGGGAGTTAAATAAAGAGAGTTAAAATTTAACACCCAAATGCTAACTCCCTAAATTTTTTACAGTGTAGTTTAATAATTACACATAAGTTAATAAACAAAAATGTTGAAAAAATGATATTTTCCACAATTATTGATTTTTCAAATAACAATAATTTGATAATTTCTGACCGAATCAGGTTCAAAAATATTCTAATCGAAGCGTTTTTTAATGCTCTATAAGTTGGTAATGATACTTTTAAAGTTACTTTTATATTTTTCAACAAAATTTTCAAAAAAGTGTTATTTTCAAAAAATTTAGATTTTTAAAACTTTAATATCTCCGGCTAATATAGACGAAAAATGTTCAATGAAGGCTCAAAAGATGCGTCTGAAAAAACTCTACAAAACTAAAGAAAAACATTTATAGGTGTCCTAACATTTTTTTTAAGTTAAGGCCAAAAAACGTTTTTTTTACAAAATTAAAAATGCAAAAAAAATATAGTTAAACTTTATGAATCGGGCTGAAAATACTCTTATTTTATGTCCCTCGGGGAGACCTACAATTTAGAAAAAAATTGAGGCCTTTAGCTCTTTCTCGTTCTGAGATATTGAGGCAAATGTAATGTTAGTACACACACATACACATTGGGACAATTTTTGAAAATCCGTTTTTTGGACTTCTGAGATAAAATTACATAAAATTTTTTTTATATTTATTTATAAAATTTATACGAGCAATGCCCATTCGTGCATAAAGTACTAAAAGATTAGGTATAATGAAAAAAAGTTTGTAAATATGTCAAAAAATCACAATCAAAAATTTTGCTAATACAATCCTTCCTCTAATGAGGAAGCAAAATAATCAAATGCAGTAAGAATATTTTGTGTTGAATATGATTTATGTTAAAGTTTAATAAACAAACAAAACACGATATTTTTCACTTAACCAAAAAATAATAAATGTTTTTAGTAATTCATGTCTGGACATATTTATAATTTCAGCCATATTGAATTTTTTAAATCTATCTTTCGGGTATATAAAAAAATAATATAATAAAAAATATAATAATATAATAAAAATTGAATTTTGGAGCTTGTCCGACTTTAAGTAGATATCTACATCGACATTTACCGACACTTTTTAACCGAAACTAAAATTCTAACTTCCTAGAATTTTTAAGATATAAAATTGATTTGTAGAATTCGCCTCAAATTCACCCTTTAAGAAACACCCCCCCCCCCCGGTTTGAGTCTGTGCTAAAAAATGTCGATAAATGTCGTTGCAGAAATCTTTATTTAAAACCGTCCTTACTTATCTACTTTTGTGCCTAAAACCACGGAGCAATGATTAAAAAATCTTTATATGCAAAAGTGAAAAAGGTGAAATCAATAAAAACTGAAAAAATAAATTAAAAATAATGTAATAATACGAAAAAATAAATGAAATTACAAACTTCCGAAATATCAGACTATATTTTTAATTTTTTTCCTTTTAAAAACTATATATTATTTATATTTATTTAAAAACTTTCATCATTAAATATATTTTAGAGTCCATTAACAAAACTTTTATTTAAAAATAGACCCACTCGTATAAAGTCACTGCCTCAGAGAGAGTAGAAAATATAGAGAGAACCAGAAAATATAGTTCAGTAGCAAAACACCACAAACATTCTCTTCTTATTTTTGAGTGAAATTAAATGCATATTTGGAATCCTATGAGAAATAACAAATCTCATTGACAGCAAAAGTTTTTGCTTCTGAAAAGTAAATAATATATATATGGAAAACATATACATGACAAAATTTTGTAAACAGAAGATAAAGTCTCGCGTGTACATAAGACACGAATGAGTGAAATACTTTGAAAAACTGTTCACAGTGGTAAAGCAGCTTATCGACATTATACTATATTTGCCCAGAAATATAAGAAAAAATCCTGACAAAAAATATCTGCCAATGTTTGAAATTCAAAAATTTTAATATCCCTACTTATTAAGTGAGCTTATGTAATTTTACTGCAATTACACTTTTACTCAAATTTTATTTTCACTTAACTTTCACTTTCACTCACATTTTATTTTCACTTCACTTTCACTTTTACTCAAATTTCATTTACACTTCACTTTCACTTTTACTCAAATTTCATTTACACTCCACTTTCACTTATAATCAAATTTTATTTTCCCTCCACCTTCACTTCACTTTCACTTTTACTCAAATTTCATTTACACTCCACTTTCACTTATAATCAAATTTTATTTTCACTCCACTTTCACTAATACTTAAATTTTATTTATACTCAACTTCCACTCTAGGTACTTTCATTTTCCATCAAATTTTATTTTCACTCCACTTTCACTTTCACTTATATTTTATTTTTACTCCACTATCACTTTCCCTTAAATTTTATTTTTACTCCACTATCACTTCATTTTCACCCTTAATGAAAGGGGTTTAAATTTGAGTAAAAGTAAAAGTGAAGTGAAAGTGTAGTAAAAATTTGTGAAGTGAAGTCGAGTGAAAATAATAATTAAGTAAAGTGAAAATAAATTTTGAGTGAAAGTGGAGTAAAAGTGGACAAAAAATACAATATAAGTGAAAATAAAATTTGAGAAAAAGTGGAAGTGGAGTGAAAATATAATATAAGTAACAGTGTAAGTTAAGTAACAATAAAATTTAAGGGAAAATGAAAGTGAAGTGGAAGTAGAGTGAAAACAAAATTTGAGTAAACGTGAAATTGGAGTGAAAATAAAATATGAAGGAATAGTAAAAGTGGAATAAAAGTGAAGTGAAAGAGGAGTGAAAATTATATTTGAGTAAAAGTAAAAGTGGAGTAAAAGTAAAGTGAAAGTGTAATGAAAGTGAAGTGAAGTTACGTAATCCTCAATTATTTTGAGAAATTGTAGTGAAAATACAATTTGAGTAAAAGAGAAGTGAAAGTGGAGTGAAAATAAAATTTGAGTGAAAGTGCAATGAATGTGGAGTAAAATTACATAATCCCCGATTATTATTTTCACTTCACTTTCACATCACTTTCATTTACCTTCACTTTACTTTCACTATACTTAAACTTCAATTTCTCTTCACTTTTACTTTTACTTTACATTCCCTTTACTTTCACTTTAGATTATCTTCACTTTTACTGTCACTTAATTTTTGTTGAATTCAACTTTAATTGCATTCCAAATTATCTTAAAATTTCAAAAGTAATTTTCTTAAAATTTTGAAGATAATTTAAATTCAGTTAAAAGAAACTGACAGTGAAAGTGAAGTGAGAGTGAAGTGAAAGTCACAGTAACTTAAAAATAAAGTAAAAGTGAATTGAGAGTAAAGTGCGTGAAATGAAAGTGAAGTGTGAGTAAAGTGAAAGTGAATTGAAAGTAAAATGAGTGAAGTGAAAGTAAATTGAGTAAAGTGAAAGTAAAATAAGTAAAGTGAAGGTGAAGTGAAAGTGAAGTTGGATTTAAGTGAAAGTGAATTGAAAGTAAAGTAAAAGTAAATTGAAAGTAAAATGAGTGAAGTGAAAGTAAATTGAGTAAAGTGAATGTAAAATGAGTAAAGTGAAGGTGAAGTGAAGTTACAGAATCGATCCTCTGTAATTTAAAAAACAAATAATTTTTGTGAACGTTGCATTTTGACACGCGGTATGATAATATCTTCTCTAGATGAAAGTATATATCTCGTTTTCGTTTCACAGATACATGAAAAGCGAGTTATCCATTATGCATAAATTATTATTTTGTTCTAGTTCACGAGAAGTATATTCTGCATTTAAAAGACATATGGATACGACATAGAACGTAAATTGTGAAACTAGATATTTTTTTTACAGAAAGCAAACAAAAACGTGTCCTCATTCTCTTTTAGCGCTTGTGCATATGATGCTTTTTTAAACTCGAGTTTTTGCATTCGCTACATTTTTGATTTTGCATATATAATATCAAATACGACAACAGATTTATTAAAATATTTCTTTTTTCAAACGTCTAAATTTTTTTTCTTTTTACTATGTTTAGAAAAATTTTTAAAAAAATCACTGATTTGTCCATGAATCACGATTAAAAAGGAAGTTGAAAAGCCAATCAGGGACAAAGGGGAAGTGAAATGAGTAAAAAAAATTGGACTATTAATGAGGCAAAGTCAAAAGGATTACTTTGACTTTTTAACAATTTTTGTATTTTTTCCCCTTTTTCAACATACGAGAGAAAATGGAATTGAAGTTTAAAAAATAATGATTTGAATATATGAGAGAATATTTAAAAAAAAAAATTTTCACTGTAAACAAATACGTTTAAATACCTGCAAAAGTACAAATTTTCTTCAAAATAGTTTGCTATTGGAAATTTGTAGGTACTTTTATGATGGTAATTTGATTAATTTGAATTGATATAATTAAATCTCTTATTTAGTTGAAGAAAAGGGAAAATAAAGCAACAAGCTACTGTAATTCAAGTTTCGAGGACAATTGCATTGGAGAGTTTGACCAGAAACTGTGGACTGCTATGTAAACATAAAAGTTCACAGTTTAAGACAAACAGACCAGCTCTAAGCTGTAATGTACCTTCGGGCAATACTTCGCTTGAAAGGGAAAATTTTAGGTCCGGTCCTACGATCTACAAGTGAAATTTAAATTACATGCTTTGCTTTCACGACAATACTTTACTAAATTTTCCGAAAAATTTTTCTACAGAGTGAGATAAACAATTATATCCCACTAAGCAACAAAAATCAAATTTTTAATTAAGACAAAAAAATTATTATATTTTTTTTATAAAAGTTTATGCGCATTAGTATATAAAATGATTTTCACACTAGTGGACCAATAATAATCAACTTCTGCTAGTAGTGAATAAAATATTTTTTCCACTAGTTCGGATGTAATTTCTACTCAAAATTATTGAATAAATTCTATTTTGAACAAGAATCGAAATGATGTATGTAAATGATCATAAATATCTTAAAATAATTTATATTTTTTTCATGTGTAACTAAAACACTATATTCACTTAACAATTCATTAAATATTTTTCTCCAAAAATACCACAATTTCCTGTTAAAAATTGAAAAAAAAGAGAGAAGTGTAAATAATTGAATATTTAAAAATTGTCATAACCAACTAAAATTTATCATTATTAAATATTCATTAATGTCTCAAAATAACTTTAGCGCGTTACTTTCAGCTGGTGAATTTCGAACAGAATGAAAATTTAATATTGACAATCTGCGTACGCGCCTGCGGTTAAAGTAAATTATAATAGACTGGTTGTGAAACAAAGTAAATATAACGCGGATATCACAACATTTTCGATCATCATTTTTCATATGACTTTTTTTTTGTTAACTTGATTTTGCGCCAAATGTAAAATTCAAATCATACATTTATTCAAAAAAAAGGAGGAAAAAAAATGAATCAGCAAAATTAAATGAACAATGTTAGTTGAGTTTATAAAATGAAAAGGAGCAAAATGAAAAATAAAAAGATTAAAAATATGCAAAATAAGAAAAAAAAATTGCAATAATTTTATTTTAAATATGTGAATTTAAGTTTGCGTGTGATAGACTATTATATGCGAATCATAGAGAGATTCCCACTGTTTATATAAAAGATATTATGCAAATGAAGGTATTTTCACAGTTTTTAATTCCTGACCTCCTTTCGCTGGTGGTATTCTTATTGCTTGGAGAGAAAGAAAAATAAATATGGATAGCGAGAGAGCCAGTTGGTCACACAAAAAGTTTTTGCCCTTAATCGTGCAAAGTAAACGAGATTTCGTTTCGAAAAATAGGTTGGCGGTGAAATGATAGTTTTTAAAGGCTCGCGGAAATTCCACCCTATATCGTTGACAGTTTCGAGGTAGTTTGCGGTGCACCTCGCAGTATAATTTAGAATTGTATTTCATAGCTAAAAGGCGTGTGCAATCGCGTGTTCCGCTTCTTTATGTCAAAAGTTACAAACATGTTTTTAAAATAACAAAAAGACGCTTTTGAAACAAGTTAATATGCATATGGAAAACTATATAATGAGAGTAATAATAAAATAAATAGTAATGATAATAATATTAATTACGATACTAATACTAATAGTAATAATAACTTTATTTACTCTCCCTGTGAATATAACAGGTTTCGAGGATCCAATTACAAAACTTAATTAGATAAATAATTCTAACCATCTATTTACATGGGAAATACCTTAGCCTATTTGAATCTCTTTAAAACTATCAAAAATTCATCAGTGCCAAAGCTTCTGTTTCCAGTTCCTTTCATCAATATTAATAAGGATTTAAATTATTGGGGCGTTATAACGCCCACCACTTTTAGTTATTCAAATCCTTATTTTAACTTATCCCCATGTATAACTATTAACCGCCTCCTCATATTCTCGACCATACTTTTCACTACCATGGATAACAGTATTACTATCAACCAAGCTTTTCCAATTTTTCCACATATATACCATTAAAAACTTATATATTCTCTTTCACGCAACATTTCAGATCTACTTTTTTTATTTGCACCACAACTCTTTTCGCGTTGCTCTCTGAAATATTGCAATAACCTTGGTGTCGATTCTGTAACTTTTCCACTTCCAACTCTCACTTACCACTTCCTATTTCCACTGTCACATTCCACTCTCTATTCCTCTTTTTACTTCCACTCTCACTTCCCATCTTCTACTTTCCACTCTCCTTCCCACTTACCACATCCCACCCTCACTTTCCACTCTTACTTCACACTTTCCATTGTCACTTACCACTTTCTACATCCCACTCTCACTACCCCCTTCATAATTCCACTTTCTACTCTCACTTTTTACTTCCTACTTACACCTTCCACTCTCACTTTCCCACTTCCTATTTCCACTCTCACTTCCTACTCTTACAATCCACTCTCCATTATATTTTCCACATCCCACTCTCACTTTCCGGCTACTTATTTCCACTCCCACCTCCAGCACCCCACCCACACTTCCACTTTCCGCTTTCCTTCCCATTTTCCACTGTCCACATCCCACTTTTACTTCCCACTTCCACTCTCACTTCCTACTTTCATACTTCATTTTTCTACTTTCACTGCCCACTTTCCATTGTCACTTACCACTTTCTACATCCCAATCTCACTTCATACTTCTACTTCCTACTTCCACTTTACAATCTCACTACCCACTTCCTATTTCCACTCTCACTTCCTACTCTTTCATTCCTTTCTCCAATCTACTTTTCACATCTCACTTTCACTTCCTACTTCCACTTTCCACTCCCACCTCCAACACCCTACCCTCACTTTCATTTTCCACTCTCACGACCCACTGTCACTTTACACTCTAACTTCAAATTCTCACTTACACTCCTAACTTTCATACTTCCACTTTCTACTTCGTACTTGAACTTTGCAATCTCACTTCTTATTTCCACTCTGAATTTCACTTTCTACTCTCACTTCCCACAATAATTTCCCTTTTCCAAATTTTTGGCGTGTGAAACAGGAACGTGGAAGTGTAAGTGAGAATTGGAAGTTAGAGTTTAAAGTGACAGTAGGTAGTGAGAGTGGAAAATGAAAGTGGGAAGTGAGAGTGGAAAGTACTCCATGTGATCAGAGGGTCGATTCTGTAACTTTCCCACTTCCCACTCTCACTTCCTACTCCCACCTTCCACTTCCCACTTTCCACTCTCACTAACCACTCCCTTTTCCCACTTTCATTTCCCCACTCTCACTTCCCACCTTCCACTCTCAATATAACCACTCCCCTTTTCCCACCTTCTACTTTCTACTCTCACTTACCACCTTTCACTTCCCACATCACACTTTCACTCTCATTTTACCACTCTCACTTCCCACTCCTACTCTCCCTTTCACTTTTCACTTACTTCCCACTCTCACTTCTCACTCTCATTTCACCACTCTTACTTTCCACTCCCACTTCCTACCTTCCACTTTTCACTCTCACTTCCCATTTCCTACCTTCCACTTTCCACTCTCACTACCCACTCCTATCTTCCACTTCCTACTCCTACTTTCCAGATTGTGTATTTTTGCACTTCCCACTCTCACTTATTATCTTCCACTTTCACTCCCTAACTTCTATTTTTTACATCTTTTTACTTTTACGCTCTATCTTACATTTTTCACAGCTTCTTTACACTCACACTTACTTCTCACACTTTCTACCTTGCACTTTTAATCGTTAATCAGGTATTAGTGGGAAGTGAAAGTGTTAAATGGGAGTGAAAAGTGAGAGTTGAAAGTAGAAAGTGAAAGTGGAATGTGGGAAGTTAGTAGGAGTAGAAAGTTGAATGATGGAAGTGAGAGATGAAAGTGGAATGTGAGAAGTGGAAAGTGGGAAGTGAGCTTCGTTAGCTAATGCTACTAACGTTAGATTAACGTTAACTAACATTAGGCCAACGTTAGACTAACGATAACTAACGTTAACTAACATTAGGCCAACGTTAGACTAACGATAACTAACGTTAACTAACATTAGGCCAACGTTAGACTAACGATAACTATCGTTAACTAACATTAGGCCAACGTTAGACTAACGATAACTAACGTTAACTAACGTTAGGCCAACGTTAGACTAACGATAACTAACGTTAACTAACATTAGGCCAATGTTAGACTAACGTTAACTAACATTAGGCCAACGTTAGACTAACGATAACTAACGTTAACTAACATTAGGCCAACGTTAGACTAACGATAACTAACGTCAACTAACATTAGGCCAACGTTAGACTAACGATTAATAACGTTAACTAACATTAGGCCAATGTTAGACTAACGTTAATTAACATTAGGCTAATGTTAGACTAACGTTAACTAACATTAGGCCAACGTTAGACTAACGATAACTAACGTTAACTAACATTAGGCCAACGTTAGACTAACGATAACTAACGTTAACTAACGTTAGGCCAACGTTAGACTAACGATAACTAACGTTAACTAACATTAGGCCAATGTTAGACTAACGTTAACTAACGTTAACTAACATTAGGCCAATGTTAGACTAACGTTAACTAACATTAGGCCAACGTTAGACTAACGATAACTAACGTTAACTAACGTTAGGCCAACGTTAGACTAACGATAACTAACGTTAACTAACATTAGGCCAATGTTAGACTAACGTTAATTAACATTAGGCTAATGTTAGACTAACGTTAACTAACATTAGGCCAACGTTAGACTAACGATAACTAACGTTAACTAACATTAGGCCAACGTTAGACTAACGATAACTAACGTTAACTAACGTTAGGCCAACGTTAGACTAACGATAACTAACGTTAACTAACATTAGGCCAATGTTAGACTAACGTTAACTAACATTAGGCCAACGTTAGACTAACGATTAATAACGTTAACTAACATTAGGCTAATGTTAGACTAACGTTAACTAACATTAGGCCAACGTTAGACTAACGATAACTAACGTTAACTAACATTAGGCCAACGTTAGACTAACGATAACTAACGTTAACTAACATTAGGCCAACGTTAGACTAACGTTAGGCTAACGTTAGACTAACACGTTAGACTAATGTTAACTAACGTTAGGCCAATGTTAGACTAAGGTTAACTAACGTTGGGCCAACGTTAGACTAATGTTAGATTAAAGTTAGTCTAACGTTAACTTTTCCACCTGTGTATTCATTTGTATTAAAAGGCTTCTTTGCCTGTTAATTTCTAAATAATTCGAAAAATTGTATGCAAGTACCCTTGGAAATTCCATGGAATTTTGGACGTGGGGCAAGAATGGAATCAAAGAATTCAGCTTCAGTACTCCATGTAAGTAATCCGGAAACGGGAAATCTCACCACCAGCCCTACGACTGATGCTCCAGCGTACACGAATTGTGGAGGCGCACAACTTCTTGTAAAATTATTGCAAATTTGAAAACTTACTCACCTATTATGGTTTAAAGTGGAATGATCAGCAATTGTTCTGTAACAGAAAAAAGTTGATATTAATTGACGATATAAATATTTGTTTCCAACATTCAGAAGTTTCATTTAGAATTATTAACTTATCACAATTTTTATTCAATCTTATTTGACATCATTGCGCCATATTTTTAAAACACTAAGTGACAAACATACCGTGCATTTTAATTTTTTACTTTATCCTTTCTTGTAAATATTTTTTAAATTGAGAATTCCTAATAATTTAATAGAAAAAAAATGAGTTCCACTTTATAATAAATTTTATTTTTAATAAGGCTTCAAATAGAAGCTATTGTTCTAAAAGACAAAAGCAAACAGTCTCTGCACCTGTTGGTTTGCCTCTTTTCATTCATCCCTAAAATTCAAACCAGCAAAGAGACCATAATTGGGCCTTTGCGTGCTGCCTGACTAATTGGACGCGGTTTTAGATCTGGTATAACGTTATCGAAGCGTGTAGCACGATTACCCGCTAAAAACTTGGCCAATCTCCTCCTTCTTCCGATTTCATGGTTCGCGCTTTCGTATCGATACACCGCCCTTTGCGCTTTAATGTATCGAGTAATTTTAGGATCAATTAGAAAATTCAGTCCGCTGAGTTTATGGAATGGAAAATTTTTTATAAATATTATATTAAATATTATTAAATATTATTAAATATTGTTACGTCTCCAGAGCAACACTGAAATTTTAATAGTTTGCCTAAATTATTTTCAAAAGCGTTATCGTTATGAATAATAGGAATAAGCTAAGAAAACTAATTCTTTAGACAAGATAATTTGTCCATTATTTATTTTTACAAATACAACTCTCGTCGAAATTTTCAGGGAGCAGTTTTTTTTCTATATAAATCTGTGGCTTTTATAGTCATGATTTTTACATAAATTGGGGGATAAACTGCATTTAATGCATAAAGTAACAATTAAACGAAAAAAAATTTTTTTACTTCATTTTTTGTTATTTATATCCTTGCTGTCAGCTGCAATAAAATGAATTGAACACAAGTAGCGATATATTTTTTGTTTAAACGTGATAAAATTTTTGCCGAAAAATAAAAAAGCTCAAATCATCATGTGACATTATTTAATTTCAGAGAATATTGCAATTTTTACCATCTAGAAAGTTACAATTTCAAATATAGATAAAATTATGTTTTTCTAAAAGTTAAGCTTATATTTATTTAAAGTAAAAATGTTTTATTACAGAAAATAAATAAATAAACTAGATAAACTTCATATTGTAGGTTTGGGTATGTAAGTATTTTTATATTTTAACAATTACTATACAAATATTGTGAAAAAATTCAAGCGTCATGTTTTGAAAACTCTGAAATAAAAAAAAATAATTAACAAAGCAAATATTTGCAATAGTTGCAGTATTACATGAAATAATTTCAATTTTTTTTTTCACTTTTATATTCCAATCGATGATAAAATTGATTCAAAAAGCAAATATGTTGCCTTTAGAAAAAAAATACACAAACATTAAAAATCTTTGTCAGTCATAGGATAAAAAAATATTTTCTCTCTAAATTACGTATTAACGTTGAAAAAAATTTATTTTAATGAATAAAAATTCTAAATAGAAAGATAATTATTTTTTCCTCCATTGAACAGAGAATTTATAATGTATTTACTTTACCATATAATAAAATGGTTCTCGACAAATCCTTTTGCAATTAATTGATTTTCAATAAAGGTGTGGAGTATTGTTTTGGAAAATGTGATTTATTGAAGGAATAATTTCACAGCCTGTCCAGTTTGTATTCAGGCTTCCTATCTATTATGTGCGGTTTGCATATATATTTCTTTTTTTTTCTAAAAGAAAATTATAACTCTGTTTATAAAACTGTAATTGAATTTTCAAAATGTGTATATTTTTCGTTGCTTAATTTTCATTTTTTTAAAAACTTAAATCTTTTTTAGAAATTTACAACATTTTAATTCTTCACTTATGTTTACCTTATTCTCAAACTGTAATATACAGTTACCTTTAGGATAACGAATTAGTAGGTTTAATATTTTTTAATTCAAAAATTCAGAAAATCAAGAGAATAAGATAAAAAAGTTTTATCTTAAAAATTTTATTTTCAATCAACTAACCGCGTTTTTAGCAAAAAGAAAAATTCAGTCGACTTTTTAATTTAAAAAGAAATAAGATTTGATGTCTTTAATTCCAAGCAGAACTTTTTTTTCAGTGTAAGTAATTAATTATTTAATAATGTTAATATTAAAAGTAGTTAATTATTCGCTAATATTAATTCATTAATCAGTTTTCTTTGCTAACATCAGTCTTAATGTTCTAAGAAGAAAAAAAGATAAAAATTTTATTTCACAGACCACGAGACAATTTGTCTTCCTTCGCGGGTATAATTAGAATAAATGTTTCATTAAATTGTCAAATAAATTGTTGTCAACGTCCACTAAATTGTTTTGTTACTAAGGGATCATGCCCTTAACACCTGTCTTTTGGAAAATATAATGATTATTAGCGAGGCAGGATCCTACAATAAATAATAATATACAATATACCTTCCAGTAGTCTACAAAACTGTTGTCCTGTCATTGGATGAAGAGCAACGATACACATAAACTGTCTCATGTGAAGGCTGTATAATTCCTATATAACGCTCGTATGATCCATAAAATTATTAGTTATGAGCCAAGGCAGACCGAAGCGATCGTATTATAAATTTCTCCAATCCCATATTCAACAATACAATCATCGTTAATATTAATAGATTCATGTTTAGTGACACTTAAAAAAAATTACAACCCATCAATTCATAAAACAAATGAGACACTAAAATAATTCATTATTCAAAAATTAATCATCATTAATATTATTAATATTATTATTAATATTCATAAAAATAATTTTTAAAAAATTAAAAATATTTCCCCTAAAAAAAAATCGTTTTCAATTAACACAAGATAAACATCAATATTTGCAATTCTAATTTTAGATAAAAAAGTAGAAACTCATTTTGATAGTTGCTCACAATAACAAACCGTTTTAATCCCGATTTCATTAGGATACCGCTGTTTCCACTTTCCAAAGTTTCATAACTGAAAATTCAATGTCCACCTAGCCCTTAGAGAAAGAGAGTGGAATCGATCCTTGCACAAGATAAAACTTTGCAATGAAAGCTTTCTTAAAGTTTGTAATCTAGAGCAAAAAATAAAAGAGGCGAAGAGACAAAAAAGGAAAAAGTATCTCTATATATATAGTGAAGAGATTCAGGAAGGAAAAGCAGAAAATGGAAGTTGCATTTTCTAGCCTAGAAGGGATGCGGATTTGTCCCTTTTGCCTCGTTCAACGATATTTTGCCTGGTGAATGCCAAAAACCGAGCAATGAAAATTTCCAAATGAAAGTAGAAGTTACAAGCGGTTTAGATACGTGCCAAAAACTTGCAGAATCGTTTGGAACCACCTTCAAGTTGTCTCTTGACACGACAATATTCGTGTGAATGTGAATACATATATAAGAAAAGGGCGATGTACCCCTAGGGACCTCTTTTCCTACAAAACAAAAGAGAAATAGAATATAGAAAATTGATGTTAGAAATGCACTGAAAAATATATTAAATAATAGGGGAAAAATGTAAAATTATTTTATTGTTTTGTTAAAGATCTTACAAATTTATTATTAAGGCCAAGAAAACTAAAGAAAAAAATATTATTAACCTATTAAGACCCCAAAATCCGTTTTTTTCTTTTCACATTTGCAATTACTATTTTCAAAGATGGTATTAGGCTAAAAAAAGTTTGCACATCGTGTTTCTTATGTATTTTTTCGTCCGCTTTCATAATCTGCAAGAAAATTTAACTTTTGACTTAAGGATTAAAAGTTATGATTGTTTAAACAAATAAAACAGAAAATTTTTTGGTTTTTGTTTCATTAAAACTATCATTTCGATTAGCAATCGCTTCAGGAAAAATTTGTACTGACAAAATATCGCGTACAAAATGCATACATTTTGGACGCGATATTTTCATTTAGGCATTGCTTGAACTTTTAATTTTTTTGAAATTCAAAATGGCGGCTCAAAAATGTCCGAAAAAATATCTAAAATTTTGAATAGTCTGAAAAATAAATTCTAGACACATTTTCTCATCTCAAGTGACTAAAATTAGTATACAAATAACATCTATAGGATCAAATATTATCACTATGACTAATTTAACAATTTTTTTTAACAATTTTTTTTAAACAATTTTTATAAACAAATTATTTTTTTTAAAGTCACAAATATTTAAAAAGTTTGTTTGTTTACATATCGCTCTTATTTTGATAGTTGCAATGAATTTTGAGAATAAAAATTGTTTAACATTATTATTTAACAATGTTATAAACAATTTTATAAACAATTTAAGAATTTACATAATTGAAGCTGAAAAATAGTGTCTTCTTCCACCGACTTTTTTACTGTTCTCTTAATGAATCTTTGAGGTGAAAATTATTGACCACAATTATTTAACAACTTTATCTCAAACTTTATAAACAATTGTTTTAAACAAATTTTTAAATTAACAAGTAAACATGTATAAATTTTTTTTCTATAGGATTAATGAATCTTAAAACTATAATTTACCTACTAATATTATTCAATACAGTTATAAACAATTGTTGTGAACAAATTACATTTTAACAAAAATTGAATATAAAAAAATAATTTTTTTTAATATCCTTTTTTCTATGTCATTTCTATGTGAGAGTAATGCCAATACCAGCATATTACCTTCAGTTATTGTAAATAAATAATTTGTTTACAAGAATTGTTAATAACTTTGTTAAAAATATTTACAATTAAATTTAAGTTTCAAGATATATGAACCCTGTAGAAAAAAAGGATATTAAAATTAAATAAAAATTAAATTAAATATTATTCAAGTGTTGTTAAAATGTAATTTGTTTACAACAATTGTTTATAACTTTATTAAAATATACTAGTAAGTAAATTAAAGTTTCAAGACTCATTAAGAGAACAGTAAAAAAATAGGTGGAAGAAGAGCGATATGTAAACAAACAAATTTTTTAAATGTTTGTGACTTAAAAAAACAATTTGTTTATAAAAATTGTTTAAAATATTGTTAAATTAGTCATAGTGATAAAATTTGAGTTTTGAAATAAATTTAATTTAATCTTGAATTATTCTACACATTTAACATAAAAAAAAATTGTTTTCAATTTTAGACGATTCCTCTTCTTTTGCATCATTTTTTTCTCTTATGAACTAAATTTTTCCTGTCAAATTGAGAGGATTTTCCAATTTTATATTTTATATTAAATGTCACTTTTTAACAGTTTGAAGCTACGTTCAGAAAAACAAAAATAAAAAAATCTTCTTTTTAGTATAAATTTGTTTCAATTTTGAGAGGAATTTTATTTTTTCCGATGAACAATTTATCAATTATTCTTAGAAGATAAAAAATTTTTATTTTTCATCTTATAAAAAAAATATGAAATAATATTGATATGAAAAAAAATTATTTATTAAATTAATTTAGTTTTAACAATTATTTGTCTGAATTAATTTTTTTATTTTCAATTAAATTATCAACAATATTATTAATTTATTATTTTTAAGGAGGAAAGCTTAATAATAACAGATTCTATCTTTTCAAATTTTTTCTTAAATTAAATGCTTTCCTAGAAACAATATTACATGTTTTCATTGATTTTCTGAATTTCTATTGTGTTTTATAAGTTTTTATAATTTGTATTTCCAATAAAAAAGTGAAATAAAATAATGAATAATACCTAGCATTAATAATTGTTTTAGATTTTAATAAATTAATAAATTGTTTTAGATTTTTTCGAAATATTTGAAATATAAAAAAAATATTATTAAAGTAATTAAAATAAATATTATTAAATTTAAAAAAAATAAAGAAATGTAATATTATCTATCAAAAAAACATTTTGAAGAAACAAAAGCATGTACACCAATCTGACCAAGAGTATTCTCAGTGATTTATTAATTGCATAATTAATCTGATGGTTGTAAGTAAGGACAGGGTCAAGAATTAATATATTTTGATAATAAAAAATTACAGAAATTAATCTCAACAAACAGATGGAACATAAAGAGAAATTTTATTTTAACAACGTCAATAAAAAAATAATTCATCAATTTGAAGAATATTTTGATAAAACCAAAAACGGATTTCTGTTCTAATGGATAGTTTTTAAAATAACCCACTAATTACAAAAGTTAATAATAAAATAATGTGCGTGGCAAAAAAATATATTAATTTATAATTATAATGAACAAGTATTACAATCAAAATATCATGAGTAATGGTTCTTTACAATCTACTTCTTTACTTTACAAACGTTGAGCGAATTATAATGGATGAAAAATTTAAAGAATGTGACGTTCATTTATCGTTGGCAGTGGGTGGAAAGAATAGGTCACGAGAACATTGGAGTTAGAGGATCATCCATCTTGGGAAAGTTTTGTTGTCACACGTGTACGTGCCAAATGTAAGATTCGCCGTTTTGATATAATGTACCGACGCGTTCAGCTTTAAGGGGATGACACCTCGTTAGAGTGAAATCCCAGGAGTCCCTTGCAGTCTGACAAAACGTCGTCGATTATTCAGATGTTAGGTCATCCAATTTGTATTGCCCCTGGATAAGGGCGTACGATATATCCCACCTTTGGGATATCATTATATTATATGTATATTTTTTATATAATATATGTACCTATTTTTGTAAAGGTGGAGAAAATTTTTTCGCTTACAAATTTTATTCAATTTCACGTATATATAGTGAAAAATTGAAATCACAATGTTTGCGTGTAAATAACTGAATTAGCTTTTTGATTATTCAAGAGTGCCAGAAAGCCGAATTGTGATTGAGGTTATTGATCTTCTGTCAAAATAACACATGCGGCCGTCTTGTCATGGGAACATTACTCCCTGTGGAGACTTCACTAATTATAATTATACGAATGCGAAATGAAATCGTGTTACCCTGGCAACAATTGTAAATAAATAAAAGAAAATGTTAGATCTGAAAATATTAGAAAAGTTTTTTTTATGAAATCTTGATTTTTGATTTGCTATTTCTGAGAAAATGGGAAAAATTCATTTTTAAACCGGCTATTTTGCAGTAATTTTACTTTTATAACTCGATTATATATTAAGTTGATGTCAGTTGGGAAAACATGGTTAACAATCCATTTTAGTGGTTGCGGTCTCGAGAATTTCTAGTTTGCAACTAATAACGCTAAAGTTTATTGAAAGTTTCAATATTACAATAATTATACGAAAAGGGATGCACACATTATGAGCATGAAGAATTTTGTAGGAAAGTTTTGTAATGGTAATAATAGCATCTTGACGATATTTAATGTTAGAAGCAAACTTAACAATGTAATTCAGATTTTGATTAAATGTCTTATTGCTGTTTTCTATTGAGAGAAAAAAAACAGGTGGCGTTTGCAATTTTTATTAAACGCACTATATAGGGGGGAGACATACTTGAGAGAGTGTGTAGATTCTCGTGAGTTAAAAGTAAAAAAAAACAATATCCTCGCTGTACATCTTTGATTACCACGATCTTGAAGAATTTTTCTGCAATTGCAATAGTATTATGTCGCAATTTCAAGACTTCCGTTTACGTTGGCACTCTAGTTCACGTCCTATTAAATTTACTGCAAGCAGAAACGGAGCTATGCCATGAGACGCGTTTAATGTCGTAAAATGAGAAGATGAAGAAGCGTGAAAACAAATCTTATTGCGTCTTGAACAATTTTTTTTATCAAAGAACAAAAAGTTACGGACTATTGGAACAGATTTAAAGATTGCAAGTCCTCTGGTTTCAGAAAAAAAGAATAAAAGAAGAGATACTGAATAATAATTTTAGCATTTTTTAAAAATTCATCGTCTTTTGACGCCCTACTTATATTATGAAGTTTTTGTAAAGAATATGTAACGTTACAGATTGTACCTTTTTTCATTTTTAATTAAACTGAGCTTTAATAATTAATATTCACGATGCATAAGTAAAGAATAATCAAAAGGTCATCCGAGTCCTACTCTCTCCACTAATTTTTTTTTGCACTCAGACCACAATTTCATATCACCATGAAAATTTCAGTTCTTAAGATTGTGTCACGTCATCGCGACGTACTTGTTTTGATAATTGTAAAGTTAGAATCTGAATTCTCCCTTTTTATGTAACATAAACAAATCGATCCAATTGTCAGACACCTGAACAGACTTGACTATATATGGTCATTCACGATTGTCACTCTTCTATAAGGTTAGTCATCTGTCTAATACAGGAATCAAGCAAGCGCGCCAAAATTAATCAATAAAATAAAACTGACCCAGAGGTAATAAAAGTGGGAAGCATTATCATTTCTTTCCAATGGAAGCAACTGTATGAAAGGTGCAACCCTCGCCAGTCCAGGAATCACCACCAAGTATTTGTGTACTACCCCCAAGTGTCTTCTTTGTATCAGTCCAGGAAATGCCTTTAACTTAACTAGTCCACATGTCACCACCGAATCAACTTCGCGTTTTCTTCGTGTCAGACTGTCAGTTCAGCAACCGCGACTAAGTTAACTAGTTGTGTATTGTCATCGAGTTCATTCTTCGACTCCAGTTCCAAAAATCTCTTCAAGTACCAAGTGCATTCTTCAAGTCTCGTCTTAGTCAAGTTCATTCAAAGAGATAATTTCTACTACGAGGCACATTTTTATTTTTCTAAGGACTGCATTACTTCGACTTCAACGTTAAATTAATAATTCGGTCACTCCTAGGCTGAGGGGTATTTTATCTAATTTACATCGACACCCGGACTTCAGATCTTTCACTTTGGCTGGCCCGAAAACAATTCAAGGGAAATCTATTGCATTCTCTGTTTCTGCTAGACAACGTCATTTCTTCGACCTCACACTGAAAGAGATATCGCTTGTTGGATCTACGACTCTAAGAATAATTTTAAAAGGTAAGCTACTAATACTTTTAAATTTTGTACACATTTAAATTCTCGATTAATTCTACAAAGTTATAATTTTCAGTGTCCCTGAAGACATCTGGATCTACTCTTTCTCTCCGATTCTAATGGTAAAGGATTCAAATAAAACTTTAATAACTATAGCTGGTGTCTTATTTATCTTTGTTAATATTTGAGAATTTATCAATTTTATCACTTGCAACGAAATTATTTTATTCGAGAATTTATGTTTAACAACTTTAGGATTAACAAATTACACAAAACACACGTTACTTTTGTTGTTTGAATTCATTGCCCGAACGCCAGAGATATTTTATGGAAAAATATTCAAACCTATTAATTAATTAAATTTACGCTAGCTCAATCTTTTCAAGGAGAGCGCGGGATAAGAGAAATCACCAGTTAGTTTTAATTTTGTTTAATAATCAAGAAAATTACAGGTCCAGACGGGACCTGTTCAACATGTACAGAAATGTCGTGTCGTGAAACAAAGCAAAATGGAACACATCTTATTTTGATCAATAATTATCAGGAGACAACACATTCAATTATTTTGAGACTCACCGGAGATACGCCGACGTCCCCGCATTGTTCCTCGGCTCATCCTCAGGAAGTTTTACAATTGATTTCAATTTTTACTGATTTTAATTCGAAATGGTATATTGTGACTTGTCACTTGCTACGATGCCAAATTGAGAATGATTAAATGGCCGACAGGGACGCCGAAGCAGACGCGCATCTCGGCTTTGTGGTGAGTCTCACGCGCACTCGTTACAAGGATTTTCGGATGGTAATCGATGCGCGACAGTAAGTAATTAGGTAATTTATCGACTGTCGGAAAGAGTTCATAAAAAGTTCGTTTAGTCTCCGCGAGGGGCACTGCGTGACGACGTCCGGTCCGCAAGAATGCTGCGGCCAGTGTTTTGATAGCTGATGTCTCCGTCGATGGATATTCGTATTTCTGTCACTCAGTATGACCGGTATTTATTTCCAGTAATAAATACAAGGAAGCACATTCCTTGTTGGACAAATACAAAGTAACATCTCGGCAGTGATCCCAAAGTTTGAAAATCAGGAACTCGCAGTGATAATTTTTACATGAAATAATAAATCGAAGTATCAGTTTTCTTATGCTTAATTAATTGTTTTGACCAGCGATCTGACGGTTCGCAAGAATTACAAGATTTAATAAAAGAATATTTCTCGGAAGGAGAAAATAGTCAGTGATTCTCGATTTAGCGTGATTATTATAAAAAATTTACTGTTTACTATTGACAAAGAAAGATTAATTTGTACGCGGCAAATAAAATACCGCGTTACATAACCTAACTTCAATTTAACAATTATTCTTTCTTAAAACCTGTCTTTCCGCTCTGTGAATATATTCATATTATAATTCATCGGTTATTCAACCGATGCCGGACAATTTAAATATAAATAATTATGATATGTTTGTTTCACTCTGGGACATAACAATTTAAAACTCTCTCCTATAAGTAAAAAAAATTGTTGTAGCCTTCTAAAAAATAATTAATAATTATTAAATGTAATGAACATTACTACATTCGACAATAATTATGATTTTTTTTTTCTAGAGAATACAGTAGATGATATTTGTTGGTGAATTTCAACATCATTTTCACACGGTGTGCGGTTTATTTTGCATTAAATTTTGAAAATGACGTCATTTTATTTGACATGGGGGTTTACCGCACATTATCTAAAAAGGGTTTTTACAGTATTCTCGCAAAATGTTACTCCTCTAATTGACGTTATACAGGAACCGTCATTGCGGTTTGTGTATGACAATCTCTGTCGCACAATTCCACCTGAATCAGTGATTCAACCAAATCATTTTCCACACCGGCTAGCATCACGTGTATAAGGCTACGTTCACATTACCACTCTGTGTATTCGCGCACAACTGACTCGCGCGGCCAATTAAGTGCAATGCAATTGTTTTGCGATACGTAGATTCACGTAAATGCGACGAACAATGTAAATTTGCGAATGTTCACGCGAATAACTGACCATACGCCTAACGATACTATTCAAAATTTCTCTCTCTCTCTCTCTCTACCTTTAAAAATATCACCTCATATCATTTTATGATTATGGAAACGAATATTTAATTTGAATTTCGATGTTTAACGGGAAAATTTACAACATTTTATTTCGAACCATTTCGGATATTGAGTATAATTGTGAAAAATACTTTATAGAATGTGGAATGTGAAGAAAGTTAGGTAATAGACTCTCCCTCTCTCTTGACTCGTTTCTAAAAGGAAATAAAATTGTGAATTTCAAAAGTTAGTCGGTAACTAAACTTGAAAATATTTACCTTTTTAAAACTTTACCTTTTGGAAACTTCTTTCAACATTATCTGATTAATTTACTTGGTCTTTCTTTCGCGCTTTCGCAAGTTCAGGTCAAACATCTCGTACGACTTCCTAAAATATTCACGACGTTTTAAAATCTTCTACTCCTCATTATTTATGAATCACCAAGAAAAATAGTTGTAGGAGTAAAAAGTTGGAAAAGGTCTCTATAGTAATTGCAATAATTAAGAGTTTTCAAACTGGCTCAGTACTCTAATCAGGAAAATACAAATTAGACTGTGAGCTGAGGGTGAGATGAAGAGCAGTGATAGATATAATACTAGATGTCATTTGGCGATTGGCGTACAACACGATAACTTGACCCTGCATTACCGACCACCAAAGTGTTATTATCAACAGTCGATATCTTATTCCTCTTCAGAAAGTTATCTAATTTTGTTCAGAATTAAACTTAATTATTTAACTAAAACTACGTAAATACAAGTTATAAAATCTTAAACTGTCAAATATAAAAATTCAATATAAATAAACCATATACGAACAGATATGGTGAGTCTATTGTCTAGAAGCAGAACCTTCGCAAGATTACCCAAAATTTATTTAATCTGTATTATTGCATGTCCTGTAAATTTGTTAATTAGTTAAATTTTGTCTATTTATAATTACTGATTTAATAATATCAAGTAAATTATTTTATTTTTCCAAAATAGAACTCTTCATTCCAGTACGTAAAGTATCGAAATAATTGATAATCAAGTAGAACAGATGTGATATATATATTTCTGAAGGAATACGGTTTGCTGAACCGAGAGATGATTAAATCGTTTATACGATATAGAGAAGCATCGCGGTCGATGTGACTCACACGTGTCTCACATCAAGCACCGATCCAAGGCAAATCACTGTCTGTGTCCACAATAGTTGCACTAGCATATAGTATATGTTTCCCAAGTACAGAGGACGATCTATACAGTTTACAGTTGTGGTTATATAGAGAGCAGTAGGTAGTCCACACACTGCGGCAATACAAGCTAATGAAGATGTTTGTCAATAGTGGCGCTTTACTCCCCGAAAACTAGCTCCGTGAGCCGTATCCAGAATACATACCAACATTTTACCGATAGCCAAGTATCAGCCTACAGAAGTCCTTGTTACGTTACGGATAATAACCATTTATAACCAAAAGCGAGACTGCAAATCTTGGGTGTTTATGACTCTTGGCGATGCACGACTGTGACTTGTCTCAGTAAATTTATAACTAAAAGGCATATACTATATAGATTTATCTCGCCTCTAGAATTCAAATTGACGCTTGTCGGTTGCTTTTATGTCAGTTGAGAGAATACATCACAAGATTCAACGAAATGATTTATAATATTTAAAGTGAACTCTCGGCTTCCTTCCTCAAGGTGAAGCTGTTTCTCTTCAGAATTGTGTTCCAGAAGTAGTATTAGTGAAATGATTTTGTGTTGCCTTATGAGTTTGTAAAGTGAGCTAGTTAACGTTGTTACCAAAACCTTTGAGAGCGCATTCAACGTGGATAGTATTGAAACTCCACTTCAACTATGAAATAGAGTTTAAGCCGCATAAGAAAGGTGCACACCAAGCTGGGAACACACCAAAGCAAACTTTAAGCTCCAGCAGATTTTTCCTCTTCAAAAAACATCAACGTGAGAGCTCTATTCCTTGTCGGAGGAGCGTGTTTATAAATAAGCTCCGTCTCCTCTTTCTCTTTCATTCACATCAATCTTTCATCATTCAGTTGGCGAAATTCATGTCTATTGAATTTTACTCTACAAATTATTATATTTATCTAAGTATCTAATTCCCAAATTTCCAGTAGTACCAGGAAGTTGAAATTCATTTCGGAGCAATTTTAAAAGATAGAATTAAAATAAAGTAACGAATTATTAAAAAGGAAATAAATTCAATTGTTATAGTTTATATGGAGATATTTATCAACACTCTTTCATAACGAATCTTGTTCACTTTGTCATCTGTCGCCGGTGAAAACCACCAGGATCAATATATAAACTGTGACCTCGTGCACTATATGTACGACTAGCATGTTGTCTAAATTCATAAATAATTGCTGCCGACTCGTTAATCACACACCGATACTGACAAATCTCGTTTTAGATGATTGATCAAAACGACTGATGTTTGTAGTCGAAAATTAGTCATCATAAGCACATGTGCTCTCATTTTTCATACACAATCGTTTACCGTTGCGGGCACTCATCAAATCACGTCATTTTCAAAAAAAAGATTTTCATACTAGATAATGAATAATTAATTGTTTTTTAGAATTTGGAAACAATTTCAATATCTCCACCTTCAAATTCTTGGGAGTATTAAAAATCATGAAGATGTTTTCAGATTTTCTTAAAGAGAATTCTTTTAGGAATTAATTACAATCTCCCTTTCACGTAAACATTCTCTCATTTTTCACACAAAATCGTTTACCGTCCATCAAATCACGTCATTTTCCCCGAAAAAAAGATTTTCATGCTAGATAATGAATAATTAATTGTTTTCTAGAATTTGGAAACAATTCCAGAGGGATATTTTCTAATTCCCCAACTTCAAATTCAGGGGAATATTAAATATCATGAAATGAAAATTGAGATGTTTTCAGATTTTCTTAAAGAGAATTCTTTTAGAAATTAATTACAATCTCCCTTTTACGTAAACATTCGCGAACTTGTCGATTATATTAAAAGTTGGCGGTTAGTTGTTTTTTCCTTCATCTTCTGTCCCGGGGAAAAATATAAAGTAAATTTTCCCAAGTTTCCACGCGAGCATACTTTTTGGTTCGGCGCGCGCTGTAAACATTTCAGCTCTATATATAAGCGCAAACAGAATCTTTCTGGCTCGATGAAAATTTAGATCGCATACGTAACGCACTAATCGTGATTACATGGCGCAGTAGGCAGTCTAACACAGCATCCAAGCTACAGGTTTCTAGCCGATAAATCTGTAGTCTCCTACCTTTACTGTAGATATACTTATGTACCAGTACGATCATCAATTTTAAAGTTACGTACAAAGTAAAGTTTATTCTACGAGAGCAACGAGCGGGTTAAGGAAGGAGAACGGAAGATAAGAGGAATGAGTGAGAGAGACCGAAACAGGAAACAGGAGAGAGTGTGGGTACAAAGTCAGAAAGAGAAAGTAGGAAGAGAGACAAAGTGAAAAGGAGAGAAATATAAATAGGAAGTGGAGGAGGAGAGAGAAAGAGGGAGAAAGCTACGAAGGGGGTCGACTATTGTGAAGTTGTTGAACCTGGTGGGTTAGAGCTTCGCAAGAGCTTTAGAGGAGGATGGATAGAGAAACCGAGGGATGAATAGAATCTACGTAAGGGGAAAAAAGAGAGACAGTTTTCTAGATCAGAGAAAAAGAGAAGGAGAGAGAAAGAGAGAAGTGAAAGCATAGGGTCAGTACATAGGGTTATGTCTCATGCATAGTTCACTGCCTCGTAGATATATATCTTTGGACCAGCAATGTAGATTCGTATATATATACACATTTTCAACGATGAAAATTCTCACACACAAAAAAAGTCGAGTGTGCGGTACCTGAAAATACAAAAACATGTGTTCTAATATGTGAGAATGAGTCGAGTATTCTGTAATTTAAAACACGGCATATAAAACGTAAAGGAATTTTCATGTGAAATTCTTCCTCACTGACAAATTAGTGTACTTATGAGTATTAATTATTTTTTTAAGTGTTCCACATTTCAGCAAAGCATTCCTATTGTTTCAAATGTATCTTTTACTGTCCTATGTCACATCTCGGGTGAAATTGAATTTTTTTTAATAAAACTACCTTTATGTATTCTATTAAACTTCCTGTTAATTGAAATCGATCTCTACCAACATAAAAAGATACGAGCTGCACAACAAAAATTGTCAAGGTTCAGGGATCACACTATCCTTTCTTTGTGTTTTGACAAAGTCATCAGGGGAAGAGCTTTCTAGTGCATATATTTGGATGTGATTCCCGAATATTCAAGAATACCAGGAAGACGAAAATTACTCTTGTTTTGGTCCTGTAAAAACACTGGCTGCGGTCATATTGAATTAAAGATCGATGAGAAGTTGGTCTTCTGCCTTATCGGCCGCAGGTAATTAAATTGTAAAAAAAATTTGTACACCTTGGACTCATCATGACTAAAAAGAAGTATAAGTGTAGCGACGTTATTAAAGTATTCAATTATTTTGAATAAATTAAACTGAAATTAAATTCAGTTAAAATGTCTTTAATGTGTTAATCTCCTAACCCCTACTCCTAACGTGGTCTGTTAGTAATTTTCATAAAAAATTCTGAATTAGTCAAGCAATTGTTTAAAATTCATTAAACTGAACTTTTCAATCCAAAATGTTCTTTGAAATTAAGAACAATATCCAGCTGTGTAATTATTGGCAGAAATGAAAAACTGCAACATAACAATTTAATTGATTCTCCACATCAACAATGGCAAGCGGGAAATTACTCGAAAAAACGTATCGGAACAAATTGCGGATGTTAAATTTTTATCGGTATAGTAAAATTTTCGAATGAACGTACATTGAAGGGAGAAACTTATGCGGAAAAAAGAATTTGTGGAATCGCTCATGTTCCAGATATGACCTTCCATAAAAATAGTACGCATTTCGCGTCCCATTTCACAAAATGTAATTTTATGTGAAAAGAGCATCGCCGGATCATGTCTGAATTTTTTATTGGCGTATATCGAAATGTTCTTAAAAAGAAAACTGGTACGCACGACGTGATTCGTCTTATTCGATAATCTTTATCTGAATTCCTATCTTTCAAGAACTATCGTTTCTTTTTCCCTACAATTTTACACGAATAAAACACGTGTGACGTGAAAGCGAGTGAAACTAAAATTCAAGTCTTGAAGATGAAAATTCCTTAAACTATTTTCACCCGCTGGATGAATACAAAAGAAACAGAAAGGAAAATGGATTTTCAAGAACCCATCAAGTCTAATGGAAATTAGAAAATGAAAGATAGGAGAAGTGGAAATTGGAATCGAACCGCCAAGTAATTAGAAATTGAAGTAGAATTAGGAAACGGAATGTAGAAATTAAAAACGAAACAGAAAATACAAAAATAAAAAGTATATGGTAATAGAATAGAATAGTGTAGGCTTTGGAATGAGAATTAGTATCTATAGAGAGCTATTAGTCGATAATAGATATTACATATGGATTAAACATTCAACAGATAAGATAAGTAGTACTTCCAATATGAACATTCAATATAAGCACAAAATGTATAGAACATTAACAGAAATCAATTCTCCAATGAATAAATTTTTCCACCTCAATAGTTAATGAGAAATATAAGCTGAAAAGTTGCCAACAATATTTCTTCCTAATTTTGAAATAAATATGAATAATTCCATCAACAGTTAATCAAGTCAACTCTCATAAAAGTGAAAAAAAATTACCAATCTGGTTTACTTAATCATTGAAAAATAAATAGTAATTGAAACTTTGCTTGCGTTCTCCAAAGTGAGAAAATTGCTCGGTCACGGTTATGTTGGCGTAAACGGAGGAAAATGAAGGCAGAAAGTGTGAGCTAAAGAAAAAAAAAGAAAGGTTGATGGAATGGAGACGCGAGGGCAGCAGCAGCAGAGGGTTAAATTTTATTCGCGTAGCGCGCCCCGAAGCAGATTGCTTCTTGGCAGTGGCAAAGTGTATTAAAAAAATGCAAAATAAATGAAGAGACGAAACTTCAGTTTAGAAGGGAGGGAATTCCAATTCTAAAAGCATGCAAGTAATTCTAAGTTTTACTATTAAACAAAAAAAAAATTTCCATAAGGACTTGTAAAACTTTTATCAAAGAAACGAAAAGGAGTAATTAATAAAATTTCTTTTATTTCAGGATTTGAATTTACAATGACAAAATAATTCACCAAAATTAGCTTTCAAAGGTCCGAAACAACTGTTAATCCAGTTAGCGGGTCCATTTGTCGATACAAAACAAACATATACGTGAAATCCGTGCGAGGCTTCGAGTAGATAGGAATCCACTAATATAGTTTCCATTCAACGAATTAGTTAGCGTTGTACCCTATCCGGTCGCTCCATTAGACTTCCCGTCGAGTGCGTCCGACGCCATTAAACTTACAACCCAAAAGCTCCCCTGCAGCTTTTCGACTGTTCCACTCTTGTCCATGACGATCCCCTAAATTCCATACCTTTACGTACACTCGATTTTCCTCAACTCGTTGAATTTCACTGATTTTCCTTGGCACTAACTTAAAACTCATCCCTTTCGCTTAATGAGTTTTGGAAACAACTTTTTTTACAACTAATTTCACATTAAAAGCAAATTGAAAAAAGTTTCCTTGTTTGTAATTATTTTGTGATTTGTTGCGTTTCAATAAACAGAATAAACATACTGATAATTATATTTTATTTAATAGTCCTCATCGGTGGTATATCCTGCTTTATTTACAGAACGGAAGGTTCTGAACTAAGGGTGCAGGTTAAAGAAAAAAAAATTGTCAGTATTAACATTTTAGATATTAAAATTATTTATTTAAACCCTTTACAATTAAGAGTAGTTAGATCTAGAAGTCTTATTGCAAACACTAAACTAAACTTTATACTTTTCCTAAATTAATTTGGCAACGCCATTATTTTATTTTTCAAGAATCTCGAACAGCAATTGATGACTGGGGGTCCATTCTGTAACTTTTCCAATTTTCACTTCCACTTTCCACTCTCACTTTCCAACTTCTACTCCTACTTTTCACTTCCCACATATATTTCCCACTTTCCTCTCATTTTCTATTTCCACTTTTTACTTCCATTTTCCATTCTCTCATTTATTTTCCACTGCCACTTTCCATTCCCACTTTTATTTTCCACTCTTACTTTCACTTCCCACTTTCACTTTCTATACACACTTCCTACAACCCACTCCTAGTTTCACTATCACTCCCACTTTCCACTCTCAGTTCCAACTTCCCACTCTCACTTCCCTCTTCACTCTCTTACTTACCACTCTCAATTTTCACTTCCATTTCCCACTTTCACTTCAGACTATAATTTCCACTTTCCACTTTGTGGAGTGTGCGATAGGAGAGTGGAAAGTGGAAGTGGAAAAGTTACAGAATCGACCCACTCTCACTTCCAAACTTACAGTCTCATACTCCCACTTTCAAGTGGATAGTGAGAGTGGAAGTGGAAAATGAGAGTGAAAAGTGGGATGTGAGTGTGGGAGTAGAAAGTGAAAAAGTTACAGATTCGACTTCGTACAAAACTTAATATTTATACACTAATTGAAAAAAGTTGACAAATTTCCAAAAAGCATTTTAAAAACTAAAAAAAAATTACTAAAACTACTGTAATTCTAAAAGATTTAATTATAGCCTAGTAGGAAATTAAATACAGTATTTAACTTGAGATGCAAGAAATGTTACCTATTCTCCCAGAGGGAAAATTGATTATCATTGGGGTAGGTTAGCGAGGGTTGTTTAAGTTGACAACACACACACGTGTGATAAAGGGTTGCTCAAAGGTCAACGGCAACAATGCTTAACCCTGTTTCTTCTAAGCTTTTGTATTTTGAAGCTGACGTGCCGAGCATCAGCCGTGGCACTTAAGGTCCTCGAAAGACAAAAGCTAACGGGAAAGTACTCCTAACAGTCGAGGGTGTCGCCAGCACCGACGCCAACGTCCTAATAACAATGGGACGTTGCGTTTTAAACGCGTCATTGAAAGTTTTCCATTATCTCGTTTATTCGCGTTCGCGTCTTGGAATATCTTTCAGATGTAAAGCGCGCGACTAGTGAACAAGCACTGCAAGTACTTAACAAAGTCTGAGTAGAAACATTGATTTTCCTCATAATTTTTTCTTTCCAAAAAGATAAAGTGACTTATCTCGCGTTCAAATTAGAATAAAGTTTCTTCCTTTTTGATCTATAAAATAGGAATTAAAAATTTTTTCGATTAATTTTATTAAGGGGGATTCAAAATCTCAAAAGTGGAGTAACAACTATATCAGTATATAATATTTTTGTCCCCAAAACAAAATCCGTTATATAATTCCCCACTTTATCCTCAAATGAAATTCAATGAAACGAAAAGTAATTTAATCTAATTAAACTGAAATTAATGGAGTGGGTATTAGTGAACTGGTAACACAAACTTATTAATGAAGTGAAAGCACTCGAATTTCAAGGGATGGGTAAACTGACAGAGTCGAATTAATTTCGAGTTATGTGAAGAAACGTTGAGAATTTCTTTAGCGAATGAATGTGTGAAAAACGTGTGACTGAAAATTAAATTAATCGACAAACATTATAGAATAGAGAAGTGAAATCTATATATGTGTTGACGACAGGTAACATATGGGTCGCATCGATCTTCTTTCACGTGAACGTAAATAGCGAGCACGCACCTATTTTCTATGACGTACATATATACATGCCACACACGATGCTGACCAAACTAATTTCTTAATAGTCTCGAGTAGTGCAAACACTCGTATTTACTCCGACACGCTTCACTTGGGAAATCGATTTCTTATCGTACACAAAACGTCCCGTAATACCTTTAAGATTAATTGAAAACCGAGCAAAAAAAAAAATTCAATTCGAATTGACCTTTTTAAAACTTCACACTTATTAAATAATTGTAAAAATACGAGTAAAAATATCAATTTATAATTTCTATAGACTACTCGCTTTAAAATTTAATAATACATTATCATATCTAAAGAGAAATTTTGCTAGAATTAGATTTGAGTATCCTACATCAGTGTAATGGCAAAATGGAGTAGAATAGTCGTAGATGCAGGTAACGCAGTGGGCTGGTTAGTCGCGATATGGCTATTAGATTGATAATAGTCGTACTATATGGATTGAACCTCCCAACAGATAAGTAGTGCTCAATGCTCATGCAATGCTAGCACTAAATGTAATTGCTTGTAAATGACGTATATCATGACAGTGCCTCTGACCCCGAGAGGTCATACAAATTCAACTAGCTTCTAGTCAACTCCTTCAATTTCGATATGGATGAACGTCGTCCCCGGTGAGATATAAAATGTTCGATAGATGCTACATACTCTTTTGAAAAGTGCAATAAGTTGTTTCTCTATATTTCTTCCATTTTTCTCAACTCTTGACTTAATAAACTCCCCATGGGTGTATGGGATGGTAAAATGCATATAGAAATTTCCAGAAAAATTAAATTCAAATTACTTTATTTATAATAAAATTTGTAAACACTTTTCTTTTGCTCTCAACTATATAAACTGAAAAATTGCAAAAATTGCATTCAATAAATTTATATTAAACAATATCTACAAAGTCAAACCCTGGGAGTCGATTCTTTAACTTTCCCACTTCCCAACTTTCATTATCCACTCTCACTTCCAACCTTCCACTTACCACTCTCACTTCACACTCCCACTTCTCACTCTCACTTCTATTCCCCACTTTTACTTCCTACCTTCCACTTTTCACACCCACTTTCTACTCCTACCTTCCACTTCCTACTCCTACTTCCCTCATTATGTATTTTTGCACTTCCCACTCTCACTAATTATCTTCCACTTTCTCTTCCTCACTTCTATTTTTTACATTCTGTAACTTTTCCACTTACCACTTTCCACTCTCACTTTCCACTTTAACTTCACACTCTCACTTTCCACGTTCCTGTCTAACACTCCACAAAGTGGGTAAAGGGAAATTATTATGGGAAATGAAAATGGGAGTGGAAGTGGAAAGTGTGGTAGGAAAGTGGAAGTGAGAGTGGAAAGCAGAAAGCCGGAAGTGAGAGTGGGAAGTGGAAGGTGGGAAAAGAGAGTGGAAAGTAGAAAGTGGTAAGTGAAAGTGGAATGTGGGAAGTGAGATTGGAAAGTGGAAGATGGGAAGTTAGAGTGGAAGGTGAGAAGTGGGAGTGGGAAAGTTACAGAATCGACACCCTTCCACTTCCTACTTTCACTTTCCACTCACACTTCTCACCTTCCATTTTCTACATCCCACTTTCTACTTTTCACTGTCACTTCCAACCTTCCACTTTCCACTCTAACTTCCCACTCTCACTTCACTCTCCCACTTTTCACTTTTCCTTCCCACCTTCCAATATTCAAACACCCACTTTCTACTACTACTTCCCTAATTCTATTTTTATCCTACTTCTACCTTCCACTCTTAATCGCTAATCAGGTGTTTACATTTAAAAGTGGGAATGGTGGGTCAGAGTGGAAAAGTTACAAAATCGACCCCTTGAGGGTCGATTCTGTAACTTTTCCACGTACCACTTTCCACTCTTACTTCCCACTCTCACTTCCTACTCGAACTTTCCACATTCCTGTCTAGCACTCTACAAAGTGGGAAAAGGGAAATTATTATGTTTAATGAAAGTGGGAAGTGAGGTTGGAAAGTAGAAGTGAGAGTAGAAAGTGAGAGTGGAAAGTAGAAACTAGGATGTGACAGTGGGAAGTGAGAGTGGGAAGTGGAAGGTGGGAAGTTGAAGTGAGAGTTGAAAATGGAAAGTGGGAAGTGAGAGTGGAAAGTAGAAAGTGAGAGTGGGAAGTGGAAAGTTGAAGTGAGAGTGGAAAATGGAAGGTGGGAAGTGGAAAGCGGATAGTGGGAAGTTGAAGTGAGAGTGGAAAGTAGAAAGTGGGAAGTGAGAGTAGAAAGTGAAAGCTGGAAATTAGAAAGTTAGAGTGGGAAGTGGAAAGTTAAAAGTGAGAGTGGAATATGGAAGGTAGAAAGTAGGAAGTGAGAGTGAAAGTGGAAGGTGGTAAGTGAGAGTGGAAAGTAGAAAGTGGGAAGTGAGAGTGGGAAGTGAAAAGTGGATATTGGATAGTGAGAGTGGAAAGTAGGAAGTGAGAGTAGAAAGTGAAAGGTGGAAAGTAGAAAGTGGGAAGTGAGAGTGAAAGTGAAAGGTGGAAAGTAGAAAGTGGGCAGTGAGAGTGTAAGTGAATGGTGGAAAGTAGAAAGTAAGAGTGGGAAGTGAGAGTGAAAGTGGAAGGTGGAAAGTGGAATATGGAAGGTGGAAAGTAGAAAGTGGGAAGTGAGAGTGGAAAGTGGAAAATAGAAAGTGAGAGTTGGGAGTGAAAAGTGGATATTGGGATGTGAGAGTGGAAAGTAGAAATTATTAAGTGAGAGTAGAAATTGAAAGGTGGAAAGTATAAAGTGGGAAGTGAGGGTGAAAGTGGAAGGTGGAAAGTAGAAAGTGAGTGTGGGAAGTGAAAGGTGGAAGGTAGACAGTGGGAAGTGAGAGTGAAAGTGGAAGGTGGAAAGTAGAAAGTGAGAGTGGGAAGTGAAAGATGGAAAGTGGTAAGTGAGAGTGAAAGTTGGAGTGGAAAGAGAAAGTGGAAGATGGGAAGTGAGGGTGGAAGATGGGAAGTGGAAGTGGGAAAGTTACAGAATTGGCCTGTTTTCATGGACAGATATACTCAATAGATCTTCGAAAAGGGTCGTTTCTAACAGTAGACAAACCAACTTAACTAATTGGGGTAATAAAAGTTCCCAGTTTAAATATTTCAGTGAAAATTTCACTGATTTTAATTCAGTGGCCCAGATTATCTTTGATGAATCAGTAGAATTAAAGAAAACTGGGCCACTTAATTGAAATCAGTAAAATTTCCACTGATTCAGGTTTAGAGTGTGAACAAAAAAAAAAATAATTAACCAAAAAACAAATAATTATTAATTAAAATTACAATAATGAAAAGAAAGTAAATAACATATTTGCATCACGATGAAGTCACTTCGTCACAATTTTAAAAATACTTGAAGAAAATATTTTGCAGAGTAAAAAAAAATAAAAGTCGAGTACAAAAAAAGGAATGGGATAAAAGGAAATCCTTTTATCATTTCCTTTCTTACTTGGATGAGATTTTGGTAAAAGTAACCTTCTCTAGAAAGTACTTTTTTCGTTTCCGTATTTTTGCCCTCTGATGTATTTGTATTGACGTGCGATGAATCGAGCTGGGGCGAGATGCACTTCGATTCCGTGTAAAGAATGTATACATATATACATATATACACAATATATATGTATAGACTGCAATGCATTTTGAGCGTGTTTGCCCGAGTACGATGCGACATAAAGTTTACGAGCTGCAGCTTCCCGCTCGTAATGGGTCCGCAATATGTTGCGAACGGAACAGCCTGGACCATGTTATTTTCCACGGACACGCAGAGCGCGTCACCGTCGAAAATGCGGCACAACGCCTCTTCATCCTGCGTATGAGTGCGACCGCGCGAAATGGAATATAAAATGTGAGGGGAAAATTATTTATAAAGATGTAGTTCTGTAGTGTGCTCTTTCAACCCATTTTCCTCGCTCACTAATCTCACCTCATTTATGTGGCTTTATATATACACACACATATATGATAAACACAATTTTAACAACATTGGTTTTTCTATGAAAGAACCACTATTACTTTATGAAAGTTGTACTAATAATTATAGTGTCAAAATTATAAAAGCCATGTTTATGGAAAGATTCATGTTTTTTTGTCAATTCTCACATTTCCGAAAAGGTTTGATACGGTTGTTAACTCTGTACTTCCCCTACTTCACGGATTAAAAAGATGGTCATCTATTTCTAATTGTGAGTCGAATACAAAAAGAAATAAAGTAACTAAAATTGATATTTAAAGTTGATTACGGTACACCAGAAGAATGTAATATATGATTTAAATATGTTAGGTAAAATTGCTATTGTTTAGGAGAGAAGTAAGGCCATTATAGTGCATCTCTGTCAATTCGGTAGGTGACCTACTTTAAGTGCTGTTTCACTAATTACTCTTATTTAATCGCTAGAATTTCTATGTTGCGGTATGTCAACATTAGAGTTAGAGATATTGGACTTGTCCGCTTTGTGATTAGGTAGTCATGTTCGATGTAACTCTGGCCTCAGAATCCTTGAAACCGTCATTACCCTTCGTGGGTTCAGTCACCAGAGGCCGATGCGATACTAATTACCTGCGAGAGACAGGAATCACTAATCTAAACTGCCATCTACTAAATCAGGTAATCAGCTGTCTTGCGATTCCACCAACACAAGCTTTGCCTTACAAATACAAAGTGCCTTTGACCATCAATCACGAACAACAAAAATTTGATCCATTCCCCTTTCCCAGAATAGTAGTTGTTTTTGTTCTTCAATTTTGTCCAAATATACAGTAGAAATATTACTATTCATTTTCACTAGTAATACTCAAAATGGTATTAAAGACATCTAGATAGTATCTTTATTTTCTTTCAGTATCGTAAAGAAACTAAATTATATTTATTGGACAAAAATAAAAGTAACTTCAAATTGATGATCAGAATGTAAAAATGGATTTATGTCTCGTTATTATTATACACACTTGATACTGAAGGTAAATTAGTGGTTCACTCGCGCAGTGTGATGAGAGTATCACGTTGGAATTAGAGACACGACCCATCGTTGTAGGCAATTGTCTGTAAATGATGGATGTCTCGTAGGAAGATGTGCGACCAGAGGCAACATATATGGTTGAGCTGGGGGATCAAATGACAATTACTTCCGTAGGAGCTGTCAGTTGGACAATAACGTATGTATACCATCTTGAACGTCATGAGAGACCCCATTTCATAAGGAAGGAATAATACACGGTCACACGTTAGAAACACGATGCACATTCTCACTTAAGGAAATATATGAACCTGGTTCGTTATCAACGACCACCATTGAATGACAGGTTTTGGTACACTGATAAATGTACGTCGGAGAAATGTGATCTCCTATTGTTCTCGACTACATAATCCTAGAAGGAACTACGTATAATCTCTTCACTCACCAATTAATTTCTTGTAAAACATTGAAATTTAAAGGAAAAATTTTCTTTTAATTGTAAAGAGAAATTTTTTCATTTAAACGGTGGTCAAATATCTTTTACCATGCATAAAAATTACCATTTTAATAAAATGATAATTTCAATAGTGGAATCAGTCAGTGACTCTTTTCTGAACTAGATAACATGAGATGAATTCCAGCAAGTGTATGATTCGAGAATGGGTCCTAACCTGTTTGATACAAGAGTTAAAAATTAAATCAGTAATATCTTCTTGACCCCAAAAGTAATAAAAGTGGGTAGTATGACGTATCCCCTTGCAAAAGAAACCCAATAAAAGGTGACACCCTTGCTGAATTCTACAGTCCAGGAAACGCCTTCAAGTTAGTTAGTCCAGAAGTCACCACCGAATGAACTTCGCGTATTCTTCGTGTCAGTCCAGCAACCGTGACCAAGTTAACTAGTTGTGTACTGTCATCGAGCTTATTCTTCGACTCCAGTTCCAAAAATCTCTTCAAGTACCAAGTGCTTACTTCAAGTCTAGTCTTTGTCAAGTTCATTCAAGGAGATAATTTCTACTACGAGACATATTTCATTTTTCTAAGGACTGCATTACTTCGATTTCAACGTCAAATCAATAATTCGGTCACTCCTAGGCTGAGGGGTGTTTTATCTAATTTACATAGACAACTGAACTCCAAACAACCTTTCACTTTGGCTGGCCCGAAAATAATTTAAGAAAAATCGACGCTAAGAATAATTTGTAAAGGTAAGTAACTAATACTTTTAAATTTTATCCCCATTTAAATTCTCGATTGATTCCAGAAAGTTCTAATTTTGTTTCAGTGTCCCTGAAGACATCTGGATCTACTCTTTCCCTCTGATTCTAATTGTAAAGAATTGTATCATTGTAAAATTTACTATTTTACAATTCACAAAGTTTTGAACAATAATTATTTAAAGCTCTTATCATTCAAAATTTTATTTATTCGCGTAAGAAAAATACTCAACAATTTCAAAGTTTTAAACAACAGTTATTTGTAGCTCTTATCATTCAAAATGTTATTTATTCGCGTAAGGAAAATACTCAATGATTTCAAATTTCGAGAAGTAGGACAACTTTGATTAAAAACTCTAATTTAGAAACTAATTATTGTAATCTTTTCTTTTATTTCATGTAAAATTTTATCTGTATTTGTCGAGTCAATTGTCCGAAGATAAGAATTTGGAAGATTTTAAGAAATAAATATTCATCTGTACAATTGTCGTTTAGTCTTCTAGAATTATAACTTTTAACATTCACCACTGTCATGTATTATTTCGCAGGAGAAATTAATAATTTAACATCTTTTCTCTAATTAATTCCTATAAGATTGATTTATTAATGAAGAATAACCAAAAATCCAGCTTTTATTTGAAGATTTATTATTATTTTAATCAAGAACTACCTTTTGGTTATTTATGAATTTCCTTTTCATCTGAACCAACTAATCAGCGTAAAGAACTAGAAGATTTTCGGACTTATTTATAACTAATAAAAAACTGTACAGCGTGAATCTAGTTTAGTAATGCAACTTTCTTTTTTTTATGTTGGCAACAAATTTCCTAGGTGATAAACATATAACACTATTTTGTTCATTCTTTTTTGTGCAATCATTAAGAAAACATCAATATTGTAAAAACTTTTATTTTTCCTTTGTGTATTTTGGAAAGAAGTTCAAACCATTTCGAAATCTAGAAAACCTATTTGAAAATTCGTTTGCTGTATCAACTCTGAAATTCAATTCCTGGAACAAATTTAATTATTATTTTATGCATGATATCTGATTATAATTTCTTGATTTTCAGTACTTAAGTCCTTTGTTTGTTTTAATTTAACTAAATAATTTAAATTCTTGATTTTCATTGAGATATCATTCATTCATTTTTATTAATTTTTGATTTTGTCAAAATTTTAATTTGTCCATTTAACCTAAAAATTCTATATATCTCGAATTGACAAAGAATCATTATTCTATTTAGTATTCTAAATTATTAAATCCTTAAGCTGTCAAGTTTGTATATTTGTCAACGAAAGCATGTTGACAGTTAACCTATAAATTCTTGATCAATTTATAACTTTGATATTATATAGAATCACACTTGATTTAATTTCCTGATTATTTTGAATATTTGTTTATTTGGTTAAATAACGAACTTCCCCATCTACCATTTTCCATCGAGGGATTTTAGCTAGACAGCAATGCCCGAAGATTTTTGATTTCTCTGATTTAGTCCTTTTTATTTTGTGATTCAATTTTGTTTATTCATATTGAGATAAATAAAAAAAAATTGATGTTACTTAGCTTGATAGCCTTTGTGTATCACCAATTAGTTCATCTCAAAAATTTGATTTTTATTTAAGAAATATAAAGGTTACAGGATTATGTTGGTTTCGTTCTAAGACATAACAATAAAAAATTCCCGTCATATTGTATCGGACATTTTGAAAATCTGACTTTAAATTCCTTATTACTGATCTCAATAACCTTCCTGTAACAGATATCAGCAAATTCTAAATAGATTTTGAGGTTTTGGCTAATAGGTTTTGACCTGCTTTCATCTTAAAATTCGATGTCGCAAAAAATATTTCTATTAAATGTTTTATAAAACTGATTCCGTATATAAACTACTTAAAGTAAGTCATGATACTAAAATAGAATGTTACAAAAATCAGCAAAATGCGTCTTTTTGTGCAGCATAAGAAAAGTATTTTAGAGAGTAAAGGTTTCGAAATTCTAGTAACTTTTGTTATTTCTTTATTTATCTTAAATTTTTTCGCATTTATTGAAAGTTTGTATAGAATTTTTTTTTATTGTGACAGTGCTCGTACATCAAATGCTATTCAATCAAGGTATCTTGTTCTAAGCCGGGCTACAAACCATCCCTAAGTACCAATCGCGTCGGCCGGACTTGATAGATGGATTCGATTCACGATAAAAGGATACTCTAAGAACTCGAAATTCTGATACCAACCACCACCCACCAGTAAATGTAAAAAGCACGTAATCTTCCATTGTGATGATCGATTTTCAGAACTCCCTCTTTTCAAATATAAATATATATATATATTAGAGAGATTTGGAATGTTTTTGTCAGGGAGGACATGTTTATTCGATACTTTATATGTTAAGATCGTCGCTTCCAATTTGTACTATGTTTTATATTTCTCCAAGAGTATCTTTCGTTACATATCTATCTTCAAAAATGAACATAGAAAAAAATGTAGGTAATAACTTTATTATTTAATTTTTTATTTCGGTTCTTCTGCTGAAGAATTAATTTTTCAATAATTAATTATTCATAAGAAAAGGGGATTATGTACCCTAGAGTCAAACTAAAGTTTTCCAGAAGGCTTTAAAATCAAAGGAAATTAAGTTTCTTAGATTTTTAGAAATTAGTTAATTTTTTATACTTTGTTCATTGTTTTCAGTTCAAGTACTTACATTTTAGGAAACTATAAAAAATTAATTTTCTTTCCATTTTTGCGAATTTTAAAAAGTGGGTCAAATCTATAATATTTTTAGAGCAAGTACGATATTGCTGAAGATAAATGTATATTAAAAATTAAAAACTTATCGACCCATTACAATCATACAATCCTTATTGAAAAACAAATGCAAGATAATTATAAAATTATCAAATTTATTTCCAAATTAAATCTTCTTGCAAATTTACTCTAAGTTGTACTCAATGTACTATACTATTTGATGTACTTGATCCATTTAGTCTCAAAAGTCCGTTTTTTTCACATTTGCAATTACAATTTTCAAAAATGGTGGGCTAAAAAAGTTTGTACATAGTATTTCTTATCTATTTTTTCGAACTCTTTCAGAATCTGCAAAAAAATGTAACTTTTGACTTAAGGATTAAAAGTTATGATTGTTTAAAAAAAAACAGAAATTTTTTTGGTTTTTGTTTCATTGAAACTATATTTTCGATTGGCAATCGCTTCAGTGAAAAATTTTGACTGACAAAATATCGCGTCCACAAAATATATGACCTTTCATTTAGACTTTGCTAGAAATTTTAATTTTTTCGAAATTCAAAATGGCGGCTCAAAAATGGCCGAGCGACAAAATATCTAAAATTTTGAATAGTCAGAAAAATAAATTCTAAACACATTTTCTCATCACAAATGACTAAAATTAGTATACAAATAACACCTATGATCAAATTGTATCACTGTGACTAATTTAAGAATATTTTAAACAATTTTTATAAACAAATTTTTTTTTTTAAAGCCACAAATATTGAAAAAAAATGTGTTTGTTTACATATCGCTCTTATTTTGATGGTTGCAATGAATGTTGAGAATAAAAATTGTTTAACATTATTATTTAACAATGTTATAAACAATTTTATAAACAATTTAAGAATTGACAATGACCGAAGCTAAAAAATAGTGTCTTCTTCCACCGAATCTTTTACTGTTCTCTTAATCAATCTTTGAGGTGAAACTTATTGACCACAATTATTTAACAACTTTATAAACAATTGCTATAAACAAATTTCAAATAAACAACAAGTAAACATGTAAAAATTTCGTTTTTTCTTTTACTTTTTTTTATTTTTTAATTAATTAAGATTAATGAATCTTGAAACTTTAATTTACCTACTAATATTTTTTAATAAAGTTATAAACAATTGTTCTAAGCAAATTATATTTTAACAACACTTGAATATAAAAAAACTGTTTTTTCTTTTATTATCCTTTTTTCTATAGGGTTCATATAACTTGAAACTTAAACTTAATTCTAAATATTTTCAACAAAGTTATAAACAATTCTTGTAAACAAATGATTTATTTACAATAATTGAAGGTAAAGTGCTGGTATTGGCATTAGTCTCACATAGAAATGACATAGAAAAAAGGATATTAAAAGAAGAAACTATTTCTTTATATTCAATTGTTGTTAAAATGTGATTTGTTTACGACAATTGTTTATAACTTTATTGAAAAATATTAATAGGTAAATTAAAGTTTCAAGATTCATTAATCCTATAGAAAAAAAATAGTAAAGGAAAAAACAAAATTTTTACATGCTTACACAAGTAAGCATGTAAAAATTTCGTTAAATTTGTTTATAAAAATTAACTATAATAATTTGAATGTTCTAATATTCATTCATTTTTTCTGTCCCTCGCAGTCTGAAGTTGTCTTTAGTTTATACTTTTGTTTTTTGTTATATTTAGATAGATTGTATATCATATTATTAATGTTATAATTATTTTTATTTTATAATTAATTCAAAATTGTAATGAAAAATAAAAATCATCAGAATTTTTTTCACTTCTTTTCATTAAAATACTAAAATTTTGTTAAATGTTATGTTTTTTCAAATTGAAATTATGCAGATATTTGTTCTTTACTTCTAAACAAAATTAGAAAATTGTTAAACAACTGTGATTAAGAAATAGAAAATTGATTTATTTTGCATTATTTTTGTTTATGAATTAATTTTTTTTAACAAAATTATTATTTTGTTTTGTTATAAAACATGAATATATCGATTGCTCCGAGTCGAAGATTCGGAGTGAACGATATCTTCATGTTTTCTAATAATTAATAAAAGATGACCAAGTAATAAAATCATTATTCTTTATTATAAGAATATTGTTACTGTCCCTAACTTCATCAAAATTATTTTTATCATTTCAATTCAATTATTATTTTCTAGAATTTTAAATTATTTTTTATGAAAATAATTATTGAATTCCTGTAAAATTTTTATTATTTATGAAAATAATCAAATGTTTGTATAGAATTTTATTAAATTTTTTTTAAATAATTAAATTCCTTTTGCGAAATTTTATTAAAATAATATAGACATTGAAAATCATTGAAATTAGAAAAATTTTTGAAAATAATTGAAATTAGGGCAAGAATTTTTTTGACATTTATGAAAATAATTGAACTTTGGAGAAGAATTTTGTTATTTATAAAGATAATTGGGATTTTTATGAGAATTTTTTTTAAACTTTAAACATAGTTGAATTTTATAAAAAGAATTTTATTTACTGCAATTATTTGTAATTTCTCTAAAATTGAATTTTTTTTTAGTGTTTTTAACAAAAATTTAAATTAGAAAATTTTAAAATTCTATTATTTTTAAAATTGCTAATTTTATTTTAAAATTCTTCAATTGTTTATAACATTGTTAAATAATAATGCTAAACAATTATTATTCTCAACATTCATTGCAACTATCAAAATAAGAGCGATATGTAAACAAACACATTTTTTTCAATATTTGTGGCTTTAAAAAAAAACAATTTGTTTATAAAAATTGTTTAAAATATTCTTAAATTAGTCACAGTGATACAATTTGATCATAGGTGTTATTTGTATACTAATTTTAGTCATTTGTGATGAGAAAATGTGTTTAGAATATATTTTTCTGACTATTCAAAATTTTAGATATTTTGTCGGACATTTTTAAGCCGCCATTTTGAATTTCGAAAAAATTACAATTTCTAGCAAAGTCTAAATGAAAGGTCATATATTTTGTGGACGCGATATTTTGTCAGTCAAAATTTTTCCTGAAGCGATTGCCAATCGAAAATATAGTTTTAATGAAACAAAAACCAAAAAAATTTCTGTTTTTTTTAAACAATCATAACTTTTAATCCTTAAGTCAAAAAATAAATTTTCTTGCAGATTCTGAAAGAGGTCGAAAAAATACATAAGAAACACCACGTGCAAACTTTTTTTAGCCCACTATTTTTGAAAATTGTAATTGCAAATGTGATGAAAAAAACTGCGTACAAAATAAAAAAATAAGTTAAAATATGTCACAATTGATATGGATGCAATCACTAAATAAAATCCAATAAGAAAATATAAGCGTATTCTTAACATCAATTTATAACAGTGGCAATTTTAACAAAAATTTATTTTTACCATTCTGTTTAAGTAATTTCTCACCATAACTAAAAATGTACTTATAAAGAATTCATTTTAATTTTGTACCAACATTTCAGTTTCACTGTTTTCCACACACGAATGTGAATACAATTTTTTTTTGGCACGATTAAAATTAAATATTTAAACCCCGCGTGAAATGAGATTTCAGTGGATAACAGTGTATATGTATAGTAAAGGGTGTATGTGAGTGGGAAAAGGTACAATGTAGATTTTCGGGATATGGAAAAGGGCTCCAGGATGTTGTGCTCAAGATAGTGTAACATACGAACGTGGCAGATCTCAGAACAAGTTACGAGCGTCTTCCCATAAATCTAGGCTTTGTTACTGTTTGCGGTTGTGCGAAGGTGAGGCCAAACTGTTCAACTAGAAGCTAGACCGACTATGGTTTGTCTTGGTCCGTCTACATATATCAAGGTCCTATACCAACCGGTGAATTATATCTATATGCCAACAGTCATTGGTTATCCACAAAACCGCTATCGCATGGGTAGGCTCATCAAACATTTCGGCCGGCGAGGAAACCACTTTTCAGCGATTCATGCGTTAGTCCCGTATGCCTATATGCACAGATGCTGTTTTTTTTTGCTTTTATTTTCTTGCGTTAGAAATTGTCAACAATGGAACGTTGTAAATCCCTCACACTCTGAAGTTGTCTTTTATTTATAATTTTATTTTTTGTTATCTTTATAGATAGATTGCATATTATATTATTATGTTATAATTATTTTTATTTTATAATTAATTCAAAATTATAATGACAAATAGAAATCATCAGAATTTTTTTCACTTCTTTTCATTAAAAGACTAAAATTTTGTTCAATATCATGTTTTGTCAAATTGAAATTATGCAGATTTTTGTTATTTACTTCTAAACAAAATTAGAAAAAATTGTTAAACAACTGTGATTAAGAAATATAAATTTGATTTATTTTGCATTATTTTTGTTTATGAATTAATTTTTTTTAACAAAATTATTATTTTGTTTTAAAAAAAGAAAAAAAATATTTGCAAAATTCCTATATTTTTAATCTTATTTTTGGAACAAGATTTTCCACAGGAATTAAGACATTCAAAAATTTCAAATTCCAACCTATTTTTAAATTAAACAACTTATAAAAGTATTTTAGTTAGATGTTGGTTTGTTTATTATTTTTTAATCCATATTAAAATCATTTTCAAAATCATTTTATAATAAAAATCATTTTCAAAATCATTTTTATTTCCCACGAAGTGTCTGTTTTTACAACAATGTTATTTTTATTTTATTTATATTTTTTCTAAAAAAGTTGTACTATTGTAAAGATACACAACAATGTGTCCTTGCAGTGTTCTTATAATTTTTTATAAATGAATGACATGTGAGAGAAGAGATCCTATTAGTAAGTGAGGTTATGTTTTTCTAACGTTTTATTCAAATTAATGTTTTTTTGTATTTTTGTGATTTTATTTTTAAAAAAAAACCTTATAAAATTATTAGTATTATATAATGTAATTTAAATCAGAACATTTTTTTGACATGTAATTTATGAATGTTAATTTTAAGTGTAAATTGTTTGTAAAAGTTAAGGAACTTTTTACAGATTTTGAATTTTCGAATTTCACCTGATGAGGTCCATCGTTGATGGACGAAAAGCTTCGTGCTTGAAAATGATTTTAATATGGATTAAAAAATAATAAACAAACCAACATCTAACTAAATTATTACAATCCAAAAAACAAAAACATCTTATATTTATAAAAGTATTGTTTTTAAAACATGACGATATCGATAACTCCGAGTCTTCGACTCGGAGTGATCGATTTCTTCATGTTTTTTAATAATTAAAGATATGACCTAGAGATAAAATCATTATTTTATATTATAAGAATATTCTTACTGTAACTTCATGAAAATTATTTTCATCATTTTAATTCACTTATTATTTTCTAGAATTTTAAATTATTTTTTATGAAAATAATAATTGAATTCCTTAAAAAAAATTTATTATTTATGAAAATAATTGAATTCGTGCGAAATGTTTATTTATAAAAATTTAATTAAATGTTTGCATACAATTTTATTGAAATTTTTTTTAAATAATTGAATTCTTTTTGGGGAATTTTATTAAAATAGTAGATATTGAGGAAATTTCTACAATTTTGATGATGAAAATGTAGAACCAATGAATGTAGAAGATGTTTTAATGAAAGACGGTTATTTCATGTTTTATGAATAGGAAGAAGGAACACATATGAACAAATATGAAGAAAAGAAGATGAGTTGTGACTCGACTTTTTCTAGTTTTCAAATTTGTTTTTCAAAGAAAGAAGAAGAAAGTGATAAGTGCAGTTTTAAAGTAAAAAATAAGATAACGAAAAACATTACAAGTGTACAAGAAAATAAAATAATAAATGAAAAAAATGAAAGGAAGTTAAAAAACATTGAGAACAAGAAAAAAGTGGAAAAATAGAAAATGAAAAAAAGAAAAATTGAATTGAAAAAGAAAAATGAAGAAAAGCAGACAATCTTTTCTTTTAGTCTTCATATTTCTTTCTCAAAGAAAGAAGAAGAAAAAGTGTGATAAGTTCAATTTTAAAGTGAAAAATAAGAATATGAAAAATATTTTAAATAAAAAATATTGATATATAATAAAGAAAGGAAAAAAAATGAATCAGTAATTGAGTAAGAAAGAAAACTTGGCGTCAATACTTTCATATCAATTATACCTATGTAAGAAAAACTATTAACACTAAGATTTGAAAATTGCCTTAAATAGAAATTTTTTATAAAGACGAATAATTAGATTTCATTTTTTGCTTACGTTAAACATGAAATTACATTTCATATTATTTGTTACCATTTAAAGTATAATATGTGAAGCATTGACTTAATTCGTAAATATAATTGAAGCGTTTTGTGCAGAAACCGCATAAGTCCATTTTTTTCAAAAATCACTTTTTTATTGAAAATTTATCCTTAAATAAAGCCTTTCAATCTGGTAAAATATTACGTAAGTGACTAAACTCTAAACCCTTAAAAAAAATAATTAAAATATTATTTTGTGCAGAAACAGCACAAGTCCATGATAAGTTTTATATTTATTTGTGATATTCTTCACGTATTTTAATAATTTATATTAAACAGTTTATATTATAAATAAAAACACTCATGGGAAGCAAAAAGTGACAGTGGTGACTGAATTATTTTAAAATTAGAAAATATTGAAAATTGGTTAAATTTATTCTTAAAACAATTTTATTATTTATAAAATGTTACTAAAAATTATCCAAATTTAATATTATAAATAAATGTTATTAAATATTTCATAAAACTTTAAAATTTCACTAGATTTAATAAATTTTCTGTGTTTTTCATTTCATTTTGTGCAGAAACAACATAAGTCCAAATGTTAATTTATTTTTTAATTTTTTATATTAAGTAGATAATTAATTAATCATATTGGATTTTTTAACTTATAGGTTAGTAGAATATAATGCAAAAAGCCGAATTAAAAAAAATCTTAACATTTACGAGAAAAACAGTTTTTATTGATTCCTGAACAATTTTGAATTATGGACTTATGCTGTTTCTGCACAAAACGCTTCAATTAGTAAAATTAATAAAATAAATCAGTATAAGAACTTTGGTTATAAATTTTACTTTCTAAACTTTTATTTCAGTAATTGTTCGAACAATTACAAATACTTTTACTTGGCCGCATTTTTTGCATCAAAGATATTTTTGTTGAGATTTTTTGTGACATTTTAAATTTTTAATAAATGCATGAAATAATATTAAAAAGGGAAAGTGTTCAGAAATTTCTTTTCTTTTTCAATTTTTTTTTAAAAATTAAAAATATTGCAAAAAATATGAAATGTATTAAAATTTTTTCAAATATATATCGAGATTTTAAACCAATTAATAATATTCCAGAATATTAACTTCACATTCACATCACATTCACTTCACATTCACTTCACATTCACTCCACATTCACTTCACATTCAATTTACATTAACTTGACATTCACTTCACTTCACATTCACTTCACATTCACGTTACATTCACTCCACATTCACTTCACATTTAATTTACATTCACTCCACATTCACTTAAATTTCACTTCACATTCACTTCACATTCACTCCACATTCACTTTGCATCCACTTCACTTTCACTTCGCATTTACTTTCCATTCCCTCCACATTCACTACACATTCACTCCACATTAACTTCACATTAACTTCACATTCACTTTACATTCACTTTACATTCACTCCACATTCACTTCACATTTACTCCACATTAACTTCACATTGACTCCACATTCCTTCTAAATTCACTTCACATTCACTTCACTTTCGCTTCACATTAACTTCACATTCACTTCACTTTCACTTCGCATTTACTTCACTTTCACTTCACTTTCACTTCACATTTACTTTACATTCACTCCACATTCCCTACACTGTCACTCCACATTAACTTCACATTAACTTCACATTCACTTTACATTCACTTTACATTCACTCCACATTCACTTCACATTTACTCCACATTAACTTCACATTGACTCCACATTCCTTCTAAATTCACTTCACATTCACTTCACTTCACATTCACTTCACTTTCGCTTCACATTTACTTCACTTTCACTTCACTTTCACTTCACATTTACTTTACATTCACTCCACATTCCCTACACTGTCACTCCACATTAACTTCACATTAACTTTACTTTCACTTCACATTAACTTTACTTTCACTTCACATTCACTTAGCATACACTTCACATTCACTCCACATTCACTCCACATTCACGTCACTTACACTTTACATTCACTTCACATTCACTTCAATTTTATGAAAGTTTAGAATTTCTAAAAAATTTAATTTTTTATTGCATTTTTTAAGTCCTTAAGGGTTTAAAAAACACCTCCGAAAGTGTTCATAACTAGCTGTGAATAATAAAAATAAATTAATGTAAAGTGAATGTGAAGTTAATGTGAAGTAAATGTAATGTAAATGTGAAGTGAATGTGAAGTGAAAGTGGATGGAATGTGAAGGGAATGTGGAGTGAAAGTGAAGTGAATGTGAAGTTAATGTTGATTGAAAGTGAAGTGAATGTGAAGTGAAAGTGAAGTGAAAGTGGAGGGAATGTGGAGTGAAAGTGAAGTGAATTTGGAGTGAATGTGAAGTTAATGTGAAACGAAAGTGAAGTGAATGTGAAGTGAATGTGAATTGAATGTGATGTTAATGTGGAGTAACTGTGAAGTTAATGTGGAGTGACAGTGTAAGAAATGTGGAGTGAAAGTGAAGTGAATGTGAAGTGAAAGTGAATGTGAAGTGAATGTGAAGTGAATGTGAAGTGAATGTGAAGTGAATGTGAAGTGAATGTGAAGTGAATGTGAAGTGAATGTGAAGTTAATGTGAAACGAAAGTGAAGTGAATGTGAATTGAATGTGAAAGTGAAGTGAAGTTACAGAATAGCACCCCAGCAAAAAAAATTTAGCAAAATCAGTTAAGATTTACTCGAGTTATTCCATTTTTTCGATAAACAGTCGATAAGTCGAGAAATATATATTCGCGGTTTTTACTGTTTACTTAGCGGCGATTTTCTACCGCGAATCTTGATTAATTTTCAACATCTTAGATTCAGGAAAAAATAAAGGTTACAAACAAAAAGTGAACTATGGGCGAAAAAAATCGTCTTTTCTATATTTTTAATCATGAAAATAATTAATTTTTTGAAGTTCGGCAAAACCATGAGTGAAGTATGGGCAAAAAAATCAACTTTTTCTTATTTTTGATAGTAAAAAAAAAATTATTAATCTGAACTTTGGCAAAAACATGGGTCAAGTATGGGAGAATAAAATTTGACTTTTCTACTTTTGCGGCCAAAAATTATTGGAGAACGGAATTAGTTCAGTGAATTGTTGCCAGCGTATAACTACTGTTTCCGGTAATATAGAAATTTATCGCGGGCCAATGGAAATATACTGGGTACTATATTTTTGGAGAATGAGAACAATTTATTGATGAATAAATTCTATTGTGGAGTAGTTGTATATATTTATTTCTAGATAAATCAGAAAATTTATTAATTCAAAAAAAAAAAAAAGAATTTGACTAAAATTTAAATAAATTGTAAATTAGAAAATAAATTTTTACATTGTGAAAGAAAAGTGTATTTTTTCGAATGTTGAAAAGAGGAAAATCAAAAGTAGTAGGACTTAATAAGAACTGATTTCGATGAACTTTTAGCGGGAACAACAAAAGTTTAATAATTTCATGATCGGAAGTAAAACATAAATTTGATACGTTAACGAAAACAGTTGTTATATAATATTCCATAATATTATATCACGAATTTAAATCTGAATAACAGTCGTATTATATATCAACACTGAATATCTCTATTTAAATTCAGTTTAAATATCATTCGAATTTGAATTTTTCATAATAATATCTTAAATGGCTTTCAGTTTTCGAATGAGAGAAAATCCCATGTCATTTGACATGGCTTTACGTGTCGACGAGGACACATTGCAGCATAAATAGACCATATATATACGTACATGATAACGTTGTGTATTCTTCTTTGTATGTATATATGGACCATTGGTATACTTCCCCGTTGTACTATTGTATCCGCTCGTTAATAATCTGGTATTATGAAATAACTGTTGCGCGAACATATATAGGAGGAATAGATGCGGTTTTCATGTGTCTCTGGCTTTCGTTCCTACTTCACCCAAAAACGATGACTCTGATCCCCATACGATCACAATTAAACTCTATTGTCATCTCAATTGTTTGCAAATCATTCTCGGATTATGTCTCTTGTACGTTGCACTCTGAAACAATACACCTCTCACAGAATATACTTCTATTCGAATTATTTTATTTCTCTTTGAAAAAAAAATTTAATTCAAAGCCTATTGAATTTATCACATTTCATGTATAAAATTAAAATGGTTTATTATTAATTCAGATGTTATTTATAATTGGAATTTGTTTTATGACTAATGTTACATGCAAACTGGCATCCTCTATATTACAAACCTCTGGGTTGTAAATTTTAATTGTTAGATAACGAGTCATTTAAAAAAAGTATGTAATGCATTAATTGTTTCGAATTTTTTGTTGTAAGTTATTAATAAAAAAATCACATGTGGACTAACGAACCAAAAGGGATACAACCAATATTTTCATTAATTCTAACTTAATTAACCATTAGCTAAAATTTTTTTATGGTACATAAACATACTTAAAAATATTTTTCATTTTCATATTAAATTATATTTTGAAAATTAAAGTAAAAATTAAAAGCAAAAAAAGGTTAAATGCATACATATGAGAAATATTGAAAAAAACAAAAGCATACACAAAAGTCTAAGTTCTTGTATAATAATTTTACTAATGTAGTTTCAAATTAATTGATTTTTCAAAGAATGGCGTTTACAATTTTCATAAATATATGAATATTGAAATTTTATAAAAAAAATTCAAAAATTTCATTTTTGAATGAGTTTTATTAGAAAATTTAAAGATTACTGAGGTTTTTAAAAATTTTAGTAATTCAAAATCTTCTGAAATTTGGTAAATTTTTTAATATATAATTAATTGTTTTTTAAAAATAGTAGATTTATAGACGCATTTGACTTAAAAACACTAAAAAAAATTGAATTTTGGAAAAATTATAAATAATTGTGTAAATTTAATTATTTTTAAAAGTAATCAAACTATTTTCCAAAATTCGATTAATTTTAAAACTTTTAATAAAATTCTTGGCAAAATTCAATTTTTTAAAAAATTTTAATAAAATTTTTGTCAAAATTCAATTTGAAAATTTATAATAAAATTTTTGGAAAAATTACATTTTTTAAAAATTTTCAATAAAATTTTTGGCAAAATTTCAATTATTTTCAAAAATTTACCTCAATTTCATATGAATTCTATTATTTACATTTTTTTTTCTAAATTGCTTCGCAATAATTTAAAATTTTTTTAATAAATAATCAAATTTTTTACAGGTATTGAATTATTTCCATAAATAATAAAATTCTTTTTAGAAATTCAATTATTTTCATAAATAAAATTCTTCGCAGAATTTCAATTATGTTTTAATTCAATTTTAATCGAATTCCTCGAAAAATGTGATTGTTCTTAAAAATTTTATTAAAAATCGTCAAAGAAATCAATTATTTAAAAATCTTTTGATAAAGTACTTTATGAGAATTCCATTTTTAAGAAACATTCAATGAATTATTTATTTTTGTATGTAAATAATTGAATTCTCGTAGAATTTTTTAATAAAAATTGATTTAAAAAATTAATTTCAGTTAAAATTTTAGATTTGAATATTTATTATTCAAATTATTTAAATATTCAAATAATATTTAAATATTAAAAGCATTATAACATGAATTTTAAGAAATAATTGAATTTTGAAAAGGTTTTGAAATTAAATTCTTTGAAAATCTTAATTTTTGATACTTATTACCAACAACTGTATAGAATTAATTATTTTGAAAAAGTTTAATTGAATTTTTTTCTGAAATATTATTATTTATTTTTTTATTATTTTATTATTTTTTAATGCGTATTCAATTGAAGAATTTCTGAATAATTGAAATTTCATAAAATTGAATTGTTAACAAATGGATTTGAAAATTCTCAAAGAACTTTCTTAAAAATTATTAAGGATAATTAATTTAAAGAAGAATTTTATTTTAAAATTCTTGAAAATACTAATTAAATTAAAATGATGAAAATAATTTTGAAAAAATTATAGTAAAAATATTTCTATTATATAAAATAATGATCTTATCATTTGGTGATCTTTAATTTATTATAAATTGTTAAATTTCAAAAAGGTTTGAATTTGAAATTTTTGAAAAAATCTTGATTCCTGTGGAAAAATAATAATGATTAAATATTTATTGAAAAAAGAAGTTATTCATGTTTTCGAATAATTTTACAATCGTTTTTAAAAAATGGAAATTTTGAAAATATTTTTTCCAAAATAAATTGAAAAATTTCTTAAACAAATTTGATTTATAACATTTTTTTTTACTTAAAACTTGTACTTTGTTTATGAATTGTAATTGAGAAGCAGAAAATATGCAAAATATTTTCTACTTTCTAATTTTAATTTTCCAACAATTTTTAAATTTTTTTTTAGAAAAATGGAAAAAATAGCTGCATAATTTCGATTTTTCAAACAATTAAGTTTTTTAAAAAGAAAATCATTTTGCAGGATTTAAATTCGTTAATTATCTAAAACGTTTGTTGCAAAATGCTAATTTTTTTAGAAACAAAGAAATAATGAATAATAATATTAATCATATTTTTAGATTAATAAAAATATTTTTGAATTATTTGAAAAAAGATAATATTTCAAATTAAAAAATAGTAAAAAATAGAGAAGTAGGTATAATATTATCTATCAAAACATAAAATAATCAAAAGCATGCACAAAAGTCTAATTTTAAGTGTGGACAGACTGGACAGAATACGAAGATTATTATAGTTAATTAGCAACCTAGAAGGATTTTAAATTAAAATTTAACAACAATAATGATAGTGAGACTTACAATCTGTACAATTTTGTTAATACAAAAAAATTAATTCTCTTTTTATTTTATCACCTTTCGAATTTGAACTCATGAATTTTCATTTAAAGTTGTAGTTGTAGATATGTTGAACGTTTAAATTATACGGTAATTGGAGTTGAAAAGTAAATTTTGATATTACTGTGTGTACGCGTAGTGCTTTAAGTGAGTATTTTATCAAAGGAACTTTGTAAATAAATAAATAGTGCAAGATTATAAGCGAGTAATTTATTAATTGTATATCGTAGTTGCGAAAGCAGATTAAGCAAGTGTATAAAGTCCCACTAGTCACAGACTTCTCTACTTGAAATTCAGTAGTGAGTAACTATGTAGCCAGCCGGGAGATTTAAAGGGATTAAAGCCAACTCTGGAATCTCCAAGGAACATATCCGAATATCCTCTACGGGATTCTCCTTCTTTTTTCATCCCCCAAGTCATGATGAATTTCAAACGCGATTCCGTAAAATACCTTGGATTTCAAAGAGAAATGACACTCTTAAGATGCAGAAAAAAAGAACGGAATTTCATATTGCAAAATAAATGGAAATTTTTTCTTAAGTTTATTTAATTTTAATTTGTCATTTACAGAATCATCCCCCAGGCCCATATAATGAATCTTATTTATTAAACAAGCCAAACTATTGCGCAAGCGCGCGGGAATGTTGTATGGGGCTGCTTATTTTAAACAATTTAAAAAATTTTAAAGAAATAATTATTATAACCTAACAAAGAGATTCAACTAACTAAAATTCAAATAATTTCACTCAATGGTCTCAATTTAAATAGAAATTACATTACAAGACTTAAACTATGGCTAGAACAATTACAATTAGTATCTGGGTCATCTTTTGCATTGCTTATTTTATAAAGCCATTTTAAATTAAATACTTTTTAAAGAAATAATAATTATTACACACTGAAAAAAGTTTTACTTGAAATAGCGATAAGTTTCTCTTGAATAACGAAAGTATTAATTGAAGCACTAAATAATTTCGCTACTAAAGTGAAATCTGTAGTTCATCCAGCTAAATATTTTTTGCCGTGCATAACGAAAAAAGAATTAAATTAACATCAGATTATCTACATTAAAAAAAAACGAATTCAAATAGAAATTAATCATTTTACAACTTAACCAAATTCACCCCAGAAATCACTGAATTCGATAATTTAGAAGAAAGGCAGACAAAAGCAGGGTTCCTACAGAATCTGGAAAATCATGGAAATCATGGAAATGGTATGGAATTTTTAAAAGGCTTCTGGAAATCAGGGAAATCAAGAAAAAGGCCTGTAATTTTTAAAATTCTAAATTTTTTCAGTTTTCCATTTTTTCTCTATAATAAAAATTTAAATAATAGTAAAGCTAAATGGTATAAAAGAGAAAAAAAATGTTGAATTTTAAGAAATTCAATTTTTCGGATTTTTGATAATTTTTTATTTTTTTCCAAAGAGTCGAGACAATTTAATAAGTAAAGTATTTTCCAAAAGCACAAAAATAATAAAGCTAAATCCCATAAAAGAGAAGAAAAAATGTTGAATTTTAAGAAAATCGGATTTTTGAATTTTTTTCGAATTTTTGATAATTTTAGATTTTTTACCAAAGAGTCAAAACAATTTTATAAGTAAAGTATTTTCCAAAAGCACAAAAATAATGAAGCTAAATCCTATAAAAGAGAGGAAAAAATGTTGAATATTAAGAAATTCGGATTTTTGAATTTTTGATAATTTTCGATAATTTTAGATTTTTTACCAAAGAGTCGAGACTATTAAATAAGTAAAGTATTTTCCAAAAGCACAAAAATAATAAAGGTAAATCCCATAAAAGAGAAGAAAAAATGTTGAATTTTAAAAAAATCGGATTTTTGAATTTTTTCGAATTTTTGATAATTTTAGATTTTTTACTAAGGATTCGAGACAATTTAATAAGTAAAGTATTTTCCAAAAGCACAAAAATAACGAAGCTAAATTCTACAAAAGAGAGGAAAAATTGTTGAATTTTAAGAAATTCGGATTTTTAAATTTTTGATAATTTTTGATAATTTCACATTTTTTACCAAAGAGTCGAGACAATTTAATAAGTAAAGTATTTTCCAAAAGCACAAAAATAATGAAGCTGAATCCCATAAAAGAGAGGAAAAAATGTTGAATTTTAAGAAAATCGGATTTTTGAATTTTTTCGAATTTTTGATAATTTTAGATTTTTTACCAAAGAGTCGAGACTATTATATAAGTAAAGTATTTTCCAAAAGCACAAAAATAATGAAGCTAAATCCTATCAAAGAGAGGAAAAAATGTTGAATTTTAAAAAATTCGGATTTTTGAATTTTTTATAATTTTCGATAATTTTCGATTTTTTACCAAAGAGTCGGGACTATTAAATAAGTAAAGTATTTTTCAAAAGCACAAAAATAATGAAGCTAAATCCCATAAAAGAGAAGAAACAATGTTGAATTTTAAGAAAATCGGATTTTTGAATTTTTGATAATTTTCGATAATTTTAGATTTTTTACCAAAGAGTCAAGACTAATAAATAAGTAAAGTATTTTCCAAAAGCACAAAAATAATGAAGGTAAATCCCATAAAAGAGAAGAAAAAATGTTGAATTTTAAGAAAATCGGATTTTTGAATTTTATCGAATTTTTGATAATTTTAGATTTTTTACCAAAGAGTCGAGACTATTATATAAGTAAAGTATTTTCCAAAAGCACAAAAATAATGAAGCTAAATCCTATAAAAGAGAGGAAAAAATGTTGAATTTTAAAAAATTCGGATTTTTGAATTTTTTATAATTTTCGATAATTTTAGATTTTTTATTAAAGAGTCGAGACTATTAAATAAGTAAAGTATTTTCCAAAAGCACAAAAATAATGAAGGTAAATCCCATAAAAGAGAGGAAAAAATGTTGAATTTTAAGAAAATCGGATTTTTGAATTTTTTCGAATTTTTGATAATTTTAGATTTTTTACTAAGGATTCGAGACAATTTAATAAGTAAAGTATTTTCCAAAAGCACAAAAATAATGAAGCTAAATCCCATAAAAGAGAGAAAAAAATGTTGAATTTTAAGAAAATTGGATTTTTGAATTTTTGATAATTTTCGATAATTTTCGATTTTTTACCAAAGAGTCGAGACTATTAAATAAGTAAAGTATTTTCCAAAAGCACAAAAATAATAAAGCTAAATCCCATAAAAGAGAAGAAAAAATGTTGAATTTTAAGAAAATCGGATTTTTGAATTTTATCGAATTTTTGATAATTTTAGATTTTTTACCAAAGAGTCGAGACTATTATATAAGTAAAGTATTTTCCAAAAGCACAAAAATAATGAAGCTAAATCCTATCAAAGAGAGGAAAAAATGTTGAATTTTAAAAAATTCGGATTTTTGAATTTTTTATAATTTTCGATAATTCTCGATTTTTTACCAAAGAGTCGGGACTATTAAATAAGTAAAGTATTTTCCAAAAGCACAAACATAATGAAGGTAAATCCCATAAAAGAGAAGAAAAAATGTTGAATTTTAAGAAAATCCGATTTTTGAATTTTATCGAATTTTTGATAATTTCACATTTTTTACCAAAGATTCGAGACAATTTAATAAGTAAAGTATTTTCCAAAAGCACAAAAATAATTAAGCTAAATCCTATGAAAGAGAGGAAAAAATGTTGAATTTTAAGAAATTCGGATTTTTGAATTTTTGATAACTTTCGATAATTTCACATTTTTTACCAAAGAGTCGAGACAATTTAATAAGTAAAGTATTTTCTAAAAGCACAAAAATAATAAAGCTAAATCCTATAAAAGAGAGGAAAAAATGTTGAATTTTAAGAAATTCGGATTTTTGAATTTTTGATAATTTTCGATAATTTTAGATTTTTTATTAAAGATTCGAGACTATTAAATAAGTAAAGTATTTGCCAAAAGCACAAAAATAATGAAGCTAAATCCCATAAAAGAGAGGAAAAAATGTTGAATTTTAAGAAAATCGGATTTTTGAATTTTATCGAATTTTTGATAATTTTAGATTTTTTACCAAAGAGTCGAGACTATTATATAAGTAAAGTATTTTCCAAAAGCACAAAAATAATAAAGCTAAATCCAATAAAAGAGAGGAAAAAATGTTGAATTTTAAAAAATTCGGATTTTTGAATTTTTTATAATTTTCGATAATTTTAGATTTTTTATTAAAGATTCGAGACTATTAAATAAGTAAAGTATTTGCCAAAAGCACAAAAATAATGAAGCTAAATCCCATAAAAGAGAGGAAAAAATGTTGAATTTTAAGAAAATTGGATTTTTGAATTTTTTTGAATTTTTGATAATTTTAGATTTTTTACTAAGGATTCGAGACAATTTAATAAGTAAAGTATTTTCCAAAAGCACAAAAATAATGAAGCTGAATCCCATAAAAGAGAGGAAAAAATGTTGAATTTTAAGAAAATCGGATTTTTGAATTTTTTCGAATTTTTGATAATTTTAGATTTTTTACTAAGGATTCGAGACAATTTAATAAGTAAAGTATTTTCCAAAAGCACAAAAATAATGAAGCTGAATCCCATAAAAGAGAGGAAAAAATGTTGAATTTTAAGAAAATCGGATTTTTGAATTTTTTCGAATTTTTGATAAATTTAGATTTTTTACTAAGGATTCGAGACAATTTAATAAGTAAAGTATTTTCCAAAAGCACAAAAATAATGAAGCTAAATCAGTAGCGTAACAAGAGAGGCCGGGGCCCTGGGGCGAGTAAATAGCCTGGGGGCCCACTAGTAGAAATTAAATTTGATTAACAGTGGGAAATACCAAATACCTTACAGCAATAATAAAATTATTCCTTATTCTCTTTCAAAACATTTATTAAGTTTTTCTAGTCGTAAGAAATATTTATGGAAGAATGTTGAGACTAGATAACAAGCTTAAAGTATATTTACTTAAAGACAAATAAAAGTTTTAGTATAATTTATTATAACAATTTGACAATAGAATGATTACAATATATATTAAAGTAAAAATTTTATCTTTAGAATTTATTTAAACAAGATTTTTAGTTTCAAATATGTTCATATTAAATATCAATAATAATTTATTAATTTAATAAAATGAAAAATAATAATAAATATAAATATCTATATAAATATCTTCCTAATTTAAAATTCTTAATCAGCAAATAATTTCCTACATTAACTGTACAGCTCTTCGACTAGTGTATGGGCTTGATCTGAGATTATAAGAAACGTGAACGTCCAGGCTGTGTTGGCATGGTGCATTGGTAGGCGTTAGTCCCGCGAAAGGCAGCTATTAACTGGGGTTCGAGTCCTCACAGATGCACAGTGCAGTCATTCACGCAGCTTATTTTTTCAGATCAAAAATTAAATTCAAAAATATAATTATTTACCGACAACCATATCGGAATAATTATCTTAAGAATAACACCTGACTCTAAACCAAAGAGTTCAATTGACGTCTAAAAAATGTCACTAATTGCTGATATAGTCGAAATCTTCCTTAATTAAAATTCTTAATCAGCAAATAATTTCCTACATTAACAATAATAAATATAATAAATACATAAAATAATTTAAAAAATTAATAATAATCTAAGTTTCATATTTAAATCGTCTTATTCGCGGGGCCCCCAAAGTCGCGGGGCCCCGGGATTTTGCCCGGTTTGCCCTATGGTAGTTCCGCCACTGAGCTAAATCCCATAAAAGAGAGAAAAAAATGTTGAATTTTAAGAAAATTGGATTTTTGAATTTTTTCGAATTTTTGATAATTTTAGATTTTTTACTAAGGATTCGAGACAATTTAATAAGTAAAGTATTTTCCAAAAGCACAAAAATAATGAAGTTAAATCCTATAAAAGAGAGAAAAAATGTTGAATTTTAAGAAAATCAGATTTTTGAATTTTTGATAATTTTCGATAATTTTAGATTTTTTACCAAAGAGTCAAGACTATTAAATAAGTAAAGTATTTTTCAAAAGCACAAAAAAATTAAGCTAAATCCCATAAAAGAGAAGAAAAAATGTTGAATTTTAAGAAAATCGGATTTTTGAATTTTTTCGAATTTTTGATAATTCCACATTTTTTACCAAAGAGTCGAGACAATTTAATAAGTAAAGTATTTTCCAAAAGCACAAAAATAATGAAGCTGAATCCCATAAAAGAGAGGAAAAAATGTTGAATTTTAAGAAAATTGGATTTTTGAATTTTTTCGAATTTTTGATAATTTTTGATTTTTTACCAAACAGTCGAGACTATTAAATAAGTAAAGTATTTTTTAAAAGCACAAAAATAACGAAGCTAAATCCCATAAAAGAGAGGAAAAATTGTTGAATTTTAAGAAAATCGGATTTTTGAATTTTTTCGAATTTTTGATTTTTTACCAAAAAGTCGAGACTATTAAATAAGTAAAGTATTTTTTAAAAGCACAAAAATAACGAAGCTAAATTCTATAAAAGGGAGGAAACAATGTTGAATTTTAAGAAATTCGGATTTTTGAATTTTTAATAATTTTCGATAATTTTACATTTTTTACCAAAGAGTCGAGACAATTTAATAAGTAAAATATTTTCTAAAAGCACAAAAATAATGAAGCTAAATCCTATAAAATAGAGAAAAAAATGTTGAATTTTAAAAAATTCGGATTTTTGAATTTTTTATAATTTTCGATAATTTTAGATTTTTTACCAAAGAGTCGAGACTATTTAATAAGTAAAGTATTTTCCAAAAGCACAAAAATAATGAAGCTAAATCCCATAAAAGAAAAGAAAAAATGTTGAATTTAAAGAAAATCGGATTTTTGAATTTTTAATAATTTTCGATAATTTCACATTTTTTACCAAAGAGTCGAGACAATTTAATAAGAAAAATATTTTCCAAAAGCACAAAAATAATGAAGCTAAATCCTATAAAATAGAGGAAAAAATGTTGAATTTTAAAAAATTCGGATTTTTGAATTTTTTATAATTTTCGATAATTTTAGATTTTTTACCAAAGAGTCGAGACTATTAAATAAGTAAAGTATTTTCCAAAAGCACAAAAATAATGAAGCTAAATCCCATAAAAGAGAGGAAAAAATGTTAAATTTTAAGAAAATTGGATTTTTGAATTTTTTCGAATTTTTGATAATTTTAGATTTTTTACTAAGGATTCGAGACAATTTAATAAGTAAAGTATTTTCCAAAAGCACAAAAATAATGAAGCTGAATCCCATAAAAGAGAGGAAAAAATGTTGAATTTTAAGAAAATCGGATTTTTGAATTTTTTCGAATTTTTGATAATTTTAGATTTTTTACTAAGGATTCGAGACAATTTAAAAAGTAACGTCTTTTCCAAAAGCACAAAAATAATGAAGCTAAATCCCATAAAAGAGAGGAAAAAATGTTGAATTTTAAGAAAATTGGATTTTTGAATTTTTTCGAATTTTTGATAATTTTAGATTTTTTACTAAGGATTCGAGACAATTTAATAAGTATAGTATTTTCCAAAACCACAAAAATAATGAAGCTAAATCCCATAAAAGAGAGGAAAAAATGTTGAATTTTAAGAAAATCGGATTTTTGAATTTTTTCGAATTTTTGATAATTTCACATTTTTTACCAAAGAGTCGAGACAATTTAATAAGTAAAGTATTTTCCAAAAGCACAAAAATAATGAAGCTAAATCCCATAAAAGAGAAGAAAAAATGTTGAATTTTAAGAAAATCGGATTTTTGAATTTTTTCGAATTTTTGATAATTTTACATTTTTTACCAAAGAGTCGAGACAATTTAATAAGTAAAGTATTTTCAAAAAGCACAAAAATAATAAAGCTAAATCCTATAAAAGAGAGGAAAAAATGTTGAATTTTAAGAAAATTGGATTTTTGAATTTTTTCGAATTTTTGATAATTTTAGATTTTTTACTAAGGATTCGAGACAATTTAATAAGTAAAGTATTTTGCAAAAGCACAAAAATAATGAAGTTAAATCCTATAAAAGAGAGAAAAAAATGTTGAATTTTAAGAAATTCGGATTTTTGAATTTTTGATAATTTTCGATAATTTTAGATTTTTTACCAAAGAATCGAGACTATTAAATAAGTAAAGTATTTTCCAAAAGCACAAAAATAATGAAGCTAAATCCCATAAAAGAGAAGAAAAAATGTTAAATTTTAAGAAAATCGGATTTTTGAATTTTTTCGAATTTTTGATAATTTTTGATTTTTTACCAAACAGTCGAGACTATTAAATAAGTAAAGTATTTTTTAAAAGCACAAAAATAACGAAGCTAAATTCTACAAAAGAGAGGAAAAAATAAATTTTAAGAAATTCGGATTTTTGAATTTTTGATAATTTTCGATAATTTCACATTTTTTACCAAAGAGTCGAGACAATTTAATAAGTAAAGTATTTTCCAAAGGCACAAAAATAAAAAAGTTAAATCCTATAAAAGAGAGTAAAAAATGTTGAATTTTAAAAAATTCGGATTTTTGAATTTTTTATAATTTTCGATAATTTTAGATTTTTTATTAAAGAGTCGAGACTATTAAATAAGTAAAGTATTTTCCAAAAGCACAAAAATTATGAAGCTAAATCTCATAAAAGAGAGGAAAAAATGTTGAATTTTAAGAAAATTGGATTTTTGAATTTTTTCGAATTTTTGATAATTTTAGATTTTTTACTAAGGATTCGAGACAATTTAATAAGTAAAGTATTTTCCAAAAGCACAAAAATAATGAAGCTGAATCCCATAAAAGAGAGAAAAAAATGTTGAATTTTAAGAAAATTGGATTTTTGAATTTTTTCGAATTTTTGATAATTTTAGATTTTTTACTAAGGATTCGAGACAATTTAATAAGTAAAGTATTTTCCAAAAGCACAAAAATAATGAAGTTAAATCCTATAAAAGAGAGAAAAAAATGTTGAATTTTAAAATATTCGGATTTTTGAATTTTTTATAATTTTCCATAATTTTAGATTTTTTATTAAAGAGTCGAGACTATTAAATAAGTAAAGTATTTTCCAAAAGCACAAAAATAATGAAGCTAAATCCCATAAAAGAGAAGAAAAAATGTTGAATTTTAAGAAAATCAGATTTTTGAATTTTTGATAATTTTCGATAATTCTAGATTTTTTACCAAAGAGTCGAGACTATTAAATAAGTAAAGTATTTTCCAAAAGCACAAAAATAATGAAGCTAAATCCCATAAAAGAGAGGAAAAAATGTTGAATTTTAAGAAAATTGGATTTTTGAATTTTTTCGAATTTTTGATAATTTTAGATTTTTTACTAAGGATTCGAGACAATTTAATAAGTAAAGTATTTTCCAAAAGCACAAAAATAATGAAGCTGAATCCCATAAAAGAGAGGAAAAAATGTTGAATTTTAAGAAAATCGGATTTTTGAATTTTTTCGAATTTTTGATAATTTTAGATTTTTTACTAAGGATTCGAGACAATTTAATAAGTAAAGTATTTTCCAAAAGCACAAAAATAATGAAGCTAAATCCCATAAAAGAGAGAAAAAAATGTTGAATTTTAAGAAAATTGGATTTTTGAATTTTTTCGAATTTTTGATAATTTTAGATTTTTTACTAAGGATTCGAGACAATTTAATAAGTAAAGTATTTTCCAAAAGCACAAAAATTATGAAGTTAAATCCTATAAAAGAGAGAAAAAAATGTTGAATTTTAAAAAATTCGGATTTTTGAATTTTTTATAATTTTCCATAATTTTAGATTTTTTATTAAAGAGTCGAGACTATTAAATAAGTAAAGTTTTTTTCCAAAAGCACAAAAATAATAAAGCTAAATCCCATAAAAGAGAAGAAAAAATGTTGAATTTTAAGAAAATCAGATTTTTGAATTTTTGATAATTTTCGATAATTCTAGATTTTTTACCAAAGAGTCGAGACTATTAAATAAGTAAAGTATTTTCTAAAAGCACAAAAAAAATGAAGCTTAATCCCATAAAAGAGAAGAAAAAATGTTGAATTTTAAGAAAATCGGATTTTTGAATTTTTTCGAAATTTTGATAATTTCACATTTTTCACCAAAGATTCGAGACAATTTAATAAGTAAAATATTTTCTAAAAGCACAAAAATAATGAAGCTATATCCTATAAAATAGAGGAAAAAATGTTGAATTTTAAAAAATTCGGATTTTTGAATTTTTTATAATTTTTGATAATTTTAGATTTTTTACCAAAGAGTCGAGACTATTAAATAAGTAAAGTATTTTCCAAAAGCACAAAAATAATAAAGCTAAATCCCATAAAAGAGAAGAAAAAATGTTGAATTTTAAGAAAATCGGATTTTTGAATTTTTTCGAATTTTTGATAATTTTAGATTTTTTACCAAAGAGTCGAGACTATTATAAAAGTAAAGTATTTTCCAAAAGCACAAAAATAATGAAGCTGAATTCCATAAAAGAGAGGAAAAAATGTTGAATTTTAAGAAAATCGGATTTTTGAATTTTTTCGAATTTTTGATAATTCCACATTTTTTACCAAAGAGTCGAGACAATTTAATAAGTAAAGTATTTTCCAAAAGCACAAAAATAATGAAGCTGAATCCCATAAAAGAGAGGAAAAAATGTTGAATTTTAAGAAAATTGGATTTTTGAATTTTTTCGAATTTTTGATAATTTTTGATTTTTTACCAAACAGTCGAGACTATTAAATAAGTAAAGTATTTTTTAAAAGCACAAAAATAACGAAGCTAAATCCCATAAAAGAGAGGAAAAATTGTTGAATTTTAAGAAAATCGGATTTTTGAATTTTTTCGAATTTTTGATTTTTTACCAAAAAGTCGAGACTATTAAATAAGTAAAGTATTTTTTAAAAGCACAAAAATAACGAAGCTAAATTCTATAAAAGAGAGGAAAAAATGTTGAATTTTAAGAAATTCGGATTTTTGAATTTTTAATAATTTTCGATAATTTCACATTTTTTACCAAAGAGTCGAGAAAATTTAATAAGTAAAGTATTTTTCAAAAGCACAAAAATAATGAAGGTAAATCCTATAAAAGAGAGGAAAAAATGTTGAATTTTAAAAAATTCGGATTTTTGAATTTTTTATAATTTTCGATAATTTTAGATTTTTTACCAAAGAGTCGAGACTATTAAATAAGTAAAGTATTTTCCAAAAGCACAAAAATAATGAAGCTAAATCCCATAAAAGAGAAGAAAAAATGTTGAATTTTAAGAAAATCGGATTTTTGAATTTTTTCGAATTTTTGATAATTTTAGATTTTTTACTAAAGAGTCGAGACAATTTAATAAGTAAAGTATTTTCTAAAAGCACGAAAATAATGAAGCTAAATCCCATAAAAGAGAGGAAAAAGCGTTGAATTTTAAGAAAATCGGATTTTTGAATTTTTCGAATTTTTGATAATTTTTGATTTTTTACCAAAGAGTCGAGACTATTAAATAAGTAAAGTATTTTCTAAAAGCACGAAAATAAGGAAGCTAAATCCCATAAAAGGGAGGAAAAAATGTTGAATTTTAAAAAATTCGGATTTTTGAATTTTTGATAATTTTCGATAATTTCAGATTTTTTACCAAAGAGTCGAGACAATTTAATAAGTAAAGTACTTTTCACATTTAAAAGTTTGACATTAAAAAATATATAAAAAATGCCAATACTTAACCCACAAAATTAAATTTTCAAAACAAACAAATGAATGCAGATAAATTGCTAACGGAAAGGAAACTTACGATTATTATAATGTATGTATATGTATATGTATATTTCTATTTTCTATCAAAACGTATAAAAAACAAAAGAATAACTATAACTAACTTAAAGTGTGGACAGAGATCCGGAAATCTGGAATCACGACGATTATTATATATAATTGTTTAAACAATTATTTGCTGTTAATTTTTTATAAACTGTATAATTCAAACTAGAAATGTCAATTTTTTTCTTAATTGTGTATTTTTTCATGAGTAAAACTTCTACTACTGGTGACAAATTAAAAATTAATTAAACATTGTTTAAACAATTAACTGTTATTTTTTCCATAAATTGTACTTTAGGTTAGAAATTTCTAGTTTTTTTAAAATTGTGCAATTTTTTATGAGTAAAATACCTATCTACTGATGATAAAAAATAAAATAATTATTAAAACAATGTATTGTTGTCATTTTATTCATAAAGTGAAATTAGGGCTAGAAATTACTAATTTTTCCTAAATACATTAAATTGAAAAATTAAAAACTATAAATTATTTAAACAATGGTCAAATAATTTCCTGACCATAAAGAATATTCTGATTCACTCTAAAAATTATTAGATACTCAAAAAAATATTCTATTACATTTACTTACGAATTTCTTAAATTGTAAAATTATTCGCAAACATCAATAACTAAACTTTTAAATAAGTATTTAATTATTATTTTTCCATAGGAATTAAAATTCTTCAAAACATTCAAATCCAAACATTTTTAAAATTAAACAACTTATAAGAATATTATTATAAAACATGAAGATATCAATTACTCCGAGTCGAAGACTCGGAGTGATTGATGTCTTCATGTTTTATAAAAATTTTAATTTCCATAAAATTTTTCAAAAAAGAATTAAATTATGTATTACAAAAATTATAAAAAATTCTAAGCAAGAATTCAATTATTTTCATAAATAATAAAATTCTTCATATGGTTTCAATTATTTTTAATACAATTTTAGATATAAATTTCTCAAAAAATAAAATTATCTTCAAAAATTTTTTACAAGAATTAAATTAGGTACATTCCACCAATAATGAAATTCTTCGTTGAAATTGAAAAATTTTTAAAATTTACATTTTTAATACAAGTTTTCTAAAGAATATAATTATTTAAATAAAATGTAAGAAAATTCGTAACATGAATTCAATTATTTTTACAACAATTTTTCACGTGAATTTAATTATTTAAAAAAAATTGATAAAATTCGTTGTAAGAATTCCATTATTTTCATAAATTATAAAATTTTTCTGAGGATTTCAATTATTTATAATACAATTTAAAGTAAATTCCTAGAAAAATGGAATTATTCTCTTAAATTTTTTGTAAGAATTTAATTACATTTCACGAATATAATGAAATTCTTCGTTGAAATTCAAATATTTTCACAATCTACTTTTTTAATAAAATTTTTCACATGAATTCAATTATTTAAAAAAAATGTAATAAAATTCGATGCAGGAATTCAATTATTTTCATAAATAATAAAATTCTTTACATTATTTCAATTATTTAAAAAAAAAAATTTGAAAAAATTCATTGCAAGAATTCAATTACTTTTATAAATTAATAAAATTCTTCACAGGATTTCAATTATTTTTAATACAATTTTAAGTAAATTCTTCGAAAAATGTAATTATTTTTCAAAAATTTTATTAAAATTTTTCGAAAGAATTCAATAATCAATTATTTTAAAAAATTCATGCTATAATGCTTTTAATATTCAATTATTATTTAATAAAATGTTCAAGAATAATTAAATTTTACGAGGAATTCAATTAAAATTGTATGTATTAAAAATAATTGAAATTCTATGATGAATTTTTCTATTCATGAAAATAATTGAATTTTTGTAAAAAATGTTATTATTTATGAAAATAATTGAATTATTGCCAAGTTTGCTTAGAATTTTATCAAATTTTTTTTTTTTTTTTAATAATTGAATTCTTTTGAAAAATTTAATTAAAACTGTAGATGTTGCAAATCATTGAATTGAGAAAAATTATTTGAAAATAATTGAAATTTTGCAAAGAATTTTATTAAAATTTTTGAAAATAATTGCAATTTGGAGAAGAATTTTATTATTTTTAAAGATAATTGAATTTTGACGAGAATTTTTAGAAAATTTTTAACATAATTGAATTTTTGCGAAGAATTTTGTTACTTTTGAAAATAATTGAATTTCTGCAATCATTTGTAACTTTTCCAAAATTTAATTTTTTCCAGTTACTTAAATAAAAATCCCTGACTTTTCCCTGACCAATTTTACTTTCCCTGACTTTTCCCTGAATTCCCTGAATTCTCTGATTTCCCTGACCTGTGGCAACCCTAAAAAAGATATGATTTTATAGTTTTAAGTACAGTGAATTGAAAAATTAACAAAACAAATTGTTTAAACAATTTAAATAATTAATTTTTTTTATATTTATTTTAAATTAATATAATAAAGAATAGCGAATTGAGAACTCAAAATCGAAGTTTAAATAAATACTAAATAGTGAATTGCTGATTGGATTATGGGAAATACGAAAACTGACATAAACTACCTTAGCATCAATTAGGTCATCTAAACCTTCATTTCCTCATCCCATAATTTACCATTCCATTTAGTAAATATAACTACATTAATTTCTACAAGTTTCTCCCCTTCCACCTCATATTTTTTAATTCTCTACTTCAACAGAAATTTACAACTGCAATCATCAAGCAGACAATTATTTTCCGCAACATTAAAATCTACTACAATTAAAAACATTAAAAATTTCCTCCATACACAATCATTTTACCCATTTCTCATGAAAATGTCGGAACAATTAGAACACTATTTATCAGTAAACATCAGTTATAACTTTGCACAAAAATTAATAGTCCGAGTTTTAAACTTTAATTGACTCGCGAAAGTTCCACTCTGGTTCCTCTTGGGCGTATGGAATGAAAGTCCTCTCCGTTTTGCTGGAGAGTGTGAGTGAGATAGAGAGAAAAGGTAAAATCGCCAAATTCACTTCGAAATGAAATTGGCACAGAGAGGAGGGCAAAACCTAATTGCAGAGATATAACTGGATCAAGGGTGGAGGAGATAAAACGCTGCGTGAAAAGTTTGCACACCCTCTAGGCTGGTGAAATGTTCGAAAACTGGGCTAGAGACTGAATCGAGTTTGCATGGCAAGAGTTTCCCCTTCTATATATCTAATGGAAAAGCAACTGGCTCGAGTATTGGTTATATTTCTCCCTCTTCATATTAAAAAAGAAAATTCTAATAATCCCTAGATTCGATTTTATCCACGAGGTATAAAAAATAATAAATAATGTTCAGAAAAAAGTTTAATTTAATTACAATCTTAATTATTTTTCCTTCATTCAGTAATCTACCATTGAAAATAGAAAATAATGCGCTAAACGTTTTAATAAAAAGAATGAGTAACTGACTATGAAAAAGTAATCTTTTTAATTTTACATTGAGCTTGTAACAAAAATAATTTTTACTAATATTTATACATTTTTTTTCAAAAATATTTCTCGTTACCTCTAAAAAGAAAGATGAAAAACAATTTTTATTTTAATCATCATTTTTAAAAGTATTAAACAAAAACCTATTTAATCTTTCATTTTAATTTTTGCCTCATTTCTTTTCATCATATTTATACGTTTACGATGTTTCGAGGAAATTTTCGCAAATACCTGAAAATTTCTCTCCCTTTTTTTTCTCCTTTTTCTGAATTAAATAGAGCTTTTAATTAATTTAATAAAACGGTATAAAATCTGCCAGGAAACATTTTAATATTATCCCGTACTCTCTTTCTCTCTCTCTCTCTCTCTCTCTCTCTCTCTCTCTCTCTCTCTCTCTCTCTCTTTCTCTCAACTCATTAAAATCTTAATGAATTCTTGATTAGCGAGTTCTTGAAAAATTAATGATCAAAGAAAATGATTTATATTCTCATCCAACAATCACTTCTTGGAAATTTTACAGATTATTTAAAATAAGTACTCTGAAGAATTAAGCCACTGTTGTAGTTTCGAAAATTATTTACTCTTGAAAAATTCTTCATTTAATTTGCAAAAAAAAAAAAATATCAGGGGAACTTCCTTAAAGACTACGTTAAAAGTAATTTAAAGCATTTTTAGATTTAACAATTATCGTTTTATAAAAGTTGCAGATGCTTCAAAAAGAAAAAGTAAAGAAAAAAAAAGAGAAGGAAAAAGAAAAGTAAATGAAAATGGTTCATGAAAGAATGCAGAGATCGGATCTTTTAAAAAGAATTTCAACAATTTTCCTTGGTTTAAAGGTCCGCGACGAAAAGAAAAGCAGAAATTGGAAATAAAGTTCACAATCATCTATCGAGAGGTGGTATCTAGCAAAAGAAGTGGATTACCACTTTCTTGCAATTTAGAAATTGGATCTTGGTTTCGTCCTCTCTCTCTCTCTCTCTCTCTCTCTCAATTTCTCTTTATTTTTTTTTATCGATGAGGAGTAAAGGGACATTTCTTTTTGGAGTGATTGTCAACGGGTATTCTTTTTTTTGTAAATTACTTCTCAGAATGGTGGAGCTATTGATGTGCATATTCTTTCTTTTAGGGGGAAACACATCCGAAGCACAACAAGAATTTAAGGATGGTTCACTAATTGTGACTTTCACTTTCTTACTTGCAGTTAAAATAATAATAATCGAACTAAAGAAAAACAATATTCCTAGCTTTTATTGCCTACTATCCTCCAAGTAGAATGAGATTTTTACTTGCACACAAAATCCTTGGGTAGCAGAATTCATCACTTAAGCCAATCAGTGTGAATTCTTTAACTCGATCGTAAAAGTTTACCATTGAGGGAATGAATTTTTCTAATTAAATTAAATCTAAAGCTAGTGGCAATAAAAAAAAAGAATTGGAAAATAGAAAAAGAGAAGAGGAATATAAAAAATTTGCATGCTTGTCGATGTACAGTTGTGTGAAGACCAAATTCTTTAACGGTACCCCTTAAGGATGTAACCATCCACTTAGGATTTTGAAAAAACTTTTCCACTTGACTATTGTGAATGAAAAAGATAAAAAAAAGTTCTAGAAGGTGCAGATGAAGATGCAGAAGATGTAACTTCTGTAATCGTAACCCGAACCCTATATTTATATTCAAAAGTTAAGAAAAAAATTGAATTTAATTTTGGAATTACCCGGAACATCATATCTTGCATACATAAACTTCTCAATATTCCTTACTACAATTTGTAAAATTTGATTGATAGCTGCAACACTGGCATGTCAAATGTCGCGAATGCCATTTGGGAATTTAATATGAAACGTTATATTCCTACTATCTTATGTATTTCTCGTTCATCAAGTGAAGCAGTAAGCCACAATTTCCTGGTAGAAACGTTTCGATTGGATTGGAAATGCAACCGCAACCATAGTGAGGGAATACCACCTCTCTGCCTGGCATGGAATGTTCATCAATTAATTTGCGGCTTTGCTCTCGACACGAATCTGCAACGCGTTCAATGACGCAAGATCATTAAGCCGAGATGAGAGAGAGAGAGAGAGGCAGGCAAAAATTATACAGAAAACGGAAAAGAAATTTAGAATCAACATTGTTAGGAAACTCTCTCTCTCTTCCTCTTTTACCTAGTTTTCCAAAATTATTAGAGAATTCAGTTCATTACATAATCATAATACCTTTATTAGAAAATAATCACCAAACTTTGTATGCACACGACTTTTGAGCTCATTAATTTCGAAAATTCAAGTTAGCTATATAGGTGAAAAACCAATAGAGGAATAGATGAAGAAAAAAAAATGAAACTGGAGGGAAAAAAATGTCAAGTGACACTCGCGTGTTTTGGTACACGTGACTTGTGTATTTGGCCAGCCCTCGTGTTTATTGACCTAGATTTTCATATGAATCATCTCTTTTACTATTTTTTTAAATAGATGTTCGATTGTATAGAGAATTGCTGAAAGGATGAGCAAACTCGTTCAATAAACCTGACGATTGTTCCCCAATGGTCAATAGTCAATTCATCGTTACTGAGGTTTGAAAAACGTAATGTTCCCGACAACCACTTTATACAACCGAAAGAAGTAAGAGCCTCGTCAAATTCAATGGGCCATAAAACAAATAAAATATCTCGTATTTTATACAAATCTTTTATCTACTGACTGATTCTATTTCAATTCATGTAGGGCGGATAGGTTAAAAATTTTACATCAAGTTAAAGGTAATTTTTCTTGTTCTTTAGGAAAAAATAAAGTGACACGTATTTTTTTATTGAGCGAAAAAAAAATTTTTAGCTTAGTTATGAGTGTTTGAAAATTTTAGGACATATCGTGATTTTAGAGCTAAACAGCTGACAAATTATTTTCAAATCTTTTTAGTTTTTGCAAAAATAAATATTTTTCAATTTTTTTTCTTGATTTTAGTAGTGTTTTTGATACTTTTTCTTTGCAAACTTGAAAATTTGAAAAATTTTGAAAATTAACAAAATGGCGGCCATTTTCCGAAAAATCAAAAAAGTCCATTTTCTCAAAAACATCATTTTTTATTTTTCTTAAAATTTTTGTGTGATTACTAGATTAAAAAAGAAACTAGTTTTAAAAGGTTTCATGTCCGCTAAAACTGTTTGGAAGTCGCAATAATTTTTTTCAGAAAATAACAAATCTCATTATTTTTTCTCTAAAATCTGAATTAGTGAAATTCCACTGAAAAGCAGTGAAATTTGACTGAGAATCAGTGACTCTATTCTCGCGATTTGAATCAGTGGAATTTCACTGAAAATCAGTTAAAAATAACTGCAATTTCAGTTATTTTTAACTGATTCGCCAATTAATAAACTACTGAAAATTTCTGACACACATATTGAAAATTTCAGTTATTCTTTAATAAATCAGTGAAAAATGTCAGAAATTTCAATCATTTTTAACTGATCTTCAGTGAAATTTCACTGATTCAAATCGCGAGAATAGACAATAGAATCAGTGATTCTCAGTCAAATTTTACTGATTCAGTTTTAGAGAGTTGATACGACTATAAATGTATCGGCATATATATATATATATATATATATATATATATATTTAATGCATGTTTATATGTTTTTCGATGATTAGTAGTGTACTTTTGGTACTTTTTATTTGCAAACTTAAAAATTTTTAAAATTAACAAAAATGGCAACCGTTAAATTTTTTTGGTCGCCATTTTGAATTATAAAATTTTAACCAAATATTCTAACTCAGCGACCCCAAAAACCTCCAAATGAATATTTTTATTCAATTATTTTTAGTATTTTAAGTTTTCGATTTTTTGAAAAATGGCCGCCATTTTGTTAATTTTTAAAATTTTCAAATTTGCAAATAAAAAGTAGGTACCAAAAACACTACTAATCATCGAAAAACATAAACATGCAAAATATATATATATGCCGATACATTACTCAAAATAATGAGATTTGTTATTTTCTGAAAAAAATTATTGCGACTTCCAAACAGTTTTAGCGGCCATGAAACCTTTTAAAATTAATTCCTTTTTTCATCTAGTAATCACACAAAAATTTTAAGAAAAATAAAAAATGATGTTTTTAAGAAAATTGACTTTTTTGATTTTTCGGAAAATGGCCGCCATTTTGTTAATTTTTAAAATTTTTTAAATTTTCAAGTTTGCAAAGAAAAAGTATCAAAAACACTACTAAAATCAAGAAAAAAAATTTAAAAATATTTATTTTTGCAAAAATTAGAAAGATTTGAAAATAATTTGTCAGCTGTTTAGCTATAAAATCACTGATAGAATCAGCCTACTATAGTATTATTTTTTGATGGATATAAAAAAAGAATTCTCCTCCTCTAAACTGAAATTAATTTAATTACTACTCACATCCCTACATTCAAAATTAATTTTTCTCTTTCTTACTCCTACCCTCTGCTACTTTGAATTTACAAAAACTGAAAACATAGATAAAGGGTGGAAGAGAATAAATAAAGATAAAAGAAAAGAACATATTACTAAGTCTATGAGGAATAGCGAAAGAAAAAAATAAACAGTGAAATATCGATAGAACAAGAATCAGCAAAAAGAAAGTTTGCATAAATAAACTGAAAAGATTGAGATAGTAAAAAAGAATCAATTTTATCGAAATGGAAGAATTTGTTTGACAAAACCAAAAGAAGAGAAAGAAAAAAAAGAAAACTTATCCTGATTTATGCAAAGAGAATAATAAAACTGCAAAAAAAATTTTTTTCTCCACCATCCCAAACATTTCACTTCTCATTCATTTTAAAATCGGAAATCTTTAATTTCACCAAAAACCAATTACACTGTTCATATTCGATGTAGAATTATTAAAATAAAAGTGGAGAATTTTAGTTTTACGAACAAACGAATTAAATTGTAGGTACGTGATTCTATGTGGAATATGGAATTGTCCCTTTTGATCTTCCACATCGACTGTAATTATCAGACGTTTGCAAATCATCGTTTCATCGTCTCAAAAGGTCTATATATACACGTATAGGTGGGGAAATAATCCATCTCTCTGCGCGCGAGATTTCACAAAATTTCCGAGTCGCGTTGCAAGAGATAAGGCGTTGCCATCATTGATGCGGTAAGGAGTGAACGCCGCTTCAGGGTCTACGGAGAGCTTTGAGGCGTACCGTGCAAATAATTCAGAGTCGATGCTCTTCAAAAGTTATAGTGAAGGGCAAGAGAGGAAGAGATGGTGGATAGATAGTGAAGGAAACAGAAACGTCTCTTAAATGCCAGAGGCAGAAATTGGAGATTGTAGCCAAAAACGAATCATGATGAAAGGATGATGTTTAATGTCTGATGCAAAATGCTGTATTCATAAAAATTCATCATATCAATTTTTTGTGGACTTCATCATTAAATATTAATACCGTTTTTAAAGTTTAGTTTTCCTCAGATACATAATCAGAAACATCTAATTTCGAAATATCGAAATTTGTTCTGAGGGCGACAACAGTCTGACAATGAGTGACAGAGAAATCCCTAAGAATACAATACAGTTGGGTCCATCATTTCCGAATGGGATCATTTAGAAAAATTGTTAGGAACAAGAATGCAAAATTAAGATTTTTTCGAAAAGTTTGTTAATCCACCTCCTGTTGACATGCAACGTGAATGTAAATCTAAGTTTGAATTAATTGTGTACGTTTGTTTGGAAAATTAATTATGGGAAAGTTATATTGTTAACGGGTGGGCCCATGCCATTGCACTGAAGCGAATGCACCGTATTCGAGGAGTTTCGGAAGCAGAGACAAAAACTTAGCACGCCCCGGGGGTTTACCAAACCACTTGCTTCACTCCGTTGCTAGCTTATTGTTTAGGGAATTACATTTTTCAAACGCATTACGGCCTTGGTGCCGTCGATCGACGTGAAACTTTTCCACAAAGTGGTCGAGTCGCTTAAAAGATTGAGGAGACAAGGAAAACTACTTCTCGACTCCATGATGTCGAACTTTATCTTTATCTTCGCTCGCGGAAGCAACGTTGTTATCTTAACGGAAAGCTAAAGTTGAAAGACTACCGCCAAAGTGTTTCGAAATGATTTCTAAATCTTATACATTTTCACCGTGATTTGAATCGCTTTCTTCCTCTGAGTTAATTTAATTTTCTTCATTTTGTAAAGACAATTATTACAGTTAAAGGTAAATGGAATTTATAATTTCTGAGCTAAACTGAAATGATCATCGACAAGTGAAGTAATGAAGGTAACAGTAGTGTAGCTTTTGTGTGAGTGTTTGTATTTTCCTATGCAATCCAACGGAAGCTCAGCTGCTCAGCTTCATTCCAGTACAAATACCAAACTTGAGTGTGCCAACGCACATGATGGAAACAGAGGGATATTTAACGATGTGTAGCTTTCGAGAACAATCAACACACTGTGCAGTAAGTTGAGCTGCAATTAATCGCGAGTCTACTGTTTGAAATCTAACTTTCTAGTGAACCTGTAAAGTAGTTAGGAATTCAGTATGTTTCCGTTTACATTTTATTCTTGATTTAATTATTCCCAACTAGGAACAATTATGAAGACCATCTTTGGGATTATTCTCAACTTTTGTCTTCTTTGCCCACTCGGAAAGATTTTAGGAACTCTGGTAACAATTTCAGAAAGTCTAGGTGTTATCTGCGACTTGTCTCATTAATATTCTAATTGTAAGTTAAATAAAATTGGTTTATTTTAAATCAAACTTTCAATTTGCACCATAAATACTACGTTTAATTATTTATCAAAATCCCAGGTACTCGTTTTACGATCCACATTATTGTTGGCTTCTTTCTCTTTTTTTTCTGAACCTTTTCTTATTTCGCGTGATGCGCCTCAGCAATGCAGCATGAATATTTAATTTGGAGTGAAAATTGACGCGCCCCACGAACCCGAGAATTAGATAAAAAATTCACCCTTCTGTAAGGAAGAGAAGAAACTCTCGTCGTCGGCATCTCTAAATGTGTCTGACAAAAATGGGCTCTTAAGACGTTACGGCGAAAAAAGGTACAATTGCCTTTTCGAAAGACACATTCGATCTACATTGATCTTCCCCTCCATTTCGAATCGAAAACCTTTCAGATGTCTTTAAATTTTCAGAAAATCTCCCATTAAAAATGTATTCATTGCCTTAGAGAAAAATATATATACGCATATCAAAAATTTTCTTTAAATCGTAATATTATCAAGAATTTCCAATTTTCTTGAAATGGAAACGAAAAAAAAGTGGTTAAAGGAAAAAAGTGTTATAAATCGATAGCAATTATGTAGAAGGTGAGTTGTTTCTTTTTTGCTCTTGTTCATTTTCTTCCTCGCCTCTTATTCTAGTTTTTCGCCATTCTCCCACCTCAGTCAGCGAAATTTAATTCGCTGAGGATACCGTGCAACGTAACGCTCCACTCTGATTAAAAGTCGCATTATGTCCGCAACGTTGAACCTCCACAGTTTCTATAATCCAGATGACTTTGTGCAGTAAAGATTAATTATATTATAACAATTTTGAAATAAAAGGATCGAAGCATATACTATCATCATTGACCCCCTTCCACCGCTCCCTTCTTTATAACCTTTACTACAGCCACTGCAAGCCACTGTAATCTAGAGTTAATAATGTTAACGCCAAAGCTAATGTTTCAACTACATGGCGGACAAATGACTAATTTAGACGTCGAAGGTGCATCGCATATTGAACCTCAGCAATAGAGGACGTGCTTTGCCGAGATATTATGCTATGGGCACAAAAGACACCATTACGCGTGTATGTATATAATATATATGTACACATATATATATATTGCACGTATAACTCAGCTTTATAGTCCATTTGATACCTATGATGGGAGATATTAAATTTCAACTGCTCGCCAATTTTAGGCAAGAACGGCACAAACAACCTATAAAACTATTTTAGGATAACATTTTATCTCTATCTCAATCTTAGATTAAGTGAAATAAATGTATGGTCTTTATAAAAATTTAGAGAAATTGGACTATTTTGCGGGATTACGAAACTTTTTCTATAGTTTTATCCCCCGTGGGAAGACATCCAGAATTTTTTTCGCATGGGATTTTACAGATTGTTTTGTACTTATATTTTTTTATTTATAAGTAGTTTACCATAACGTGAAATCCGTCATGTTTCTTGATGTTAGAAAAAAATTCATCAAAACAGACTTAAGATTTGTGTTCAGCGCCTTAAAAAACACCAGGTTTGGTGAAAGGAACCTCTTATCAATTCTTTTTGCGATCCTGTAATTATTCATCATTAAATATTAATACCGTTTTTTAAGTTTGGTTTTCCCTTAATGTAGGCCTCTTGTCAGATCTGAAAATCGTAGTGTGTCTGTTAGTCAAGGAGCTATTATTTACTATTGATGATTCAAAGTAATTCTTAAAAAGTTTACGAGAATTCAAAAGACAAAATTGAAATATTTATTACAACTTTTACACCAAGGATTTATATGAAAATTTAATTATATTCTAATTTTAATATAATGATACGACATCACACTTTACTGGATCAACTGGAGGATGATAATATATATCATTCGACTAAATCATTAAACAAGAAATGAACAATTTGAACATAAAAAGCTGCTCATTAGAATCCTGGCATTAATAAGTAAGATGAAAAACGAGAAGATTAATATGTGAAATAAATTAGTAATAGATCACCAGTTTTTGAATATTTATATACATTAATTAGTAGTCGTATTGCGTCGATGTGTAATCAGAATGATTTACTGAGAGTTAAGAGAGAGAGAGAGAGAGAGAGGTGCCCAGGCTGATAACTAATTTCCCAGTTTGATTTGCATAACCCAGTTTCGTCGAGAGTTTGGAACGAAGATATCCAACAGCAAAGAATGCAGATGCCTATCGTATTTCTCAGAGGATATACCCTCTGTATTGCTATACCACTCCAGTACAATGCATTACTTCCACTGCTGCCATCTTAATGGCTGTGCGGAGCGCGTGGTCTTGTTCCGAAGAAACGACCCGTTTTACTATAAATTTGAGATAAGCCAAGGTTTACGATGGCACACGGTTAAGACGTCGAGCTCAAGGAAACAAACAATCCACCAGATTGCTGCTTTTGCTCCTTATAGTGTCGATCTCACCTGATATTACGTGCCAATCAACTCATTTCACAAAAACCTGTAAAATTATCCTTATACTTTTCTATTTGTCTTCTTAGCATTGTTCCACAAAAAACATTCCGGTCCTTGTGTGTGAGGCTAGTATTACTTTAATTTTAATTAGTCTGGAATTAAGGGATTACATTCACTTAGGATTTTAAAACAATCGATTCCATGCTAAAAATTTAATTTTTACTTTTGAAAAATTAAAACAAAACAACTACCCTTATAATTTCATAAAAAGGAATATCGATCAAAGAATACAATTTTTGACTTTGAAAAATAATAATAATAACGTTATGAATTTTGACAGAAAATTTATCGAACCTTCACGCACTATAGTAATTCCATATGTTCCTGATGTTCTCAAACCAACAATAAACCTATGTAAAAAATTAAATATCTCAATAGTCTTTTCAACCCCTATGAAACTTCATAACAATTTACTTCCATCCCCTAAGGACAGAATTCGAAAATTTGAGAAGACCAACGTTATATATAAATTAAGTTGTAATGATTGTAACGGCACATATATTGGCCAGACAATACAAGAACTAAGAAAAAGAGTTTCTGCTCATAAACATTCACAACTACGCAAAAATACCAACACAGCGTTATGTAAACACTCTACGAATTTAAAACATACATTTTGCTTCGACAAAAACAGCGTTAAGATCTTAGATGTCGAAGGTTCTTATAGAAACAGAAACTTTTTAGAAATGTATTACATCGCAAAGGACTCAAATTCCGTAAATTTTCGAACTGATATTGACAATCTATCAATAATGTATTTTGACATTATTGGAACATGTGATAGAATTTCAAACACTACAAGACAATGATTCCGGTGCATACATATACATCTATGAAATAACCTTCATATTATTTGAAGGAATTTCTGTCACTGTGAATCAACCTTTATGTTTTCTTCTAAAGTTTGTGTTGTGTCATAGACTTAATATTTACTATTGTATATTTTGTTTTTTGAAATTGTATCACTGTCCTTTGTAATGATGAGCACATGTGTTATTTGATGTTGTTTATTATTTTTTATATTATTTATCAATTGGAAAGTTTTTTTGGATTGTTAACTTACTATAGAATGAATGAATTCTCAATGGATCTTGTTTAAACAAGAATCCAGAAAATCCAAACAATTTTTATTACATTTTTTGATAGGTCTCGACTTTAAGATTATGTTGGCCTTCAAAACTTTTTTAATTTTATAAATTTTATAAATTCGTATCATTGAAAAATGTGGTAAGTCTAATCCACACATAATGTTGCTCTTGAATTCGTAATTCCTATTTACACACCTTTTTTATAATTTTTTATAATTTTCTGTAGTCCCGATGAGCTGTGTTCACAGTGAAAATGCATTCGATGAAATAAAGAAATAATTGCTGATATTTAACAACTTCTTCAAATCTTTTGAACCCAAGGCCACAATATAAACAATTTTATTTGACAAAAATTAAGGTCCTGAAAACATTCTACGTTATTAAACAATTGTTAATTTCACAGTTAAATTTCAATTTTCACACTCATATTTAATATGATAATATTTAAACGATTAAACTAATTTCGATCAAATATTAATTTACGATAATTATAATTTAAAAAACTGAATATTGAGAGATTGTTTCAGTAGTGCGTTAAAGGAGATGGAATGGAACAATGGTCAATGCAGATCTTTAACGGAGTATCTGGCAAATTCTGCCTGAGAACGAAAGATAGTATTTCACCTAATTTTTCTTTCTAATAAAGAAACTTCAAAACTGAACAAAAAAATGAAACCATATTATAATTAAGTAGTTATAAAATTAATCTGCGTAAAATTTAAATTACCCGTGTTGAATTTATCAGGATAAAGCTGTGTTAAATATGCGACCAACACATTTGTGTAATGACTATACCTCCATTTTAGGTATTTTCCATATTGCAGGAACATAAACGTACGTTCATTCACTCTGTGTTAAAAAGAAATTTATTTTTTTTTCGCAAAGCCAAAAAGATAATTTCAAGATTTTATTTTTTTTAAGAACTCAACTCATAATTAAGCAAATTGTCCGATTGTTAGTTGGTTGCCAAGTTCATTACTAGATTTTAAAAATTAGCGAATGTAATTGTATTTACTTCAATTATTAATTCCAGTTTGTTAGGTTTTTGCAGAGCATTGGAAAATCAATTCCAATTAACGCTCGGGGAGATTTTTTTCTCTCTCGCAATTGTATTGAAGAATATATTTGATGCGGTACGGCAAATAGCAGACACAAATATGTACCCACAGTGTATGTGTATATTTATGTATACAAATTAAATTATAAAAATTACATATAAAAATTTTCTAGACGCACTTGAGCTGTTAATATGAAAATAGTAAACATTTCTATATGATTTCAATTTAGAAATCGTAATTCTGTAGTTAGCCAATAATAGCGTTCTAGAATATTTAGAATAATATGTTTACGAGAAGTGCACCGATTGTAATAGCACAAAATAGAAAATACTTCTGAAGGTACATACCTTCATTAATATACCATCATGTATATTAATCTATCATGATGAAATTAAATATTATTATTAGATTTCAAAAAATATTCCATGAATCTGTTTTCAAATTATTTTTCTTGATATTATTATCAATTTTACAGATATTGATAAAAATCGATGAGTTGACAGACATGGATGACGACTTTGATGTTTACTAATAAAAAATTGTATTTGAATTATTTTATGTGTTAAGTTTGAAGTTGTGTTACGTCTAACTAACAAAAATTTTATTTACCTATCGTTTCTCCATTTAATTTCAATAAATAATTAAAATTGGGACATGATTTGATGAATGAGCAAGAGTCGTTGATGTATATTAAAATGATAATGAACACATGTATTATGGCGTTTAAGAAAGAATCTCTAAACTTTCTAATGTCAGAGATGATGTTTAAATAATTTTATTAATACCTTTAGGCTTTCCTTACGCTGGGGGTCAATTACGTAACTTTCTTCGATTCCACATTCAATATTCCGATTCAATTTTCAACATTCCAATTCTACTTCCAATATTCCGATACCACCTTCAGATTCCACTTACAATATTCCGATTCCACTTTCAACATTCAGATTCCTCCTTCAAAATTCCGATTTTACATTCAATATTCCGATTCCACATCCTACATTCCGATTCCACTTTCAACATTCCGATTCCACATTCAGATTCCACTTTCAACATTCAGATTCCACATTACGATTCCACTTTCAACATTCCGATACCACATTCAGATTCCACTTTCAATATTCCGATTCCACTTTTAACATTCAGATTCCACATTGCGATTCCACTTTCAACATTCCGATTCAACCATCAGATTCCACTTCCAACATTCCGATTCCATATTCAGATTCCACTTTCAACATTCAGATTCCACATTACGATTCCACTTTCAACATTCCGATACCACATTCAGATTCCACTTTCAATATTCCGATTCCACTTTTAACATTCAGATTCCACATTGCGATTCCACTTTCAACATTCCGATTCCACCTTCAGATTCCACTTCCAACATTCCGATTACACTTTTAGATACCACTTTCCACATTCCGATTCTACTTTCAACATTCAGATTCCACAATACGATTCCACTTTCAACGTTCCGATATCACATTCAGATTCCACATTTAATATCAGATTCTACATTCAGATTCCACTTCCAACATTCCGATTCCACTTTCAACATTCAGATTCCTCATTACGATTCCACTTTCAACATTCCGATTCCTCTTTCAATATTCCAATTGCACATTCTAATTCTACATTAAATATTCCGATTTCTAATTTTGGAATGTTGAAAGTGGAGTCGGAATATTGCAATTGAAATCGGAATATTGAAAGTAGACTCTGAATGTGGAATCAGAATATTGAATGTGGAATCGGAATGTGGAATCTGAATATTGAATGTGGAATCGGAATTATTGAAAGCGGAATCTGAAAGTGGAATCGGAATGTGGAATCAGAATGTTGAAAGTGGAATCTGAATGTGGAATCGGAATGTTGAAAGTGAAATCTGAATATTAAATGTGGAATCGGAATATTGAAAGTGGAATCTGAATGTGGAATCGTAATATTAAAAGTGGAATTGGAAAGTGGAATCGAATAGTGAAAGTTGAATTGCAATGTAAAGACGGAATATTGGAAGTGGAATAGAAATGTAGAATCGGAATATTTAAAATTGAATCGGAATTTGGAATCGGAAGATTGAAAGTTGAATCGGAATGTGGAATGTGAAATCGGAATATTGAAGTTGAATCGGAAGATTGAAAGATGAATCGGAATGTGGAATAGGAATGTGGAATCGGAATTTTGAAAGTTGAATAGGAATTTAAAATCGGAAAATTGAAAGTTGAATCGGAATGTGGGATATGAAATCGCAATGTGGAATCGAAATATTGGAAGTGGAATAGGAATGTGGAAGCGATATTTGAAATCGGAATATTGAATATGGAATAGGAATGTGGAGTCGGAATATTAGAAGTGCAATTAGAATGTGGAATCGGAATATTGAAGGTGGAATAGGAATATTGGAAGTGGAATAGGAATGTGGAATCGTAATAGTTTATACTGCTGAGTCCTTTGAGGTGCAGGAAAATGGTGACACTTTTGGGTCTTTCAGCTTCACAGGCTGATTTTCCTTGAAACTGACTTTCTTAATTGGTGTCTACTGAGATGAATCGATGACTGATTTTATCACCTTTGACGATTTTACTCCTATTACTATGTTTTTCAACTGACTGCTATTTCTTGAAGATTGTACCTTTGACTTACGATATTACGTGACATAAAACAACAAAAAACACATTAAATTTTAATAAAATCACTACTATACAAATCTAAAGTCTCTTGTTAGCTAATCTTTGTCCTAACATTATAAGATGAGAATTTAAATTAAATTTAAAATGAAAAGTGTAAAAAACTTGTTTATATGAAGCATAGTATATGTAATCATTTTGCGACATGTCAATGTGGTTAAAATTCGACTGGCACGTCCTAGATCGAAAGACATTTTCAAACCCGAGCGTATATAGGCGAGTGCACGCGAGACATTTTTATGCATGTATTCACATGTCTCTCTGGATGTACTCTACGTGTGTGTATTCAAGCCGCACATCCGCCGTACCAGCTTGCACTTGGTCCCCGATAGTGCTGATAAATATTTGCACATGGGGCAACAGGGAAATTCTTGGAAAACGCAACTTTATGTTGCATGGTATTAAATTCTTATTTTCTTTTTTCTCCTCTCCTTTATAGTTTTTTTTACTCTTTTATCCAAATGTTTTAATTTTTTTCACCAAAAAAGTAATAAAATTCTATAAAATCAATTGTCATTTTTAACGATATTTGATTTAACGTTAAACTTTCTTTCATGATAATCAAAGAAAAATTGTGATTTTTTTTTTAAATTAAGACTAGTTTATTATTTTTTATTACATTCTACTCAATAAAAAGTACTGATTAAAAACTAGTAAATAAAATTTTTTATATCAAAGATTTAATAAGAAGAAAAATGTGAATTTGTGATAAAAGTTATTCAGTAGAAACAAAAATTAACCGAATATGAATGTTTGAATTTTAATATTTACGATATGTATGTATGAAATTTTACGTTTCTATATGCGCTACTTCCTGGTTGCTGAATCTCAGTCGATTTTTATCCTCTCTCTCTCTCTCTCTCTCTCCTCAAAACCACCGTGGCACTTGGGGGAATTTCCAATCGATGATTCATGATATTTTATTCATACATCCTTATTTTTGAATTCAAACTGAATCACTGCATATTTTTCAATTACATTGCATTTCATTATAAATGGATTATTAAAACGTGTCCCTCTCGTACAAATAAAATGAATTATCATTTACTTACTTTTATTATATAATTACAAAGACTAAAAAGTATTATAAAGAAGACAAAGAAAAATACCTTTCGAAAATTACCTATTTTTCATTTTGTTGCATAATACACCGGGTTTGGTGAAAAATTAATTTTTTTTTTAAGACCTGTATTTATTCATCATTAAATATTAATACCATTTTTTAAGTTTATATTTTATATATATATAATAATATATAAAAATATGAAGGGAAAACCTACCTGAGTATAAAAAGAAATTTAAGTTTTTAAATACTTTTTTATCAAGGGACAATAAAGTGAGGTGTGTTATTACTCTTGGATTGATAAATTGACTTTTTGCAAATTACTATTTTTCATTTTGTTGCGTCGCACTTTTGGGAAATGTGTGGGATACGATTTCCTCTTTTTAGTGCGTACCGGACATTCGCGCTAAAAGGGAGAAAAAAGGTTTCTCCACTGAATTGTAAACCGTAAATGCATATTTCCCAAAAAAAAAAATAAACAAAACGATTTTTAACTCAAGTTCTATATTTTCATTATAGTTGAAAATAAAAACAATATTCCCATAAATTTCTTTTTCGGTAAAAACTTATATTTAGTTACAAAATATATTAAACATATTTATTTCTCGAAGAAAAATTGTTTATTGAGTCAAAAAAAAGAGCAAAATATAATATGCAATGAAACGTTAAATTTAATGCAATTTTCTGAAAAAATAAATTGAAATTTCAAACTTTGGCAATATCATTTAAAAAAAAACATCAAACGATTATCGTATGAAAAAAAATATTTAGTCTTTTTTTAATTTCTGGTATATAATCCGAGAAGCAGAAGGGGGGGGGGGGTGAAAGAAAAATTAATACACCAACGAGCAGTATGGCACTGACAATATTATACACGAATGAATTTCAAATATCCACAAATAATAAGCAACCGGTATATTTATGCTCGTCTACCGCACACTGTAAATATTTGCACGAGTCTGATATTACGAGATACCACGAATGATGCATGGAGTTGCAACGTCGTCAGTACTTGTGAGAGTAAAGCCTGCAACGGCGAAGAAATTAAGTGTCGTTAATCCCTTGCGCTTTAAGGAAGAACAGGAAAACTGAGGTGGAAGTCAAAGTCGAACCCAGAGAGATCGTCTACATAAGAAGACGAGTATTTTACCAAATCTCTCTATAATATTTCAAAACTCTCGTATATATTTATACAGTACCTCAGTAGTATACATGCGAGCTCTTGATGTTAGAATATTTCTCATCGTACCTGAAACAGAAAATTAGAGAAAAAAAATATTAAAATCATTAGACTCGGTGTATATTATTATTTTTTAACAATAATAATCGTCGTATTCTGTCCAGTCTCACAGTGGGGCCAAATGTACTTTTTGTGTCAAAATCAGTCTAGAGGTCACAATTTTCATTTAAATTAAGCAATTTTTTTTTTTAATCTTCGTTACTAAATTCTCTATCAATTCCTCCAGGCCGATTTTTTAATTTATGTTTATTTATATTTATTTGTTTATAACAAAGTATGAAAAAATCGATATGTTGCTATAAAATAAAGTTTTTAACATTTAAAAATTTGTTAAGTACATTAGAAATCATGTTTTAGTATTCCTGAAGTAAAATTTTTTTATATAATTACACTTTTAATAAATAAACAATAAGCTAATTAATTAAATTTTGGAAAAAAGAACATGGTTGAAAAAATTCAATTTGTAGTATATTTCTTCGAGTTTTTTACCCAAAATTTAATGGGCAATTAACATATAAACATTCAGTATTAATTTAATAAAGTTTTAAAATGTTTAAACAATTTTTTATTGTTAATTGTAAATTTTTTTCAACATTAACCAAGAAAATTTTTTTTACATTTCTCAAAAGTTTACGCAGGAAATAATTAAATACAAAAATAAAAGTTATTGTGTTTGTATTTAACAATTGTTTAAACAAATTAATTATGTTTTTTGTTAAATTTTATTTTAAAAAAATTAAAATTTCGATTTTTTTTTATTTCTAAAAATTTTTCTATTTAAATGAACTAAACTCAAAAGTGTGGCTTACAAATGATAATTTTTATAATTATTTAAACAAATTATTAATATTTTTAACTTGTAATAGAATCAAGATACTAATTTATATTTTATCGTGATTTCTAAAACATTTATATTAAGAAATTGTAAGCATATGTAACTATGAAAATAACTTCTTTATATCTAATTTAAAAATTGTTTAAACAAATTATTTTTGTTATTCTAGAAAATTTGAGTGACTTAAAAAATTTTTTATGTTTTTCAGTTTTTATATTTTTTTCTCAGTTAAAGCTCGTAATAAAAAAGAATTTAAAATTGCATGTTACATTCATTAAATGGAAAAAATTTTTAATTCTTTTTTTATTTCTAGCTTTAACTGAGAAAAAAATATAAAAACTGAAAAACATGAAAAATTTTTTTAAGCCACTCAAATTTTTTAAAATAACAAAAATAATTTGTTTAAACAATTTTTAAATTAGATATAAGGAAGTTATTTTCATAGTTACATATTCTTACAATTTCTTCATATAAATGTTTTAGAAATCACGATAAAATGTAAATTAGTATTTTGATTCTATTAAAAGTTAAAAATATTAATAATTTGTTTAAATAATTATAAAAATTATCATTTGCAAGCCACACTTTTGAATTTAGTTCATTTAAATAGAAAAATTTTCAGGAATAAAAAAAATCGAAATTTCAATTTTTTAAAAATAAAATTAAAAAAAAACCTAATTAATTTGTTTTTATTTTTTATTTTGTTTTTTTTTTATTTTTGTATTTAATTATTTCTTGCGTAAAATGTTGAGAAATGAAAAAAAATTTCTTGGTTAATGTTGAAAAAAAGTTACAATTATAACAATAAAAAATTGTTTAAACATTTTAAAAATTTATTAAATTAATACTGAATGTTTATATGTTAATTGCCCATTAAATTTCGGGTAAAAACTCAAAGAAATATACTACAAATTGAATTTTTTCAATCATGTTCTTTTTTCTAAAATTTAATTAATTAGCTTATTGTTTATTTATTAAAAGTGTAATTATATAAAAAAATTTCACTTCAGGAATACTAAAACATGATTTCTAATGTACTTAAAAAATTTTTAAATGTTAAAAACTCTATTTTATAGCAACATATCGATTTTTTTATACTTTGTTATAAACAAATAAATATAAATAAACAAAAATTGAAAAATCGGCCTGGAGGAATCGATAGAGAATTTAGCAACGAAGATTTAAAAAAAATTGCTTAATTTAAATGAAAATTGTGACCTCTAGACTGATTTTGACACAAAAAGTACATTTGGCCTCACTTTGAGTCTGTCTACACTTGAAATCAGACTTGTGCATGCTTTTGTTTCTTTTATATGCTTTGATAGATAATATTATATACCTACTTCTTTATTTTTTACTATTTTTTAATTTAATAATATTATCTTTTTTCAAATAATTCAATAATATTTTTAATAACCTAAAAATGTGATTAATGTTATTATTCATTATTTCTTTGTTTCTAAAAAAATTAGCATTTTGTAACAATCGTTTTAGGTAATTAACAAATGTAAATCCTGCAAAATATTATCCTTTCTTAATATGAAAAACCTAATTCTTTGACAAATCGAAATTCAAATTCAAACCTTTTTGAATAAATTTAACAATTTATAAGAATATTTATGATAAAACATGAAGAAATTAAAGATAAGCGAGTGATAAGATCATTATTTTATATAATAGGAATATATTTACTGTAATTTTTTCAAAATTAATTTCATCATTTTAATTCAATTATTATTTTCTACAATTTTAAAATAAAATTCTTCTTTAAATCAATTATCTTTAATAATTTTTATAAAAATTCTTTGAGAATTTTTAAATTCATTTCTTTACAATTCAATTTTACGAAATTTTAATTATTCAGAAATTCTTCAATTGAAAACGTATTTAAAAATAAACAATTCAAATAATTTCGGAAAAAAATGTAATTAAACTTTATCAAAATAATTAATTCTACAGAATTTTTGGTTATAAGTTATGAGAAATTAAGATTTTCAAAGAATTTAATTTAAAAACTTTTCAAAATTCAATTATTTCTTAAAATTCATGCTATAATGCTTTTAATATTCAAATATTATTTGAATATTTGAATAATTTGAATAATAAATATTTAAAACTAAAATTTTAACTGAAATTCATTTTTAAATCAATTTTTATTAGAAAATTCTATGAGAATTCAATTATTTAAAATTTTAAATACAAAAATAAATAATTCATTGAATGTTTCTTAAAATTGAATTCTCATAAAGTATTTTATCAAAACATTTTTAAATAATATTGATTTCTTTGACGATTTTTAATAAAATTGTTAAGGATTTTTAAAAATGTGACTACATTTTTCGAGGAATTCGATTAAAATTGTATTAAAAAATAATTGAAATTCTGCGATGAATTTTATTTATGAAAATAATTGAATTCCTAAAAAGAATTTTATTATTTATGAAAATGATTCAATCCCTGTAGAAAATTTGATTATATATTGAAAATAATTAAGTTATTGCGAAGAAATTTATAAAAAATTGTAAATAATAGAATTCAAATGAAATTGAGGAAAATTTTTGAAAATAATTGAATTTATGCAATCATTTATAATTTTTTCCAAAATTTAATTTTTTTTAGTGTTTTTGAGTAAAATGCGTCTATAAGTCTACTATTTCTAATAATTAATTAATTATATATTAAAAAGATTTAACAAATTTCAGAAGAATTTGAATTATTAAAATTTTTAAAAACCACAGTAATCTTTAAATTTTCTAAAGAAACTCATTGAAAATTGCAATTTTATAAAATTTCAATATTCATCTATTTATGAAAATTGTAAGCGCCATTCTTTAAAAATTCAATTAATTTGAAACTACATAAGTAAAATTATTATACAAGAACTTAGACTTTTGTGTATGTACCATGAAAAAAGAAACCACACGCGTGCGTTATTTTAACATAGTTTCATTATAATAATTAATTTTACATTCGCTTTTATTAATTTGTGCTTGTTACTAAAATAGTTTCAGAAGTGCTTGCTAAATTTAAAATTCAAATTGAATTCAGATATAAAAATTACAACCATTAACCGACATTTGAAAAATTTCAGCCAATCTAAAATAAAAAAATTGGACATCTGAAATGACATGTTCTTCAGTTCTTAATTTAAATGGCATCTTTCTGACCCCAATTGTCGAATTACCCAGGTCCATAAAAATCGTTGAGGGGTTCCTTTCACCAATATATAAAATTAAATTCATATTAAACAAATATAAAAATTATAAACTAAATAAAAATGTAACTAAACGTAGAAATAAAGAGAACTATAAAGACCTTGAAAAATGATTTTAAATAAATTATATAGATAATTAATAATATTCAATAATATTACGATACAAAAAAAATATATTTTATTTAACAAGAAAAGTATTATTTTTCTTTAATTAAAATTATTAAATTAATTATTAAATTTTATAATAATAAACAAATATGTAACAAAAGTTATAGGAGTTATTTATCATTAAATATTAATACCGTTTTTTAAGTTTGGTTTTCCTTTCTCACAATCGTAGTGTGTCTGTTAGTCAAGAAACTAGCAACAGTTATGCATTAGTATCAGATGTTGTCTCTAACATGAAGAATGAGATACTGTTGACGATTCAAAGAAATTCCTAAAAAGTTGGTGAGAATACAAAAGACCTAGAATTGGAATATTTATTACAACTCTCGCACCAGGGATTTATATGAAAATGTAATTTTATTCTAATTTAAATTTAATGATAAAACATCTGACATTTTACTTCATTAACTGGAGGATGATAATATGTATCATTCGACTAAACCATTAAATATGAAATTTTCCAACACATTGAAAATTTAATTCTCCTTATTATTTTATTATTAAATAAATTACTTATCACTTTAATGATTTGCAGTTTGCATATTTAATTAATTTTGTCGCAATAAATAGACAAAAGATAATTAAAAATTAAATCGACATCTTGTATTATTGATTTGAATTGACATAAATATGGAATATGGTTGGCATTATTTGATAAAATTTGTCATATTATTTTAGATTTTAATTTCATAAAGTTCTACTTGATAATTTATTTTCAATAATTATATTTTCGATATTGACTAAATACAATGTATATTTAAATATGAAAATGAGGTGACGTAAGATGTGAAATCTTATTTTTTATTAAAACTTGTCAGAAGTGACATTTGTTTTCAAGTATATTGAAATGAAATATATACTTTTCATTTAAAGTATAAATTAAAAAATTATTCTTTAAATGATGTCAGGATAAATATTTTTAACTAAAACGATTTAAAATTATTTCAGTGTAATTACAGTAGGATGAAAACGTTTTCCCAGATGGAATGAAAGTAAGGATTAATTAATTTGCTACTGCTGTTATCGCTTAACGAACTAGAGGTATGAGGTAGTCACATTGACAGCCTTTCATTTAACCCAATTCCACTATTTCGTGTTCAACAGAATTTTTCTTTATCGTTTTTCTTCTTTATTTTTCCACTCTTACTTTACTCTTCGAAAAAGGGATGATCGGGAAAAATGTATCCCTCTCAAAATTCATGAAAACGTGAACTGAATGTTTCTTCTTTATTTATCATATGCCTATAAATGAGATTCACTATTTTAATACAATACCAACTTTTCTATTTTTGTCTTTCGATATACAAGAGTATAAGAAATTCGTATATTTTGAATAATTTTTCTCTATTATGGATTGCTATTTCTTTTTCTTGATGAAATATAGATAAAGAATATATTTTATCAAAGAGAATCAAGAAGTAAAGGAAATAAATTTAGGATTTATATAAATAAAATTTATGTTTGCTCTACAAAAATAAAATTATTTGTTGATGCAGGAACGTAATATTATTCATTGGTATAAAAAAATATTCAATTTCAATGATAAAAATAATTGTATTAGTTTATGTAGGGTAGATACATAATAATTATTCAACATCTATTACGAACAAAGTTTTTTTTTAATTTTGATCATCAAGTTACATATACTAATTTTGCCACTTAAAATTACTGTTGTGGTGCAGGATCATAATCATCAAATATTAATACATTTCTTAAAAATTGTAATTATATTATTACGTTTACTGATTTTATGAATTCAAATTACTGTTATGGGACATAAAAATTATTTATAACTAATCTTTAATTAAAATTTTTAACTGATAATTTTTAATTCAGAACATTTTAAATTTTCTATCAGTAAAAGCAGTTTCACTCATCAACTTCAAACATTAGGAAATAACTTGCCATAAGACTTCCCTTTCTGACTGTCTGCCATATTCCTTTCTTTTCTCCTTAGCTAACCGCAAACCAGTTGTCTTTTTATTGGACCCTTCAGTTGCTTTCCGTCCCACCCATTTACTCTATTCGTCAGTAAGTCCCATTTTGTTTCCCACACTCCCTCTCACCACAGACACCATGTTCATGAATGGCGCCTCTTTTTTTTGAACAATTACGCGAAGAAAGAAATGACAACCAGCATTTGATTGAGGGAAGATCCTGATGTTTCTGATTAAATATAGGTATAAATAAATCGGTATTACACGAACATGTTATTAGAATAAGATACAAGTCTACGTTACCCAAATTGTACAAGGTGCATATTTTATCAGATTGAAAAGTAAATTTTTTACGATCAAAAATAACTCGTGGGACACAAATATTAAGTAATCTAATTTGAGCAAAAAAATATATGGAAAAAGAAAGGCATTTCCATAAGTAAATATCTTTGTGTTTCCGAATGCAACGTGAGTCCAGAATACCAAAAAAAGACTTGTTGAGGCTTGACAACGCTCAACATCACTCGCTTTAAGGTAAAGTGCAAATTTCTTTAGAATAAACTTACTGTCAACTTAAAAAGATTCAGGGGATAAGTAAATAAATATATAAATATCTACCAAATTATACGGCTCAAAAAACACTCCTTCAATTGTACAAACCAATTAAACTTGTTTTTTGGGTCTGAGTTTGCCAGCTTCAATAATTTTACCATGCACTGTGTAGGGTACCAAGAAACATACATTTTAAAAAATTTATTTAACCAAGACAGTGTTAATTTAAAAACCACGTAAGAAATGTGCAAAGAACCAGTTTTCAGTCTGACTACATACTCGCAGACACAGGAAGCTTCATCAGTTTCTTAAAAAAAGACAACCGAACCCCTCTATGCACTTCAAAATCAACAGACCCAATATCTGACAACCGTATAAAAGAAAGAAAGACTTAAGAAATAAGAATAATTAAGTATAAGAAAGACTTTTAAATAATTTGGAACAGGATTCCCATGAATCTATTTTGACAGAGTGAATAAAATTTAGTACTGAGCCCACTGCGGTATTCGCTGCAATAATTACCTCATTTGCCGCAAGAGCAAAGAAGCACGAGTTGTGGAACGGTATCCCTAAACAAGAGTAATCCTTTACAACTTCAATACGCTCCTCACCAAATTTAACAGATTTAAATCTTTTTGCTTTAGAATTTACCGATCTAGTAAAAGTTCTAGATTCAATAGAAAAGTTTTTTACCTTGCAACGCCTCAACGCATCCAGTATTTGCCTTTTCGCCAATCTACATTCCTCATCCATCCAAGGTTTCTGTCTACAAATATTTTTCCTAAAATTATTTTTAACCATATTCAAATTACTGGCTACGTGTCATTAGCCCTACAAATGGAAAGGTGAAAGCAACAGCGGTCTTTACATTAAATGGAAAATAAGCAATAAAAATTAAAGAATATATGTAGTAATGATGTTATCACTCGGTCGATTAATTAATAAAAACGATGAGATAGTCGATCACTCCGAGTCAGGATTTCAAAAACAAAAAATAAAATTTCTTTCTTAACGTTTCAACAGCACGGCTGTTCTCTTTAGAAACTACAATTTATTAAACAAATTTTATATAAATTATAAACATTTTTACAAAAAAGAATTTTCAAAAAGAAATAAATTACAAATATTACCGTGAGAAAATTTAAAAATTATGTAAGTCACACATTGCTTATATTAGACGAACGTCTTCGTCCAAGCGAGAACGATTAGACACAAATTCAAAATACGCAAAGTAAGTAAAATCGATAAAGATGAGTTGACTGACCCACCAGTAAACAAAAATTGTACAAGAGAAATGTCAAAGTGAATCAAAGCAGATAAAGATTTACACATGTTTCTTTTCATTGAGAAAGTGAATATAATAGTTACTGAGATTTTGTGTATCATCATTTTTTTTATTAACAGAGTTATTTTGCAAATTAATGTGGATCACTTCAGATATTAAACGCTTGTTATATAATTAGTTTCTTTGTCAAGTATTAAAAAATTATTCCAATCAATATTTTTATTAAACTTGTCAGTGTGTTCAGCAATTACATTAAATAGAATTTTTATGTTCTTTAATACGTATACCCACCATTCTTTTTGACTGACCAACATAAGAAGCAGAACAATTATCACAAATAATTTTATAAATTGTGTTAATATTTTCCGATTTTTTATTTTTGTCTTTGGCTTTTTTGACGAGGTTATGACTCATATTTTTATCATCAGTAGGAATTGTTAGAATATTATAATTGTTAAGAAACACTGAACATTTTGTATATTACATTGTTATTACAATTTTTTTAATTAGAATCAGAACTTATAAAACAGATACGCTTAGTGATGTATTTATCAATAAAATCGTAAGGGTAATTATTCTTGATTAAAATTTCTTTTACAAACTCGATGCTTTTGGAGTGAAATTTCTTATCGGAAAGTTTTATCGTTCTATCGATTAAATTGTATACTAAAGCGATCTTTTGAGAGAAAGGATGTTTTGAAAAATAATTAATAGTACGTCTAGAAAAAGTAGGTTTTCTATACCAGTCAGTAGTAATAGTACCTTCTTCATTAATAATATGAACATCTAAAAAATTAATACAATTACTGTATTCAATTTCAAAGGTAAATTTTAGTCTTTCGTCATAATTAGTAAAAGTATTTTTTCATCTCGTCAATTTTTGTCTTTGGTATGCTTTTGATTATGTCATCAACATATCTATAAAAAAATAATGGCTTAAAAGAAAGTTTTGCAATACAGAATGTCTCGAGGTCATCCATAACAATGTCCGAGAACAATCCTGAAATAGATGAGCCCATGGGAGTCCCGTATATTTGTTGATAATATTTATCATTAAATTTAATAAAAGTATTATCAAAAAGAAATTGACATGAGTCAAGTAGATCATCCAAAGTAATATTCCAACTTTGGGAAATTATAGAAAAACGTTTGATGAGAGAATCACGTACATGTATAGAACCGACGTTAGTAAACAAAGAAGATACATCCAAACTAATTAAGATATGATCATCTGGAAAAATAAAAGGTTTAATCTTATTAATGAAGTCATCACTGTTGCGTATATATGATTTTGATTTAGGTATAGAATTATTTAATAAGATGAATAACTGTTTAGATAAAAAATATGTTGGTGAGCCATAGTAGAGACGACTGGTCTTAATGGATTATTAACTTTAAGAATTTGTGTTAGACCATAAATTTTAGAGATATTTGTGTTAGTTTGTGTAAGTTCTATATCTCTAAATTTTCTATAAAGAAAACCATTATTATTTAAATTCTTCAAAATTTTGTAAGCTTTGTTTTTTAATGCAGGAAGTGGGTCACGTTTTATAATTTTATATGTTTTTTTGTCTGAAAGAAGTGTTTCGAGTTTTTTAGTGTACTCTGTTTTATTTAATGCTACCGTGACATTTCCCTCGTCAGCGCTTGTAATTATGATATTATTATGATTCTTAAGAAACATTTTTGTATCACTTAGTTCTTTCGAAAAAACTCTGTCTCTAATATTGATATGTCGTGGATTATCACTTTCATATGAATGTAAACCTTTAATTAACTTATTTCTAATTACATTTGAGATTTCATCATTTAAGTCATTGGACTTTATAAAACCTTCAACATACTTTACATATTCAATTGACGTGCTTAAATCAATCTTATTGTTTTCATTATTGTCAAAATTAAAATTATTGCCTAATGAAATTACATTAGTAACTTCATCAGGAATCTCACAGTCCGACAAGTTCACAAACCAATTTGTTTGAGCATTAAAATGATTATCAAAATTAAAATTAGAATTTCTATTGCGTAAAAAGTTAAATTTCTTTTGAGCAAGACTCTTAAGATTATTAATGAATAAAAATTAAAGAAGATGACCAAAGTAAATATACAAGGCATTTGTTGTCAGAGGAATGGGAAACGCATTTGTGGTGAATGAAATAACAAAGAATCAAGTTTAATTTAATGTGTAAATTTATTTTGTATATCGAACAATGAAGATGGATCAGAAAATCAAAGACTTTTTAAATGAAATATTGCTGAGGTAAAACCAGCACAACAAACATTTCTTAAATGAAACGTAAAATTGATAATTCAGTAGAGCCATATTACCTCGTTGCCTTATTTGAACAGATTCAGTGTTACTTATACCTCAAGAAAAAAAAGGGAGAGGTTTTATCAGCAGCAGGGGGCCGAAGCCCAGCTTTTAAGAGCAATCATAATCACAAGCAGCAGAAATTAACATACCAAATTAATATTTTCCTTCTATCAGCACTCCACGATCAAAAACATGAGAAATTATTCCTCATGTCAGCAGCTCAACTTTTGAATGAAGACTGTCCCTTTTGTCTCTTTGTTTAACTTCTTAATCCTCATCCCTTTTAGTTTTTATCACAGAGTTATTCGGAAAAAGGGGGTGGAAGATATGAAGCGAGAAAAAGAGAGAGTGATAGATGTTAAACTATTAGGAATGAGAACAATACCTCAGGTAGAGAAATAGTAAATAAAAGGAAAGAAAATGTAAACAAACAGAACTCTGGGCAAATCATCATTATGCCCTTCAAGACATTCAAACAAATAATGGAATATATTAAGAAATGTTTAAACAATATATAAGCATCTGTATGTAATATGTCCATAAATTCCAATAAGTTCGAAAAGTAAATTTTAATCTAAAACTGTCCCAATATTTTTTGTAAGACGGTCAATGTAAATGTGAAAATATCGAAGGTAGAGGAAACTGTCTTGCTATCGCTTGGGGGGTTATAGTGTAAAGATAAAATTGTCACACTTGTATCTCAAGGGAGTAAGTGTAGCCAGTAACTCGACGAGATGTAGATAAGGTGTCCATATATATGTCTCTATATACAAGTATACAAAGAGGTTGGCAGTGACGATGCCCGAGGAAATTGCATCTTTGAGAACGTGACTTAGCTTTATCCTCTGTACATCATGACGCTGGACGCGATATGCTCTTTCTGACGCAATAGAGCCTCTCTCTTGTAAACAGATTGACTAATGCTGCGAAAGTCCAAAGAGAATCTTTAAAATCCATGTAGGTATTATGTGAAACATTTTAAAATTAGTTTCTTGAGATATTAATAGTCGGGAAAAAATTGTCCTAAAAGATACTCTTTCATGATTAATATCAATAATCATAATAATCATTTTTTAAAAATATTTTTATTAAACAAGTTGTTAATTAAACAACTTTCGTAACAATGAGAAAAATATACCGCAGAAAATAAGAAATATGACTCTTAAAATTGAAAACCTTATTGTTTAAAATGTTTCGTGTTTCTAATTAGAGGAAAAATCTCTGCTGGAAGAGTCACGCGATTCGTGATATCGTACGATTTCGTTTTGTATGTAAACTTTATGCGTGTGCACGATCTTCTTGGTTGTCGATGTTGGTATTAGTTGGCACATGGCTACGAGTAAAGTGTTCCTTCTGCGTCAGCTATTAACTATACACGACGTCCCGTTTCATGGAACCGGCAGGAGGTCGTATTCACCGAAACCCCTGATATATATTCCTGGCATCGTCCCTCTGCTTATAGCGACACTCTGTACCCCCGGCCTACTGGGACGTTAAAGCTTTTTAATGCTCCGTAATGGCACCAACCAGCTCCATAAAAGAATCTCAATATTTACATTAGAATTTCGATAGTAATGTATACCTTCATTGCAAATCTGCCTGCCTCAATTGCTTATTCATCGATTACATTCAATGTAGTTATATAGATATATCTATAAAAATAGATATAGTCTTCAAATGGTTAGTCTCTTACTTTTGTCTCTTCTCTCAGGCTTATATAAATATAGACATTCGACCTATACGTTTCCGAATAAATATTGCTTCTTCGCTGATAGTACTTTGGAATTATCGATTTTCTTTTGAAAAGAATAGAGGATTTCATTTTCTTAACAATATTTATCCTTTAAAGAGAACATTTAGATTTGAGATTGTTAATTAGATTTGGATTTTCAAGTTTTGCGTGTTTCGAAACCTCGAGAGAAAATTGTAGTGGAAGTATATGGAAACCTAAGCAGTTAGAAGAATTATGATTCCTCATCTTTTATGATAATTTTTGACTTAATTTTGACGATCAAGATTAGTGAAAACTTGAAACGTCTGCAATTTGTTCCCAAAAGTTATAATAGAAATTTTCTTAAGTTTAAATCAATGAAAGAAGAATTTTTAATTTTCCTCGGAAAAATTTTTGAAGAGTATGGATAATAATACTGAAAGTTTTCAAAAATAAATTAAATTTTAAAAATAGTCTCTCAAAATGAGAAATTTCATAGTTTTATGAATGTTACGTCAAGTTTTTGATGTGTGCGTATTCACAGTTTTGTGTCAAGTACTAAAATTTCAACGAAAGACGACGTCTATATCTGGCCATGGAATTTTAGTATGCGCCTGATATACACAAGACTGAAAGTGAAGTTGTCGAAAATTCAAGTGCCGCTCGAGAGTTTATGTGAATTTTAGTTTGATGCTTCGTCTTTTATGATGTGTGAGACTAGATTATAAGCAAAGTGAATAATCGTAATTCTTCATTTATTAAAAACTTGGTGAAAACTTTTTTTTTTTGTATTTTAGGTGTGGTTGAAAATATTCTACCAAATTACATTTCACCTGTGAGTTTAACTAACTTAACGAACTTTTCAACAGTTCTATAAGTTTCTTCTTTCTGAATTTATATAGTTTAACTTGAGTTGAGAAACTAATTTAAAAAGATCAAAGAATTTAGGATGTTCATGGTGAATATTGATTATTTTAAGACTGTTATAATTATAATTATCAATTTGCAAAAAAGGACGAGGGATATTTTTTGTATTTATTTAAAATGAATGGTGGGTTATTTTTAGTGGCATTAAACATTCGAGTTGGTGGAGTGAGAAGCCTCGTCGCGTAACAAAGTAACTTTGGAAAGTTAAATAATGTGGAACGAAGCTTGGCCATCTACGAAACACAGTTCTGGTTGACTCAACGTGTATATTCGGCAAGTAAGTAAACGCAAGAGGACCTGGAGAGTGAGGGAGAGAAAGAAGAAGAGTGAGAGAGAAGTTGGACGGAAAGTGACAAACGGGTAAACGGTACAAGTGTTAATTTGTACAGATGGCAAAGTTTCTAACGAGGTAGCTCGTCTAGTCTTTGGTTAACTTAAATTTTTATCCCTCGCCTCTGGACGTACTCATTATTGTTTGAACAGGTCGCGTAGAAAAAAAAATAAATGTAGTTACCTTAAATATAAAATAGTCCCTCCAAGATTTACGAACAAGAAACTGCCAAGACCAATTTTGGAATATTTCAATTTTTATCCCCAAGGAAAATTTTCAGAAAAAATGATATTCTTCTTCCCAGTATATTTTATCTCAACTGGATCTAGTTCTCAGAACCAAGAGGCAATAAAAGACAAACTATACGGCGTTTGCCGAATTTTTCTGTCTCAATATACCTGCATCCGTTTCTATTATGCTTTGGATTTTATTTTTCAACTTCTCTCGTCATATTCGATTCTCTCTCATACACTGAAAGTTTACGAGTCTTTTATGATATTATTGCGAAAAAGCAGGGATGAAAGTTGGCCAGTGACAAAACTTGGTGACTTTCACGCGTCATCTGCATCAAAAGTTAAGATCCCAAAATGTTGACTTTGCAAACTGAATATAAAAAATATTAAATTGTCTCTATTTACTTTTGCGACAAATTAATATCCACCTTTTAAGAAACGAACTTTCTTTCGAATAAAGAAAGAAGCAATAAAGAAAAGAAGTTTTTTTTGAATGGAATTCATCTTTTTAACGTCTGGGGTGTCGCATTTCTTTTTAAAGTCTTTTAAGAACCAAACGATTCTCGCGGAATGAGTAAAAATATCTTCGATAATTGCTGTGACTTTAACGACCCGGTCGTTAACAATAGACATTTTTCTTTCAAATCACCAGACAATTTAAGCTTCTACGCCATTATAATTTAGACCTCTCCATTTGCAATTGATTGCTAATAATTTCAAACTTAATGAGATATCCAGAGAAATCTACACCATTTACTAAATCTGTAATGGAAAACCTTAAAAAAACATAATTATTCATCATCTAGTATGAAGATCTTTTTGCAGCAAGTAGCAAAAGGCAATCAGTTCATTCCTTTATAATATAAAGTCCAATTTCATTGCGAGCAAATTGTTTTAAAAAATTGTTAGCTTAGATGGTTACAATCCCAATGTTAGTGTAGGTCCTGCTGGTGAGAAATTCTCGAGTGATTTACTACAAATACATACAGTTCGTGACACGTAAGTATGGCATAAATATGAAAGCCCCTCGCTGGCAGGAGACACATTTTTATTCAGACCTGTGAGCTCATCTTGCGTGGTAAGTACCTACATAATTTGAATGATGCATTCGCTCGCTTTCCACTTTGAGCTGCAGTCACGCAGGTGACTCGCTACACTGACTCTAATAATTCTTACTATCCTTTCTCAGCAAAACTGTAGAGTTGAAAAACACGAAACTATATATACCTCAAATGAAAGATAATGTTACGGTAGAATAACAGTTTTCGATTTATCCTATGATTACGAATGTAATCCACATAACTAAGAATGAAAATCTTTCTTTCATCTTAATTATTATTCTATAGAATGCTCGATGAGTAGATGCAATAATAATTCCATATTTGAAGATTCAAAATTCTTAAGAGGTGTTCGTGCTTGAAATGATTCGAACTGACTTCAGGACTTTAACATGACATACGATCCTAGTCTCGAAAAAGGTGAATCGCGTGTCAGGATTTCCCTCTTCGTTGTACCTTTACACTTACACGCTGCTTTTAACTCTCAAACGCTGTTCCACTCCGGCGCCATGAACCCCTATCAACCACATTATCGTTCACGAAGGGTGTAATTACCGATAACATTGTGGATGCCAGGACTTTGCCATCCTGTACATTGTCATCTCAAAACGATGTTTTTAGGCTTACAAGTATCTTTCGTGTAAATCAATTCTGTCATTAAATTTTACCGTGAAATCTACGAAACACATTATCCCTAAAACTTCATCATCCTAAGGAATTTTATTTTCCCACTACTGAAAAGAAAAAATTATTTTTTTTATTCATCGCATAAAAAGAAAATGCTACTTGCTTGTAACTATTTTTAAAAAATAAAAATCTCATTCTTTTCTAAATTCTCGACAAAAAAGATTCATAAATTTCTCAGGAAAAAAAGGAGAATATGAATTTTCTAAATACATCGCTTTTTTAGCACTCATTTTTTCACAATGAGGTCGCGTTACCAGCACAAATGACGAATGTAAATATTATGCCATCTAATCTTTCCGAGAAAGTGGTAGGTTTTTTTTTGTGTTGCAAGGCCTATAATTTTAACCTGAATTTACAGCAAGTTCACGCCACAGAGCACGAACGGCAGACACGATAAATTACTTCGATACAGTTTGCAACATTACGATTCCTTCGAACATTCTGGATTTGAAATTCAGATCTAAGATACCGGAACTCGACGTTTCGCCTATATACGCATGTATAGTCGATTTATTATACATCTCCCGGAGGACCTTTAAATTTAATCGGATTAAGAGAGTCACTCGAATGCATCAAGTTTAATATATAGGAAAATGTGTGTGTGTGTGCTTGTGCGCGCGTCAATTTCAAGCTGTAGTAGAAATCTACTTATATTACAACATTTGCAATTTCATTGGAACATTTTGATTTCATGTTTAGTGAAGTAATATACTTGTTCTGAATTTCTGCTCCTATTGATTATTTCTAATGTTATCAATTTTTTAAAAATTCTTCCGCAATTTTGAATTTTGAACAACAAAGTTAATATTCGTAATCAGCGATCCCAAAAATCCCAGAGTGAGAAATTATAAACAAATGTGTTTATATTATTTTAGAGAGAGAGAGAGAACACAATTATTCATCAATCTAAGACCATATTGATCCAAGTGCGCGCCCACATCAAAAGTTAGCGTATGCGATTATCATAATGGGCGTATTCGGTCGTAAAAATTTTAGAATTAGAATTTCTTTATTATATCCCAGGAGAACCATGAGAACAACAATTGATTTACAACAAATACAATATATATGTATATAACACAAACAGCAGAAAATTAAACAGATCACGAAAAGAAATTTTAAACCAAAAGAATCACAGTAATAAGGATTATAATGCAATCATGTTACAGAACAAAGTCGCAAGACCTACAGCTTTAATACAATGAGCATCATGATATAAAGATTACACCTATATCTGAACATTTCAGTTCTAAACCTTCTAGAAACTTATGATATTCAATAGAATCTGTTTTATCACAAGCATATACTGTAGAATACAAATTAACGCAAATAAATTCTAATATAAATATATAAGTACAGAATCAGATAAAATTAATACAAGAAACTACACAAAACAATAAAACTCAATTATCGAAGGCAATTAAATATTTAAAAAGTTTTAATTTAAAAATACCAATGCTATCCGCTTTAGTTATCGAGCATGGAAGAGAATTCCACAGATCGGCAGCAGTAACAAAAAATGAGTTCTTATATTGTTCAGTTCGACAGAGAGGTATTCTAAGGACATTGGGATTCCTTAGTTCTCTAGAAGTAACCTCATACCTGAATATAAATTTATCAAATAAATAAAGAGGTCTTTTAGTATTAAGAACTACATAAGTTAAGCATCCAATAAATAACAATCGACGATTTTTGACATTCAACCACCCCAGTCTTTTCCGGTATGGAGATATGTGCTCATCTCTTTTTAAGTCAAAAATAAATCTTATGCATGAGTTGAGGAGTTTTTCAAGCTTATCATTAAGTTCATCTGTCAGATCATTATAAACAGCACAACAATAGTCAAAGTGAGGAAGAATCAATGAAGAGACAAGCTCAGTCTTTAACTGGACAGAAAGAGCTTTTCTATTTGATTTGAATTGTTGTAAGGTTGCATAAACACTTCTAGAAATTAATCCAACATGTTTATTCCAGGAAAGAGTTTGACGAAAAGTGACACCCAAGTTTTTAACAGATAATACCTTTGATAGATTTCCTTTGAAAAGGAATAGTATAAAAGGAGACACCCTTGTCGATTTCGCCAGTCCAGAAGTCACCCTCAAATCAGAAACCCGCGATCTTCGTCAGTCCAGAAATCGCCACCAACTTACTTGCATATGTCATACTTTTTACCTGTTTTCTTTTATTCGCTTCGACTTTAATCTTCTTCATACTGGTTGTTGGTAGTTTTGTCTCCTTATCAAAAAATCTAAGTTGGCGTTGATGGATATGTTCTGTCTTCTGACATTCTTGATTTTTTCCGACAAAACGAAAGTGTATATTTATGTCGCTTTTATTAATTTCTGCATTCTTTGCTTTTTCCTATTTCACGTCGTTGAGAAAGGTTTTGAGTCCTAATTTTAAAATTCTGTCAAGAATTTCTTTGGAAATAAATGTAGAATTTCGTAAAATCTTATTTTTTTGAATTAAAATATTTTAAATAACTCATCTATTTTCCTCTTTAAATGTTCTTTTTCTTTTGTTACAGTAAAAGTAGGTTACAAGACAGAAAAATAGAAATGTCTATATTTTCTCCTGGTTGAAGAGGACTGAAATAAGCAGGGTCGATGAACTAATTAATTTCGAGGTAATTGACTCATGCTACGAAATTTTTTTTTCAACACGAATCGCGAAAGAGAATAGACGTCAAAAATATGATACGAGACGAGAGAGTGTATAAGGGAGATCTTTTTTCATACCTCAAACCTCTTTGGAGGTTATTAATTTTTACTCCAGTTCTATCAATACCCGCAGTTATTCAGTTTATGTCTGAAATCTATTTTCAACAGACTCCTAAAACTGATCAAAAAAAATTATCCAATTATTTTATTTCTATACAGAAATGCTAATTGAATTTTTATCTATATAAATCATTTTTTAAAATAAAAATATAAGAAACTGGTATTAACATTTTAGTGCTATTTTAGGTTTTTATATTTTTAGATAGTTATGGATTTTAGCGAAAATAGTTTATCTGTCTGATTATATTATAATTATTCATCATTAAATATTAATACTTTTTTTCCGTTTGATCTTTCCTCATTGGGAGGATTTATTTTACAGCTTCAAAATGACTAACATCCGAATTGGCATTCCAGCAATGTTTATTTATTTTTGCAACCTAATTATACTCAATATTTCAATGAAAGAAAAGTATTTTTTTAAAACAGAATTCTATATTATTTTTGTCATTTAAAACTTTTTTGATGGAATCCCTTTGAACATAAGTTTGAAGCTTGGTTCTTTTTTTTGCTGAATGCTTTTTGTAGCTCGACTTTTTCAATTACGAGCTTGGTGTTTTTTTCAGATAGTGACCGGTGGAGTGAAACTATGTTGCTGAAAACGCGGTTGTTATACGACCGGTATATATCAAGTTGACATGAGAGCATACGATAGCGTGCCAACTAATGGTTAACGCAGATATCGCTAAGCGCATCTAAGAAGTAGATTTGTAAGCGCATCGCCACAATATTCACCACGTGGTAATAATATTTTTTTTCTATTAGGGTTTTTTTTTGCAAACAACAAAAAACTTAAATAAAAGACAGTCATGATTTTATCATTAAAAAAAATTACGGTATTCAAGCGGTCATGCCTCTGCGCATGCAATTCGTCTGATGCATACCTCATTGTCAATGCAAAACTTTTAGACCATTAAAACTTTTCTGAACTGACAGCAAAAAAACAGTACATCAGCACAATTTCAAAATACAGCTTTTTTCATGTCATCAATTTTCATTGAAATATTTCATTTGTACAATTCATTCACAATACCATACTATTCAAATCCTTTAAATTACAATATCAAAAAATTTTTTATTCAAAATTAAAAAATATTTTAACTTTTATTAAAAAATTTTTCTCCAAATATTTTCCACTGTGGCAGAGTAATGGCGAAAAAAAAGAAATGTTTTTATATTAAAAGCCCCTAATTTGGAAAATGACTCTTGAAAGTGTCATTAACTTTTAGATGTTAAGCTCCGAGTGTTGGAAAATAGTGGAACCATCAAGTGCAAAGGTGCTTTAGGTATGAAGAGAAGAAAAGAGAGAGAGGGAGGAGAGAGAAAAGTCGAGAGACGGGATGCGACACAATTTTCTTCAGCATCCTGCAGGAAAGGTGACAGGATGCGAGTAGGACAGCTTTTACCTCTCAGGTATAGCTGGGCACTCACTATTGATTCCCGTTTGCTGGGTTTTGAAGTCAAGGAACGCGCGCCACGATTGCCGCACAGTGAAACTAGATAAATGTACAACTTCCCAGAAGCATCAAAAAATAAAAAAAAAATAAGAAGATAGAAGAAAATAAATAAAAACGTAATTTCAATATAAAAATTTGATTTCTCCAATTTTAAAAAATGAATTTCACCTAGAAAACTGTAGATATTTTTTCAATTTTCAATATTTACTTGAAAACAAATATTAATGTTAAAAAATTTAAATTAAATGAACATTAATGTCTTAATTAGAGAAAAGAATTATAATAATTAGTCTGAAAATTTTAATGAATCGAGTTAGAACATGAAACGTATAATATGCGTGTTCTTGTGCGTTATAATATTTTATAGTTGTAAGTATTTAGGTTACACCCTCAGAAGGCGTGAAATAATTAGACCCCTACCACTTGTAGCTGACCATTCCTCCTATTAAGAACTTGTTGGAAATATTAGACATAATTTCCATGTTCTAAATGTTTCATAATTCCGTTTTTTCCTATTCAAACTCAGTATAACTTACGACTGTGATTTCTACTTCAAGGTAAACTTTATCAAAAATCTTTGATACCAATTTACACCGAAATCCGTCAATTTTAGAAAAATTTGTCCGCCATATTGAATCCGCCATTTTGAATTTTGAAAAACTGAGTTCAGGGGGTCGATTCTGTAACTTTTCCACGTCACACTTTCCACTCTCACTTCCCACTTTCACTTTTCACTTTCTACTTTAATTTTCCACTGACCACTCTCACTTTACATTCTATTCTCACTTACACTTCCACGTTCATGTCACACACTCCACACTTCTCACAGTTGGAAGTGAGAGTGGACAGTGGAAGTAGATAGTGGGAAGTGAAAGTGGAAAGTAAGGATAGGTTGTGGGATGTGAGAGTGGAAAGTATAAGTAGGAAGTGGGATGTGGGAAGTGAGAGTGGAAAATAGGAATTGAGAGTGGATAGTGGAAGTTTAAAGTGATTAGTGGGATGTCGAAAGTGGTATCTGAAAGTGAAAAGTGGGTTGTGAGGGTGAAAGTAGGAAGTGGGAAGTGAGAGTCAAAAGTGAAAGTGAAAAGTGAGAAATGAGAGTAGGATGAGAAAAGTGGTAAATAAAAGTGGAAAGTAGGAAGTGACAGTTGGAAGTGAAACTGGAAAGTAAAGATGTGTTGTGGGATGTGAGAGTGGAAAGTATAAGTAGGACGTGGAAAGTGGGATGTGGGAAGTGAGAGTGGATAGTGGAAATATGAAGTGAAAAGTGGGATGGTGAAAGTGGAAAGTAGGAAGTGGCAGTGGGAAGTGAGAGTGGAAAGTGTGATGTGTGTAGTGTGGATGGAAGTAGGAAGTGGGAAGTGAGAGTCAAAAATGAAAGTGAGAAATGAGTGGGATGTGAAAAATGGTAAGTAAAAGTGGAAAGTAGGAAGTGACACTTGGAAGTGAGAGTAGACAGTGGAAGTAGGTAGTGGGAAGTGAAAGTGGAAAGTAAGCATGGGTTGTGGGATGAGAGAGTGGAAAGTTTAAGTAGGAAGTGGAAAGTGGGATGTGGGAAGTGAGAGTGAAAAATAGGAAGTGAGAGTGGATAGTGGAAATAAGAAGTGAAAAGTGGGATGGTGAAAGTGGAAAGTAGGAAGTGGCAGTGGGAAGTGAGAGTGGAAAGTGTGATGTGTGTAGTGTGGATGGAAGTAGGAAGTGGGAAGTGAGAGTCAAAAATGAAAGTGAGAAATGAGTGGGATGTGAAAAATGGTAAGTAAAAGTGGAAAGTAGGAAGTGACACTTGGAAGTGAGAGTAGACAGTGGAAGTAGGTAGTGGGAAGTGAAAGTGGAAAGTAAGCATGGGTTGTGGGATGAGAGAGTGGAAAGTTTAAGTAGGAAGTGGAAAGTGGGATGTGGGAAGTGAGAGTGGAAAATAGGAAGTGAGAGTGGATAGTGGAAATAAGAAGTGAAAAGTGGGATGGTGAAAGTGGAAAGTAGGAAGTGGCAGTGGGAAGTGAGAGTGAAAAGTGGGATGTGGGTAGTGAGGGTGGAAGTAGAAAGTGAGAGTGGGAAGTATGAGTGGAAAATGAGAAGTGAGAGTGGAAAGTGGAAAATAAAAGCGGGAAGAGGAAAAATTACAGAATCGACCACCAGATTAGTAATCAAACCCCAAAAACCCCCGAGTAAGAAGTATCAGCAAATTTAAAAAAAAATCTATGATTTTGGCTAGGATTTTTTTGTATTCTAGCTAACTGTGAGAAGGGGAAATAAGTTTGAAATATTTTTTTTCTTGAATTCTACTTACAAGTATTAGGAGAGTTATAAAATATATTCTTTAATTAGTCAAGAAATAAGATAAAAGTGGAAAGAGAAAAAGGTTGGTAAGGTTGTTGGAAATAGTGCAAGAGGGTAGTGGCTATGGAGAGGAGGAGGAGGGATACGTAGGCAAGATAGAGAAGAAACTAAAGAAGAGAGGAGTTGCCGCCACTAATGTCTCCTCATACTAACTACCTTCTTATCCTCCCTCTGTGTCCTGAACTCAAAACCTACCGCCCGTTGAGCTGAGTCGAGAAAACCTGCAGCAGTTAAGATAAAATAGCTCGGAAGTGGACACTTTTGTTGTCGCTGCCACCTTTTTTCTCATTCGGTGTTTTCTTCTTTCTTTTAAATACATATATATATATATAAACTCTTTTCGTCTCACCACCCTCTCTATCCCCTTCCAACCGCCCTCTTTTTCATTCGCACAACGCTTGGGACACCTCGTCGCAATCGTGCCAGCAATTTTACCAAGGTCAAGTGTCATCAAGAAGATGCTTATAGCATCATTTCCTCGAGGTTTATTCTTCTTGAAAATTGCAGGAAATTTTTAGAGTAATCAGTATCCAATTTTGTTTTTCAAAAAGAAGAAGAAGAATAAGAAAAAGAAAGGATAAATAAAAAGTTTTAACTGAAAAATTTTCTCTTGTTACTGTTACTTAAATTTTTCAAGATTCCATTTGCGGAATTGAATTTCATCTGTAGAACGTTTTTAGACTCTTGTGAATTCTATTGTCATTGGCTCGATATATTTTATAATACATTTATATTATAGAAACAGACAAAAACCACTAAAAAAATTATTTAGTTTCTTCGATAATCAATTGAAAATCTATTTTTATTATATCCACTTAAAATGAAATTTATTTTTATTTTAAAAGAATTGTGAATATTCTAATTGCTATTGGTGCTTGTGAGAGGGTGTAATAATATCTTTATCTATACTTTTTTCATAGAAAAAGTATTTCATTGCTTTTGATGGTCATTTTTCGAACTTTCCAAAGTAAAGTTTTAAAATTCACCAAACTAAACTTTCTGAAAATAGTTTGAAGAAAAAGGAAAACATTTTCTCTTTTCCGATTGTTATATTTGCTTTACTTTTTCTTCTTCATGAAAATGCTTTGCATTTGACCATAATATAAATGGAAAAAGTTGATAAAATAAAATGGGCGGGGCTTACATGAATCGATCGATGAAAAATTAACTGAACTTAGTTTTTCAAAATCCAAAATGTCGGATCCAAAATGGCAGACCAATTTATGAAAAATTGATTCATTATTATATTACATTTCATTAGGATTCACACAGAAAAAAATAAGTGTTAAATGTGTTGTTTTAACACAATTTTGGTGTTATTTTAACCCCATTTAAAATGTATATTGATTTAACACCCTCCAGTGTTAATTTAACACACTCTATTGTTATTTTAACACCAATGTAGTGTTAAAATCACACAGTGTCGGTTAAAAATGTTGCGTGTAGTTTTAACACTACTTTTAGTGTTATAATGACACTTTCTTTTTCCTGTGAATGCATTCATTTATTCATTCAAAAACATTTTCCACAATATTATTCCTTAAAGTATAGATACTTCTTTTTTTATATTTTGCATAAAACATTTATAAACACTATTTTTTCATATTAAATTTTTTTATAAAGAATTTTTTAATTCAAAATTTTAATAAAAAAAAATTGTCAAAGCATCGATAAATCTTTCCTTGAAAATCATTTGTTCTCATTTTGTCGTGCTTCCCCCTTAGCAATTTCTGGAATCTGAAAGTGAATTGGACTTTCTCCGGTGAAGGAATTGCGCACCCAGTCCGACACACGTGGCATGAGAGGATAAATAGCTTACAAGTCAGGATAAAATTCATAGTTTAACACACACACACACTTTTTCTCCTTCTGTACTATCATTTTCTAGACTCTCTTGATTAAACAATTGAGATATTCAAAACGTAAAGAAAAGAATAAAAAATTATATTAAGATTGTAAAAATTTTACTGTTAGTAAGAAGCTAAGAAATTTCAGTAAGCTTTTTAACACACAACGCCACCTCAATTCAATTCAAGTTCATACAGCGAGATAAATAGCGTACAAGCGTGTAAGTCAGCTGTGCTTACACTGTGAAACGTTGTCCACAGGGAATTTCACGTAAAGTGTTTTTGTCACAAAATAGAGCTCGTTCTACTTGACGCATGACTGGATCACGGCACACATAAACATCTTAAAACTAGCGTCACACATTATAGTAATCAATTTTCATCTAAAAGAAAATTTAATAAATAAAAAATAATAACTGAATTAAAATGTGGCTTATAAATTTTTCAATTTAGAAAAATCTTCGGTGTTTTGTAAAAAGACACATAATATTGTGTGCTAGACGTGCCAGAGCATGGGTCCATTAAACCACGCCTTCCTAGTGGGCGTGGTAACGATACGCCTATTTTAATCTCACATCCTACTCTCACTTATCACTTTCCACATTCACTTCCCATTCCCACTCTCACTTCCCACTCTCCCTTATCACTTTCACTTTCCACATTCACTTCTCATTCCCACTCTCTCTTATCACTCTCTCATCCCACTCTCACTTATCACTTTCACTTTTCACATTCACTTCCCATTCATACTCTCTCATCCCACTCTCACTTATCCCTTTCACTTTCCACATTCACTTCCCATTCCCACTCTCACTTCCCACTCTCCCTTATCACTTTCACTTTCCACATTCACTTCTCATTCCCACTCTCTCTTATCACTCTCTCATCCCACTCTCACTTATCACTTTCACTTTTCACATTCACTTCCCATTCATACTCTCTCATCCCACTCTCACTTATCACTTTTATTTTCCACATTCACTTCCCATTCCTACTCTCTCTTATCACTTTCACTTTCCACATTCACTTATCATTTCCACTCTCTCTTATCACTTTTACTTTCCACATTCACATACCACCTTCCACTTTCTACTAGTACTTTCAACTTCCCACTTTCACTTCTTACTCTAATTTTCCACTACCGCTCCCCACCTTCGACTTTCCACTAAACTTATACTCTCCCTTACCATCTCACACTTTCCACTTTCACTTCTCACTTTCTCCTCATAATGATGGGAAAGTCAAAAGTGGGAATGGGAAGTGGAAGTAGGGAAGTGAGAGTGGAAACAGGAAGGTAGGATAGGAATGTGGGAACTAGAAAGTAGAAGGTGGAATTTGAATGTGGGAAGTGAGAGTGTAAAGTGGGAGTGGAAAGTGGATGGTTGACAGACGAAAGTAAAAGTGGAAAGTGAGAATGGAAGATTGGAAGTGAATGTGGGAGTGGAAACTGGGAAGGACAAAGAGGAAGATGTGATGAAAATGTGCGAAGTGGAAAGTAAAAGTAATAAGTGAAAGTGGAAGGTGGAAAGTGAATATGGGCAGAGGAAAGTGATAGTGGAAAGTGAGAGTGTTTAGTGGAATGTGGGAAGTGAAGGTGGCAGTGGAAGATGGGAAGTGGAAGTGAAAGAGGAAGGTGGGAAGTGAATGTGTGACTGGGAGGTGGAAGTGGGAAGTGACTGTGGGAGTGGAAGGTTGGAAGTAATAGTGGAAAGTGGAAGGTGAATGTAGGAAGTGAATGTGGGAAGTGAGAGTGGGAAATGGACAAGTCACTGAATTGACCCCCAGAAGTGGGTGTGGTAAATGTACTCAAATTAATAAAGGCGTTACTTTCTTATCCACGCCCTAAAGTGAGAGGGAAAATCATACTCATAATATTAAAGGCGTTACTTTTTCTAGTCACGCCCAGACGTAGGTCTTTACATTCAATTGTAAGTATGCCTAAGTTTACAAACTTTTTGAGTATTCAGAGAAATCTTATCGCTTTGTAAATTAAATAATTTTTGTACTATTTGTCTGTCTTGTTATGAAACAAAGTAAATAAATAAAATAATATAAATATTCGTCAAGAAATGTAAATTTTGCTTTTCAATTAATTTATTTTTCTAGAATTTTTTAATTGAAGATGTTTCTAAAGGAGAAATTAAAATTGTACTAATAAATGAAAGTAAACTTTGTTCACGTCTCTCTTTCTCTGTTTGCTTCTTGCTTTTCCACTCTTTCTCTACAACAATTTGATTTGATATTTCCCTCAGTGACAGTATAAATAAAATAAATCTTATTAGAAAGGCAAGTAGGGACACTCGACGATGACTCGATTGCTCGCTTGAGAGTTCTCTCATTAGCTACTCTTAATTAATCGCACTGTCGAGAGAACTCTGTCAATGAAGCGTGTGGATTTGTATATATATATATATATATATATATATATATATATATATATATGTATATAACTAGGATATCTTATAAAAGTCAAGTTATATTTAATTAAAAACTAACATAAGGCATTTAAATATTTTGTTTAAGTAAAATCGATCATATATGCGTAAAAAAATTTTTTTTTAAATTTTTATATATATTGATGAAATTAGTAGAAATAAAAAATTTGTTTACTTTTGATTTTTTAATGTAGAAAAAAAATGGACTGAATTTAGGTTAAAGAATCATTGTATAAGAAAATAAAGAGCTTTTCTGACTGTAATTGAAATGGGATTTGTTAGTCTGGCAATTCCCATTCCAATCTTAGTCCAGAAAAAAACATGGAAACTATATAACGAGATTGGGTGTTTTTTTTCTCTTTTTTTTGGTGAAGGGTGAGAAATTTTTTTCGATGAATACATTTTTTTTCAACAAATGAGGAATATATATACATAAATTATATAAATATATATGGAAAAAATTTATATTGAATGGAATGGGAAATTCAGAAAAATGGAAAAATCTAAACTTTTGACATTTGTAATAAAAAAAATGCGTATTTGATGATTTAGAGTTTTGATTTTCAGTAAATTTTTTTATTTTTCTATTTTAATGTTTGCTTTAATAAGATTTTGGTGGTGATTACTTATTAATATTGGAAATCAATTTTTTATGGTTTATTTTATTATATTCAATGGTAAAAACATCTCTAATAAGATATCGAAATACAAAATGTATTTCGATATCTTATTTGAGATTTTTTGATCAAAGGCTCTAGGGGTCGATTCTGTAACTTTTCCACTTCCACTTTCCACTCTCACTCCCACTTTTCAGTTAGCACTCCCACTTTTCACTCTCACTTCCTACTTTCCACTCCCACATTTACTTACCACTTTTCACTTCCCATTCCCATGTTTACTTCCCACTGTTCACTCTCACTTCTTTTTCACTTCCCACTGTCCACTCTCTCTTTTCAATTTCCATTCCTACTGCTAGTTTCCACTCTCACACTCCAATTACACTTTTCACTTTTTACTCCCATTTTCCATTTCTCACTCTCACTTCCACTTTTCAATTAGCACTCCCACTTTTCACTCTCACTTCCTACTTTTCACTTCCACGTTTACTTACCACTTTTCACTTTCACTTCCCATTCCCATGTTTACTGCCCACTGTCCACTCTCTCTTTCCACTTTCCATTCCCACTATCACTTCCCACTCCCAGTTTCCACTCTCACACTCCATTTACACTTTTCACTCCCACTTTCCATTTTTCACTCTTACTCCCACTTTTCAGTTAGCACTCCTTCTTTTCACTTTCACTTCAAACTTTACGCTTCCTATTTTCATTGCCACATTCTATTTTTTATTTTCTATTTAGTAAAGTGGAGTGGGAAGTGAGAGTGTAAAGTAGGAGTTGTAAGTGGGAAACGAAAGTGTGAAGTGAAAATAGGAAGTGACAGTGGAAAGTAGGAGTGGGAAGTGAAAGTGGTAAATAAAAACGGTAAGTGGAAAGTAAAAAGTGAGAGTGGGGTGTGAAAGTGGAAAGTAGGAAGTGAGAATGAAAAATGGGAAGTGACAGTGGAAATTGGGAGTTGAAAGTGAGAGTGGTAAGTAAAAGTGAGAATGGAAAGTGAAAGTAGAAAGTAGGAAGTAAAAATGCGAAATGACAGTGGAAATTGGGAGTGAGAAGTAAAAGTGAGAATGGAAAGTGAAAGTAGGAAGTGAGAATGGACAATGGGAAGTGACAGTGGAAATTGGGAGTGGTAAGTGTAAAGTAAAAATGAGGATGGGAAGTGAAAGTGGAATGTAGGAAGTGAGAATGGAAAATGGGAAGTGACAGTGGGAAATGGGAGTGGGAAGTAAAAAGTGAAAAGTTGAAGTGGGAGTGGAAAGTGGAAAAGTTATAGAATAAACCCTCTGATTCAGCGACTTTAAAAACCCTTGAATAATCATTTTCAGATAGAATCGTAAATTTTTCAATTTTTTGGTCTCCATTTTAAAGCTGCCATTTTGAATTTTTAAATTTTGATCGAGGACTTAAATTCAGCGTCAGATTTTGTTTGCCCTTAAGCAGAAAGTTTAATTTTTTTTAAATTCACACCTCACAATTTTAATCACAATAATTAATTATTCCTCGAAGAATAAAATGTGACGTGAATAAAAAATAAAATATATGACTCTCATTGTCAAAAATCGACGCGTCACAATATATCTATTGTGAGATTATTTCTCTAAAGTTATATCAATATTTTTATCACGCCTTCTTCACATATTATGCGAGTACACCTGTGACTTGGCTTCTGAGCGCAAAATAATATCGGGGGCGAGCGCGCATTATCCGCAGTATCTTTGCACGTGCACCAAAAAGTTTTACAAGTTTTCTGCCCATAATCGAGTCGCGTAATATGCGGCATCACTGAAAGAGAGTGAGTGAGAGTGAGAGCGCACCATCTACGTGCGAATCATAAAAGAGAATAATCTTGACGGCGATGAAATGGGGCAGACGTTAAACCACGATTAAAAACTTTACTTGCGTTGTGGGTATTTTAAATCTTCAACCATTACCTCCATCTTTGATGTGCCTCAATATAAACAATATTTGAGGCAAGAAAAATCGATTTCATTATAATTTTATGAAGCATAAAATTTATTCAACTTAAATTGAAAGATTCAACATACACTTTTATCATGATTAAAGAAGAAATAATACATTCTCATATATGATGAGAATGTAAAAATGAAATATTTTTTCATTCCTAAATGCAGTGTATTTTTTCCTTGAGGTATTCTTTTTCAACTATGGCACTAAATGAGAAATTATGATAAATATTACAAAGTTCATTCACTCCTATGATTTATGTAGAAAGAATATTAAATTTCTTTTTTCTAAACCCACTTATTTGAATTAATTATTATTGTGAGTTTAATTTGTAGCTTGAGGTCTCTTGTGAATTAACAGGGTACGACATCATACCTTAGTGGTTATCGGGTTGCGGCTATCGGACATCATTACTTGCCCATAACCGTAGGGCTAACCACCGTCACCCACAATATTAGAGAATAACTGTACTCTATACTGTATTAAACACATATACATATATATTATATATACATACATAGAGAAGTGTACGTGTAATAGTTCATCCATCCATCAGTGGCGAAGCTCAATATTGAGTATACAGAGTACATGTACGTGGGTGCCCATGTTATTAGTTCCAATACTCGGGTACGAATCGTGTTGATAATGATAATTAAATTGGTTTATTGAAATAATTAAATTTTCCTTATGAATAAACAACTCATTTGTTTAAAGTGCAATATTGATTTTGTCAAGTTGTGATTATGGTGATAATGATAAAAATAGTCCATCAGTGATATTTTTCTGAAGCGTGAGCTGAAGTGTCTAAACGCTTTTTATTTGATAGTGAGTCCCAAGTGAACTACTTATTAAATTACAGATTTCATTTATCCGCGCTCGGTTATTATTCGCGGTCGATAAAACAGAATATCAAATAATTCATTATTATAATCACTTAAAATATAATTTTTAATACAATATAATCGCTGACAGTGTTTTAACAGGACCAAAACAATAGTATATTAAGCAACAAGGGTATAAAGGCAGCCATTTGTTTACGGTGATTTTTGTGACACGAGTGGAGGTCGAGGGCGCCCCGAGACCGGAACGAGTGTCACAAAAATCATCGTAAACAAATTAGCAGCCTTTATTCCCGTGTTACTTACGATATTTTTTATTCCTAATGCACAAAAGTGGCGATTTCAGATAGCAGACGACAGGGAGTAAAAGTCATTCACTTGTTCGACTTATATGAAAATGGCGGCCGTTTTCTCCCATGGGCAAAAATAACGCATGGGATCAGCTGTTATGTTTGCCTCTTGGGAGAAAATGGACGCTATTTTCATATGGTCGAACAAATGAGTGACTTTACTCCGAGCTTTACTCCCTGTCGTCAGCTATCTAAAAGCGCCATTTTTGTGCATGTGGGATAAAAAGAATATTTTTCGTCTTTCTACTGCTATTGAATATTCGAGATTCACATCCAAATAAACGTAACAGAAACTATTTCCTCTTAGTAAATATTGTTTTGTTACTACACGAATTTTCATAAATATAACTTTTAGAAATAAAAAAGATTCTTTCTACGTATTTAATAAAATTATATTCTATAAAAAAGCCAGTGGATTCTTTTTAATAGTAAGCAGTAAAAAAGTATTCTTTAATTGTTTGCACTATTGACAATTTTAAACGAAATAATTTATAAGTTTGTTAATGCTTTAAAAATAATTACTACCTTATTAATAATTTATATAAGAATATAGATTAATGCTCAGCCACCCATCAGTCTTCTAATAATAAATATTATATATAGGGCATTCTTTGTCAAATTTTAACCCCTATCTGTCCATTTTTAATTTTAACGAAACAAATCAAAAAAGAGCTTAAATTAAAGCTTGGAACCTCTACTTTTATTTGCATGGTGGCCTTTTTTAAAAATTCAAGATGGCGAACTTGTACGTCGCGTTAAAACAGTCGAGGAGCATAAAAAAATTCTACTTTTTGCTAAAAAAAAATATGAATTTCAAAGTAAAAATAGTTTATTTTTGGCACAAAACATACCTCTTTATACGTACTTTATTTACCCTTATTGACATTTTCGAAATTTCAAAATGGTTTCGAAACTAACGAAAAAGGAATTAAAATATGTTGCCTACGCGCTTAATAAAATAATGTTAACAACTATATATTGTCAAAACCGCGTTTTTTCTTAAATCGATTAATACATTGTCATCATGAAACTCGAATTTTCAAGTTCCTAATTTTTTAATACAATTAGAATTTGTAATTATTCGCTAGCATTGTTTTAATTAAAACGATCAAATAATTCCTTATTGCTAATATTAGTTACTAAATTTTAATGACTTCAAATTAGACGAACTGTTCACAATTTTTTAGTATTGAAACTAAATAGATTAAACTTTGAAAATACAATTTCTTCCATTTTTCTCTAAATGGTTTATTAAATGAGTATTACTGATTTAAGTAGCTAATTACTAATTACTAATTACTAGAAACCAAATTTCACAACAATCTAATTTTTTTAAATTTGTCCGCCATGTTGGATCCGCCATTTTGAAAATTGAACTTCAGATTCGTAATATATAATGGCTGAAGCTTAGAGAAACGCCTTCTAATAATTTTTTATAAATATGTTTAAACAGATTGTATAGTTTAATCAAATATTATAATTCATATTTTACTAAAAATTACAATTACTACAAGATTAGTTTCGAAAATAAATAAATCTTGTAAAAAAGTAATGTCCTCTGTAAAAAAAAACTTTTACATTTTAAATTGTTAATCGCGCTTATTTCTACAACACGTGAAACACATTGGTTTAGTTAAAAAGATATTGCGATGGATGACCTTATTTCAGGTGAATTCAAGTGGTAATTGTGACCACCAACTCTTACTCACCCCCCCATTTTCCCACATACACACTCTCGTATATATACTTTCTTCTCTGTCGACTCTTTCGTTCTTGGATAACGATCGGAGTAAAATGAAGATGGAATGAGAAAGAGGAACATCCTAGCTCTAGCTAACACTCGTGGAAATACTTTTGTTTTCACGTTTCTTTCTTTTCTGCTTTTTTTTTACTGCACACCCAAGCAAAATACTCTTTAAAAAAAAACTTTACCAACGTAGGGTGATTTAAAGAAAGAGTACATTTCTAATTCAAGAGAACATTGTAGGTTTTTTTTCTCTTATAGGACACCTCGACCCTTTTTCAAGGAACGTCTGTGAAATGTCTGCAAATATTAGCAATGACCTCATTGCCAACATTATTTTCATTCTTTTAGAGTTTTTTATTTAAGAACATTTACTTACATGTATTATTTTTTCTATCCTAATAGGAAACGTGAAAAGGGGGTCGATTCTATAACTTTTCCACTTTCCATTCCCACTCTCAATTCAAACCTTCCACTTTCCACTTTCCATTCTCACTTCCTACAGTCACTTTCCACTTTCCACTTTCTATTCCCACTTTCCACATTCCACTCTCACTTCCCACATTGACATCCCACCTTCCACCCTCATTCCCCACTTTCCACTCTTACTTACACTTCCCACCGTCCACTTCTACATTCACTTCTTACTTTCCACTACCACTTCCCACCTTCCACTTTCCACTCCCACATTGACTTTCCAAATTTGAATTTACACTAACTAATTTACATTAACTTCCCAAATTCCACTTTAAACTCTCACTTTCCTCTGCCTACATTCACTTCCCACCTTTCGTTTTCCACTCCTACATTCACTTCTTACTTTCCACTACTACTTCCCACCTTCCACTTTCACTTCCCAAATTCCACTTTACACTCTCACTTTCCTCTGCCCACATTCACTTCCCACTCTTATTTTATACTCTTACTCCCCTTTTCCACTATCCACTTTCACTTTCCACCCGAAAATTCACTTTCCACCTTCCACTCCCACATTCACTTTCAACTCACTCTTACACTTCCCACCTTCTACTCACATATTCACTTCCTTCTTTCCACTCTGACTTTCATCTGCTCACCTTTCACTTTCTACTCCCGCTTCCCTCATTCACATCCCACCTTCCACTATCCACTCTCACTTCTTTGAAAGGGAAAGTGAAATGTGGGAAGTGGTAGTGGAAAGTGAGAGTGTAAAGTTGAAAGTGGGATGTGAATGTGGGAAGTGGAAATTGAGAATGGAAAGTGGGAGTAGAAAGTGAAAGGTGGGAAGTGAGAGTGGAAAGTGGGAAGTGAGAATGGGTAGTGGAAAAGTTACAGAATCGACCCCCTTATAAGATAAAAATTGTACGAAGCGATTTTGTAAGGCGATAGACAGATCCTTTTATTGACGAGGCCAAAAAGACTCTCGCTAGGACCAGAAGTAAATAGTGTATGTGGGAATTAAAATATAAATTCTTTTATGTATTTTTGTGTTAATTTAAAATACTATGTCGCTTAATTTAATATTTTGTTTATTTAAAATATAATATTCGAATGCTAAAAAAAAATGTAAATGTTGACTAATTTTTCACGATATATTATTTATAATCAAACTCTTAAATCCTCTCTGTGAATTTAGTTTTCATGTTTACCAAAACTTGAAAGTAAGAAGTCTGAGCAATTAGCGCAGAGCTTCTAATTTATCACGCAATCCAAAAGTGTCAATAATTCTTAATTACTTTTTTCCACTTTAACAAATTCATCCCATTTGCCCTACCCTATAACATGCACTCTCTCTCTCTCTCTCTCTCTCTCTCTCGCTCTCTTTTCCATCTAAATGTTTGCATCCATATAACTTAGAGCCACATAAATCGTCAGCTATCTCGTCAAAAGTTATGATGTCGTAAATAACAATTATTCGTATCTATGCGTCACTCGTTTTCTTTACTCGAAGTTCACTTCTAAAAAAGGAAATACACCTTAAGGGATGATAAATATAGAGTACATTATTTGTAGAAATATCTCAATTTGAATGTAAATAAATGTCAATAAAGTGAAAAGATGATTTTTTAAATTAAAGTTTTATTTCATTAAAACTGTCGGTTTCTTAAATGTCAAAATGAAAAATGTACATTTATAATTAAATTAACAGAAAAAGATTTCTCTTAATTTTTATAATAATAAAGAAAAAGTAGAATGAATATGAAATAAAATTCAATCACATTTATTGGAACACGTATAATTAATTATGAAGTATTTGTACTTATTACTGAAAATAAATGGATAAGAATAATGAATATATTATGATATATGAATCATAGAAAAAGATTTATTTCAGTAAAGCTAAATTATACATTAACACATCAAGTCTTATATGTTATATTGTTGAAATATTCATTTCTCAAATATGGATTTCTTCATGTAATTATAAATTATTAAGAAAGATTGTTTATTTAAAAACTGTAAATTAAAAAAATCAATTGTATTCCAATTTTCTTACTTAATTTAGATTATGTAGATATTCACAAAAAATTTATCGAGTATTTTTTTTTTGCAGTGAGACAAAATTCTTTCATGATTATTGAATACGGGATTAAATATTAAACATATATAATATATTATACATAAAATCCGTTATCTTTATAATCACGAATAGAAATTATTTGCGTTTAAATTTACCATTGCGCACAAATTTAGTGGACAAAATTTCTTTAATCACATATAGAGAGGTATTGGATTTTCGAGTTAATTTATTAAACAAATGTACCATTTAATTTGCAGTAAATCAATCCCAAAGCTGTATGAAAATTTCTAATTGATATTGAAATACAACGTTCAATTGAATAAATAAATAAATAATTTATGCAATTATCTTGTAATAAAATATTATCATTAATTTACAATTTGCAATTCAACTAATTAATTTAACCTCATAAAAACCCTCAAGCGATGAATGTATCAAGTGAATTAATTGATGTGAATGTAGTCCGCCATAATGGATTCGCCATTTTGTATTTGTCACGTCATCGCGACGTGTTAATATTTACTTTTGTAAAATAATATTTTATGAAGTCAAAATATTTGAAAACTTCTCTCTTGTAAGACTAAAGTGAAATTCATCCAATAGTCTTACACTTGGATAGCAAATAACAAATATTGTAATCAGTACTTCGTCACCCTGCTATAGGGTGAATAGTTTTACTTTTAATATATAAATTTTAATAATGACACTTTCTCTTTTCTGTACCTTTAGTTCAGGGGGTCGATTCTGTAACTTTTTCACTGTCCACTCCCACTTTCCTCTTCCACTTTCACTTCCCACTCTTCCTTTTCCACTGTCACTTTCCACTCTCAATTCCAACTTCCCACTCTCGACTTCCACTTCCCTCTCTCACTTTCCACTTTACAGTCTCATACTCCCACTTTCCATTTTCCACTCCCAATTACTACTCTCAGTTTCCACTTCCATTTCCCACTCTTACTTTTCACTTCCCACTCTCACTATCTAGTCTCACTTTCCATTTCCCACTCTCAATTACCACTTTCACTTTCCATTTCCCAATTTCCACTTCAGACTATATTTTCCACTTTCCTCTTTATGGAGTTTGAAGCAGGAAAGTGGAAAGTGAGAGTGTGAGTGGACACTTCCCACTTCAGTTAGAAATGAAAGTGGAAAGTGAGAGTGGTAATTGGGAGTGGGAAGTGGAAAGTATGATATTGTAAAGTGGGAAGTGATACTGTATAGTGAGAGTTGGGAGTGGGAAATAGAAGTGGAAAGTGAGAGTGGTAATTGGGAGTTGGAAATGGAAAGTGGGAGTATGAGACTGTAAAGTGGGAAGTAAGAGTGGATAGTGAAAATGGGAAGTGGAATTAGAAAGTAAGAGTGGGAACTGAGAGTGGAAGTAGAAGGTGAGAGTGGAAGTGAGAGTTGGAAGTGAGAGTGGGGACTTCATGTAAAATATAATTATAATGAAATATTATTTAAAATGAAAGACAGGAAAATCATCAGTTTGATAATGATACCAAATATGCAGCAACTGTAATGAACTTTTTTATTATATATGAGGAATAAAATAGATCGAGTAATTTATTCAAGAGGGAATCATTTCAAAAGGTAATCAAATGAATGAATCACTTTATGTCAAATAAACAATAATAATACAATAGAGTAAAAACGAATAACTTAATTATGTCGATATTGACGTTCTACGATGAATAATATTTTCCTCATTGAATTCCCATTGAATCGTGTTTCCACTTTTCTAAATTGAAATACCAGACGGTAGAAGAGCGCCAGAGAGAGAGAGAGAGAGAGAAAGAGAGTGAGAGCGGCAAAAGGGAGAAGGGTTTATGAGGTGGAGTCAGTCGTTGCAAACGGATTGTTGGTCACGCATACATAAACACTCACAGGCCTCGTTTTACAGTATTGTCCGCATTTGTCGACAACACTGACAACATCCAATGGGGATCCTAATGCACGACATCGAACATCAAATAGAAACCCATTTCGATATTCTATGAGTACAAACTATGTTTACGTATGTTAGTAAATTTATATGTACGCGAATAAGAGGGAAAGAGAGAGAGAGAGACAAAACTGGACACAGATACAACTTGTGTTTTGAGTGATGCTTCGCAAGCGTGTCAATGTACATAATTGATATTTCAAGCGGCGTGCTTGACTGACTAATGATATTTATCCACTAAACGTTTTGACGTATAAATGCAATTAAAAAATTCATCAACTCCTAGTGAACGATGTCAAGGGAAACCAATAAACGATGAAAGATTCATGTTGCTCATTAATTTCAATTTTATTTTAACAAGATTCAACAATATACTGACTTTAGAAGAGAATTAATTTCTTTTTTTTTATTATTTTAATTAAATTTTATGTTGGAATTATAAACATTTTCTGTTTGTTAGTTTTGATTTTATTAAAACACAATAATTAACAAAGTTCACTTATTTAAATTAGAGGAAAATGTAAATCTACTTGTAATAATTTTTTTCTATAGCTAAAATAATTTTAAAAAACTCAGTTCAGATTTGTAATCAGTGACCTCAAAAACCCCTTTATACCAATTTACACCTAAATCCGTCAATTTTTTAAAATTTGTCCGACATATTGGATCCGCCATTTTGAATTTTGAAAAATTAACTATCGATTCGTAATCAGCGACCTAAAAAACCCCTTGATACCAATTTATACAGAAATTAGTTGATTTTTTTAATTTGTCCGCCATATTGGATCCGACATTTTTAATTTTGAAAAACTAAGTTCAGATTCGTAATCAGCGACCTGAAAAACACCTTGATACCAATTTAAAACCGAAATCGCTTAATTTTTTTAAATATGTCCGCCATATTGGATCCGCCATTTTGAAATTTTAAAAACGTGATTCAATTATTAAAATAGCTTCTTCTAACATGTTAAACCACGCCCACGTTTATTTTTCCATGTTAAACATAAATTTCCCAATACGTGCATAATTCAAATCACGCCCACTTGTTTTGTTTCATATTGTTGTCCAAGTGGGAGGGTCTCCTAGAGGGCGTGGTTTATATCAGGAGTTTATAATGGGCGTGGTCTTTAAACTCCTTTTTGAGGGTGGACCTTAATGAAAAACGCCTTTTTGAGTTTTCTAACAAGTTTATTTCTGAATTAACACTTTTTCTTAATTGTCACTAGTTTTTCACAGCGTGGTAGAATAAAAGTGACGTTGGCATAGTGGGATGGTCTTCTAGTGGGCGTGGTTTATTTAAAGAGTTTATAATGGGCGTGACCTTAATAAAAAACGCCTTTATGATTTTTTCTAACAATAGTTTATTTCTGAATTAATACCTTTTTTTTAATTGGCACTAGTTTCAAAGCGTGGTTGAAAATTAGTGACGTTGGCATAGTGATAGTTTAACCTAGTGGGCGTGGTTCATATCAGCAGTTTATAATGGGCGTGGTTTATAAACGCCTTTTTAAGGGTAGCTCCAAATAAAAAACGCCTTCATGAGTTTTTCTAACAATAATTTACTTCTGAATTAATATATTTTCTTAATCGGCACTAGTTTAGCAAAGCAAGGTTGAAAAAAATGACGTTCACATAGTGGGAGGATCTCCAAGTGGGCGTGGTTTATATCAGGAGTTTATAATGGGCGTTGTTTTTAAACGCCTCTTTAAGGGTGTACCTTAATAAAAAATTGTCTTTTATTGAAAACGGTGAAAATTATAAATATTTTTTTCTAGATTTGGTCGAATCAAAATACTAGTGATATCGATTTTTAATTTGGAATTGCCTTTTACATAGCATGGTAAAATTGTTAACGCCTGTAGTGGGCGTGTTTTGATTAAACACGCCCCTAAATGGCGTGGTAAAGCTAAAAGAAGCATTTTGCTCGCCACGGTATCTAAAAAATTAAAAACAACCATTCGGACTGTTTTCTTGAATATTAATTACAGCGGTTAATTCACAAAATGATTGGTTAGATTGAAAACTATTTTTAAGTGATGTAATGTAAATATAAATTTAGTTACGATTACAAATTAAAATAAGATGTTAAACATATAGAAATATTATAAATAAAGGAACCTAAAAAAATTTTGTGAGAAGGAGAGGAAAAAAAAGTTACGTAATAGACATTCAAAAATTACATTCGTGACAAAATAAGCTCTCGTATAAATGTCGGACGGATATGGCTGAGGAAATCTCGGATGTGGCATGTTTACTTTTACCTTCTGCCACAAAGTAGTGCTGAAAGCAGCTAAACGGATAGTGGACACTCCACTTAGCGATAGAGGTTTTTTTTTCAAGAGAGAGTATAAGAAGGAAAAGGAGAATTTCTTGTATGTGTGTGTGTATGTACCTAACCAAATGTTTTTGCATTTTGCATATTGATTATTTCAATTTAAGTGGAGGTTAAATATAAGAATTTAGTAACAACGAGTCTCTTACTTTTCTACTACATTTTTAATTGTTCAACTTTATTTTAACTGTTATTTTCCTTTTTTTTAATTTCACTCTCACTATCAGTTTCACTGACATTTAACTTGAATTTAAAATTATTTTCAGTAATAAAAATAAACTATCACTATATAGGAGAAAAAATGAGAAAGTTGTACACAGAAAATTAAAAATATATATATTACTTTCTTCGGTACTGTAAAAATGTTACTTTTTATTTTTGTTAACGCAAATCCGTTCTATTGAAATCGTTAAAAACTTTATGCTAGAACTCTGTTTTTTATAATGTCATATAGAAATTTAACACCCCTTCTGTCTAAAGTTACCAATTTTCCCATTTTTTTTTAATCCTTTTAACTGCTTTTACATAAATCCGATTTAGAGGGTAAAAAAAAATGAGAACGAATTGTGTGTTTTGAACGGAACTTTTGCTTTAAAAAAAATGCTCATTTATTCAGTTTATTCGCCAAGGAGATGAATTTCACATCATAAATTTGCATTCAAAGTAAAAGCCACGTAATTACCATCTGAATTCCCGGTTATCCATAGCATACCAGTGCTAACCAAATGCGATCAAAGCTTTGCGTATCGCGATTGCGTAAAGCATGGGATGCTCCTCAAAGACTCTACATTGCGCAAAGGGAAGCAGTTTCGTGAATGTCTGAGAGTATGATGACTAATAGAGGGATCATAGAATTTTCCCATTTAACTTGCTTTCTTTTTTTTCTTCATTCATTTCTTTTTTCTTTGTATTTTCCCTTGGATTGTAAGTTTTATTACTTGACATGTTAGTTTTAAATCGCATTCAATAGACTTCTATTTTCTTCCTATTTTAACAAAAAAAAAGAATAATTTTTCACTCACACTCTCACTTTCACCAAAAAAAAAATTATTTTTACATTTACTTTTACTTTCACCAAAACTGAAATTAATTTTTTTTCAGTTACACTCTCACTTTAGATTTAGCGGGCTTTTTTAAACAACACCCAGTAAAGGCGTTTAAAAGTAAATAACGCCTACTGAAAACATTCTCTACTAAACCACGCCCATCTACGAGGGCGTGGTTTAATTCAGACCACGCCTTCTAAAATACCTTTTTTCTAAACCAAGCCTACAACAGGCGTCTTTTTTATGCCACGCCTACTAAGTAGTTGTAGTTAAATTTAGCAACGCCTTCTAAGTGGGTGTAATTATATTTAGTAACGCCTTCTGGGCTTTACTAGGAGGCGTTACTAAATATAACTACACCCACTAGAAGGCGTTGCTAAACTTAACTACACCTACTTAGTAGGCGTGGCTTAAAAAAGACGCCTTTTGTAGGTTTGGTTTAGAAAAAGGTATTTTAGAAGACGTGGTCTGAATTAAACCACGCCCCACTAAAAATAACTACACCCACTGAAGTAGTTATATTTAATAACACTTTCTAATGAACAGATAAATTTTATAGAACCTATTGGAACTAAACTCCTCTAGCGGATTTAATTAAATCAGAAACACCTTCTAGTGGACGTGGTTAATTTAGAAACGCCCCAAAGTGGGCGTGCTATAATATTTCCATCTAAAAATCTGTTTCGAACTTGAGATTTAAAATCAAGAATACCTTTTATCACTTTTCACCAAAAAATTCTTTATATTAAGTATTTTTCAAACCTACTGTTTTCATTAAAACAAAAATATGGACAAATTATGGTTTGGAAAATTTGTTTTCAATTGCAATTCGATGCTTTTTTTCTACTTTCCTTTCCCAACGAAGCGGTTAATTATTATTTTTTTTTTTTTTTGTCAAATCTAGTTGACATTCGAGAGCATACATTTTACTTGAGTAATCCATTTAAAACGTTCGTTTCGAGAAGGTAGAATTGCATTTGACACGCAAACACTGCGGCGAACGCGGAGGACCGTAAATTTCTTATTTATCGCCCATAATTTATCCGTCGCATCCTGTATTCTGTAAAATAAACTTCTCTCTCTCTCTCTCTCTTTATCAGACACACATACACACATCTTTTATGGCAAAATAGAGTCACACTCTTGAATAACGATTATCGATCAAAGTCGATTTGACAATGCGCAAGCGTCAAGTAAAAACCGATTTATCTCTGAATTTACTTTTTTTTTAAAGAGATCGCGCGCGCCTCTTACTTTACGATCAATTTTATTCACTCTCTTCACATATCCAGAAAATTTCTGATTTTAAAGTGAAATTAAATGCAATAAAGTCAGTCAAATTGATAATAAAAAGAGTACGAATTTCCCTGGTATAAATTATTATCGACAACATTACTATATATATATGTGTGTGTATATATAGCAATGTCATCGATTGTTAGTATTTATATGAATGTCAATAAAATAAGGACTCTACTTGTTTTTCGGCAATTTAGGAAATCATGGTGAAGGACAAAAATATTTAAATACTTGAAAATTTATAAAGTTTATTAGAATCTAGCGAACCATGGCTAACGAATAAAATATTTAAAAACCTGAAAATTTATATATTTTAACTGTGGTCAAAATCTAGTGAACCATGGTCAATGACAAAAATAATTTAAACCCACAAAATTTGTATATTTTGTCTATAGTCAAAAACTATAGCGAACTGTGGCCAATGAAAAAAAGTATTTACTAAAACCCCTCAAAATTTCTATTTTCTGAACATGACCAAAATCTAACAAGCCATGGCCAACGGAACCATGGTCAATGGCAAACACAATTTAAAATTTTAAACCCACAAAATTTCTATATATTTTGACAATGAAAAAAATATTTAATATCCTTAAAATTTGTATTTTTCGACAAAATTTATCAAGCCATGGCCTATTATATTACTATTATAAAAAAAGTTTAAAACCTGAAAATTGATATATTTTGACTAGAATTTGCCATTTTTCCGCTTCCACGCGAATCACCTTTGTTATAGTATCTAGGGGTTTATAGGGTCGCTAATTACAAATTTGAAGTCAGATTTTTATATTCCAATATGGCGGATCCAATATGGTGGTCGAGTTTTTAAAAAATTCTTCAACTTCTACAAAACTCAGTATATAAAGGTATTTATGGTCGTTGATTACGAACTTGAAGTCACATTTTTAAAATTCAATATGGCGGATCCAATATAGCGGCGAGTTTTTAAAAAATTCTTCAATTTTTACAAAACTCGGTATCTAAGGATATATAGGGTCGCTGATTACCAACTTGAACTAAGATTTTTGAAATTCAATATGACGGATCCAATATGGTCGTCGAGTTTTTGAAAAATTCTTCAATTTTTACCAAACTTGGTATTTAGGGGTTTTTGAGGTCGCTGATTATAAATTTGAAATCATATTTTTAAATTAAAACTTTGCCAGACTACAGAACAACTCCATTGCCCGCCATCACCACATTGAATTTATATTGAAATTGTAGAAAATTTTCAAATTTTAAAAGTTTAAAACTAAAAAAAATTTTGAAAAGGAGACTTTTTTAATATTAAATTTGGTTTATAATTATGGTATCAAATTCGAATAATAAAAAATTGTGAAATTTATAATATTAAAAAAAAATGAAAAATTTTCATGAAAGAGCAATGAGTCCATAAAAATGAAAACAAAAATTTCAGCTTTAACTGTGCCGCGGTTTTTTCTTTCCTGTATAGTGTGACCTTTGGCCAAAAAAAAAAAAAAAAAGAATTGCTTTGTGTGGTAAATTTTTTTTTTTGTGAAATTTATGGTTGTGTCGAGCAAATATGGAAATATAAATTTCAGGACGATTCCCGCCAATTTTTCTTTTCGTGTGCGCGCCACACGGTGGTGGCTACGTGCTTGGCAAAATAAAATGGGTCGGGAGAGAATGCAACGAGTGGATAGGGCACGCGCGAATTTGACACATTTCTGTCGACGAAAGCGAATGTCCGGAGGCACATTTTCGCATTTTACCCAACGAATGAACGTTTTTCACTTCGTTATATTATTCGTGGGGCCCGCCAACGTCCTCTTTCGTAACGTTTTATTATTCTCTCTCTCTCTCTCTCTCTCTCTCGTATAAAACTATCTCCAAACCCTTTTTTTCTCTGTCTCGAGTGTTATCTTTTTTTTTTCTTTTATTTTTATGTTTCGCACAAAAAACATCAGCGTCTGTTCCCTTACATAAATGTGTGTGTGTGGGTGCAAAATACTGTTTTCGTTGAATAAATTTAATTTAAATTTCCTCCCAGGTTTTCGAAGGTTTATTAAGTAAATATATCACATGTAGTTTAGATTCTATTATACAAATATAATAAACGTTTTCGTATTATATAGAATAGTCCAGAGAACACTTGCCGCATATCATATATACGACAATTCGTTGGTGAATGAGTTTGGAAAATGTATGTGGGGAAAGAGAGGGAGAGAGAGTGTGAGTGTGTGTGGGCCAAAACGCTTGGAAACGATGAAGGGTAATTAAGTTTTGCGCTCACGTCGATCTCTCATTCACGCAAACTCAAACCCTCTCTCTATCCCCCAAATTAATACTCTAGATTTCGTCCATGCACTTTATAATTGGCTGCATTCGTTTTTAATGAAATTTTAAGCACTGCACATTTTTTAACTCTTATACACCGCACAGCATATATATATATATATATATATATATATATATATATATATATATATATATATATATATATATATATATATATATATATATATATATATATATATATATATATATATATATATATATATATATTTTCGCGAATTCAAAGTAATGTAAGTTAAATTTTCTTCTTTTCTTTTCACAAACAATTTTTGTTTTGTTTTGTTTTCGCTTTTCCGCCTCTATTTTCGCAATTTAAATGTAAATTATTTTAAAATCCTTGACTGTATAATTTACAAAAATGAGAATTGTCTATTGATTCGCAAAAACTTTTGATGCAAAAATTTGAGAGAAATTAAAAATTTAATTTTTTAATATTCTAAAGAGATTTTTTTCTCGTTAAATTAAAGTTTTCTACTTATTTTCCTTGCTTTTAAATTAATGGAAAAATTTCTGCGTAAAATTATTTACAATTAAAAAACAAAATATGTTGGTATTTTAGAGAAATTAAAAATTTTAATGTATATTACAGATTGTAAAGTATAATTTCTTTTTCATTTTAGTGAAGAAATGATTTAATAAAAATGAAATTAAAAGAATAAATATACGATAGATTTTAATTGATTATGTAATGGGTCATTGTATAAAAAAAAGACCATTGCTTTCCTCTTCCTTATTCTTTTGTCTGCCTGGTAGAGAATTACTGGGTCAATTAACAGTAATCAACTGAATCAACTTGTTTCACTCCCTATGACATTTTTTCTCTCAATTCGCATCAATTTAAATTCAAGAAGAAACCAAATTTCTTATGCTGCAAAATAATTGTATATTATTAATGTAAAGTGGGGTAAAAAGGACACTTTTTTATTTTTTACGCTATAAAATTGGAATTAAATTTCTTTCTAACCTTCCACCTTACACTTCACTTATACTTCACTTTCACTTCACTTTCACTTCACTTTCACTTCACTTTCACTTCTCTTTCATTTCTCTTACACTTCACTTTCAGTTCACTTTCACTTCACTTTCACTTCACTTTTACGTCACTTTTACCTTACTTTGACCGCACTTTGACATCACTTGTACAGTAAAAGTAAAGTGAAAATGAAGTGAAAGTGAAATGAAAGTCAAGTGAAATGGAAGTGAAAGTAAAGTGAAAGTAAAGTGAAAGTAAAGTGAAAATGGAATGAATTTTGTTTGAATATAATGTGAAAGTAGAGTGGAAATTAAAGTTAAAGTAAAGTGAAAGTGATTTTAAAGTGGAGTAAAAGTGAAGTGAAAGTGGAGTGAAATGGAAATAAAACTAGAGTGAAAATCAAGTTAAATTACATAATTTTACGATTTTGATGTGATTTCAAAAATTCAAAATGGTGGATCCAATATGGCGGACAGAAATATAAAATATAATCAGATTTACTTAGAACATATTATTATACGTTTCTCGTTATTAGCAGTTTACGAATTTATTGTTAGTTTTTTTCAAAATTAGCTAAATTTGATATGAACATAAGCAAAAAATTTTGTTTAATCATTTTCCTGCTATTTTGAATTTTAATGAGTAATTGATATTTGCGACGTGCATTTCAATAAGTATATATGATTTTTCGGCAAATTAATTTTTTTTGATAAATTATTTTTTTTTTCGGTGGTGAAAGAAAATTTTCTTTCTACCTTTTAATATAATGTCATTGAAATGATGTGAGTGGTGTGTCAGTTTATGGACACATGTTTTCAATGCTGCAACTATTCAGAATTGACGCGTGTCCACTCTGTTATATGCTAGACGTCCCTTAAGAGCTAAACTTTTTCTTCTCTTTTGTACAAAGCTCTACATCTAACAAAGGAGAAATTCTGTGTATGTTTGGGGAAAAAGGGGGAACTTGTGTATACATAGCCATTAGCGAGCAATTAGTAATTAACAAAACGTAATTTGAGCATCTTACACATTATACACAATATATAACACAAACTCCGACGTCTATATATAATACAGTTTCAGAATTATCAAATTTCCACTGTTATAACACCGAGAAATCGATACCTGTTGAGAGTATTTTTTTTCTCTCTAACTTTTCACTTTGTTGAAAAAGAAAAAAAAATACAATTTCAATTTATTTCCGTAAACAATTTTTTTGTAATTTTTAACAATGACAACAAAAGAATTAATAAATAGAAAAAAAAGAATCTATTTTCAGGTAACATGAATTTTAGTATTCACAGGAAAAAAAGGAAGAAAATGAAAATGAAGTAGATTTGAATTTTTTTTTTCTTTTGCAAATATGATGCAAAGAATATAGTTGGCAAATTCGACAAATTTAGCATTCACAATCGGTCAGCCAGAAGCTGAAAGTGTCTTTTCGAGCGTAAACTTTTTAATACCGAATGCGAGAACTACTTCTGGTTTTGAAAGCCCCCCCTCACCTTCATCTCCCCTCACCGCCATCAGAATGGAACAAGGTGGTGCAAGCAAGGGCTTTTTCCCTCCTTGCCTGTGGCGCATGAGGACCAATGGGGTGTGTGTTGGAATATCGATTATCGATATTTATTGCCACGCAGTCAGCTCGTCTCACCTATATATTTGACATTATAGCCGATCGAACCAACGACGATGTACGATTCAACCCTCTTTCTCTCACCATGTCGCTATCAGTATAACCTGGTCAGAGGATATTAGACGCGACACGCAAGGATAATTGAGACAGTCTATTTCGAGTCTCATCTCTTTTTCTGTTGAGCTTCTTTTTAACTTTTTTTTTCTTTTTTGCTTTTTTTTTATTTATTTCCCTTTTTTCTAGAATGTTGTTCAATTTTCAGTTCAATCAGTCTGGAAATAAATTTTAAAGACATTTCTAGATGTATTTTTTCATATTTTGATTTAAAAAAAAGAAACAATTAAAAAGTATAACGCCCATTTAAGGGCGTTATTACTTAACCACGCCCATTGAAGGAGTTTTTATTTGACCACGCCCTTCAACAGTACTTTTGTATTTAATTCTAACTTACAAAGGCGTTTTTATTTAAATGCAGCATTAAAAAGTACTATCATTTTAATCACGCCCACTTAATGGCGCAATTATTAAACCACTCCCATTTGAATAGCCTTATTAACCACGCCTATTGAAAGCGTTTTTATTTGACCACGCCCATTAACAGCAGTACCTTATTTACTTCCAAGTTACAAAGACCTGTTTATTTATAACTAACATTAAAAATTACTATCATTCTAACCACGCCCACTAAAGGCGTTTTTATTTTACCACGCCCATTAACGACAGTTTTTTTATTTACTTCTAACCTATAAGGGCGTGTTTATTTATAAAGAACAAATATCAACCACGTCTGCGTAAGACGATTTTATTTAACCACGCCCATTAAAGGTTTCCTTACTTGTCCACCATCATTAACTGCAGTTATCAACTTACTTATAAGTTACTAAGGCTTGTTTATACATAAATATTATTTAAGTAACGCCCAATTAAGGGCGTATTTATATAAACACTTAAGGGCGTTCTTAATTAACCACGCCCATTGAAGGCGTTTTTATTTGACCACGCCCATTAACAGCAGTTTTTTATCTTTTTCTAATTAACAAAGGAGTATTTATTTATAAGAAACATTAAAAAGTAATATCATTTAACCACTCCCAATGAAGGTGAATATAAAAATTTTCCAAAGTAATAGTGAAAAATAAAAATTTCTATAATCTAAAAATGAAAATTAATATCTGTCGATAACCCCATTCCCCTCAGAGGGCGTAAATTTTTTATACTGGCTTTTTTGTATTTTTAACATTTTTTCCACAATTTTACTTTCACAGAGAAAGTGTTTTTTTTTTCTTTACTGTTTATGGAAAAGTATTCTACTTCTTTTACTCCACAGTAAAAGAAATTTTTACTTAACCACTCCCACCGAAGGCGTTTCTTAAATCACCACGCCCACTCTAATGCGTTCTTTTCTAAAATACTTTTAAAAAAATTCTTTCAGTGAATCTGCGCCTATACTAGAGTACGTGTTTATTTTTCTAAACCCCTGAAAGGTGTTTAAAATGATACCAAGCCTTTCTTTCATTGTGCTTATTTAACGACGCCAACAAAAAAGCTTTTTTTTCTCTTTCATACAAATTGAAAAGTCCTTTTTTATTTTCCTCTCACTTTAAATCGTTTTACTCTCACTTTACCAAAGTAGATACAAAAATTAATTTTAATCTTGATATTGTGATCAATCACAATAACAAAATTAAATAAAATAAAGGCAAATAAAACGAAAACAATTCGAAGCAAAATTAAAATTAATTTTTAAAAAGAAAAAAATTTTGTTTACTTGTGATTAAATTGAAAATGAATTTGTGAGTAAGGATGAAGGAGAATAAAAATAATTAAAGTTTTGGGAGTAAAAGTTTAATTGAAAAGGAATTAATTTTGTTTTTAGACAAAGTGAATTTGTGAGTGAATTATACAATTTGAAATAAGTAAAAAATTCATTCTCTTTAAATTTTAAAAAATTATTATTTTCTTATATTCACGAGACTAAAAAAATAAATTTCTACTTCATGAATCGTGGAGTTAAGTTGCTAAGTGACATTTGTAATATAAAGTAGAACATTGTAATCACGAGGAGAAGACGACGCTAATGACTTAAATTAACCGCCTAGGAAGTGAGTTACGTGAGTAAAACGATAGAATCTACACTCTCCCTCCCTCTAATAAGTTTCTATTGTGAAGAATGGTATCTTTATTTTATAATGCACTTAAGGGGACGATATTTAAAAAAAAATAATAATAAAATTCTCCATTACAATAATTTATTGTGAAACTGACTGAAAATACTTTCGTCACGGTTTTTAAAGAATCAGATATATTCCAAAGAATTATTCATATTTTTTCTCTTTTAATCTTCTTCTTCTTTTGCGCCCTTTTCTTTTCATGAAAGGTACATTCGTAGGATTAAGTCTGAAAAGTTTTTCATATATACTATATATATATATAACTGAACAAGATAAATAAACATATTTCCAGTGTGCCGAGATGAAAATCAACGCAATTTTACTAAAGTCTCTCACACTCTTTTTTTCTGGGGTTGAAGTTTTATCAGTGATATCTGCAACCACAAAATAACGCCGTATGTCCGCTTTTTTTATGAAAAGTGTCGTTACTCGGAATTTCAACGTCCACATCTTTTGCACGTCAAATAGCGAGAAGATATGAATGTTTACGATTCCCAGCGAAACAAGGGTCGCATTTTACCAACATTTTTTAATATATTTTTTCTTCTTCTTTTATTTTGTGCTGCTTCTAAAAAAAGTTTATTTATATACCAATTTTTTTGTTCATGTATTCACTCAATTTTTCTTCAAATCAATTGAAGAACCTAAAGTTTCTTTCATCCTCGGTGTTCCTATTTGTCGTATATATATATATATATATATATATATATATATATATATATATATATGAGAAAATGGCTTTTGTTCCCTTAGAATTCTTTTTGTCGAATTCGAAAGAGCGAGCGAGATACCTTAACAGAAAAACTACTTTAGAAAGTTAAATCGTTTCTCCGGTATCATGTCCGGAAGTGATTTTGCAAACATGAACTAAATCTGAATTTGTCTGTTAGTCTAGGGGAGGGAATTGTCAAAATAGAAGAAAAATGCAAATAGTGTGTGTGACGCAAACAAGAGTTTGTGTTTTTTTACTCTTGTCTGTTTGTGGAAAAGTACGCGATGTCATGGAAAATCGACTAAAACAAAAAAAAAAAGAAAAAATTGTGTCGATATAAAAAGAAAAAGATTGAGGAGTACAAGTACCAACTGTGAAAACTATGAAAAGCAAAAAAAAACGACACTCTATCTCTCTTACTTGAATAAATGGAAAACGATTTACTTAAAGGCTACATTTTCACTAATGAATTCGCTTTTCCCCCGCTTCATTTCGAATTGAGACACTTTGTGATGAGATGAGTAAAAACCGTTTTGAAAATAAGACGCGAGAGGAGAAGAGAGAGAGAGAGAGAGAGAGAGAGAGAGAGAGAGAGAGAGAGAGAGAGAGAGAGAGAGAGAGAGAGAGAGAGAGAGAGAGAGAGAGAGAGAGAAGAAAATGTTGAGGGGCAGTAATGGAGAAAAGTGGCTCCGTTGTTTTTAGCGTCGTATACATAATGGCGGCAATCACGTTCCGCGAGGGACATCCAACGAGATGAATTCAAACGAGTCAGGATTTACGAGATGGAAGACTTGGACGATTCAAAGTCCGCGTCGTTTTAGCGAGTTGAGAAGAGATCTCTTCAGAAAACGTTTCTTACTTGAAAAGATCTTTTAGAGTCGGTGGATTTTTCCTGATTTATTATCCAAATGCTTTTTACAATGCACGCTTTTTACCACAATTCACACACATAACACTATTCAATTAGTAGCAAAGCAATTTCTTAAACAAAAATTATTCAAAATAAAAAGAAAAAATTTTTATTTTCTATAAAATTTCAGGTACCTATTATTTTATCGATTTTCAAATTTTTACAATCGCTATATTGGGCCTACGACTTTGAATTTTTGAAATCTGAAATAATATTTGTAATCAGCGACCCAAAAAAAAACCCGAGTGAGTAATTTTATGCAATTTTAGCAATATTTAATTTTTACGTCTGCCATATTGGATCCGCCATTTTGAATTTCACCATTTGGAGATAATATTCGTAATCATTGACACCGAAAATCTCATAGTGAGTAGTTTCTTGAAATTTTATTAATTTTTAATTTTTTTTCGCCATATTGTGCACGCCATTTTGAATTTTTAAAATCTGAGATAATATTCTTTAATCAGCGAGCCCAAAAACCCACGATTGAGTAACTTCATGCAATTTTATTAATTTTTTCGTCCGCCCCTTTATTAAAAATTTTATTTCCTTAACAATTGTTCTTCCTACTACTTCTAGATAATGTTTTCATTTAACTACACGCATAAGAGGCGTATTCTAATCTTTCTAGAAGGTATTTTTATTTAACTACGCCCTTAACAGGCGTGTATAATTTAACCACGCCTATAATACCTTTTTAACACTTCAGCAGGAAGGTGTATTTCATTAACCACATCCACAAATGATGTTCTTAATTTAGCCACGCCCGTAAAGTCGATTTAAATAATAGCCACGCCTACTATGAGAATGTAATTTACTTTCTTTCGTCTTTCCTATTTTATTTCTTTAACAAACCTTTATAATACCTTTTAAACACTTCGATAGGAAGATGTATTTAATTAACCACATCTATAAAACGTGTTTTTAATTTAACCACGCCCTTAAAAGCGATTTCAGTAATAACCACGCCCACTAGGAGAATGCTTTTTATTTTCTTTAGCTTCTTCTATTACATTTGTGGAACCAAACCTGAAAAATGCCTTTTTAACACTTCAGCAGGAAGGTGTATTTCATTAACCACATCCACAAAAGATGATCTTAATTTAGCCACGCCCATAAAGTCGATTTAAATAATAGCCACGCCTACTAGGAGTGTAATTTACTCTCTTTCGTCTTTCCTATTTTATTTCTTGAACCGAACCTGCATAATACCTTTTTAACACTTCGGCAGGAAAGTGTATGTAATTAACCACACCCACAAAAAGTGTTTTCAATTTAACCACGCCCCTAAAGGCGATTTAGGTGATAGCCACGCTCACTAGGAGAATGCTTTTTATTTTCTTTAGTCTCTTCTATTATATTTGTGGAACCAAACCTGCAAAATTCCCTTTTAACACTTCGATAGGAAGATGTATTTAATTAATTACACTCACAAAACGTGTTTTTACTTAGCCACGCCCACGAAGTCGATTTAAATAATAGTCACGCCCACTCGAAAAGTCTTATTTATTTTATGCGTCTTTTCTTTTTTCTTTTTATTAAGATACAGTTTTTTAATATTAATGATATTAATGAAAACATTTTAAAATTTATTTAATTTTAAATAACTCGGGGGTCACTGATTCTGAATCTGATGTTTGTTTATTAAAAAACAAAATGGCGGATATAAAATGGTGGACGACAGTTTTAATAATTGTTCCATCCTAATTTATTCTTGGTACTCGGGGGTTTTCGTGGTCACTGATTACGAATCTGATGTTATTTTACAAAAATCAAAATGTCGAATCCAGTATGGCAGACGATTTTTTTTAAATTGTTCTAATTATAAATATTTAGTTATCGTAAAAATATTTTTGAAATTATAAAATTTTTTTTAATTGTTTAAAATAAACGTCAGTATCTAAGAATAGTTATGTGCTAGGGATGGGTTGCAAAGAGGTGAATATCATCATAAGCCGTATTTTTGTAACTAAAATCACTTTTTTATAATTTTTTGAAGATTTTTGAGTTCATAGAAGTATTTCAATCATTTAAGAAAATTTGAGTATTTACTTAAAGAGTATTTTCTTTAAGGGTATTTTTCTAGGTATTGTCGACGATAATTTCTAATTTTTAAATATATTTATAAATAATTACCAAACATGCAGAAGCTATAAAATATTTAATAATTAATTTCGATTAATTAATGCTGTATGGGGTAGTAATATACCTTAGGGGCAATTAAAGACGGAGAAGAATGTAACTTTTCTAAAAAAATTCAGTGAAAAATAATTTTGAAGAATTAGATTAGAAAGATAAAGAAAAGAAAAAGTCAGAGGAAAGAACACTTAAAATTTTCAGCATTGATAAATTTATAAACCCACATGGAAACCAGTATGTTGAAATATGTATATGTATTAAAGCCGAAGATAAAGGATAACTTAGCAAGTTAAAGTAAAATCGATACTGAAATATAACTCAATATTTTAAAAGGTTTGCAAGAATTTACTGTGACAGTTAACGACTAGAACTAAAACTGAGAAAATTCATTGATGCATTTAATTTTGGTGTATTAACATTTGTATATTGGTTTTTGTGTCAAATGACAAATTAGTACAATTATAAAATAAAAAAAATATAAAGTTTGAAATAAAAAAAAACATTTATCAATAAGCGAAAAGTTTGTTTTGTTAACTTTTAGGAACGAAAGAACAAGAAAATTGTCAGGACATGAGGAAACGAATTGTTTTTTTGTAGTTGCTATTTCGTATTGAAAAAAAAAATTTCTAACAATATACATTTTTTTTCAACAAACTTTGCAGACCGAAATATCTGAATAGCAACAATGAAGCAGCAGCAGAAAAACGGATATCTCATCGAAAAATACGCGTCCGGCACCACGTAGAGAAGATAAATTAGATGGCTGGGAAACGAACCAGGAAAGTCGAAGACAGAGTCAATTATCCAGAAGTCCATTGGTCCCAGGAGAACAACATATACAGACACACAGTGTCTTTCCGACATAAAGTTCAAATCGAGTGTTTGCTTTATATCAATCGTAGAGTGTATCGTTAAAAAGGAAAATTTAACGAAACTGCAAAAAAAAAGAGGATTGTGGTTAAATACTGGGCTGTCTTTGCATAATATTCAAAATATTTAAATTATTTCTCAAATTCAAAAAGCAAAAACTGATTATAAATTAATTTCATAAAATTAATAATATGCAATGTTGAAGCTAACTTTCACAAAAATCTTTTTTCTAACTCTTCAAGAATTCATATTTTAAAATTGATCAATTTTTAAATTCAAGATAGATGTTTTTCCATTTAAAAAAATATTTTACTCGAGACAATGAAATTCAATTTTAGAAGGACATGGGAGTGAGTTATATTTATTTGATAAAAATGAAAACAGTCATCAAATTCTCTTTTTTTTCTATCAATTTTTTTCAGATGAAACGTAAAAATAGTTTAGAGACAATTTTCACATTGAATGGAGTTTGAAGAAAATAATTGCTATTTTTTTTGAAGATCTGATTTAATAAAAAAAGCTTTAGTAGGACAAATGATTGGTTCTTTAACGTAGAGAGAGAAGAGAGTTTTTTTTACAACTGCATCATTCATCTTGGTTGGTGGTACCATTAATTAAATTCACATTGTCTCTAAAATAAATTTTCATTAAATACTCGACAGGATGAAGTATATTCTAAATTCAACTCAAGAAGTTTCATTTTCCTAATGTATATGGCGTGTTCACTTGCCGGCAAGTATAAGTCAAATATTTGCCAACTCTTCATCTCCGTTAAAGAAATTATAATAATTAATGTTATATTATATCCACTTTACTAAAAATATAATATTTATTGTAATACAAGAAATCTGAAATAAAAAAACTAACTTTAATTCCACACTGCACAACAATATTTATCAAGGATATAAAACACCGAACAATAATTGCTTTTACAATGAAGTGAAGTGGTAGTTTTTATATATTGTTTTTTTTCTCTTCCTTTTGTGCTTATTCCCCCTTCCTACCATCTCTTTTTCTTCTTTTCAGTTCTTGTGAAACTCAAGACACTACAGTGTAAAATGTCAGTTTGAATATATTTTCTCTTCGCGAATGCAGGAAAATTTTTCCCGCCTCTTTGTACAGGTAAAAGATGTTCTTCCTTTGTCAGATGTTGAGATAGACTTCCGAGCAGACAATATTCGCGGTCCGACTTCCTTTACGAAGAATAACGCGTTCAATAGCATTGCTTGTGTAGCTTAGAAAAAGAAAAAGACTTCATAAACGTTCATAATAGCACACATACCTCACGCTGCGTTAGAAAGATGCAATCACCTTACATTATGTAAGCTCTGCCATGTAAATTTAATAAAATGTTATTGGAGAAGAGAAAAAAAATTACGCTTGCTGTATATTTTTACTGTAATGAAAAAAATTTCTTATTAAATTTTTCTGAATTTTATTTAATCGTTATTAAAGATTATTTATTTATTATTATTATTAATTTATTTATTTACACACCTTTAAATAGGAGTTGCAAGACATGGACACGCCTACAATATTTTACCACGCCCACAAAAACGTTTCTCTCGCTCTAACGAAAACCATAAGGGGCGTTTTTAAATTAACCACACCCTCTAGGATATGTTTATAATTTTTTTCCCTTATTAAAAGGTTTATTTATTTTACCACACTCACAAAAATTGTTTCTTCTACTCCTACAAGACAGTTTTATTAATTAACTATACGAATAAGAGGTGTATTCTAATTTTGCAGTAAAGAATTTATAGTTAACTACGCCCATAAAAGCGTTTAATATCATAACAACGCCCACTAGGCGATAGTCATTTATTTTTTTAGCATCTCCTATTGTATTTATTCAGCTAAATCTGCAAAATTCCTTTCTGACAGTTAGGGAGGAAGGTGTATTTTTAAACCACGCCCAGAAAATTAATTTTTAATACGACCACGCCCATTAAATGGATTTATATAATAGCCACGCCCACTAGGAGAGTTTAATTTATTTCCTCACGCCTCTCTTTTTATATTTTTTGAACCGAATCTGCAAAATACCTTTTTAACACTTCGGCAGGAAGGTGTATTTAATTAATCACGCCTACAAAAGGTATTTTTAATGTAATCACGCCCTTAAGGGCGATTTTAATAATAGCCACGCCCACTAGAAGAGTTTGATTTACTTTCTTACGCCTCTCTTATTATATTTATTGAATCCAATCTGTATAATACCTTTTTTCACTTCGGTTGGAAGGCGTATTAAATTAACTACACCCACAAAAGGTGTTTTAAATTTAACTACGCCCCTAAAGGCGATTTAAGTTATACCCACGCCCACTAGGAGAGTGTTGTTTTTTTTCTTAAGTCTCTCTTATTGTAATTGTTGAGCCAAATCTGCAAAATTCCTATCTAACACTTCGACGGGAAGGTGTATTTAATTAATTACGCCCACAAAATGTATTTTTAATATAACCACGCCCATTAAGACGATTAAAATAATAGCCACACCCACTAGGAGAGTTTAATTTTCATTCTTACGCCTCTCTTAATATATTTGGTGAACTAAACTTGCCTAATACCGTCTTTTACTTCGACAGGAAGGTGTATTTAATTAACCACGTTAATTTAACCACGCCCATGAAGACAATTTATTTAATAGTCACGCCCACTTAAAGAATATGTTTATTTTCTTTAGCCCCTCCTATTATATTTGTTAAACTAAACCTGCAAAATAACCATTTTAACTCTTCGACAGGAAGATGTTTATAATTAACCATACCCACAAAAGGTGTTTTTAATTTAACCACGCCCATAAAGAGGATTTAAATAATAGCATTTTTAAGCAATTTTAAGTACATTTTATCATTTAGTGACAAAATATGTTTTTTAGTAATTTCAAAAAAAATTAATATAAAATACTTTTCTATAAAAAAAATTAAATACGTTTGTTTATAAAAATTTAATTGTTCAATTTTCTTTTTGTTTCTTTTTTTCTCTTAGGAGGATAAGTGTGATTGTTTTTTCTTTCTCTTTCAACTGATGTGGATGGTTTATTTTAATTTTTAATTTCTCGCGGTAAATTGATGGGAAACACGTGTATGAAAAGTATTAAAAAAGTTGTGGTGAGTATTCGTTGCTTCTAAGTGGAAAAGTGGGAACTACGACCAAAGTAACTTTACGGGCACAAATTATTCAATTTGCCCGAGCGAACAGAAACGAAACCCAGTGGTCTTGGTGAAGCAGAAATAAGTCTTTCGTACAACCGCGCAAAACAGAATCGTCTACTTTTATAAAAGTCATGGAAAGAAAAAGGTCGTATCCCTCTCAACCCTCTCATCCCCCCTTCCAACCACGACAGTGGCAACTTTCAACCAAGTTTCACTAACGGATTTGAGAAGTGGTATAGAAGTAAATTTTTCTTTCCTTTTCTGTTTCTTTTCTTTTTTTTTTTGAAAGAAGAAAAGACACGACGACGGATTTCAAAAAATGACAGCGATGCACATCTCTCTCGAGAATGAAAATTTTAAAATATTGTAATTGTTGATGTGTTAAGGAGGGTAGATTTAACTTTCGAAAAATTGAGTTTCACACAAAAAGCTATTCTTTTTTTATATTTTTTTTTCATAATTTGGATTTGTTATTTTGATTTTGAAAAAATTAACTTTAGATTCATAATCAGCACCCCCAAATACAACTGAGTAATAAGTTTTACGCAAAAAAGTTTCTTTCAGCGTTTCTGATAATTTGGCCGCCATTTTGCATCCGCCATTTTGAATTTTTGAAAAATAAGTTCAGATTTGAAATCAGCGACTTTAAAAGCTTTCGGGTAATGACATTTGTTTCCAGTTCTGTCCATGTAGACATGAAATATCCCATATAGTGATTAAAAGAAAAATTTACAGAAACTTACAAAAATTGTCCATAATAATATCAACCTAAATTAATTTCCTCTATTGGTAAATTGTTGCCAAATATTTTTTTAAATGATTTTTTAATTACCTAATGAATAATGGGACTTTAATGTTATCTTCTCTGGGTTATTTCCGATTGCAGAGCGTGTGCTCAACGGAAAGATTTATATAACATGAGGTCTAGACCCAGTGTCCAGAGGTAAATTCACCATCGTGAGTTATAGAATCCGACAACATTGCCCTACATTCACGCAGAATGAGACTCACCATTCATGCTGACAAAGATTAGAGCACTGTTCTTTAATCACTATTCCATTTTTTAATCCACAGAGTGCAATCTGCAAAATTTACGCGAATAAAATTCTTTTCTCTCACTCTTCTCCTCGTTTTTTTTTCTTTTATTTTTAATTAATTAAGAAGTGAAAATTGTGATTCCATTCAACCGTGGAATATTTATCGCACTCTTTTTTTCATTTTTCCACCATAATTTATTTATTTTTTTTTTTTTTTGAAAAAACAGTTTTTAAAAAATTAGTTGAACAAAAATAAAAAAAAAAGATTTGAAATCAGATTTTTATTTTTTAAAATTTTCCCAATCAAATGTTATTTATTTTGTCTCTTTTTTTGCACACGGGGAATGTATACTCAATTTGTAGTAAATTGTGCACATACATATGAAAAAAAAGTGTCTACATAAATAAATTGTATAGCCAAAGAATTGAAGTGCGTTAAACGTGAGAAATGATTTTGCAATAGTCAAATGAAATTTCAAACCGCAGCTGATGCTGACAAAATTGAAATCACACACACACATATACACACGCTCTCTCGTAAAATTTGACGGTTATATAAACTATTGTGGGCCATCAGTTTGATAAAAAAAACATATGAAATAAAAATAAAGTAAAATAATTTTTCTTTCCATATAAAATTAAACGGCGAATAGGTATGAATTTTTTTTGTTATCAAAATATTCGTGACTAAAAATAAATTGTTCTATATAAAAATTGCACTTTTAACTATTTTTTCATATTTAAAAATATCAAAAAAGAAAAACATACAAGAAAATGAAATATTCCTATTTATATGCATATATATATAATTTATAATTTAGCTGGCAAATAAAACGAATACACGTAAACTCAATATACAAGTTATATAAATGGGAAAATCAACAATTAAAAGATAATGAAATAAAAAATTTATCCTTAATAAAAAATAAATGTTACAATTACATTTATATCTATAACAAGAATAAAATCAACTTTGTTTTAAAAACATACCCATCTGTCAGTTTCAATTAATATATCAAATCAAAACAAATATAGGTTTATATTATATTCAAAAGAAAGAAATAGGGGAGACTAAGCGCGGTTGTTACAATTTTGATAAAAACAGTTACTGTGCTTAGAGTTTAACTCCAATTTGTTTGGTCAAACTATTAAATTAAAGGTATATTATCTAGCCTTAAAAGGCAGTAATTGATTTAGCTCTATATCTATTATTTAAATAACGAGAAGCATTTTAGCTACAGCGTGTAAATTGTAACAACTGCCCAAAGTGAATGTCGGTTGTTACAATACCAAGAATCCTCTGCAACGTTTCTAAATTGAAGAAAAATAATTTTTTATAACCATTTTTATTAATTATTAGTCATTTTTGGTACAAAGATGATAATATTGAAATGATATAGTTTGATTTAAGTACATAATTATTAGTTATATAGTTCCCAATAATGTATATTAAGTAATTTGAGTTTTATTTGGTAATTGAGGTAAGTTAGATGAGAAATAATTTTCCTCTATGGGGAAATACACTTAAAAACTATTTAGAACGAAAGTAACAATTGTTTAAATAATTAAAATAAAACATATCATACTTCAACTGATGTTTAAACAATCAAAATAAAACAAATCAAACAACAAAAGTAAACACTTGTTTAGTCCATTTGTTTGGACATTTTATAGGGGTTATGTAGCTCAATGTAATATAGTAGTGACAGTTCCTTAGAGATGGCAGCACTAATACTATTTCTATAAGAAAATAACTTAAAAAGTTTTTTTTCATTGATTTTGAATGATTTTGAAGTCGAATTTAGAAAAAACATGAGATTTTATATAAAAGTGAGTGTGATAACATTTCTGACAAATATTTTACATTTCTAACGAATCTGCTGAATTATGGGAAAAACATTCTTTCTCATCATCACTTGTAACAACTACACTTCACAAAATCGTAACAACTGCCCAACAGGTACATTTTTTACAAAAACTTACTTTATTTAAAAAGTATACACTAAATGTGGACAACGAAGGCAGTTTTTCAAAGCTTAATTCTCACAGAATTGATAATAAAAAATTTACTTTGTTAAGTATAAAGGTATATTAGTTATTTAAAGAATATCAAGCAGAGAAATATTTACTTTTGGCCTCTAAAAACCAATGTGCCTATTTTTTTATTTGTAAAGCTTGCATACAATTTTTAAACATATTGCAGTAAGTTTGTACATAAAAACTAAACATTTTTCCCTTTAGAACCCCATCTCTATAATTCACTGTTTTAGAGATATTCTATTTGTAACAACTGCGCACTGTAACAACCACGCTTAGTCTCCCCTAAATAAAATTGTAGTTAAATATAAATTGAAACTGACATTAGTAAACGATCATGTCATATTTTTAATGTCTGATAACAGATTTTAATTAATTTTTCCAATTTTTGTCAACATATCGATATCAATTTTGATTTTTAAAATATTTACATCAAATTTGGATTTAGACACTCACTTGGATACGCAATTTTGAATTTTGAAAAAGCGACATCAAATTCAAATTCAGTGACCCAAAAAACCCCCCGAGAAATGAATTTCAAACGAATTGCATTAATCTTGCAATTATCTGCCATATTGGATCCGTCATTTTGAATTCTGAAAACGGACTTCGGATTCGTAATTAGAGACCTCGAAAACCTCCAGATACCAAATTGCAGGAAACTTCAATAAATTTTATTCTATTTAATTTACCACACCCACAAAAGGTGTTTATAATTTAATCACGCCCGATTTAAATTATAGCCACGCCTACTAGGAGTGTTATTTTTTTTCTTTCGCTTCTTCTATTAGATTTGATTAATCAAACCTGCAAAATAACTTTTTAACACTTCAGTTGGAAGGTGTATTCAATTGACCACACCCACAAAAGGTGTTCATAATTTTATCACGCCCATTAGTAAGAAAAGAACGAGTTAAATATCAAATAACACATAATTATAACATACACTAAACATAAAGAAAATAAAAATTAGAGATTTCTTAACACATACACTATTCTGTAACTTCACTTCACATCACATTCACTTCACTTTCACTTCACATTCACTTCACATTTACTTCACATTCACTTCATATTCACTTCATATTCACTTCACATTCACTTCAAATTCACTTCACGTTCACTTCACCTTTACTTCAATTCACTTCACTTTCACTTCACATTCACTTCCACTTCACATTCACTTCCACTTCACATTCACTTCACTTTCACTTCATATTCACTTCACAGTCACTCCCCATTCACTTCACATTCACTTCATATTCACTTCATATTCACTTCACATTCACTTCAAATTCACTTCACCTTTACTTCAATTCACTTCACATTCACTTCCACTTCACATTCACTTCACTTTCACTTCATATTCACTTCACAGTCACTCCCCATTAACTTCACATTCACTTCACATTCACTTGACATTCACTTTACTTTCACTCTACATTAACTTCACATTCACTGTGGAGTGAAATTGAAGTGAATGTGAAGTGAATGTGAAGTTTATGTGCAGTGAAGTGAAGTCAATGTGGAGTGAAAGTGAAGTGAATTTGAAGTGAATGTGAAGTGAATGTGAAGTGAATGTTGAGTGAATGTGAAGTGAATGTGAAGTGAATGTGAAGTTAATGTGCAGTGAAGTGAAGTCAATGTGGAGTGAAAGTGAAGTGACTGTGAAGTTAATGTGAAGTGAAAATGGGGAGTGAATGTGAAGTAAAAGTGAAGTGAATGTGAAGTGAAAGTCAAGTTAATGTGAAGTGAAAGTGAAGTGACTGTGAATTTAATGTGAAGTGAAAGTGAATGTGAAGTTAATGTGGAGTGAAAGTGAAGTGAATGTGAAGTGAAGTTACAGAATAGCACCCCTGCACATTTTTAAAAAATTGTAGAAAAAATTTGAAACTTACATAAGTGTGATCATTCAAGTCTCCTCCTTAATTTAAGACCAAAACAGTTCAAAAATCTTATTCGGTTCCTGAGATATTATTATAAACGTCCGAGCATGTTTTTTGACAAATGCATTGAATTAGTCGATTTTAAACGGTTTTTGGCTGAAAATGCTCGGCCGTTTATAATGATATCTCGGTAACCGATTAAGATTTTTAAACTCTTTTCGTCTTAAATTAAAGATGAGACTTGAATGATCACGCCTATATAAGTTTCAAATTTTTTCTACAATTTTTAAAAAATGTGCAAAGGTTGAAAAAATTGTCAAAAAATTTCATTTTTTACATTTTTTTTGTCAAATTTGTCGATTGTTGCAAACTTTGTATTTTTTTGGGCCGTGCGTGTGCAGCCGTACCGATAATTCCCGACGGTAGTGTATTAAATATTGAGAAAGAAATAATCATAGTTTGTAAGAAATAAAGATTTTAATGGAAATGAAAATACTTTATATCAGGAATCTAGAAATAACAGCAACTAGATAAGTTTTTACTTGAAAATATTAGTCATCAGATAAGAGGACATCTAAAAAACTATAAGTTGTAAAGTAAAGGGACTAAACAAAATTAAAAACTTTTTTCATCGAAAATTTATGATTGAATTAAGCAAGGTGCTGAATATATGATCAAAAAAAACCTAAGAGTTTAAGAAGGGGAACGGCAGTTTGTCATGAAATGAAAAAAAATGTCCATCCACACAATTATGTAAATCACAACTAAACAAAAAATTAGCCTTTCGCAAGTGACTGTGACACGCTATATTCTTTTATCTCTCTCTTTCTCTCTATATATGTATACATATATATTCTTTTTAAGGTGCATTCACGCTCTTCGCGAATAGCTTCCACTGAAAAAGATAGCACCGCAAAAATTTTTGCACCATCCGTTTTATGCTCTGACATGACGATAACAGAAGGAAGCACAACGTAAGAGTTATGAGAAGAAAAAAAAATTTGCTCTTTGACCGCAAATACTTTTTGCACACACACCTCATTCTATTGATCTTTGTTCGTTTTGAGGACATGGAATGATGCCCGTGGAATGGTTGGATATATATGTTGCATCACATCTTTCCACTATAGAGAGACACAGAGAGAACTATGTTTTTCATGAAATGGACAAAAAAACAGGTGACGAAAGAGGGAGTGAAAGAGAAAGAGAGAAGGAGGGAGATAACTAGAAGGACAATGGTTTGACATATCGTCCTGTCACTGACACAGCGCCCGTTCAACCTCTCCTAGGCTTTAATCCCTTTTGCACATCTCACCACCTTACTATAAAGTGATTCCAAGTTTCTCAAACCAGTTCACAATTTATCTGACGTTTTTTTTATAAAAATCCATTTTTCAGCTAATGATTCTAAAAGGGGATTGTTTTTAAATTTTTTATATTTTGTATATACTATTGATTCCAGTATAGAGGACAATTTGTTACGAAAATTGTAAGTTTGCAGCAGCCTTGCATGGTAATGTTGCAAAACTTGCATAAAAACCTACAAGTAAATTTTCCTTATCTAGGGCATTTCTAAGTGACATCTGAGAAGTACCATAAAATATATTCGATTAAAATACCACGCCCATGTGGTCCCAATGTAGGCGTGGCTTTAAATTCCTTTCTAATTAAGGCGTGGCACTATTAAAAACACGCCCACCTTTTTTGTAAAGAAAATTTTCAATTAAAAAAACAACAACTTCATACATTTTTTCCAACCTCTTGTAAATTTGGTTGCCATAAAAGAGATTTGAATAACGAAAAACAAAAGAGAAAAAAACATTGGAGAAATTACAAGATGGATTGTTGATAGTACGAGTAGCTTACCGAGCTTTAATCGTATAAAAAGCGCTGTTCTCAAAGGTATAAGGGCGGGTGGGATGGAATGGGAAAGAGGTGGGGGTACAAGAGGAACCGAATAAAGCCAATTAGAGTCGTGTACCAATTTCCGAGCATCTGAAAGTTCTAACCGCATCTGGTATTCATCCTGAAGGAGTGTAATGAAGAAGAAAGGGGTTAGAGGCAAAGGGGTATGAGAAAGAGGAGTGTGAGAGTGTACCGGGGAAGGATTGAGAGGCAGCTTGCAAAACTCTCTTTCTCTCTCTCTCTCTCCCTCCCTCTCTTTTACTCTTTTTCTTTCACTCACTTCAATGTTCCTTAACTTAAAAAGTTGCCGATTGCCGATCGACCTACACTCTTCATCTTGATGGAACGACCAACTTATCGATTTCGCCTAGTTTTTTCTCCTAATGACACACACACATACATAACAGGAAGAAGAAAAAAAGTGGAAATAATGACCTGAATAAAGTATTGTGCTTACTTTTTATTTCAATGAAAGCAAAATAAGACAATAAAAAAGTTCTCTCAATATATTTAGTGAACGAAGATTATTATTGTTACATTTTGTTATAAATTCGGTGACCTCTTTTAGAGTCTGCAAGTGAATTTAAAGAAAGTACTTTCTTCTACCTACTATTAATTCTAAAATAGTTTCCATAATTTTTCTCTGACAAAAAAGGAATTTCACGTCCCAAAAAGATGGTAAATAACAATACTTGTTTTATTTTAATTAAATTTAATTAAATAAATTTGTTGTAAGGGGTTATGACACTCTAGAATTTTCGAAAAATCGATTTTTTTTGCTTTAAATGGTCCCTTGGAGTCTCAAATGTAACATATTGAAAGATTATGGACGTAAAAAATTCCTAAATAGCTTATTTTCAAAGTTTCGTGCAGGGCTTTACAGCGCGCGGAGAGCCCTGCACTGCGCGGGGGAGGGATACTTGAAGGGTCTACGCAGGTATACAGCAGATTTTTTTAAAGTTGTTAGTGACTAGAGTGTATTCAAGTAAGATAAGAGTAAGATAAATATTTTAATCAGGAAAGACAATTATATGGTGCAGGTATTGCAGATTAAAGGTATTTAAAAATTATGTATGCTTTTTTACAAATTTAAAACTTTAAACGCGATTATCTCAAAACTACATTTTTCGAACTGGCCGCACCAATAATTTTTACAATTTTCAAAACCGATTGAGTTCAAATTTTCATAACTAAAATTGAAAAGTACTCCAATCGGCCAAAAATCAATATATATCCAAAAAAATCCTACGCTTTCCTTTAGCTACTGTAATAAGAAATAAGAAACAAGTTTGATAATTATGATATTTCAAAATTTACAGAAACGGATGGTGCGGCCTTGAACCCTTCACGCTAAAAACCAGATTAGAAAAATCATCGTCAGCGCCACAAATTTCAATAAAATTTTATAATATTTATATTTTTTACACTTTAATAAATGTACAATAAAGTCATCAGATCATAATTGTGATTGCCTTCGTAGTTTGCTTTAAAAAAAATATTCAAAAAAGCACCTATTTTTTCGATCTCTAGTATGTCATAACCCCTTAAGCCTACATTTTTACATCTAATAGCTTAGAAACACTTTCTTTTTTATTTCTTTGTTTAGTTCAATAAATAAAGGGTTTGTAAATTGAAATAAATTTCCTACATTTTCTTACGACGGAGAACACCTTTCCAAAATTGGGAAACTTGATATTAAAGTAAATAGGAAATTAAAAAGAAAGGAACACAGCTAATTAAATTTTACTCACTTTTATAAAAATTAATGATCGAAAATTAATGTTGAAAACTGGATTTGGAAGCTTGGATGAAGTCTAGTAATAAAATCAGGAACTTGAGATTTACTAACAATTGAAATTTTTTCAAATTTATAGTAAAAACTTTAGAGAACTTGAAACAACTTAAAAGAACTTGAACATAGAACTTGAAAGATACTTTAAGAATCTTTGACTTAAACTCGAAAGATGAATTTTAAACTTTTTGAATTTTGAATGATGACTACTTGAGAATTGATTTTTATAAGACTTGAAGATTGATTTTTGACTGGAGTTTTCTTAAGAAACACATATATTTATGTAACAATTCCTACTACCAATTTTCATAAGGGGAAAATTTAGGGATGAAAATGTTGTAGAAAGAATGAAAGAGGTTGGCTATTTTAGAATTGATTTAAGAAAAAGAAAATGCATTGAGGAAAGGGCCTAATTGGCGAATTTTGGGCCCGTCCCATTTTAATGAGTTTTACGCATAGGAGGATCTTTGAGTGTTTTGGCACTCGGGGACCATGGTCCTTTTAAGTAATCTCTTGTTTACCATACTTATTGTTGGTGAACTATCGATGTTGATTTTTAGGATTGGATCAATTTATGATGTTATACAATTTTTATTTTATCAATATGTCTAAAGCAGGACTATTGCTTTTTGGGATTAAGATTTTAAGATAGTTCGAGAATATTATTACTCAAAATTTTAACTAATCATATAAATTCTTCTGAGTGATAAGGAAATAAAAAAGAAAAGAGAGGAAAGAAGTTTTTTGTTATTAAAATTGAAAACATTGGCTAATATTCACTGGACGTTATAGGAACAATTAACATGTTGCCAAAAAAAATACCAAGAGATTAAAAATTTAATTACAAATGAACATATTTTTTTTCCGTCTAATTCAAGTTGTATAAAGACGTTGAAGTTTCCTATCTAAAAGAGATGGTGTATTATAGGGCCACGTGCACATTTTCCACCTATACGAAAGGTTATAATTATATTTCCATCCACGAGCTCAAAGTAAATGAAAGTTAAATCAAAGTCATAGTCTTAGAGGTATACTTGAAAGAGGGCTGTGAAGGCAAAGGTAAGACGATGGAATGGAGAAGGGACTGGTGTATGTGTGAGTGTGGGATGAGAGGTCGAAGGGTCGCGTGTTTTCATGAAAAGCTTTGCATTGGCTTTGTTTGCTCAGTCCTTTACTCCGAAGAAATCTGAATGGAGAAGGACGATACCGAAAGTCAGCCAAGCGTAAAGAATCCTGCTGAGAAAAAGAAAGAAGAATGAGAAGAAAAAAGAAAGAAGGAGGTAGAAAAAGGAAAGAAAAGCGAGTAAATAAGATATGACACTTTTTGAAAGCGATTTCTCTTGACAAAGAAAGACTTTAAATTCCTCTTTATTTCTTACAACTTTTGATATATATATATATTTATTTCCATATATATTTTTTTATTAGTTTCTAAAAAAATTTTTTTAATAAAATATAATTTTGATGGGAATTTTAAATTCGTTTTAATAAAGATTATAGGTAGCATCCTTCTTCTAAGAGCTAATTCTTGATCAGATTTAGGAGGGTGAATATATTTCACGACCTCAATTGATACACGAAATTTGGCAAATACTGTTGATTCTTTGTAATAATGGAATATTATCTTTAAAATTATGTGGAAAAATGGTTTTTTGTAAAGTTTTATCTATTGAAAAAATCCAGATGGTATTAGTGTGTTTAAAGGTTTGATATAAAACATTTTGTATGTATGGAAAAACAAAAATCTTGTTTGGTTCGTTTCATTTTTACTGAATTTATTTATTGTTTTGGCAACTGACTTTTTTATCCAGAAGTAAAGCTGGAAATCCGTTTTCTAAAAAGATTTCTTTAACAAAATATAAATTTTCTAGTTGATAATGTGAATGTAATAATCACTCTATCAACCAAGGAGTATATAACTCCTATTTTTCGTGATGGTGGATGATGAGATGCAAAGAACGATAATCTTTATCCTGTAAATGAACAGAATTTCCTTGAAGAGGATGGCAGGAAGCGTCAAACGACAGATTGGCGCGATGCTTCAGTGGAGAGAGCCGGCAGACAAGTGAGAGCGAGTCAGGAAGAACACGGGGTATTTATACGTCTCTGCTGAGTTGCGCGCGCAGCTTCCACGAGGCGGGAGCCAATCAGCGCGCGTTGCCCCCACCAGTACCGCACCTGCTTTATATAGCGGAAGTATCGAGAGTGAAATTCAGTCGAGCAGGAGCCACTGAGCGAGTCGGACGTCCCTAGAGACTCTTTTAAACTTTATTTTTAGATTTCGGACAATTTATTAGCAATTTATCCCACTTTGAGATGAGAGGGATAATAAAGGAAACTATTAACTACTAATTAATGATAGTACAGTGTCAATTAATAATCAATAGAAATAATAATTAATGTAAATTAATAAACAATTAAGTTCATTATACTATTATTAATTAACAATCACAGAAAGATAATAATATTCACAATTGAAAATATTAATAAAACTAATCATTATTTGCAACTTTAGTCGATTGTAATTGTCCAACTAATTTATAATAGAGTTCCACAAACAAATTGTAATAACAAATAATATTTAACAACAAGTTACAATAACAAATAATATTTTACAACAAGTTGCAATAACAAATCATATTTAACAACAAAATGTGATAATAATAATTAAAAACAATATTAAATAAATTGTGATACGTGTAGTAAAAAAATCGACCGCCATAAAATTACTAGAGATAAAACTTGGCAGTGGTTTTTTTTATTGTTGCTGCTATTTTTTTTTGTTTTAATATAAATTGTAATTACATTCTATTTTTTGTTTCTAAATAATTAACAAGAAAAGAGAGAAGAAAAGACCCGCTAAAATTTTTTATAAATGAATTAGAAGACGAGACGTATTTAAAGAAAAAAAAATTACTTCCCCTCAAACGTGGTATTTTCAATTATTACTACTGTATTTAATTAACAATCGGTTACTCAATTTCTTTTTGAGAATGAAATGATGAAACTGAAATTCGCTTAATCTCTTTTAAACGTTAAATACCGAGTAGACGCAGAGGCATCCTGCCATTCTCGATTACGCCATTGACAGCCACTTCGTTTCCGCTTGAAATTGATTCAATTAACTACCTTTTCGCAGATACGAACATTTACCGACCACTTTTTCCTTCCTTCGAATATTCTATATGTTACAAGAGAACTTTTCAATTGTAATTACATAAATATATCACTTTTTTTTACCCTTTATAATTGACAATCATGTTTCAAGTGAAATTTATATATAGTCGACATTATAATTTACATTTTATGTATACATATAACGATAAAGAAGAATTTTTTTTTTTTCATTTTCATTATCTTTGAAACTTTTTTTTTCTACTCTAGTTCGCACATATGCATATACATAGGAGTTTTAAAAAAAACTCATAGCAGCTATTATTTCGACCTCTTGGACGAGGGTTGAGGCGTGTTTCTCGTTAAGCGTTTTTTAGAGACTGAAAATGTTAATGGATAAGAGGACAAGTTGTTTTTACGTTGGTTTCACTTGGTCGTCACGTACTCAAGTGAAAAAGTGGGGCATCGTCATCTATATTTTTCTTTTTTCTTCTTTATCTATTTCTTTAAAAATATATTCAAACAATGTTTTCAAATAAATACAAACTATTAGCAAAAATTATTTTTTTTTCTAATTTTTAATAAAAGATTATTAAATAGATTAAATAGATTTTTTACCCTTTTTGTACTAAATTCCATTGCAGGGAAAAAAGATGAAGAATTCTCACCTGAAACAAAAATGAGAAATACCATTTTTTTGTGATTTTTAAATATTTTTATTATTGTAAACTGACGAATCAATATTTTTAAAGAGTGCAAAAAACAAATTTAGTGTGCAATATAAATAATGTGCGAAATGCTTTCGAGAGTTAAAACAATCGGACAAAATTCATAGCCTGTAGCTATATAAATACATATATAGTTTTCATTTTATTCTATTGCAAAATGTGTGCAATGGCGTCATGCATCATTCTTCTCTCTCTCGATAAAGGCGATAAATTGTAAAATGTAATTTTCCCTCTCGATATCAGTTTTTCCTCATTGCTGTTCAAGCAAGAATGTTCGAAAAGGCGCCATATCACCACCACCGACGATTTTTCTTATTAATAAAAGTCGTTACTTCAAGCTGCCTTCATCGATAAGGTGAGCCAATAAAAGATTTTCTCATTGGCAGTTTTAACGTTTCGCGACAATTTGCAAACAGATGCATAATTTTTCCCCGGTGTGAGGAAAGAGAGAAGAAAAAAATATTAACGTTAGAAACTTGGCAAAGCCAAGAATATCATCTCATCTCTAATGGCATATAGTCTTGGTGAGAGAAATTTGCCAAGTGATGTCGAATAAATTTCCTCGAACAGGAGATTACGTTCAATAACAGATTTTCAACATTTCTATTATTATTATTATCGATCTTTTTCACAATTCACTAAAATTTACTATTTTTCTTTTTGCAAATAACGAAATTTTATTGTTACATATGATTTTTTTTATTTATTTTATCTTTCTTTAATTTTGTGACAAGAAAATGAAAATTTTTTTTGAGTGACAGAATTTTTTGAATGAAAATGAAAGTGAGAAGTTTTTAATGAAAGTCAGACATCGCATTCGATAATTAATTTTTAAAAAAGTAGCAAAAAATAGAGTTCAAACTAAAAAAAGGAGTAAAAAAAGTAGCTATCGAAAAATTCAACTTGACAAAAAAAACACGTTATAGGCACTTCACAAAACTGACAAAAATTCCTTTCTATATTTTATTTTTCTGACTTTTTCCTAATTTTCATCAAAATTTTTTCTCTTTAAAAAAAAAATTTAATTCTTGCGAAGAATTTTAGAAAACTTTTTACACAATTCATTCCTTTCGACTAATTTTATGCAAACTCTAATTTAAATAATTTAATTCCTGAGAAATTTTTAATAATCATGAAAATAATTGAATTCCTGTTTGGAAATTTAATTAAAATAGTGCAAATTAAAAATCTTTGAGTTACAACAAGTTTTTAAAATTAATTAAAATTTACAAATATTTCTATAAAAATTTTTAACAATAATTGAAGGTCTGTGTGGTAGGTATTTTATTAATTTTTCTTGAAAATTATTGAATTCCTAAAGAGCATTTTATTATTTATGAAAATAATATTGAAATATTGCGAACAATTTTATTAGAATTTTTGTAAATAATTCAAAAATAATTGAATTTTCCAAAGATTTTTATTAAAATGACTCAAAATAATTGAATTTTCAGGAATAATTTTGTTATTTATCGACATAATTCAATTAATTAGATGAATTATTTATGTATATAATTAAATTCCTCGGAAGAATTTGATTAAAATTTAAAAAAAGAATTAAATTATTTCAAAAAATTAAATTAAAATTATATTTAAAATAATTGATTTATTTCGGACAATTTTATTAAAATATTTGAAAATAATTAAATTCCTGTGAAAAATTATAATATTTTTGTAAATAATTGAATTATTTAAAAGAATCTTAAAAAAAACATTTTTTTAAATAATAATTGATTCTTTCAAGGAATTAAAATTATATTTTTAAGAATAAATACTTTTTGAACAAGTTCTGTAAAAATATATTAAAAATAATTGAAATCCTGCGACGAATTTTAGTATTCATGAAAATAATTCAATAGTTGCTGAAAATATTATTAAAATTTTTAAAAATAATTAAATTAAATAATAATAATTAATAATAATAATAATTAATAATTAATTTAATTATTAATTAAATTTTATTATTTATAAAAATAATTGAATTATTTTAAAAAATTTAATTAATAAGAAAGAATTTCATTAAAATGCCTCAAAATAATTGATTTTTCGGGAATAATTTTGTTAATTATCGACATAATTGAATTAATTCGATGACGAATTATTTCTGTATACAATTAAATGTCTGGGAAGAATTTTATTAAAATCTAAAAGAATAATTGAATTCCTGTGAAAAATTCTAATATTTTTGTAAATAATTGAATTCTTGTAAAGAATTAAAAAAAAACATTTTTTTAAATAATAATTGATTCTTTCAATAAAATGAAATTATATTTTTAAGAATAATTACTTTTTTTTAACAATTCCTGTAAAAATGGATTAAAAATAATTGAAATCCAAATATGAATTTTATTATTTATGAAAAAAATTGAATAATTGCTAAGAATTTTATTTTAATTTTCAAAAATTATTAAATTCTTGGGAACAATTTTATTATTTATATAAATAATTGAATTAATGCGAAAATTTTTATTAAAATGTATAAAAATAATTGAATTTGTGTGAAAAATTTTGCTATTTTTGAAAATAATTGAATTCTTTATAAGAATTTTATAAACATTGTTTTAAATAATTAATTTTTTCGAAATATAAGAAATATTATGAAAATTTTATATCAAATAATTGGATTCTTGTGGAAAAATTTATTTGTGAAAATAATTGAATTTTTCAATTAATTAATTTAAAATAGTATTAGAATTAAAATTGAAATTATTCATGAAAATAATTGAATTCTTGCCAAAATTAAAAAAAAAAATTTTTAAATAATTGAATTTCCATGAAAAATGTTATTATTAGTGAAAGTAATTGAATTAATGTGAAATTTCGAAATTTTTTTCGTAAATAATTAAATTTATGATAATAATATAATTTTTGATGAATATCAACATTTTTTGAGTGAAGTCAATATTTTCTAACATCCAAATTTTGTAAATGAAAGTGAGAATCAAAGTGGAAGTAAAATTTTAATTTTCTAAAGGAAAAACTAGAAAATATTTTAAAAGTGAAAATAAATTGACAAAATTATAATATATTTATCGATGTAAAAATGAAATGAAAATTTGAAATAAAATTATCTAATTGCCCGTTGATCAATCTCTTTGTATTCTTTCACAGTGCATTGTCATGATGTTTGCTTTAATTTACTGTATTATTAGAATAAAATTTTTGTTTAAAAAAAAAAGAAAAAACAAAAGGGAGAGAGAATGAGAGAAAGGGAATCTGTGATAATAACGTGCGTTGCTGATTACGTGGGGACGGATTATCCAAACGACCCGCATTAACTTCGTCCCGTGAGAATGTACTGCGGGAATGGTCCTACAATGATACGCATGCATTTTCGTGAGCGTGTTGTCTGTTCATGTCCATGTGTTTGAATTACGAACAAGAATGGTTAATTCTCGCAGACGTTTGCACCTGACGTTGTAATGATCTTATGATGAAACTTTAGACATAATTTTCCATGTTGCATATACTTAAGATAATTTTTCATCTCTAGCTATTAAAACCGAAATTTTCACATTATACTAACATTTTTTACGTTTATTTTTATAATTCTTTTGCTCAAAGATTTTTTTTCAAACTACTTTCACTTTCATATTCACTTTCACAGATTTTTATTTTTATTTTCACCTTTGATAGTTTTTCACTTTCACTTCAATTTTCACTTTGTTTGAATTTTTTTTCAACTTTCATGTAACATTATTTTCACTTTTATTTTTACTTTCATGAAATTTTTTTTCTTTTATTACAGACATTTTGACTTATCGGCATTTTATTTTCACATTTATATTAGTAGAATTTTATTTTATTTTATTTTATTTTATTTTATCATTTTTACTTTGTTATATTTTTATTTTCACTTTGATTTTTACTTTGACAGATTTTTATTTTCGCTTTCTGTCAAAGTAGAAGTGAAAGTGAAAGTCAAAATTAAGATGAAAGTCTGTCAATTAGACAGATTTTTAAATTTACTTTCAAGTAAACATGAGAGTAAAACCATCATTCTATTAAAGTGAATATGAAAATAAAATACTAAAAAGTAAAAGTGTCTGTGAAAAAGGAAAAAATAATATAAAATTCCATTAAAGTGAAAATTAAATTCAGTCTAATTGTAAGTTAAAATAAAAGTGAAAACGAAATTTTTTAAAAATAAAAGTGAAAGTGAAAGTGAGAATAGAAGTTTAACAAAATAAAGAAAAAATTAAACTGAAAATAAAAGTGAAATTGATAGTAAAAATAAAATGTCAAAGTGAAAATGAAAGTGAAAATAAAATCCAATGATAATTAAAAATAAAAAGTTAAAGTGAAAATAACTGTCTGTCAAAGTTAAAATCATTATGTAAATAAGTATTTATCAAAATGAAAGTGAAAATAATAATGTACTAAAGTGAAAGTGAAAATAAAAATCTATCTAGATAACAATGAAAATAAAAGGAAGAAAATCTGTCCAAATAAATGTGAAAATAAAATTCTATCTAAGTAAAAATGAAAATGAAAGGCAAAAAAATGTATCAAAGTAAAAGTAGAAATGAAAGTGTAAATAAAATTCCATCAAAGTGAAAACGAAAATTAAAAAAGAAATAAATTTGTCAAATTGAAAGTAGAAATAAAAGTAAAAATATAATTCTATCAAAGTGAAGATGAAAATAAAAATATAAGGAAAAAAATTATCAAAGTGAGAGTGAAAATGAAAATAAAAGGAAAAATAATTATCAAAGTGAAAGTAAAAATAAAATTCCATCAAAATGAAAATGAAAGTAATAATTTATCAAAGTAAAAGTGAAAACGAAAATAAAAGGAAAAAAAATTATCAAAGTAAAAATAGAAATAAAATTACGTAATCTACCCCCTGCAAATTTTTTATTTTGTTTGACAATTACCCCTAATTGAGCATTAAATTATAACATTTTTTAAATTTTGTTAACATCAAAGTCATTGTGCAAAATTAACATATACATTATGGTAGAATTATTTTCAAAACGGGAGAGTTAAATTTTGTATGAAACTCTGATAAAGGAGATAAAGTAAAATGGAAAAATAGGGGGAAAACATTTAATTTAAAGAAAATAATGTAATCATGTGTTATTGTCTGTATTGAAGAAGGGAAAGAAAAGGGTTGTTGGTGAATCGACTCTCATTTTCTCACTGTATATATATACAGTTTCGGTGGGACCGCACGCCGAACAAAATAAAAACCTCTTTCCTCCATTTATTTATTCAGAGCGCAAAAGAGAACGCAGAGTGCATTATGCAAATTTCACCGATTTTTATCAATGCCTCATTGTTACTTTTTCGAAAGCAGAGAAAGAGAGTGCGAGAGAGAGAGAGAGAGAGAGAAAGAGACTCATTCAGAAAAATGTCACCACCCTTCCCCTATATTTTTGTCGAATTTTAAAATTTTAAAAAAGCTTATAATCCCACTTGGAAAGATTCCCCTAAAAATTCCCCTGGTATTTCAAGAATATTTTCCTCTCGTTTAAATTCAGAAAAAAATGTAGTACATTATTTTTAGGATATTACTCTACTTGGAGTGGAGTATTGGAGTGGAGTTCTCTAAGTTCATCAAATTTCCATTTTTATATTAATTTTATAAAAAAAATTGATAAAAATAATATTTTAATTTCACTTATTGAAATTTCTATTTTGGATACTTTAAAAAAATTTTTGGAAAACAAATTTTGTACCATATCCGCGTAAAGTAAAATTTATAATTTATATTAAAAAATTTGATTAAAAAAACGCACATTCGACAAGTTTAATAATAATGAATTAAAAGAAAAATAAAAAAATATTTCGTTACCAGATAATTTTGTATTTCTTTCACTCAATGTAAGTTCACTTTTTACGAATCACTAATATTGAACATTTTTTTACGGCACCCCAATGGGTTCTCCGATATCACCACAATTTGCAGATATTGTCATGGATGACCTTGAAAGCAGTTGTTTAAAAATATTAAAAAATAAATTTAATTGTATTCCTGGATTTTATTTTAGATATATGTGGACGATATATTATTAAGTGGTCACACAGATCATGTCGATTTAGTATTAAATGTTTTCAATTCTTTATAATAAAAATTTAAAATTTACTTACGAATTAGAAGTTAATAATCAGATTATTTTTCTCGACATGACGTTGATTAAAAATAACATCATTTTTATTTTTCCACATAAAATCGACTCGCGTTAACGGTTTTTAAAAAATTTTTAATTTTTATTAATTTGTTTAAACAATTGTTGTTAAACAATTGGAAATTAAAAACAAAAAATTTGCCAATGAATCCAATTGTTAGTTTTTTAATACAATGGCTGGTTTCTTCATGGGACTTAATAAGTTAATCATTCCTTCAATTCTGATGATGTTAAAATTCGTAGATTTGGAATCCAAATTATAAAAAACGATTAATTTCTGAAATTTTATTTGAGTTCATTGTTTATATTATAATGTGCAAAATTGTCTCCTTTAGATTTTTTAGTCTTGTTTTGTCATCCGTACGAGATGTCAGTGTTCTGTCTTAACTTATTTGTTTTAATTTCGGACGTTTATATTTTATTTTATTCGAGAAGCGTTACAAGTGTAACAAATTATTTATATATTTTTTTAAAATGACCATGTAGCTGTAAATTTTGTTCTATTTGTTTTGTTTGTGTAAAAATGTTAATATTATTTTATTTGTAAATTAACAATACTGTTTATAAAAAAATATTTCAGTGTTTAAAAAAGTGGCCTACTGATGATAATGTCAAACCAAGACACTGAAACGTTGCACAACTAATAAAATAGTGTTTCATTTATTACTCTTCCTATAAATAATCGATTAAAAAAATATCAACACATTTTAATTTTTGAAATTACATCGGTCAAAACTTCAAAAGTCAATTAAAAAATACAACATTCGATTGAAATATTTATTCATTAATTTCGATCCATCAATTTAGAATGATTCTCAAGAGGAAACCCTTGGGAATTTCCAAGAGTTTCTTGAGAATTTTTCTTTGGCTTTTTGTTAATCTTTCTAAATTGCTGGATCCTACAGATAAATATTCCATTGAATAAAAAGAAAATGTCAGGGTTGTAAACGATAAATAAATAATCGGACACGCAAACTGTAAGAGAGAGAGAGAGAGAGAGATAGAGAAAGGGAGGGAGAGAGAGAGAGTTTTAAGGAAAAGAAAATTTCCCATTTTCCGGATGCTCATAATGATGACTATAAAAAAAAGTACACGAAACTAGAGTGTCATACATGCAAGGGAAGATGTTTAGATAAAGGATAGTGTAAGGGAGAATTTTATAAGGCAAGACAGAGTGAAATGCACTCCTATCCAAGTATAGAGGGCATGCGAGCGCGTTACAGTGTGGGCCGCGAGATGGTCTTGTCGCTTTTATCACGTAGGGACATTTTGCGGTCCCAGGTACTGGGAAATGTTAAGAGCCTTTTCTCTCTCGTCTCTAACCATAGACTCTGCTGGTTAAATTACTCTGCTATCCCAACGTCGTACCAGTGGCGTTAGGGTATTACGATTATGTTCAAAAGGAGTAGGAGACACTGTCTAACACACCTAAAAACAGGAGAGAAAGTGGATGAGATAGAGAGAGAGAGCGAGAGAATGTCGACCAAACGAGTTTGTCTGGGTATTGAAGCGAACTCGAATATCTCTTGGTTTACCACAGCTTCTCTCTGGTCTACGAAAAACGTTACCGAATTCCGATAGCTGCCATCCACAGGCGAATATTGGATGGAAATCAAGTTTCGTGAAATTAACATCGATCTTTCTTTTTTTTTTGTTAAATAGCTTTTACGTAATTTTTTCTATTTCAAATTGAGCCAATTTTTGTTTATCAGGGACTATTTATCTTCCTTTCAACGAAAAGTTTAATTGAAATGGTGAAAAAATGAAATTAATTTAATTTTGTCTTACTTTACTGTCACTTCACTTTCACTTCACTTCTTTGTCAGTGGCACTTCATTTTTATTAAATTTAACTTATTTTCAAATTTTTAAGAAAGTTTGGAATGTAAATTAAGTTAAATTCAACAAAAATAAAGTAACAATGAAAGTAAAGTGAGAGTAAAGTGAAAGTCAAATGAGAATGAGGTGTAGGTGAAATGAAAGTCAATTGAAAATAAAGTGATAGTGAAGTGAGAATGAGGTGAAAGTCAAACGAAAGTCGAGTGCAAATAATTAATAAAGTGAGAGTGAAGTCAAAATGAAGTGAGAGTGAAATCAAAGTGAAGTTAAAGTCAAGTGAAAATGTAGTGAAAGTGAAGTGAGAGTGAAAAAGTGAAGTTAAAGTCAAGTCAGAATGAGGTAAAAGTCAAATGAAAGTCAAGTACAAATAAAGTGAAAGTGTAGTGAAAGTGAAGTGAGAATGAGGTGTAGGTGAAATGAAAGTCAATTGAAAATGAAGTGATAGTGAAGTGAGAATGAGATCAAAGTCAAATGAAAGTCGAGTGGAAATAAAGTGAAAGTGAAGTGAGAGTGAAGTTAAATTAAAGTTAAAGTTAAATATAAGTCAATTGAAAATAAAAAAAAGTGAAGTGAGGGTGAAGTTAAAGTAAAATGAAAGTCAAGTGAAAATAAAGTGAAAGTGAAGGGAGAGTGAAGTCAAATTAAAGTTAAAGTCAAATATAAGTCAATTGAAAATAAAAAGAAAGTGAAGTGAGAGTGAAGTCAAAGTGAAGTTAAAGTAAAATAAAAGTCAAGTGAAAATAAAGTGAAAGTGAAGGGAGAGTGAAGTCAAATTGAAGTTCAAGTCAAATGAAAGTCAAGTGAAAATAAAGTGAAAGTGAAAGTGAAGTTACAGTCAATTCAGAATGAGGTGAAAGTCAAATGAAAGTCAAGTGCAAATAAAGTGAGAGTGAAGTCAAAGTGAAGTTAAAGTCAAGTCAGAATGAGGTGAAACTCAAGTGTAAATAAAGTGAGAGTGAAGTCAAATTAAAGTGAGAGTGAAGTAAAAGTGAGATTAAAGTCAAATGAATGTCAAGTGTAAATAAAATGAAATTAAAGTGAAATTCAAGTGAAAGTCAAGTGAGAGTGATGTGAAAGTAAAAGTGAAGTGAAGTATCAGAATTGACCCCAGAAATTCGTTCACGTAACTTTCACTCAAAAAAATTTTTCACTTTTAATATCACGCAAAAAATTATCACTCTTAATTTAACAAACCAAAATTTTTACTTTCAATTTCTCTAAACAGAAATTTTCACTTTTACGCAAAAAACTTTCAGTTTAAATTACACTTAAAAAATTTTCACTTTCATCTTAAAAAATGTTCCCCTGCACACATAAACATTCCTACTTTCAATTTAACAACAAAACAAAAATTTCACTTTCAATTACAAAAAAATTTGTTATGAAATTGCAAATGGAGTTGTTTTTATAGAAAATGAAAGATAAAATATATTTTGAGTTAAAGTAAAAATATTTTGCGTTAAATTCAAAGTTAACATTTTTTTAGTGAAAGTGAAAATATTTTTTGTGTAATTGAAAGTCAAAATATTTTGAGTGAAATTCCAGGTGGAAACTTTTTAATAGAAAGTAAAAATATTTTGAGGTGAAATTGAAAGTGAAAATTTTTTAATTGACAGTAAAAGTGAAAATTTTTTTCGTGAAAGTGAAAATATGCTATTGGGTGAAATTGAAAATGTTTTGATTGAAAGTGAGAATTTTTTAAGTAGAGGTGAAAATTTTAAGTGAAAATGAAAATTTCTTTGTTGAAATAGAAAAATATTTTGGTGAAATTAAAAGTGAAAACTTTTTCAGTGTAAATAAGAATTTTTTGAGTGAATATGCAAAAACTTTTTGATGAAATCAAAGGTCAACAATAATTGACATTGAATGTAAAAATTTTCCTTAAAAATTTGTTAGGGAAAGTAAAATTTTTTCAGTGAATGTGAACATTTTTTGAGTAAAGTAAATATTATTTTAGTGAAAGTAAGAATTTTTTTAATGAATGTAAACAATTTATTAATAAATGTGAAAGTGTCAATTTTTATAGTTAAAGTAAGAATTTTTTAGGGAAAGTGGCATTTTTTGAATGAAACTAAACTTTTTTGAGTGAAGTCAAAATTTTTTTAGTAAAGGTGAGAATTTTTTTTATGAATGTGAAAATTCTTTGAGTGTGTAAGAGAAAATGACAATTTTCTGATTGATAGTGAAAGTAAGAATTTTTAAAGGAAAGTGAAATTTTTCGAGTGAAACTGAACTTTCTGAATAAAGTCAAAATTTTTTTATTAAAAGTGAAAATTTTTTTAATGAATGTGAAAATTTGTTGAGTGTAGGTGAAAGTGACAATTTTCTGAGTGATAGTGAAAATAAGAATTTTCTCCATCATCAAATCTAAACATTCTTTTCTATTTATTACTTTTTCACGAACAACTCTCTAGAAATATTTATGAAACCCTACTTTTTATGTTTGAAAACAAAAATTGCAAAATATAAAAGTAACTAAACTGATATTTTCTCCTTTAATGAACAAAAAACCAAAAATAATAAATAGAGTTTAAGTGAACACCAAATGAAAAAAAAAGGAAAAAATATCAACGAGAAAGCAATGTGAATTAAAAAAAAAATTCAATAACCATCAGAAAGAAAAAAATAACCCCACAGTTCGAGAGGAAGAGTAATACAGTTTTCTGTCTCGGACGTACCACGCGATGGTAATATTTCTGAGTGGATGATGTAACACACTCAGGGAAATACGAGCTCGATGCCTTCTTGAATCTCAAGAAAACGAAGAATTTCTCAAAGTATCTTCTCTCTCTTTCTCTTCGCTATCACAGGAAAGTACAAAACTTTTTTTTCTATTTTATTTCTTCTTATACTCGAACCCTACAACTTTACGACATTGACTCTTGCTTTACGCAGTTTATTATTGTCTGCTTCAATCATTATTTGTAAATGTGAATTATTGTATTTCAAAGTTTTGTATTTTTAAAATTATTTTTTCATTTTTGCACTAATTACTGTGGTAGCATATATCTTATCGATAAATTCAGGAGAATAACTTTTTATAGCAAATTCATTTTTTATAATATTCATTACTTCAATATTGTTACGCCTACACTACTGCAAATAATATTCTGATTGATAAGAATATTCCCATTATTTATAGAAAGATGATTTATATTTTTAAGTCACGATAATAACCTAGAGGTATTAACTTTAATTTTCCAAAGTCGAAAGAGTGAGAAGTGTTAGAAAGGAGATTTTGAAAGCGATGAAATGGAACAGCCAATAGAGTTTACAGAAATCGAGAGAGGGAACTTATCGTTTCTCGGTGAGTTTGGTTCACACGACTAGGCGAACAACCACTACATATATATATATATATATATATATATATATGTATATATTATATATAGCAATGGGTTAAAACGGGTTCGGTTTAGCTGTCACATGCACGACTCCCCGAAGCTCCGACTGATAGTGGACAGATACTGTACATTCGTACAGCATGGATGGAATTAATTGGCAATGTTTGCCTCGACTGTGAATAGGTATATTGCAATGAATGTTCGTTAGCATGCTCCAAATAGAACGAGTAACCAAAATAAAGTGGCACGTACTTAGGAATTGTATGTCGAACAAAAACGAAACAATGTACCAATTATTGCCAACTCTAAATCATCACTGTTCGATTTTGCTTACAAGCGCTTTAATGCAATCAATGACTCTGATTCCCTTCTCTCTCTCTCTCTCACTCTCTGTCAAACTCAGAAACAAATGGTAGAAAGGAATTTGTCAAATTTTTATAATTTAAATTCTAAATTATTTAATTCCGAGTAATAAATCAATTCTTGGAAAAATTTACGTTGCCTTTGTAGCATTATGCCATTGCTAATTTACTTTTGATTATTTTATCAATATGGTACCAGCAGGGAGGTTACAGTTCTTGGACCAAGTAAGCGAGGATTAAAGCTCGCTTTCGTGGTCAATCATTGTCACCAGCCAAGAGGAATCTGACAAGCTGGAGAAAATTAAGCACATTAAGATTTTTTTCGTGTCCTTTAAAATTAGAAGAATAGTTATGGTCACAAGGTGTCATAGGTGTCTTGACTACGGCCATATAGGTCGAGATTGCAAAGCAGATGCTTCAAAGACGAAGAAGCCGTCCACAAGATAGCAGATTGTAAGAAGAACCCATGATGCTTCTTATGGCAGGATAAGTTCCACAAAAAGGAGAATATCCAACAAGTCGCTGGATCAGGAAGGTGCAGAGTCTTCAGAACTGCTCTAGAGGAAGCAATAAAGTCTTTATCAAGAACACAGACAAAATAAAAGCTCAGAAGAGTCGTCGCAGTGACTAAATGGGACCATTCATCTGCGAAGTGTGAAACAGAAAGGTAGTTCTGCAGGTGAGGTTAAGTTAACTTTCCTTTTTGCAATACAAACTCATCCACAGAATATTCAGGAAGGTGTCAACAGATTATGATTGTGGAATTAATGTGCATCAAACAATAGATGACTTTATGGATCACTCCCAGTCTTTGATTCGGAGTCATAGATACTATTAAATACCACCGAGTGATAAATTCTAAATTAATATTACCTTTTAAAAATAATTGAATACTTTTTGGTAAATAGCAGGAAGCACAATTCAGAGTAGACGTTATTCGTAGTTCCACTACATTATACGTATTTTCTAAAGTAATAAAAATTGTTTTAAAGCGTCAACAGTCTGAACGACACGGGAATCTCTAAGAATACAATACAGCATATCTCATTAGTGCAAACAACCAACCTAACAATTAACCAATGAAATGAACTAACGGTGGTACACTGTATCGAGTTCACCAATGCATTTAAGTTCGGAGATCAAGATAACGACTAACACTTCGAACACCAGTTCTAATTGTTATCATCTTAAAATAAGATTCTGATTTTTAACATTACTTATTGTATTGTTGAATTGTCAAGTGTCAATTCAAAATTGTCAAGTCTTTCTTTCTTGGTTTTAAAATAACTGTTCTCTTTCAACATTTAATAGGCTCATTGCTCGAAATTCATTCCAAATTAGATAGGTTGTTGATACTTTTGAAAACATAATACTTTATATCCTGAGCAGATCTTGTAGTGACAAGGCTTTTCACTAAAGAATAACGAAACAAAAAGAATAAATGAATTTTATAAATTCAGATACAGTACCTCATGTGAGCGGGAAGGTAACGAGTATAATCACACAGTCAGTTCTATGAACTGGTGCTACGGGTCATTGTAGAAAGAAATTTTTTTGTAGTCGGAAGTGGAAAATCTATGAATTCAGATACCTGGATATAGAATCCAAGGTTATGTGGGGATGACCACTCTTGTTCTGGTCTATCCACTAAAAACCACTTCCGTCTTAATCTGGACTATTCTTCAACCCACGGAACTACCTATTGGATGAAGGTACCATTTTGTTAATATTTTAAGTCTTTCGGCTTCCTCCAAGCTCGTGACTACTACAGCACCTTTCTACAGGCTGATGGTGCTCCCAAAATCCGCACCAAGGCTTACTGAGCTTCCTCCAGATCATGGATCTCGAGTTTAACCTTTTGATCAGCCATCTGCACCTTACCAAGTTCACCTACAATTCTTGTCATCTCCTCGGTGAACTTCTCCTTCCTTTGTGAGACTTCTATTTTTTTAAGCAGGTCACCCTTTTTTTAGGGTCTTGCTTCCACCACACTTGTTTGGCTGGTATTAGGTTCAGACTCTTTTTTGAGCTTCCTCAAGACATCAGCTACGTTTTTTAACGCAATTGCATTGAACCTGACTCTTCTGCGTCTTTGGTCCTGTCTTGCCCCTTCTGTCCAGACTAAACCTTGGTAAAGACTTACGTCTGTCCTTTTTGCTTCATTATGATTTTCCCTGTCTTCCTAAATGAGCGATTTTAGACTTTTCAGTACCTCCTTAATAGTCATATTGACGTTTTTCTGCACCTCACAGGTCTTTAGCATCTTGCAGACCTTTGCAATGATATTAATGCATACTGCCACCTCTTCTCGCAGTTTAATTTTCCTTGTCCTCGTTGCAGCTTGCGATTTCAAGCTCAGATGCATTGCTGATGACAGAAATGCAGTTGGCTTGACTTGTTACACTGCTCGTACTTCCTCGTCTATCTACTCTGACCAAGATAATTTTTGGTGCCACCAAAGAGTTGTTGCCCTCCTGCATCACTGGCCTCCTACATTGGCGACGTCCATGATATAGACATTTCGATTTCTGTTTGGAAGAATGTTTAGAAACTGTGGAGAGAGGGTGACAGTCCAGAGAATACTCAAAACCAAACCAGTTAGAAGAAGAAGGGGGAAGCACTTCTAATGACAACTCATGAAAAAGCGTCGAAAGTAACAAAGCCAGAGAATTTTAAAAAAATTCATTTTTTATGTCACTGATAAACAGAGTCACGCTTCCCTAACTAAAAGGAGCGCCTCTATAAACTTTTTAATTAAAAATATTTCATGCTTACGTTGAATACACATTCTTGTTTTTAAATATAAACCAAAGAAAACTTTTCATATATCTCTATTAAGTAAATTATACTATGAACTACACCGTATACAATCAACTATCATTTATCGTAGACAAAATTCACTTGTCAGAAAGTTTCTCGAAATTGTCTGACTTTCCGTTTGTCTTAAAAAAGTTTTTGTGAAAAATACTGTGGCACACAATTGCTACACGATAAAGTTGTTCAGAAAAGTTAGTTCGAAAACAATGCCGACAGAGAAGAAGAAGTAGAAGAAGCTCTTTGATGTCGACCTGTCTGAAATTGCTTGTTATCGTTTTCAGCAAAGGAAATTAATATTTCTTGAACTCTACTCGATGTCGGATTTATTTCTCTTTTTTTCAACCCAAGTATTGTAGAAGAAGACAAATTTTCCATTTTTTGTTGTTGCAAAATATAAGAAAACAAAAAAGTTCAAAGGATAAAAAAAATGTCGGTAAGTTGAAGAGTTGTCTGAAGGATGGTAATATTACGAAATAGACGAAGGATGGCGTTTTTTAAATTGGTTTACGTAATACATTTATTCACGAGGATTCTTCACTAACGGAGATGAGGATTTTTTTCCTGACATTTCTTTTGTTTTCATTACATCATTATTATGGAGAGAAAAAGAGAGAGAGAGAGAGAGCCTTTGTGCATGGTTGCCGAATAAGTGCATCAACTATTTTAAAAAATAATTTCTATTCAACGTTTGTCGCACAGCTGCAAGAAAAAAAAACCGAAACAAAATGTTTTGTTTAGTTTTGTCAATTCAGAAGAGTATATTGTTAGAATATCAAAAAAAAATCTCGTTTATAGGGGAAATTTTACCCTACCATCTCGTAAAAAAGTAAAGTCGATCCGCAGACGATCAACGGGAAATAATAATCAAGAGACTTATTCAAGCGGATGCTTTGATTGGATGAAAAAGTCTTTGCACTCAAACGCATAAATATGAAATGCACTCGGCATCAACAATATTCGCTACCGCCATAGTGTATAGAGTAACATTTTTTTTTATTTTCTTTTTTAACACATTGTGTACTCGTAAACCATTGTAAGCAGACTCGAGGCATATAAACAACGCCACGATCTCAGGGCTCATGCAATTATTTCAACTGATGTCTGGATGCCCGAGAAAACAAAATAAACGAATTCCTACAAATTGGATACAATTTCCAGCAAACAAAAAAATTAAAAACAAAAAATATAATTTCTAATTGAAAGCGGATTTAAAATTAAAATCCCCCCCCCCTACTACCATGATTTGCGTAGAAGAAAAAAAAATATTTTTCAGTTAAAAACAAAGAAATCGTCATGCAATAAAAAAGGTACTTTCAAGATCTGTAAAAAATTTGTCGTAAACCACATAAAAAAAGAAGGGGGGGAGGGGACACAAGTGTCGAAACCGCGATTGCTTGTGAAAACTGAGATCGAGCCTTTAAAAAAAGCTTCAAGATTATATGCGGAAAAAAGGACAAAGATTATGCCAATGGGATATTTCGTGGGCACGTTTCAAGAAAACGGTGCACGAGTCCGAGGAATATAGTATAAAAACTAAGTCGCCAGAGACATCCACTGAGCTGTAGACCTTTGAAAACGATTATTGCTCGGGTTGTAAAAGGTAACTGCTTCCTTCCTTGGTGCAGCCAAGTGCGACAATTTTGTATAGTTGAGAGTCAACTGCTCTGGCTTAATAGTAAGTGAATGAAGTCCACGCACATCTGTGTGAACACATTTTTTTTCGCCCTGCTATTTTCCTTTAACAAAGTCCTGATGATATTCTTCTCATTTGCTTGTTGAATAATTTTCTTGCTTCATTTTTCCCCTTAACAGTCACATTATTTTTTCGAAACTAAAAATTATAATTTTTATAGCATCTACAATTGTGAAAGTTACATTTTTTTTCTTTCAAATGTAAACATTAATTAAAATTCGACAAAAATAATTTTACGATTATAGGACATCTAAAGTAGACTTTCTGTAATTTAACATTTCATTAATAGGTAATATGGAAAGCCCAAAACACTGATTATATCACTGATTAAGAATCCGATGTTAGTTTTTCAAAATTCAAAATGGCGGATCCAATATGGCGGAAAATTTTTCAAAATTGATCGAATTCGCTTGAAACTGGTTTCTTATGGATTTTCATGGTTGCTGATTACGAAACTGACATCAGTTTTTCAAAATTCAAAATGGCGGATCCAATATGTCGAATGCAGGCTTCGAACACATCTACTAAAACCTACTACTTACTACTTTTTTAACGTTATGCTACTACTTGGGTTTTCCACAAGAATTCAATTATTATAAATAAAATTTTCATAATATTTATTGTATTTCAAAAAAAATTAATTATTTAAAAACAATGTTTATAAAATTCTTATGAAGAATTCAATTATTTTCAAAAATAACAAAATTTCTCACAGAAATTCAATTTTTTTAAACATTTTAATAAAATTTTTCGCAACTATTCAATTATTTTCTTAAATAATAAAATTGTCCCTACTTCTCAGAAATATAATTATTTTTGAAAATTTTAATAAAATTCTTAGCAACTATTCAATTATTATTTTTAAAAATAATAAAATTTATAGTAGGATTTGAATTATTTTTAATAAAATTTTACAAGAATTGCTTATAAAAATATATTTGTTCTTAAAAATTCAATTTCAATTCCTCGAAAAAAATTAATTATTTAAATAAATGTTTTTTTAAAATTCTTTGGAAGAATTCAATTATTTGCAAAAATATTAGAATTGTAAACAGGAATTCAATTGTTTTTAAATATTTTAATAAAATTGTTCTAAGGAAATCAATTATTTAAAATACAATTTTAATTAAATTTTTTTGAAATAATTTTATTATTCTTTTAGATTTTAATAAAATTCTTCCTAAGAATTAATTATTTATTTATGTCGATAAATAACAAAATTATTTCCAAAAATTCAACTATTTTGAGGAATTTTAATAAAATTCTTTGCAAAATTCAATTGTTTTCATAAATAACAATATTTTCAACACAAAAATGTTAATAATGTTAATAAAATTTTTTTTTAAATTATTTAAATACATTCTAATAAAATTATTCAAAAGAATTTAATTATATTTATAAATAATAAAATGCTTTTTAGGAATTCAATTATTTTCGACAAAATTTAATAAAATACCACACAGACATTCAATTTTTATTAAAAATTTAAATAAAATTCTTTATAAAATCTAATTATTTTTAAAAACTTTTCGCAATTCAATAATTTTTAATTTTTACTATATTTTAAATAAATTTCGAAACAAAATTCAATCATTTAAAAAATTTTTTTATAACAATTTCTCAGGAATTCAATTATTTGAATTAAAATTTGCCTAAAATTAGTCGAAAGAAATCAATTATTTAAAAAATTTTATAAAATTCTTCGCAAGAAATAAATTATTATTTTAAAGAATAAAAATTTTAATGAAAATTAGGAAAATGTCAGAAAAATATAATGTAGAATGGAATTTTTGACAGTTTTGTGAAGTGTCTAAAACGAGTTTTTTTAGTCGTCAAATTTAATTTTTCGATAGCTACTTTTTTACTACATTTTTTAGTTTGAAAGCTACTTTTTGATACTTTTTTTAAAAATTAATTATCGAGTGTAAAGTCTGCGGATGACAAAAAAAAATTAACTGCATTGGCTTGAAACTGATTACTTATTCAGGTTCGCTTATTTTAAATATGATGTCAGTTTTGAAAAATTCAAAATGGCGGATCCAATATGGCGGAAATTTTTCAAAATTGATCGAATTCGCTTAAAATTGGTTTCTTAAGGGTTTTTACGGTCGCTAATTACGAAATTAACATCAGTTTTTTGAAAATTCAAAATGGCGGATGCAATATGGCTGACAAGGGGTTAACTAATACAACTAAAGTAGAACAAGCAAAATAGCATTTACAATGCAAAAATAAAATATCTTGAATAAAGAATTTTTTAAATTAATAAATATATGAAAATAATGGAATCTTCAGTTAGTAGAAAGAAAAAAGAAAGAAATTTATTAAAATATATATTGAAAAATATATTGAAAAATGTATTGAAAAATATATGCCATATGAAAATAAATGTAAAACATTTAATAACAAGATGCAATCGTTTATTTTTAATAAAGCAAAAATATCGGTTTCTTCTTTCGTTCGCGATGCGATCGATTATCAAAGAATTTAATCTAGTGTACCGTTCGCGAGAACTTTGCCTCACGGCACTTCATCCTTCAATTGACTCTCCACGGGAACACTTTTTCAAAGTGCATCGAAGCGTTCAAATCTTTCTCACTCGCACGTTAAAACGATCTATCCCCTCTTCACCCCCCCTGCCCCTCTAAAATCGCGCTTTCCACACGCCTGCAATTTTATCATAGTGAGGACTGGTAGTAGGCGTTTTGCAATATTCAGACGACGAGAAACTTTGTAATGAAAGATGAACGCTGTTGGAAAGTTGCCGGAAATATCAAGGTGCAAACGCGGGTAAAGAGGATAACCCATAAAAGGAAGAAAGAGTTTGGCGCAGAGCGATTATTCTTTTTTTTTTTGCTTTGTTAATGAGGTCAGTTCTCATGAGAATTGGAGAATCATTTTTTTTCCAAATAAAGCACTTTCCTAGGTAAATTTTCTTTCCACTTGGTGATAATAAACCATGTTGAGTTCAATTTTTTTTTCAAAATCAAAATATGACAAATGTTTTGCCAATTTTCTTTTAAATTTTATACCTAAACTAATCATCTTCATTAGTATTGAACGAGTTTTGGATTTCGAAACTCATAAAAGTTGGGAGGGAATGGAAAAAAAATATTAAACCACAATTTTCGTCTAGACTCTTGATTCGCTCAAGGGCTAATCGACGATGATAGGGTCACGTCTCGTGGGAAGTTGATGCAGCTATCCTCTCCCTGCTAAAGCTACCATGACCGTAAAAACCTCTTCTCCAAGTCGTATTTTCAGCAAAAAAAAAAAAAAAAAAAATTTCCTCTTCTCGAAATTAACATTCCTTATGAGAAATTATAATTTAATTCCAATATAAATGAAGAGAGGAGAACAAATTTTAGTTTATGTCAAAATAAAAATCAACATCATGGTTAAAAATAAATGTTTGACTCTTGTAAATATTGTGAAAAAAAAATAGTATAGAAAATAACCTGAGGCTTTGTCCAATTTCAATTTGGACTTTTTTTTGAGACTGAATTTGCTTTTTTGCATTATTCGGGAATTTTTTATTAAAACGCATCGCTGAACTACAACTCCACCATTATTGAATTCCATTTCGCCAATGGCAATTCGTTCATCCCCAGGCCTACTATACGCGTATACGCGCACATTCACCAATCGCGTAATATGCCCTTGTTTAACCACGAGACTATCGGTTGTCCAGCATCAGATCAGCTTCTGGACACATAATTAAGCTGTCAGTTACGAAGGGAGTGTTAAATAACAATTTTCGCCCCGTGGGAAGAAAATTTCGTACCTTTCTAATACACAGAAAATTGGATGGCTTTAATTTCAGTTCGATCGATCAGAAATAAACCATTAGGATGTAATTACCATTACTTAGACTGATGATATTTTTCATTTTTACGTAGAAAATTTTCGATCTGCCATTTTGATTTTTTCAAAAATGACATCAGATTTTTAATTAGCTACCCCAAAAACCCCCGAGTCACGATTTTTCAGTGAATTTGATAAAATTTTAACTTTTGCATCCGCCATCTTGGATCCGCCATTTTAGATTTTTTTAAAAATGACATCGGATTCTCAATTAGCAACCCGGAAAACGTCTGAGATACAATTTTTGAGTGGATTCAATAAAACTTAAATTTTTGCATCCGACATCTTGGATCCGCCATTTTGAATTTTTTTTAAATGACATTGGATTCTTAATCAGCGACCCCGAAAACCCCTGGGTAACGATTTTTGAGTGGATTCAATAAAAGTTTAACTTTTGAATCCGCCATTTTGGATCCGCCATTTTAAATTTTTTAAACTAACACCGGATTCTTAATCAGCAACCCCCAAAACCCCCGAGTAACGATTTTTGAGCGAATGTGATAAAGTTTTAACTTTTAAATCCGCCATCTTGGATCCGCCATTTTGAATTTTTTAAAAACGACTAATAATAATTATTAATAATCAAGAATATCAAAATCCGATAAAATTTGTAGATTCTAGACTATTTTAAACAGTAAATTGTAAAAAAGAATCCCACTGCGCAGCATCAACAATTTATCTCAATATTTTTTGTCGAAACATTTTCACAAACACTTGAAATAATTATAGAATTATTCTAAGAATCCAGGATGTCTATGTAATTCTTTACTTCTTAAAAAAAAATTCTTTAAAAAACTCTGTTTTTAGGCCTCTTAAAGTACGGTCTCCCCTTAAAAAGAATCCCTATTTACAAAGTCTAAAGCATAGCAGTAGGAGAATTTGATTTTGTAGGTGAATCAAAAGTTCAAATACCAGGGGGATTCGAGATGCTTTTTATTCAGTAAGAGACTGAAGAGAATATGAAATAAATTATTTTTCTCATTAGGCAGGATGCTACAGCTGCAATAAAATTCATTCAGACTAAAAAATCCATTCAATAAAATTGAATTAAAATTTTTCGTACAGATAAAAGTCTCTTGGTATTTGTCTATAATTGTATATTTTATAAAAATTCCTTTCCTTGTAGTTGAATTTTTTTTTTTGTAAATTTTGAGAAATTAATTAAAGCACTCTCTTCCTGGGCATGAAATTAACTCAATTCAACTAACAAGTGCACTCAAAGGAAGGACGCCTGAAACATAAAACCATGAAGTAGCTATCGTTCACCATACTAAAGGCAAATGGAATACGTAAGATAGTTCCTTAAAAGAGTGCTCGCAGTGTTAACGAGAAAAGCTAGATGAGAGGGCAAAAATACAGTGCGAGAAAATAAAAATAAAACATAAATAAATAAAAAAATTTTTTTTAAAATAAAGTAAAAGAAATAAAAATAAATAATTCTGTACAAAGAAAAAATTTACTATGAGAAAAAAAAATTTTTATGAAAATATTTTTCAATTTGATATAAAAAAAGAGAATATAATACAATTTTATTTTGCCCTCTCTCAGATGAAAGTTGGAAAATTCCGCTAACATTCTAAAATCTGACATCTAGTGAAACTTGCTCCGATATAAAGTGAACTTGGTAGTTGGCCACCCTTACCTTGTTCTTCCATCCCATACTCGATCCCAGTTAACCTTACCTTTCGGGTTAAAGGGCGAGAAAAAAAACAAGAGTCGGTCAGCTCGAAGGGCAACGAAGGAGAGAATACAGACTCCGGGTCGTTGTAAAAGGGGTTGTTGAGGGTCGAGTGAAGCCAAGTGGAAATTACTGCGACACAAACTTGCTTTGGGAATGGATCAAAGATTTTTTTTCTTATCGCTCCACTGATTCTTTTCGTCCCGCTATAAGTTCAGATATTACGAAAGTTATAAACAATTCTTTTTTTTCCTCTACATTATATATTATAATTTCTCTCAGGAATAAAAAAAAGAAATTTTTAATGAAGTCGAAAAGAATTTTTATTTCGGATTTACTATTTGGCATCAACTGTTTTTCTAAAAAAAAGTATGAAATTTCTGTGTGGCAACTTCTAATTAGGACTAAACACGAGGGTGTAACTTCCGGAAATGTAGGTTAAACACAACGACAACCACGGGACGTTACCAGAACGTCGAACCGCAATCTGTATAATTGAGAATGTCCGTTTTTCATTGTATGAAGTTCATTTACGTTAAATCGCCTGAAATACTCATTATAATTAAAAAACTTTTCAAATCGATACTCCTCCCTCTCTCAACTGACATATAATGTCTTTTTCAAACTAGATTTCGTGTTCAACGGTGTCTAAAGTTTACCGCTTCTTTTTTTAAAAATATTTATACAAAAAGGTGATTTATTCCATTCCGAATATTAAAGACTAATATAAACGAATTTTAAAGATATAAATAATTACTTTGGAGGGCTAGAATCTCATCAATAAATCTTTCTGCCACATCAATATAGAATTGCCTAAGCAATAATTTTCTGAATAATCTTTACGATTTGATAAGGGTCTGTGTGATAGATAACAATTTCTTATTCCAGATAGGAAACTAATTCCTTTTATTTAATTAATAATTAAATTTAGCGTCTAGTCCGACAGTTGTTTTACTTTCTTTAAAAATCATGACAACAACGACTATTAACGACACACAGTGATCCGCAACCGGAATCAAATCAACTTTGCAAAGTTGATTTTATTCTGGTTGCGAATCACTATGTGTCATTTATTGTCGTTGTTGTCGTGATTTTCAAGGAAAGTAAAACAACAGAGTTAAAGTCGGAGTTAAAGTTCCATGAAACTTTAAAAAAGATATTGGGGTCTTTTTTTGGGCGTGGCTTAATGAACCTACTTTTAGTAGTACCATTTTTCCACACCGGGTTAAAAAGCTAAGCTGATTGGTGGAAGCTGGACAAATTTAGACAAAATGTCAAAATGGTTATAAAAATTTTCCACAGAGAGAGCCTCGCAGTACAAGAGATCCTAATACCAACAACAGGACTGATTTGTCCGACAAAGAGAAACCGAAATTAACCTTGTTAACGAACACTTCATTACAGTCATTAGTTTCTTGAGGAAAAAAACTTTCGTTACTTACTAGTGGTAAACAACATTCTATTGGGTCCCCACCTGTCTGATACAGGAATTAAATCAATAATAACAATCTGACCTCGAAAACAATAAAAGTGGGTGGTATGACATAGTATCACTTTGCAAAAGGAACCTATAAAAGGTGCCACCTTTGCCGACCAGGAAACACCTTCAAGTTAATTAGTCCAGAAATCAACACCGAATCAACTTCGGTTTTCTTCGAGTCAGTCGAGAAACCACTTTTAAATCAGATACCTGTGTTTTTCGTGTCAGTCCAGCAACTGTCACCAAGTCAACTATTTAAGTATTTTTATCAAGTGTCTTTTTCAAGTCCAGTCCAGAAAACCTCTTCAAGTACCAAGTGCCTTCTTCAAGTCTCGTCTTAGTTAAGTTCATTCAAGGAGATAATTTCTACTGCGAGGCACATTTCTGCTTTACTAAGGATTGCATTACCACGACATCAACATCAAATAAATAATTCGGTTACTCCAAATCTGAGGGGTGTTTAATCTAATTTGCATCAACACCTGGAGGTCGATTCTGTAACTATCCCACTCCCACTTTCCACTATCACTTCCCATTCTCACTACCTACCTTCCACTCTCACTTCCAACCTTTCACTTCCCACTTTCCACTCTTACTATTCACTTTCCACCTTCCACATACTACTCCCACTTTTCACTCTCATATCCCACCTTCCACTTCCTACTTTCCACTCTCACTTTTAACTCTCACTTTCCACATTCCGCTTCCCACTATCCACCTCACATTCCACTCTCACTTCAGACCTTCTACTTTCCACTTCCCACTCTCACATCCCACCTTCTACTTTCCACTTCCCACTCTCACATCCCACCTTCTACTTCCCACCTTCCACTTCCCACTCTCATTTCCAACTTTCACTTTCCACTCTCACTTCCTACTTTCCACTTCCCACTCTCATTTCCAACTTTCACTTTCCACTCTCACTTCTCACCTCCTGCTCCCCACTTTCACTTCCCACCTTCTGCTTCACACTATCCACTCTCACTTCTCACACTCACTTCTCATTTTTATTTCCCAACTTTCACCTGTCACACCCACTTTCTACTCCTATCTTCCACTATCACTTCCTACTTTCTACTCCCACCTTCCACTTTCACTTCCTCCTTTCTACTCCTACCTTCTACTTCCTAATACCTACATTTTGCAATTTTCCCACTCTCACTTCCCACACACACTTTCCACTCCCACTTTGACTTTCCACATTCCACTCTCACCTTCTACTTCTCACATTTCACTTTCAACTTTCACTTACCAAATTCCACTTTCTACTCCCACTACTCTACTTCCCACATTTCTCTTTCACTTTCTACTTTTAACTCTCGCACTCTACTCTCACTTTTCACTCCAATTATACACTTTCACTTCCCCCTTCCACTCTCACACAGCACTTCCACTTTTAAATGAAACTACCTGATTAACGATTAAGAGTAGAAGGTAGAAAGTGAGAGAAGTAAGTGTGAGTGTAAAGAAGGTGTGAAAAATGGAAGATGGAGCGTAAAAGTGAAAAGAAGGTGTAAAAACTAAAAGTTTGGAACTGAAAGTAGATGATAATAAGTGAGAGTGGGAAAGGTTGAAAGTGAGAGTGGGAAGTAGGGGTGGGTAGTGAGAGTGGAAGGTGGTAAGTGAGAGTGGGGAGAGGGAGGTGAGAAGTGAGAGTGGAAAGCGAAAGTTGGAAATGAGAGTGGGAAGTAGAAGGTGGGATGTGAGAGTGGAAAGTGAATAGTGAAAGTGGAATGTGAGAGTGGGAAGCGGAAGGTGGGAAGTGAGAGTGGAAAGTGAGAAGCGGAAGGTGGTAAGTGAGAGTGGAAAGTGAATAGTAAATAGTGTTCCGCTTCCCACTCCCACTTTCCACTCTTACTTTCCACTCTCACTTCCCACATTCACATAAACATCTTCTTCTAATGGTGGGAAAGTGGGAATCAGATGTAGAAGCAGTAGAATGTGGAAGGTGGGATGTGAATGTGTGAAGTGTAAAGGGAGAGTGGAAGATGCGCAGTTGAAAGTGAGAGTGTAAAGTGGAAGGTGGGAAGTGGATATAGGAGTGATAAGTGGATGCTGGGAAGTGGAAAATGAGAGAGGGAATTGAGAGTTGAAAGTGTATTGTGTAGTAAATTTGTAAGTGGAAGGTGGAAAATGAAAGGTAGGATGTGAATGTGGGCAGAAGAAAGTGAGAGTGTAAAGTGGAAGGTGGGAAGTGAATGTGGAATTGGATGGTGGAAAGTGGTAATTGAAAGTGGAAAGCATATGCTGGGTACTAAATGTGTGAGTGGAAGTTGGGAAGTGGTAGTGGAAAGTGGATGGTAGGATGTGAATGTGGGCAGTGGAAAGTGAAAGTGGAATGTGGGAAGTGCATGTGGGAGTGGGTATTGAGAGTAGAAAATGAATGTGTGAGTGGATGGTGGGAAGTGGTAGTGGAAAGTGAATGTGAGAGTGGAAGGTGGGAAGTGATAGTGGGGAGTAGAAAGTGTAAGGGGGTAGTGAATGTGTGAGTGGAAGATGGAAAGTGAAATTCAGGATGTGAATGTGGGCAGATGAAAGTGAGAGTGTAAAATGGGAAGTGGATGGTGGAAAGTGAGAGTGGGAATTGAAAGTGGTAAGTGTATGGTGGGTAGTGAATATGTGAGTGGAAGGTGGGAAGTGGTAGTGGAAAGTGGAAGGTAGGATGAGAAGGTGGGAAGTGAATGTGGGAGTAGAAATTGAGAGTGGAAAATGAATGTGTGAGTGGAAAGTGAATGTGGGAAGTGGAAAGTGAATGTGGGAAGTGGAAAAGTCACAGAATCAATCCCCTGTACTCCGGACCTTTCACTTTGGCTGGTCGGAAAACCATTTGAGGGAAATCTACTGCATTCTCTATTTCCGCTAGTCAAGGTCATATTCTTCGACTTCACATTAAAGGAGTTATCGCTTGCTGAGTCTACGACTCTGAGAATAATTTGAAAACAACTAACAATTTTAAATAACTAATACTTTAAATTTTGGCACCATTTAAATTCATGATTGATTTCACAAAGTTATAATTTTGTTTCAGTGTACCTATTCATCTGGATCTACTCTTTTTCTCTCTTATTCCAATTGTTAAAGGATTCATATAAAAAGTTTAATAATTTAATTTCAATTTAAAAGAACAGTTCCTCTTTCTTAAAACTTGTCCCTTAAGATCATCACCTTTCGCTCTGTGAATAAATAAGGTTTTCATCACCACTGCCGGACAATTTAAATATATATAATTTAGGGAACATTTAGTTTCCTTCTGGGACATAACAAATTATTATAAAATTCCCAACTTAATAAAACACATGCCACTACAAAAGTAAGTTTAATTTCAAAAAGTTACCTTTAAGCAAAATTAACGGCATATCATAATCGTAAAGCGTTTAAAATGAGACAATTGTAAGTTGTTGTGCAAAAAAATGTTAACACGACAATGGAAAAGTTTCCTGTGAGCATTGCGCTTCAATAATTAAATTATTTATGTTGAAAAATACACGGGCAGCTATTTTTGGGTGGAAAATATTAGTGGTTATTGTAGACTTTATAACACCGCACGGCTTTTTCCCTCGTGTGGTACACAGAGTAGAGTCCCTGAGGGAAACGACGGCATAACATTTCGTTCTGGTTATGTTATGGTACCTATTATTTTATTACGGTTGTCCCGACATTAACGCTAAAGTAACTCTTCACGAGGGTAAAACTGCACTTTCGCTTTATCACACACACACACACACACACATACAAAAAGGAGAACAAAAAAAGGTGACATAAATGAATTCCAAGTGTGTAGTCATTTAGAGCTAAAGTTGGAAAAATTTCTCTCAAAAGGTAATTGAATTCGACGATATAATCTCAAGTATTTTTTTTAAATAAAGACAATAAAGAATAATAAGTATTAGAATTAATATATCTGAGAGAAGTTCCTTGAGGGTTAAGGCCACCAATATAAAGAAAGCAATTTGCGAATGTTTTTAAAAGATATTAAAAGTTATTAAATTTTTTTATTCAGTACTTTATTATTGATTCGAAAATGTACAAGAAAATATATTAAACAAATTTTTAATTATAAAATGGCCTGCTCCAGGATCCGTTTTAAACGTTGACTTATTGTTAAGATCCGGAACGAGCTTCCGAGTAGCGGATAAGCTGTAGATTATAAATGAACAAAATAGAAAATAAATCGGAAGGTATGTACCAATTTATACCGAAATCCGTTAATTTTTTAAAATTTTGTCCGACATATTGGATCTGCCATTTTGAATTTTGAAAAACTAAGTTCACATTCGTAATCATCGACCCCAGAATATTCTTGATAACAATTCATACCGAAATCCGTTAATATTTAAAAATTTTGTCCTCCATATTGGATACGCCATTTTGAATTTTAGAAAACTGAGTTTAGATTCGTAATTAGCAACTCCAAAAATCGCTGAGTGAGAACTATCAACAAATTTAAAACACATCTAAGGGTTTTAGTCGGATTTTTTGAATTCTCGTTTTAGATTAGAATTTGAACAGAAAATATTGTCCACTTTTGAATTTTTATTTTTAAAAAAGTCAAATAGAATTTCACCGATAAACACCATAAATGAGAAACTGTAGGCAGGAATTGCAATTAGCATCAATCGTTGAACCAAGTCAGACTTTACATTTCCGTATTCTGCATCAGTTGGAAATACAATTCTTCTTGTTGATTTGTAAAAAGTCCACTTGCTCATTAGTCCAGTTTCAATCATAATCTGCAATCCTTTGTTGACATTGTCATAATACGGTAGTCCAGGTTGCAAATAAATGAGCATCGCAACATTTGCTAAAGTATCATCCACCAATTTTGCATTTACAGTTTCTGGTTTATTTTTCATTTTCTCACACCATCTTTCAAATGTCTTTGATTCCGCGACACAAGAGATGTTATTATACACATGAAGGGTGTCTAAACATTTGGAAACATCAAATCCTCCAGAGTAAATTTTCTTCTTTTTAAATATTTTGTTTAGAAACCATTCTTCCTTTTCATTACCATTTCTTCGAAATGTCATCTTATTGCCCGCAATAGTTAAATCAGAATTGACAATATCTTGCATCGTGTTAATTTCTCGTTTGGGAATTATTTTTAGATTCAATTTTGTTAACGTTGAGTGAAAGTAGCTGGAGTATACAACACTGGTGAAGAGAATGATTATCAAAACGAATCTTTCCTTTGTACTTTTTGGTATTTTTGTTAAGGATCCACCTAATAGGAGTGAAAAAATATTCACTGAATTCCAGATATTCTTGTCAAAATGCAGAAAAATGAGAACAATTCTCAAAAATAAAATTGCAAAAGCATTGAGCAAGACTGTCAGAATGATTTGAAAATAAAAAATTTTGTTTGTCACTCCATAAGGTAATTGAGGAACAATAGCATATAAACTTTCTAGATATAAAACACGACTTCGTAGAAATTCTGTTCGATTACATTGATGATAGTACTGGTACATTGATGTTATAAAATCTGAGTTCTTTTCTAATAAAGCAGTAAATCTTCCAGTTACCCTATGATTACCTCCTTGACATCCAAACACACCGGCTGAAGAAATATTACCACTGTTTTCTGGATGTAAAGAGAAATTGAGATTTTGAGATAAACCTTCAAAAATTTTAATGAATTGTCTACTTTTCAATGAACTGACATACCTCACTCGTTTTTGGTATAAATTCCTTCCCTTGTTCGGAAAGAACCTAAAATCTTTGACTCTAACAACTTTCAGCAAAATTTTCTCATTGTCAAAATGCTTCCATTTGTAAATATCGTTTCTGGTTTTTTGAATTTTGTAAATGTTACTGTACGGATTAAATTGATGAAGCGAGGGAATATACCATTTTTGATTTGAAGTTCCATTTCTAGGGAGCGAGTATTTTTCGAATAGTTGTAAAATGGTTACGTCTAGAAACTGTTGCATCCAAAGAGTTTTGAGATTCTTTTCATATGTTACGTTTCGATTACTAGAGAAGTGAATTATTAAAAATTTTGGCATTACATAAACGTCTGAGATATTTTTTATAATTTTTATAAATGGTGCCAATTGAGATGAGAATTGTAACAAATCTGAATTCTTTATCATGGCTACAAGAATTGTAGTCTCTCTAGGATTTTGCCCAAATTTCTTGAATGCAAGTGTCAAATTTTTTGACTGTTCAAAAGATGTACATATCAATGGTACTTTGGTAATGATATTTCCCATAAATTCATTAGTTTCAGTCAGCAAATCGGAAGCATTATCATCAAATACAAACATTACCTGGTGTACTGCTCTTTTTTCTGCTATGAATCCATCGAATCTATTGACTTTTTTCGATTTATTTTTACAATTAAATTCTGATTGTACATTAATACAAAACATCAAAATTATCCATTGGATAAAAAATAGGTTAATTTTCACTGACAACATTTTGTTGAGTAAAATTTATTTTCCTTTTTTACACTTCTGAACAATAGAAAGACGTAAGCTTTTCTGACTGATCAAATTGTTCTAGAAAATTGTTTTTCCATTTCTGAAATTAGCTTTCGATGGTAAAAAATTACTTGCCCTTTGAACTGTTTATTAATTTTTGTTATCAGTTACTTTATCATTTTTTTGCAGTATTTTTATGGATTTATCGCAGTGCATAAAGCAATAAGTAAAGAGAAAATGCAGTAACGGTAAATACAGTATATATTGAAAAATTCTGAAAGCAAAACAACCTTGGGCAAAATATTACAATTATTTTTCCTATCAAAACCTATCAGCGACCTCAAAAATCGTTTATTATTCCAATTTATACCGAAAAATCCGTTAATTATTTAAACTTTGGTCCGCCATATTGGATCCGCCATTTTGAAATTTTAGAAACTAAGTTCAGATTTGTAGTCCGCGACTCCAAGAATTCCTTTACACCAATTAATAACAAAATCCATTAATTTTTTTAAATTTTGTCCGCCATATTGGATCCGCCATTTTGAATTTCAAAAAACTAAGGTCAGATTCATAATCCGCGACTTAAAGAATCCCTTTATACCAACTAATAACAAATCCATTATTTTTTTTAAATTTTGTTCGCCATATTGGATCCGCCATTTTGAATTTCAAAAACTAAGGTCAGATTTGTAATCCGCGACTCCAAGAATTTCTTTACATTAATTAATACCAAAATCCATTAATTTTTTAAAATTCTGTCCGCCATATTGGATCAGCCATTTTCAATTTTAAAAATCCAAGTTCAGATTCGAAATCAACGACTCCAAAAACCCCTAAGTGAGAAGTATTAGTTTTTTTAAATTCCATTCTGAATTTACATTAAAAATTATGAATCACATTGTTCAAATACTGAAAAACTAAATATTTTTTGAACATTTATTGTAAACAATTTTTTTAACCTTTTTTTTATAGAAACCAAGTGTACAATTGAAGGATAAAGAAATGTTCTAACAATTTTTTCACAATCGCACTTTTTTATTTGTTAACTTTTTCTTTTAAATTGCTCCAAGTTGATTTAAAATTTTAAACTGAAAGAAAATCATTTGCAAATGTTCTATTTTTTATCAACTTGTCAATTTTTTTTATCAGTAATAAAAATGTTGAATTACTAAAATTTTCTTCTCATATTAAAATTTTATTTCACAGTTTTGAAACTATAACCAAGAATTTTAAATTAAAAAAACATTGTATGATTAAAAAAATAATGAAAGCTGTAGGAATTGTCATAAAACCAACGAGTTTTCACTTCTGTAAGGTTTCTTCTTGAATTTTTTTTTTTGTCAAATTAAAGTGGCAATACTTTTAATACTCTTGCAATACCGTCATAAAAAGAAAAGTAATTACTGTTCTCGGCTTGAAGAAAGAATATGATATAAAAGGAAACCGATTTTTTAAGTCCTGGTCCTTTTGGAGTTATTAAAAAAATCAATATTTCCTGCAATAAAAAGACTTGTTTCTAAAAATAAAAATTTTGTAGTCCTTCATATTTTTATTGAAAAAAATTTTTTATTGAAAAATATTGCAAATAATTTTTTAAGTTACTTAATTATTTATAAGCATTTGAAATGTAATTTAAACTCTCCTGATATAAAAAACTGCTGGAATAATAATTTCGAGTTATTTTCCAATAAGAATTATCTTATTCCTATAAAACTGATTTTAAGAAATAATTTCAATAAATGACATTTCTTAATTGAATATTTAATAGACTAGAAAGCGAAAAAATGAATAATTAAAGAAGAAAAGTCAATATCTAGTTATTTTTTTCTCAGTATAACGTCCATTTAATTATTGTTGCTATATTATAAATAAGAATCGAAGAAAGTAAATCAACTAAAAAGTGGAAATATAATTAACAAGAAAATAACGAATTATTGATTGGTTCATTAAAAGTTGAGACATAAAGAAAACTTCAAAGAATTTATTATTGATGATAAAAGCCAATTAAGTTTATTTTTTTCTAAAAAGGAGAGAATAAAAATGATAAAAGGAAAATTAAACAAAAGATTGTGAGTTTGAAATTTTTCTTTCTATTTCTCAAGTGACTATTATGAAAAAAATTTGCTTTGTTATTAAATACTTCCTTACAACATTAATTCTTTTAAAATGAATTCAATAATTTTTTTTCAATAATTCCAGTAAATTTCTTCTCATTTTTTTTTTGCTAATATTACCAAGAAGGGAGATCAAAAAGAAAAGAAAGAGTAAAGTGCAACTTTTTAAGAATCTTATAAATTATTCAAACATTCCGAGAAAGTATCAGAATATTTTTCCATCTTAGAGAATCTTTTTGTAAATCTTTAAAGTTATTTTGCAGAATTTTTTTTTTTTAAAGTAATAAATTGTATATGAAATTCTTGACTATTATTAAAAGAATCTACTTTATATAAAACTCACTGATGTAATTTTTGTTTGCAGAAAAATACTGTTCTTTACGTTAATACTAATTTTTATTAATTGATTAAAAAACTAGAGTTTTCAAATTTTATAGAAAAAAATTTCGTTTAGTTATCGAATATTTTATCATTTTTATTTTATGTCTGAAAAGAAAAAAAAACTAAAAGATTCCTACCACTTCATTAGTCGGTAATGTCAATTTCTACTTGAAATTTTTCTTTAGTTAAATATAAAAATGATAGTAGTGGCACTTAGGTGAGATCACAACTAAGTGAATAAAACAAAAATTTTTAAAAATACGACTTGCAGTTTTCGAAAAATCAGTTAAAATGAAATTTGAATATCGTAATTGCATTGCGCAGATTTCTTGAGCAATTGAATTTTATGCGTTCAATTTTTTTCAACAGTATATAATCTTTTGTAGTAAAAATACTAACTTTTATTTCTTCTAACAATTTTATAATTAACACTTTTTTATAATTTTTATTTTTTTTTGAAAAACAATGCATAATGTAATTTTTTCAGTACAATGCTTTGATTTTTATTATTGTCAATTACAAATGGTAGACTTAGTGCACCCACTTGAAGTTGTTTCTTTTTTCAACTGAAATTTATGGCGAGGTAATAGAGGGCAAATTAGAAGCACATGACTGCCTCGACCATCAATCTACTCAGCTCCCACCAATGGGTTTCTTCTCTCTCTCCTCTTTTCTCCCACACTTGTTCTCTCCTTCGAATAAACTAAACTCGTCGCGTGCCTCCGCGGAATGCTATATAAACTACTCAACAAATTCCAAGCATCGTCAAGAGGCAGCATAACGTCCCTACTTTCGTTAAGTCACCCCCCTTTCATCCCCTTTCATCCCCCTCCATCATTCTCCTTTATTCCCGCTTTATTTCTATGAACGAGATTTTTTTAGGGTCAACTAATAATTTTTTTTCCTTTCCAACAAAAAAATAACCGTAAAATTTGCACACAAAAAGCTGGACTATATATTAAATTCTTTTAAACATAAAATAAATTTTAAAGTTTGCTTCCTTTTAAGAAAACTAATTTTTAAATCTTGAAAATTATTTTGTGCATTTATTATATTTTAGAGGAGGATTTTTCCCTTTTTGTGTTTATTAATAAAAGTATGTAGTTATCAGTAAGAAAAAGAGAAGCTTCTCCCCACTCTCCGAACTTGTAAATCTGTACATTTACTAATACTTCTCACTAGGGGGTTTTTTGGTATCACTGATTATGAATCTAAACTTAGTTTTTCAAATTTCAAAATGGCGTATCCAATATGGCGGACAAAATTTAAAAAATTAACAGATTTCGATAAACTCTTTTAAAAAACTGTTAAACTGTTACCAACTTAACAGTTTTTTTCAGCGAAGGATTTTCTTTCCTTGTAAAATTAATAAAAGAAAATTAAAAATTAAAAAAAATATAATAAGAAAATATTAAAAAGTATAAAAAACTGTTACTAACTCCAATTGGTTTAAACAATTGTTAAACCAATTGTTAAAACAGTTTAACGGTTTTTTTTATCAGCTAAGGACTTTTTCATTGTAAAATTAAATAAAACATTTTTTTAAAATATAATAATAAGGAAATGTTAAAAAGTATAAAAAACTGTTACCAACTCCAATTGGGGTTGATGATAGTTTAACAGTTTTTTTTATCAGCTAAGGATTTTTTTCATTAATAAATAAAAATTAAAAAATATAATACTAAGGAAATAATATTAAAAAGTATAAAACAGTGTTATCAACTCCAATTGGTTAAAACAATTGTTAAAACAGTTTAACAGTTTTTTATAAGCTAAAAATTTTTTTCATTAGGAAATTAATAAAAAAAATTTAAATTAAAAAAATACAATAATAAGGAAATATTAAAAAGTATAAAAAAACTTTTATCAACGACAATTGCAGTTGGTAATAGTTTAACTGTTTTTTTATCAGCTTAGAATTTTTTTTTCCATGTAAAATTAATAAAAAGAGAATTAAAAATTAAAAGAATATAATAAGGAAATAATATTAAAAATATATAAAGAATATATAAAAATATATAAAAATATATAAAAAACTGTTACCAACTCCAATTGGAACAGTTTAACAGTTTTTTAAAAGTTATCAAAAACTCTACAAAAATATACAATGTGGAATATTTGCAGAAATTACGTACGGGATTCCATACGGAATTTCCGTAGAATCTTTTTAAGTGGGACTTTTGATTCTTAAGTCTCTCGTTATCATTCATTCTAATAATTTGCAAATAATAGCAGCTTTTCAAGTTAGAAGAATAACAAGGTGTTCAAGGGCTTTTGATACGATGATTGGATCAATACCTACTCAAATTGAAGAGTATAATTTTTATCGACTTTGAAGGCACATATATAATACTTATTTCTTCGACAATAATGGCACTACAAGTTTGAAAGGCTATTTGCATGCACAAGGCAACAGCAGCAGCTCATTATCAACTCTTTCAAACTCAAATCGAAGATTTCCTTTATTCATCGATTTTTTTATTTATTTTTTTATTATTATATAACTCTACGTAATGTTCTTTTGATCACCATTATCAATTCAGGAATAAAGTTTTTTTATCCATTAATGTCAGTAGTGTAATTTTATATTTTGTTCCGTGCATAATTCACAATATTTTTTAAATTGCTGTTATGTCAGATTTTCAAAATTTAAAATGGCAGACGAATTTTCAAAAATTCAACCGATTTTCTTTGAACTCGTTGTTTGACTATTTTCTTTGAGCACTAACAAATATTTGACTTTCGATTCTGTAACTTTTCCACTTCTTACTCCCACTTTCCACTTCCCACTCTCACTGTCCATTCTCACTTTCCACTCCTACTTCCCACTCTCACTTTCTACTCTCACTTTCCACTCTCACTTCACACATTCACTTCTCACCTTACACTTTCTACCCCCACTTTTCACTCCCACTTTACACTCTTTCTTCCCACTCTCACTTCCCACATTCACATCGCACCTTCCACTTTCAACTTCCCATTCTTACTTCCCACTTTCGCTTTAATTTCTCCTCCTAATGGTGGGAAAATGAAAACAGGGAAGTGAGAGTGGACCGTGGGGTGTGAATGTGGAAAGTGGGAAGTGAGAGTAGAAAGTAGGAAGTGGTAGTGGGAAGTGGGAAGTAAATGTGTAAGTGGAAGTGAGAGTGGACAGTGAGATGTGAAAGTGGAAAGTGAAAATAGAATGTAAACGTGGGAATTACGAGCGGAAAGTAAGAAGTGGTAGTGAAAGTGAGTGTGGGAAGTAGAAAGTGAAAGTGGGAAGTGAGAGTAGAAAGTTGGAAGTGGTAGTGGAAAGTGGGAAGTAAATGTAGGAGTGGAAAGTGAAAAGTGAGATGTGAAAGTGGGAAGTGAGAGCGGAAAGTAGGAAGTGGTAGTGGAAAGTGGGAAGTGAATATGGAAGTAGAAAGTGGTAGTGAGAGTGGAAAGTGAGATGTAAAAGTAGAAAGTAGGAATTCAGAGCGGAAAGTAGGAATTGGTCCCAGAAAGTGAAAATGGGAAGTGACAGTGGAAAGTAGGAAGTGGTAGTGGAAAGTGGGAAGTAAATGTGGAAATAGAAGATAGGAAGTGGAAAGTGAACGTGGGAAGTGAGAGTGGATAGTAGGAAATGGTAGTGGAAAGTGGGAAATGAATATGGAAGTTGAAGGTGGGAAGTGGAAGTGAGAGTGGAAAGTGAAAATAAAATGTAAACGTGGGAAGTAAGAGCGGAAGTAAGAAGTGGTAGTGAAAGTGAGTGTGGGAAGTGGAAAGTGAAAGTGGGAAGTAAGAGTAGAAAGTAGGAAGTGGTAGTGGAAAGTAGGAAGTAAATGTAGGTGTGGAATGTGAGATGTGAAAGTTAGAAGTGAATGTGGGAAGTGGAAAGTGGGAAGTAAGAGCGGAAAGTAGGTAGTGGAAAGTGGGAAGTGAATATGGAAGTAGAAAGTGGAAGTGAGAGTGGAAAGTGAGATGTAAAATTAGAAAGTGGGAATTGAGAGCGGAAAGTAGGAATTGGTCCCGGAAAGTGAAAAGTGGAAGTGGGAAGTGATAGTGGAAAGTAGGAAGTGGTAGTGAAAGTGGGATGTGAATGTGGAAGTAGAAGATAGGAAGTGGAAAGTGAACGTGGGAAGTGAATGTGGAAGTAGAAGATAGGAAGTGGAAAGTGAACGTGGGAAGTGAGAGTGGATAGTAGGAAGTGGTAGTGGAAAGTGGGAAGTGAGTTTGGGAAGTGGAAAATGAAAGTGGGAAGCGAAAGAGGAAAGAAGGAAGTGGGAGTAGAAGGTAGAAGGGTGAAGTGAGAATGGAAACAGGAAGATGGGATGTGAAAGTGGGAAGTGGAAAGTGAAAATAGAAAGTGAACGTGGAAGTAAAAGCGGAAAGTAAGATGTGGTAGTGTGAAGTGAGTTTGGGAGTTGAAAGTGGAAGGTATGAAGTGGAAGCGAGAGTGGAAAGTGAGATGTGAAAGTAGGAAGTAAGAGTAAAAAATGGGAAGTGAGATCGGAAAGTAGGAAGTGGTCGTAGAAAATGGGAAGTGAGTTTGGGAAGTGGAAAATGAAAGTGGGAATTGAGAGCGGAATGTAGGAAGTGGTAGTAGAAAGTGGAAGGTAGAAAGTGGATGTGAGAGTGGAAAGTGGGATGTGAATGAGGAAAGTGCGAGTGGGAAGTCAGAGTGGAGACTGGGAAGTGGAAAAGTTACAGAATCGACCTCCTATATTTATCTGTCTTGTCAACCCTCTTCTTCGTCTTTATTTAATTATCGGTAACAAAAAAAAATTGGCAAATTTATTTTTATATCATAGTCTGTAAATGATAGGTTTTTTCGCGTGCTATTGACAGAAGAATTGATAATATTATCAACGAGGGAAAACAAAGAAATTCATTAGGGCGGTATAAAGAATCAATGGAACAAGAAATAATAAGATTCATCCGTTGGAAAATTGTACGTAAATTGCTACTAATTTGATGGAACTTGAAATCAGTATTTTGCTTCTTCTCATTTATTAATAGCAAATAGGTACGTAAAGTAGGAGGAAAACATTTTTTTCGTTTTTATATAACATGAATACATCCGAGCACTTGCGAGCGGATCATCTCAAGTGGATACGAACAAACTTTTCTTGCTTTCTATTTTCCAAGGCACTTCACTTTCTCCCAAACACTGAAAATAACAAAGTAGACGAGTTTCACGTACACAAACACAAACAGACACATATATATGTATATAAATTTCCATGCGTTCCTTATATAGATACAACTGCCATTTTCAGTGACCAAAGAAGAATTTCAAGAAGGAAAAAAGTTTTATCCATCCATTTTTAAAGAAAGACACTCAAAAACTTACAAATTTAATATGAAGGAAATTCGCCACTTGAATTTTAGTTAGAGTTTGATAAAAGTTTTATTTTTATTCTCTCGATAAAATGAAAATAATATCAAATGTATAAATATAAAAATTCTATGAATTTAAAAAAAAATGGGTCTATAAAAATAATTTTCGTATTAATAGAAAGATTTCCATTCGAAGATTTCTGTTTTATGTTCCTGCGGAAGTTGGAAATTGCATACGCACTTCCGTTCGTTACTGATAGTTCGATTATTGTTTATGCTACTACAGAGACATCGACTCAACCCCGTGGGGAGGATATAAAGGGTTTTTTTTAACAGGGGGAGGTTTTATGGAAAAAAGAGGAAGTACTGAGAATACGACTTTCCCTAGACGGATGCAGACGACAAAGCTAACTCAGAGGGTGCCTTAATTTCCTCAAGTAAACACAGAAATAAAAAATATCTTACTTTCGATATTCACTATTTTCTATTTACTTTTAAATACTTAGAAATTGTTTAATAATTCGAAACTATTTATTTGAACCTTTTACATCAGTAATTGACTTATTGTGCCAACACAATGAAAAGCTATAAGGACTCAAAATGATGCAAAAGCTGAAAAAATTCTATTAATTACTAATAAATGTTTCAAGTATCATTTACGACATAAATCCTGCAGCTATCAGAGCCATAAGTATCTTCATCAAGGAATCAAACTTAAAAATATAATTACTCAATATATTTACATCAAATGTATATTTTTTTTCTCTCTCTTTTTGATAAAATTAAAATTTTGAATAATTGTATATGTAGCTAATAAGCATCTGTAGATGTTTAATAAAGCATTAATAAAAAAAATTTGAAATTTTTGAAAATCTAAACAATATTTTTAAAGTTAATTAATTTCAAAAAGGTTTGAATTTTAAATTTTTGAAAATCTTCATGTTTTTCTTCCCAAAATTTCGAAACATGTTCAAGATTATTTTTACATTGTTTCTAATCGATTTCACTTGGTTATTTCCGGAAGGATTGTTTGTTGACTGATTGAATTGGCTTTTCAATTTTAGGGGAGGGATCAGCGTCCAGATACTTTCTCTGATTATATATTTACATTGGAAGTGCACGAATTCAATTTATCTAAAAGGACCCCGGATGTTAAAATGTCATACGTCACTGATGGAGCAGACGACAATGCAAGAAAGTAGGAGAAAGAAGCCACTGACAAATAATCCATTGACAGATCCACGGAAGTGAAACGCTGCAAGTGGAATGAGTGTATTTGCATGACGTTCTTTCTGGAGTTTTGAAGTTACTATTTTTAAAATTTTAATGATCGCTTGATAATTGCAGGAATACTCAACTAAATTGCTGCATTTTGGGTAACACGAACTATTCTGAGCGAAAGTAAACAAGATCCATAAAATAAGTTTAGTTTTTTAATTGATATTTGTAAAACTATTACTTCTAAAAGCAATATCAATGTTAACAAAATTGGAATTCTCAACCAGCAATTTAGTAAGGTTTGTCGAGAAAATTTTTAATTGGAAGTAAACCATAAAAATTGATTTTTAATTTAGTTATACAGAATGTCATTCCAATATGCACAGAGGATATTTCGATTAAAACTAATTTTACCAGGAGAATAAAAAAATTTATTCTCCTACAACAAACTGAGAAGCAGTTATTGACTATTAGAAACCTGTTCTCTGGTACGTTCAGAAATATTATTGGCTATCCAAGTTTAGAGAGCGATATTAAACATCTAACTCCTCTTGACTCAAGCAGTTTTAATCCACTTAGCCACTTCCCTAATTTAAGTAAGCATATAGAATCAGTTTATAGCTCAATTTGTAACTGCAGGAGACTACGTTTCGTTAGCCGGTAGTGGCAGTAATAACCCAAGTAAATTAATTATCAAAGCGCCAAACGACTTAATTAACGCAAAAGTTATATATTATATATTATACTTATTACACATAGAGACAATTTTAACACTTTTTTCCCCCAGTAATAACAAGCTAGCATGTGTTGCCGATTTATATACACATTCCAGTTATTTCAATTTCTATTAGCTTGTAACGGCAAGCAGGCGCAGAAGAACTTTTTTTCACTCTTAAAAACGACCGCATGTGCGGTTTTCGAGCGCCGAACGAAGACACGAGAAAAACACGTACCCTTCCCTTTTACTTGATAAAAAAAAGGAAAATATTCGATTCCACTTTGCAATGAAACGTTATTCTGCATCTGATTAAATTTGAACCGGAATTAAATAAACGAAGAGGGAAAATTCAAATTGCTTTTGTATCGATTTTCTTCTTTAATTAAAGAATGTTTAATTGCACGACGATAATAGATTCTATAAATATCAAAAATTCTTTAAAAATACTTACATTTAAAATTGTCTCTATGGAAAATGGTTTTAAAGGTGCTCACCTACAACAGAAATAATTAAAGATAGATTAGTTATACGAATATGATGTCAAGAAGAATTGTACAGAATATAAAAAAACTTGTGTCACGTCATCGCGACATATAAATAATATTTTGTAAAATTGAACCGCCGGCCACTAAAAGAGCTTACGCAAGGTTTTTATTGGCTCCTTGAATAGCGGAGACTCACTGAACGCGGGGCCAACGAAAGTCACCAAAAACCCTTTTGATCGCCAGCGGTTCAATTAAAAAACGAAATCCTTATTTTCTTGGAATCTAAACTTTATTGATTCAAGTCTTCACCTGGATAACAGATACCAAATATAATCATCTGTATTTTGTCATCCATTAGTGACAACTCACTTGTGCGATGCAGGAGTTAAAAATTAAATCAATAATAACCTCCTGACCCCAAAAATAATAAAAATGGGTGGTACGACGTTATTATCCAATGCAAAAGGAACCCCCTTGCTGAATTCGACAGTCCAGGAAACGCCTTCAAGTTAGTTAGTCCCGAAGTCACCACCGAATCAACTTCGCGTCTTCTTCGTATCAGTCCAGAGGTGCTATTCTGTAACTTCACTTCACATTCACTTCACATTCCCTTCAAATTTACTTCACATTTACTTCACTTTCACTTCATATTCACTCCACATTAACTTCACAATCACTTTAACGGGCCGGGGGAGGTCAGCAAAATATCACATACCATGTTAACTATGGTGCTATTCTGTAACTTCACTTCACATTCACTTCACTTTCACTTCACATTCTTTTAACATTCACTTCACATTCACTTCAAATTTACTTCACTTCACTTTCACATCACATTCACTTCACATTCCCATTTACTTCATATTCACTTTACATTCACTTTACATTCACTTCACTTTCACTTCACTTTCACTTCACTTTCACTTCACTTTCACTTCACTTTCACTTCACTTTCACTTCACTTTCACTGTGGAGTGAAATTGAAGTGAATGAAGTTTATGTGCAGTGAAGTGAAGTCAATGTGGAGTGAAAGTGAAGTGACTGTGAAGTTAATGTGATTTGAAAATGGGGAGTGACTGTGAAGTGAATGTGAAGTAAAAGTGAAGTGAATGTGAAGTGAAAGTCAAGTTAATGTGAAGTTAATGTGAAGTGAAAGTGAATGCGAAGTGAATGTGAAGTGAATGTGAAGTGAAAGTGAAGTGAAAGTGAAGTGAAAGTGAAGTGAAAGTGAAGTGAAAGTGAAGTGAAAGTGAAGTGAATGTGAAGTGAAGTTACAGAATAGCACCCCAGTAACCGCGATCAAGTTAACTAGTTGTGTATACTGTCATCGAATTTGTTCTTCGACTCCAGTCCAAAAAATCTCTTCAAGTACTCTTCAAGTATTCTTCGAGTCTCGTCTTAGCCAAGTTCATTTAAGAAGATAATTTCTACTACAAGGCAGTTTCTTATTTTTCAAAAGACTGCATTACCTCGACATCAACGTCAAATTAATAAATCGGTTACTCCAAGGCTGAGCAGTGTTCAATCTAATTAACACAGATATCTGGTCTACGGACCTTTCACTTTGGCTATCCCGAAAACAATTTGAGGGAAATCTACTGCATTCTCTGTTTCCGCTAGACAAAGTCATTTCCTCGACCTCACACTGAAGATGGTATCGACTTTAAGAATAATTTTAAAGGGTAAGTAACTAATACTTTAAACTTTGTCCCCATTTAAATTCTCGATTGATTACACAAAGTTCTAATTTTGTTTTAGTGTCCCTGAAGACATTTGGATCTACTCTTTCTCTCTCATTCCAATTGTAAAGGATTCAAATAAAAACTTTAATAATTTTATTTCAATTTTAAATATGTTTAATTTCTTTCTGAAACATAACATTCACCACGCAAAATCATTAGGGTCAGATATAAAAATAGCATTTGATTTATTTACTGTCGCAAAAAAAATGAACAGAGGGTAAAATCTATGCGTCAAATCGTAGTGGAAAAAGCATTGAGGTAACAAACGACGACACGGGTTGGCGTTATTTTTTTCCCTTGGACCACGAGAGCAAGATTCTACGGAGCGTAAAATGGGATTTTACGGTTATGTTTTCTGGTTTCGATCTTCAACCACCTCTAGTATAAAGAGTATCACGCCTAAAATCAATGGAGTCACGGGAGAATTCGCTCGTTCGTCTTCGTTCCCCTCCCCCCATTCACAAATGGGTTTGGATCTCATTTTTACAATTCATTCTTTCCCGGGAATGGAAACGCGCATTTCCTCTTTCGTCGGTAATCCCACCACGTCAGATCAGAAGTATCCCTCTCGCTGAGTGCGCTCGTCTGTTCTGTCTAGGTTGTCGGATTCTACCGAAATATCTTCTCTCTCTTGCATTTCGTCCAAACACGTATATATGCACATATTCTCGCCCTCCGCAAAAACTTCCATCTGGCACGTTTGGCACATTCCTTCGAGAATCCCTTTTTCCGAGAGTGAAAATGTCAGTGGTGTGCGCGATCATTCTGCCCTTACGTACTGAAAATCGAAAACATTTAGCGAGCAATTTGTTTTCAGTCGAAGGAATTTGCCGCCCGTAAAATCAGTGTTCCTTATCGGAAAATTTTCCAAATGAAATCACTAATTACTTTGGATTTCGATTAACTATAAAATGTTTACACTTTGGTATTTTGCAATATGTATATATACTTGTATTCTTGATTTGAAATTCGAAAAGCAACATGATTTGTAATTATATTATGGATTCAGATTATTAGTAATGGTAAAAGTTTTTCATAGTAGATGATGAATAAAAATATAGCATATAAAATAATGGTTAGATTATCTAACCCTTATTAATTATATTATGGAATCAGATTATTAGTAAGGTAAAAGATTTTCAAAGTAGATGATGAATAAAAATACAGCAGATAGAATAAGGGTTTGATTATCTAACTTTCATCTAAAAATTCCCGTCTCATTAAATTTCGATTTTTTTTTAAATCCTCTTCGGACGCACTGCAAAAAAAAACCCGGAGCGTATTTGTGATAATCTTTGTTAACAATGTTATTTCTCTCAAAGCATTTTATTTTTAGTTGACTGGAGCAATATTTTGTAAGCCGTGGAAACATTTTTCAGTTGCCGGAAATTTTCTCTTTTGAGTACGCGGAGACCCGATTCATGAAACGACTCCTTCCTCTAAGCCGCGGTAAGCCTACAGCGACCGCGCTTACCTCAGATCCGCCTCGGCTCTATCAGCATTCAGATAAGCCGTATCTGGTATTATGTTGTTCCTACATAGCCAACATTGTGGTTTCGCTCAGACAAAAACTGCAATTGAGCGAAAATTCCCCCGTTGAAAGCAGCCTTCGTTCTTGGGACTGTATAAATCTTGATTATGAATTTTCCCCATCTTTGTTTCTCTTCCGCAAAAAAAAAAAAAAAATTCCACAACTTATGAATTTTTACCTTAGAAAATTATTTCTGTAAGTTCAACAAAAAACAATAAATGTAACTGACTCTTATTTTACCAAAAAATAATTAAACTTTATTTTGAAAACAAAAAATGATGATCCTTATTTTGTTACCTTCAAACCCTATGAAGAGAAAAAAATGCTGAAACGTCAGATTCAGATTGTGGTTTATACACTTTTTGTCCGCCTCTCTCATGTGGTTATACACTAAATTGTATTCAAAGCGTACAGCAGATTTTACGAGAGATGCAAAATTCATATTTCAAACAGCCCAACTGTATTGGTTCGACCCATATCTGTCAAAGAAAAGCGGTTTCGTGACACGTATCCTCGTTTTAAAAGCTTTACCAACAGAGAATATACACTTTTGTTATATTCCAGTGTTTGATTATACTAAATTAGAGTACAACTAAAAAGCGGAATTTAATTTTTCATTTCTAGTCTGCAAATAGGAAAACCATTCAACTGTTTTAATAAGCACATTCTTCTTTATAAGAAGATAAGAATATTTCATATTTTAATTAACACAAAGCAGTAAAGGACTAAACACCGAACCCTTTGGGATACCTGTTCTAATAGGAATCCACTCAGATTTTTCACCATTCTGTCAATAAACAGACTGCTTTCTACAAGATAAATAAGGATGCAAACCATTTTCTAACAGACGCTGACAGACCAATAAATTTTAATTTTATTAACAATAGACTATGAGGGACCATGTCAAAGACTTTGCTAAAATCAAAGAAAATACTTTCCTATTATTAACAGCATTAAGTATGTCATCAGTAGTCATAAGTAAAAGTGTTATAATTCAGGTAAACTTTTGCAAAAGGAACTGTATAAAAGGTGATAGCCTTGCCAAATTAGGCAGTCCAAGAATCGCCACTAAGTAGTCCTGTACTACTCCCATGTGTCTTCTTCGTATCAGTCCAGAAACCGCGACCAAATTAACAAGTTGTGTATTGTCATCGAGTTTATTCTACGACTCCAGTTCTAAAAATCTCTTCAAGTACCAAGTGCATTCTTCAAGTCTCAATCAAGTTCATTCAAGGAGATAATTTCTACTGCGAGACACATTTCTATTTTACTAAGGACTGCATTATTTCTACTTCAACGTCAAATCAATAATTCGACACCTGGACTCCGGGCCTTTCACTTTTGCTGGCCCGAAAACTATTCGAAGCAAATCTACTGCATATTCTGTTCCCGCTAAACAACGTCATTTCTTCGACCTCACTCTGAAGGAGGTATTACATGTTGGGTCTACGAGTCTAAGAATAATATTAAAAGGTAAGTTACTAATACTCTTAAATTTTGTCCCCATTTAAATTCTCGATTGATCCTACAAGGTTCTAATTTTGTTTCAGTACTGGATCTACTCTTTCTCTCTGATTCTAATTGTAAAGGATTCAAATAAAAACTTTAATAATTTAACTTCAATTTAACAGTTACTCTTTCTTAAAGCCTATGCTTTAATATCTGAGCTATCTGCTCTGAGAATAGATCAGGTTTAATCACCGGCAAATCCTGGAGCAAACATTTTCAAATACAAAAATATATTTTAATATATTCTCTAAAAACGTTTTCACAATTTTATTATTAATTCTCAGATGAGAATCTGAAATCTAGATGCTGCCAAGGGATGATGATGAAATAAGAGGAAGCTCCTTTAAATCAAAGGAGTCTTAAGACGAGAAAGTACCGAAGCCAAAGCGATGAAAAATTGAATGCAGGAAGCGAAAAGGTAATACGATATAGTTTAAAATCTTATGATCTGGTAGTTTCATTATTATCATTTTCAAAAACTGAAAGAGTATTATTAACTAATGACATCTGGAATTAAGTACCACGAGCTACCACAGCAGTTTTAATATAATTTCCCTTCTCCATTGTTCTTTAATACAAATTTTCTAAAAAAAAATATGCTGAACGCTCATATAATTGACCATCGAGAATGGATAATATTTATTCGCCAAATTGTACAATTGGTGGAACATACTTTATTCGTTATGATATATTTTTGTCATGCACTTGAGGCTGAATAGAAACGCTGTATATCATAGTTCCTTTCCTGTGTCCCGCGTCCATTGCAAAAATCGACCAAAAATTCGCGTCCTGCTGATAGGTTTAAAAGAGACGTGAAGCAATTTCCCCTGCATTTGCGTTTAACCTTCGATCTAATGAAATATGCTTTTCCGATATTCCAATATTGTCATGGAAAAATTTATCTCCTTACTGTAGCACTCGCGTCACGCGCTCTGCAGTACAATAATGAAAAAATTTCCAAACCCGCCAACACGAATGACTACCAAGACGTCTTGTTTCATTCTCAAGAAACTAATATCCAGATTGAAAATTGAATTGTAAAAAAAGTGATAATTCATTGTACAAATCTGAAATCCAAAAAAATCGAGATTCATCATTGTTCTCTTTGTCCTGGTTTTCTTTTATTATACAGATACGTTTGAAGTGCAAAAGAAAAAAAAGGATTGTTTTTTTCTCTTTTAATCTTAAATAGAAATCTCTATGACTGGCTATCGCTACTGACAATGGATTTAATCATGTTAGTGATTTTTTTCTGTATTCCTGATGGAGATGCAAAAAAAGACCCATGAACGATGAGATGAATTTAACATATTAGCGACAAATTATTGGGTTTTTTTTAATTTTAGATGATCCAGTCCAGAAATATCCTGCTCACCGCAAGATGCCATGCTTCGGAGAGCCTCCCGCAAATTCTTTATAGAAGTTTTTAAAAGAATTGGTTTTATAAATATATGTCAAAATAAAGTTCTAATTTATTCTCAGTCATTGACCCAAGAAACAAATACAAATAAAATTCAAAAAGAAATTTTTTTAACATTCGATTTAAAATTACATTCAGATCTCCCACGACGAGAAATTCCTTTGAAGTACTCCCTGGAAATTCCATGGAATTTCCGTGGAGTTTCCATGGAAATTCTGCAAGTTTTTTATTTTAAAAATATTTTAACATTTCCAGGGTTGCCACAGGTCAGGGAAATCAGGGAATTCAGAAAAAGTAGAATTGGTCAGGGATTTTTATTTAAGTACTGGAAAAAATTGAATTTAGAAGAAGTTACAAATGATTGCAGAAATTCAATTATTTTCAAAAGTAATAAAAATTTTTCGCAAATTTTCAATTGTATTCAAAAATTCTCCTCATCAATTCAATCAATTTTCAATATTTACTATTTTAATAAAATTTTTCAAAAGATTTCAATTATTTAAAAAAAAGTGTTTATAAAATTCTAAGTAAACATTAAATTATTTTCATTGTTAATAAAAATTTCACAGGAATTTAATTATTTAAAATACAATTTTCATAAAACTCTTCTCAAGAATTCAATTATTCATAGAAAAAATTAAATAAAGTTCTTAGTAAGAATTCAATTATTTTTATAAATAATAAAATTTCTTTCTGTGATTCAATTATTTTTATAAATTATAAAATTGTTTTTAGGAATGCAATTATTTTCATAATAATAAATCTCATAGCAGAGTTTCCATTATTTTCATAAATAATAAAATTCTTTTTATGAATTTAATTATTTTCAAATGTAATAAAATTCTTCGCAAAAATTGAATTATTATGTTCAAAAAATTTTTAAAAATGCCACGTCAAAATTTCAATTATCTTTAAAAATAATAAAATTCTTCTCCAAAATTTAATTATTTTCAAACATTTTGTTAAAATTCTTCGCAAAATTGCAATTATATTCAAAAATTTTCATCAATTCAATAATTTTCAATATCTACTATTTTAATAAAATTTTTCAAAAGATTTAAATTATTTAAAAAAAAGTGTTGATAAAATTCTAAGCAATCATTAAATTATTTTCATAAATAATGAAAATTTTACAGGAATTCTATTTACAAATGTTTTTTATAAATTTCTTGTCAATAATTTAATTATAATTGCATAAATAATACAATTTTTTACCGAAATTCAATTATTTTCATAATTAATAAAACTCATAATAGAATTTCAATTATTTTTAATACAATTTTAATCGAATTCATCGAAAAATGTAATTGAAAATTTTATTAAAATTTGTCGAAAAAATTTAATTATTTAAAAATTTGTTGTTAAAATTCTTAATGAGGATTCAATTTTGATTAACATTTATTTAATAACTATATATTATGTATTATATATTATACCATGTATATTATATTTTATAATAATTTTTATTATATTTTGACGAAAATTTTTTAATCTTTGACGTGTTAGCATATGTTTGATGTTCTAACAAAATTTAGGTATATTATTATTGTTAATTTATAGAAATAGTGCTTTTAGTTCTTTACAAAAAAAATACTGATGTGTAATTTATCTATTTAATAAAATTTTAGCCTGATGAGGTTTGGCAAACACTAGCCAACGAAACGTCGCTCTTATTATTTGTGAAATGTAATTGAAGTTTTGCAAGAAATTTTTGTGAAATAATTAAATTTTTCGAGAAATTGATTTAAAATTGTATTAAAAATAATTAAAATCCTATGAGAAATTTTATTATTTATGAAAATAATTGAATTCTTCCAACGAATTTTATTATTTTTTGAATAATTGAATTCATGTGAAAAATTTTATTACTTGTAAAAATAATTTAATTTTTTCAAAGGATTTTATTAAAATTTTTGTAAATAATTTAATTTTTTTTTTGGTAAATTTTATGGAAATTTAAATTATTATAAAACATAAAGATATCAATTATTCCGAGTCGAAGACTCGGAGTGATCGATATCTTCATGTTTTATAATATAATAATAATATTCTTATAAGTTGTTGAATTTCAATAATTTCATGAAGAATTGAATTTAAAATTTTTTGAAAATCTTAATTTATATGGAATAATAATAATTAATTATTTATTTAAAAAAGAATTTATTGATGTTTGTGAATAATTTTACAATTAAATAAATTAGTAATATGTAAAAATTCTTAAATGTAATAGAACAGTTTTTTGAGTTTTGCAAATAAATTGCAACAAAGCTTATTATTAGACTCTAATTATAATAGAAATGTTAAAATAATATAAAAATATATAAAACTTGCAGAATTTCCAAGGAATTTACAGGGGTACTTTTATTGAATTTGTCGTATTTTAGTATACAATTCAATTATGATTTTCTAAAAGTCTATAAATAAGCAACGAAGAAATATTGGAATATTATTGTCCACAATACAAATAGATTTGCATTACTAAATTTCACATGAAATACAGAAACCAAAATCCCAATATGTTGTGTCGCTGTGACGTTCCACCTGTTGTTGAATTATAAATTATTTCTCCTAATATAACAATATTTGACAACACAGTTATCATACACGAAATCATGGCTAACTAAATTTTACGGAATCCCATTATGTCCTTGCAACTGAACATAATTTGAAGATTATATATTATATGAACAGCCGCACATTATTTCTGATTAAGACTATATATATACATGTTACTTGTTATTCATTGAAAATTGTCTATTAGATTATAAAATTAAATGGAAAATTTGTTAATTAAATTTCGATAAAAAGAAATTATTGGGAAAATTTTTTATTAGCTTATTCAGAATTCTGTAGTTTTTCAATAATTTAAAATAATAGTTAATAAATAATTGTGATTACACATATTGAGAAATGTAATAATATAAAAATTGAAAAGGACTTTTTTTCATTCTGGATTGTGAATAAATTTGCTATTCGATAATATAAATTAGATTATGTATTAATTAAAAAGGAATATTGAATTCCGATAAGATATCTTAATAATTTATTAGTAGAAAATATTTTTTGATTAACAAAATAATAATATTTATTTCTTCTAACGTAAAGATCAGAACTAAATTTATAGCAAGATTTTTTGAAACCAGATGCTGAATAGCTTTCATATTGCATAAGGTATAATTGATTATGTAATGCGAATTCACAATTGAATTTCATTTCTATTATTAAATTTTACTATTAGCTTATTGATAATATAATTTTATGTAATTCGAGAAAATGGCAAAGGGTGTCGATTTCAGAAGGTATAGATGAGATTAAAATCTGTCAAACCCACATAAATATAAAATAGGTAATACAATATCTAATAATAGATTTTGTTTACTGGTAAAGTTCATTACTTTTTTCATTATTATTCTTTTGTCAAAGTAAATATAAACAGACTTTTTAAAATATTTATTTACACTTAAAACGATTTTGGTAAAGAAAAAAAAAATTATTAGTTTTCGTCTTGTCTTAAATTTCTATAGTTCACGTAGTGAATAAGAACACAATATGCGATGGGAATACAATTTTAATGAGAAGTAGAGCAGCCAATTTTAATTTTAAAATACATTCGAATTTAATGTATCATAAGTAAATTTAAATTATATAATAATGCCACTCATCAATTTTGTAACAGAAAATCGTTTATTCCAGATGTTGTCCTCTTTTATAATATAGTAAAAGTCTAAAAAAAATTATAAAAAAAATTCTAGATTCAAAAAAAGAAAAACATATTTTCCACTATTACACATAAATATTGACCTTTTTGATAAATTTTTCTACAGAAATAGAATGATTTGAAATCAGTGGGGAAAAGTTTCTCTCTCATATATTTCTAAATACTTGAAGGCAATACCAAAGTTATATAACGAATATTTTCATTTCACCCGCATAAAACACATTCTGTGGAATTTTTGCGAGATTTTTACAAAAATATCGTGACTGCCGATGTTCGACAGCTGAGGATGGATATGCCAATAAGAGTAGAGAGAGGAAAAACAAAAAGAAGAGAAAAAAAAGAACCGAGTATAAGGATATAATGCTAGAAAAAGAGACATTGGAAAAGGATATTTCCAATACATTTATACACATATACAAACTCAGTGTGACGGTTTTGACGGTGGAAAAGCGTTTCTGAACATTTTTCCGGAAACACGTACAAATGGTTGGGAAAGATATGAAAATTTTATCGAGTGTAAATTTGCGCGACCCATATTCCTTCCGGTCATTAATCTTTTCTGAAGAAAATTGCATTGAGTCCCGTCAATCGTCTTACAATTTAATATCATAAATGTTAAATTTCTTTTAAGAACAAAAAAAAGTTTTTAAAGAAATAATATCGAAGCGAAATTAAAGATCTTCATACTAGATGATGAATAAAAATATAAAATACTAAATAGTCACATTGCTTTTTACCTTGTTTTTTTTTATTAATTATTTTTTTGGAAAATAGTTTTTTTATTGACTTAATGTAAAAGAAAAAGCAAAATTTTAAAAAGCAGTAAAACATTAAAATAAAAACTAAATAATTTTAACCTACTTATGCATTTTATAATTTTTTCAGAAATAAAAAAATTCAATAAACTTGCATCTCTCTCTTTTAAATTTATACCATTTTCGTATCGTGTATTCAATAAAGTTTGTTAATGTCCATCTCTTAAGTTAATTAAAAACTTGAATCTTATCTTTGTGAAATTCTCATAAAGGAGGCAATAATAAGAAAGCTTTACAGAAATCTTTTATACTCTATTGTTTTCGAACAAGTGTTTTCCTAGAGACAGAGAAAATTAAATTAAACGTGAAAACAGATTTCAAAATATCTTCCCATTCTTTTGCTACTGAAGTTAATATCCTATCTGGTAAATGAAAATCTTGTGTACTACATCCAACAAGTAATATTTCAAGATTTCATTTTATAAAAGAACATTATTTAACTTTCTCATGGTATTCGTGTGCAAGTAGAATTCTCCGCTAATAATACGGAAGCTAAAATATGATAATTTTAATAGTAAATATAATTTTAAGGGAAAATTAAAACTTTACACCAAAAAGGATATAATTACGACAAATTTTTTAAATTATATTTTTAAAGTGAGTCAGTTTTTAAAAATTAAAAATCAATCAGATTCTGATTCGAAAATCATGACTTGGGAGTTTGGCTAATTACGAAATTCTTGAAATGCAGAAAAAGTATTTCGGGTGAGTAATAAAAAAACACTGATTGTGGATTAAAACTCAAAAGGTACATCACTTAATTATATCATGAACTCCAGGAATTTTTTTTTAGAACAACCAGAAAACGTGGACGCATGCCAAACAAAACCGTAATCTAGGTCAGGTTTTCCCTTTTGAAAATGTCTGTTTTACACCTTTCATATTTTCCCAACAGCGAATCTCCCCCACATTACATAGTCGTGAACACGTACAGGATAAATTTTATTTTTTTCTTTTCTTTTTTTTTTTGGTCAAGTGTTTTTCGTTGGAAAATAAAAATTTGCAAAAAAAAAGGAAGAATCGTTGAGTTTACGTGAACGGAATAATGTCATAAAACAATAGTGTAACATTTCTGGAACAATTTGCATGATTCAAAGTTGGGAAACAGTGGAAGTTATACCAAAATTCCTTGCGAGTCTCTTACTTGGGCGACACTTTAACGTCTTTGTTCCTCAAGTTTGAATTGTTCCCTTCTAAAAGTCGTTAGGTTGCAAGTTTGGCTGCGTTTTCGACGGATCGTCGAGCCCGATAAACGGTAAACTATTCGACCCAGGTTATAACGTCGCTTCGATGTGACGTTGGCGGCTTAGTTGTTCACTGTTGATACACCTTGAACCAAGTCGCGCGATCTTACTAAACTGTTGAAACTTTCCACGCTCTAACATATTCAACGGAGTTAGGAAACGTATACTCCTTAGCTCTTTGGCAATTCCCTATCTGTATACATATAGAAATTGCTTAGACTATCAACGACGCGATCGTTACTCTAATCTGTTTCTGAATTTAGCATTAAGTCAAATGTCTTATTTTCACATTGATCTCAAGTTTTCAGTGAATATGTTTATGTAGTGTGGTTACAAATATAGATGATGGTGATTCACAATATTTTTCAAATTAACTGAATTGTGATTTCGTTAATTTAAAATTTTTATTATTGAGAAACGAGTGCAATAATGCAGAGAAAAGATCTTCATACTAGATCATGAATAATGTACTAAACAATAGCCACATTGCTTCTCGCCTTTTTTATTAATTTTCACTAATAAGTAATAACAAACAAATGGAATCCAGTTTAGATAAAAGATCTTCATACTAGATCATGAATAACATGCTTAGCAATATAGCCACGTTGCTTTTCGCCTTTTTTTTATTAATTTTTACTAATAAGTAATAACAAATGAATGCAATACAGTTCATATAAAAGATCTTCATACTAGATCATGAATAATATACTAAGCAATATTGCTTTTCGCCTTTGTTTTATTAATTTTTACTAATGAGTAATAACAAAGGAATACAATGCAGATCAGTTAAAAGATCTTCATACTAGATCATGAATAATATACTAAGCAATAGCCGGTTGCTTTTCGTCTTTTTTAATTAATTATTACATTTTTATAGTAAAACATTTTTTCTGATAACTTAATGTAAGAAAAACAATATTTAAAAATCGGTAAACCGTCAAATTAAAAAGTAAATAATTTTTCCCCGCTGGTTACTTAAAAGGTAACCAGAAGCAACGAACCCTTTATTTGGTACTCAGTCAGTCAGTAAGAAGTTCTAAATTTAGTATTCAGTACGCGAACAACAAGGGAACAGTTTGTCAAGTGATAAATTGAATATTCATTCAAAAAATTAACAATTTCTATACAAACAACAATAGATTTATTAATAGGAATTGGAAAATAGACGCGTGACATCGTTTATTGACTGTATCTTTCATTACAATCTTCTAAACAGTTCCCCAGTTTCCAAATCAGAGAAAACGAGACAAAAGATTCCACATACTACAAATTGATATCTATCACTACTTAAATATGTCAAACCATGGGCAATGGCTAAAATAGTTTTAAATCATCAGATTGTTATACTTGGACAATGCTCAAAATCTAGTTAAAATTTCGCAAAAGAATTCAATTATTTTAAAAAAATTAATAAAATTTATCCAAAATTCAATAATTTTTATAAATAATAAAATTTACACAGGAATTCAATTAATTTAGAATAGCATTTAGAAAAAAAATTTCGAAATTTCACATTAATTCAATTATTTTCACTAATAATAACATTTTTCATGGAAATTCAATTATTTAAACAATTTTTCTTCAAATCTTCGTAAGAATTCAATTGTTTTCATGAATAATAAAACTCATCGAAGAATTTCAATTATTTCTAAAATACTATTATTAATTAATCGGAAAATTCAATTATTTTCACAAATAAAGGTTTCCACAAGAATTCAATTATTTTAAATAAAATTTTCATAATATTTATTATATTTCGAAAAAATAATTATTTAAAACAATTTTTATAAAATTCTTATGAAGAATTCAATTATTTTTAAAACTAACGAAAATTTTTCACAGAAATTCATTTTTTTACACATTTTAATAAAATTTTTCATCAATAATTCAATTATTATTATCATAGATAATAAAATTGTTCCTAGAAATTAAATTATTTTTGAAAATTTGAATAAAATTTTTAGCAACTATTTAATTATTTTCATAAAAAATAAAATTCATCGCAGGATTTCAATTATTTTTTTAAAACAATTTTACAGGAATTGTTCAAAAAATGTAATTTCAATTCCTCGAAAAAATCAATTATTCAAAAAATGTTTTTTTTTTTAAATTCTTTGTAAGAATTCAATTATTTATTATAATATTAGAATTTTTCACAGGAATTCAATTATTTTCAAATATTTTAATAAAATTGTTAAAAATAAATCATTTATTTTAAATTCAATTTTAATTAAATTTTTTTGAAATAATTCAATTATTCTTCTAGATTTAAATGAAATTCTTCCCAAGAATTCAATTATTTATATAAATAATTCTTCGAAAGAATTCAATTATTAAAGATGAATAACAAAATTATTTCTAAAAAATTAAATTATTTTGAGGCATTTTAATAAAATTCTTTGCAAAATTCAATTATTTTCATAAATAATAATATTCATTACAAGAATTCAATTATTTTTAAAATTATTTTTAAAAATTCTAATAAATTCGTTCGCAAGAATTCAATTGTTTTTATAAAAAATAAATATATGTTTTGTAGGAATTCATTTATTTTCAAAAAAAAATTTAATAAAATACTACAAAGACATTCAATCGAATCGTGAATATTTCGAAAAAGTCTCAACTCGGAGTTTTTTCAAATTTCACTTTTTTGCATTATTACACATTCATTGACGTTTTCTTAAAAGGAAAATTTCATCTGAGTTACTTTTAGAGGAGAAAAATGTATTAAAGTGTGTTTTCCTTTGACTTTAAACCTAAGATTGTTTGTGCTCTAACCTAATGCTGAATTGTTTTTAAGTTAAAAGAAATTTAATTCATTTTAAAATTAAATAAATAAATAAATTGTTTCTCGATAATAAAGCATTTCATAAATATATTTTTATGATTGAAACGATTAAATTTTTTTCATGAATTTCGAAAAAGACTCAACTTTGATAACTGTATTTTCAATTTTCTCCAACTTACTGTTATTAAGGGCAATTTTTTTTATCATTTTCTCATATAAAATAGCATCTAGTTACTACGAAAAAAAGCTGGACTCTTTTAATTAAAGCTGTTTGAAATAAACAGTTTTTTGTCATTTTGTGTCTCTTATGTAAAAATTAAAAATACTGAGTTGAGCCTTTTTCGAAATTCAATTATTGTCGAAAATTTTAATAATTTAAATTTAATTTAATTTAATTTAATTTAATTTTTTTTTTTATTATTTTAATTTTTTTTTTATAAAAACTTTTCGAAATTCAATTATTTTTAATATCTACATACTATTTTAATTCAATTTCCAAACAGAATTCAATTATTTCAAAATGTTTTCTAAAAATCTTCATAAAAATTTAATTTTTTTTTATGGATAAGAAAAATTTCTCAGGAATTCAATTATTCAAATTAGAATTTGCATAAAATTAGTCGAAAGGAATCAATTATTTAAATTAGTATTTGCATAAAATTAGTCGAAAGGAATTAATTTATTTAAAAATTTTTATAAAATTCTTCGCAAAAATTAAATTATGTTTTAAGAAAAAAATTTTTGATGATATTTAGGAAAAAGTCATGAAAATAAAATATAGAATAGAATTTTTGTCCAGTTTTGTGAAGTGTATAAAACGAGTTTTTTTTTTGGTTGTCAAGTTTAATTTTTCGATAGCTACTATTTTACTACTTTTTTTTGTTTGAAAGCTACTTTTTGCTACTTTTTTAAAAATTAATTATCAAGTTCAAAGTTTGCTATGGTCACAATTTAGTAAATCATGGCGAACGACAAAAATATTTAAGAAACCTGAAAATTTACATATTTTTTATATTTTCGATTTTTGTAATGGAAGCAAAAAATTTTTTCCACAATTAACGAAAAAAACACCTAGTGATGGAAGACGCATAATTTAATCGTGAGATTGTTGAAAAGAGATTTTCTACGAAAACTGATGTTAAATCCGATCCAATTAGAGTCTCGTTCTTGGAGTTAATTTCAAGCCGAGCCCGAGCAACTTGGGGGATAATGTTCCTAAGCTCCGATGTGCTTTTGCAACGGGCTGCCAGTTTCAGACGTGCCCGCTTAGTACGATAAGCATGATAAGCGAAGGGTTTGCTTTTCTGCTGCTAATTAACGTTGAATAATTACTCTCTCTCAGTGGCATTTCAATGTCTTTTAATTGACGAAGAACAATATAACAAAACATATCTCCATTAATACAGTTTTTAATTCAAGTTCCTCAATTCTCGCGCCCAACCATCAACAGTTCCATAATGAAACTAAATCCCTCTTATGACAGACATTCGTAAAAAATTTTATTTTAAAATTTAAACATTCTAAATTTTGATTAATTTAGAAGATTAAAATAATCAATCAGAATTTAATTCTTCTATTGAAATTCAGGTCAGGAACTTATAATGGATTTGTGTAAACTTTTTTTTCAAATGATAGTTGTAGAGTAATTTTTAAGGGGATGAGGAGATGAGATTAAATTAAGTCGACGTTGAAAGGAGAACCAGAACGATAATTCCGCGCATTTTGAGGAATAATCAAAGATCCAATTTTATCCGTGAGAACAACTATACTTTCTGTCACTGGAATATAAGTGCAGAAACTACAAATGCTCATACGAATGCAATCTCTTTCCCTTGTATTTAAGTTGAATAACTGCTGATGGTAAAACCCGTGAGAAAGTGCACATTTTACTTTGAGGATTATTGTCTAACTATGCTATCTATGCACAGAATTCAATGTTCACGAATATAATTCAATTTCCATGAGTAGAGAAAATTTAAAATTAAAAATTGATATTTATTGTGGTGAGTTATTAAAAGATAGAAAAAAAAATTTCTTTTCTTGCGAGAACTTTGATTCCTATTTTTTTATTTTTATGTTTTCCGATCAAGATTTTTTGGACGAGGATCAGATATTGATAAACACCGACGAGAACGTGTTTTGATTTGGCTGACGAAAAATTTTATTTTAATTATTTTATGTATTAAGTTTGAAGTTTTTTTTAATAAATTTGATCTTTCTGGATTTTGAAAAACTTAAAACAGATTCGTGATCAGCGACCCAAAAAAAACCCCGAGCAACATATTTTAGGCCAATTGGATCAATTTTTCATAATTTCGTCCGCCATATTTGATCCGCCATTTTGAATTTTGAAAAACTAAGTTCGAATCGACTTAAGATGGTGTCAAAGTCGATGCGATTTTCCCATTGAAACTCAATGTAAAAATCCAATCGACTTTGACATCCCCTTAAATAAAGACCATCCTTAAATAATAATTAACTACGATTAATGAATACGAAGATTAATATCTTCGTCTTCTTTCATTCATTCTGTCCACAATCTAAAGTTAGTTTCTGTGTATGCTTTTGTTTTTTTTTTTCTTTAAAAAATATTGTTTGACAAATCGAAAATATACAGGTATTTTTTCATGATTTATAATAAAATAATATTACAAATTAGAAAATTAAAAAAAAATTGTAATTAACAAATAAAAAATATATCCATTTTGTTTGTTATATGCTTTTTTCTATAACAAATTTCGTTTGACTGATCTAAATTATTATGCAAATTATTCCCTTTTTTATTTATAAAAAATACTAAAAAATTGTTAATTGTTAAAAAATTTTGAATAAGAAGTAGGAAATATACCCATTTTATGCATAATGATTATTTCTCTATAACAATATTGTTTATAAAATCATTTTTTTTTTCTTTTGGGAAGAAATACATTAGATATTCCTGTTTCTTAATATTTTTGTAGAAAATTCTCCATTTTCATAAGGAAATAATTTTCATCAATTCTATTTCTTAATTTCAATTGTTTTAATAAAATTCAAAGTTTTTTAAAAATAAAGGAAAAAAATGTTTATAAATTATATTTGTCAATTAGAAAATTTAATTGAAAGTGAAACTGAAATTTTTTTAAGTTTTAGAAAATAAAGGAAAAAATTTTATTGACAAAAAAGGTTCTGTTAAATTTATTTACGAATATCTTCAATTGCAACATTATTCGAAAACAATAATTTCTTTTTTAAATATTTAAAATATTTTTAAATTTTTAATATTTTTAATTTTTATTATTTTTCCATAGGAATTAAGATTTTCAAAAATTTCAAATTCAAAACCTTCTTGAAATTAATCAACATTATAAATATTGTTATAAAATATAAAAATAACGATTACTCCGAGTCAAAGTGATCGATTTCTTTATGTTTTATAATAATTTTCAAAGATTTTAATTTGAAATCTTGTAAACATTCAATTATTTCTAAAAAAATTCACGATATAATGCTTCTAATAATACAATTTTAAAAAATTTTAACTGAAATTCATTTTTAAAATAAATTTTTATTAGAAAATTCTTTGAGAATTCAATTATTTAAATACAAAAATAAATAATTTTTTGAATAATTGAATGTTTCTCAAAATTAAATTCTCATAATAATAGAGAATTATATTAACAAATTTTTTAATAATTAAATTCTTTCGACCAATGTTAATAAAGTTTTTAATAATAATAACATTTTCTTAAGATTTCGACTAAACATATATTAAAAATAATTGAAATTCTGCGATAAGTTTTATTATTTATGAAAAATAATCGAATTCCTGAAAAATTTTTAATGAATCTTGAGGAGAATTTTTTATCAATTCTTCATAATTCAATTTTCTTTGTGTTTTTAACAAAAATTCTTTTATAAATCCATTATTTTTAATAAGTAATTAAATATATATAATGACAAATTTAACTAATTTTAGAAAATTTTATGATAGTTATTCAAGATTTAAGTTTATTTATAAAGAAATTTTTGTCAGAAACTGAAAGAATTGAAGGTTTTGTATTAGAATTCGTGGTAATTTTATAGTTTATGAGTCAAACAAAAAAAAACACAAAAATTCAGAATTTTCTTATAAATTCTAAAAATTTAATTTTTTTCAGTACTTTTAATAGAAATTCCTGACTTTTCCGTGAATTCCTTATGTCAAAATATATGAATATTATAATTATAATAATATTAAAACTATATATTCCAACTCATATTTTATTTTTATAAAAAAAATTGAATTAAAAATTTTTACGATTTATTTTTTTTAAAATTGCTAACTAACTATAATAATTTGAATGTTTTTTCATTCATTCACTTTTTCTGTTCCTCAAAGTCTAAAGTTGTCTTTTGTTTATACTTTTCTTTGTTGTTATCTTTAGAAATTATTAATAATTATTTTAAATTCTAAATTCTTTGATTGTATATTATATTATTATGATATAATTATTTTTATTTTATAATTTATTCAAAATTGTAATGACAAATAGAAATTATCATAATTTTTTTCACTCCTTTTAATTAAAAGACTGAAATTTTGTTAAATATTACGTTTTGTCAAATTGAAATTATGCAGATTTTTGTTCTTCACTTCTAAGCAAAATTAGAAAATTGTTATACAACTGTGATTAAGAAATAGAAAATTTATTTATTTTGTATTATTTTTATTTATGAATCACAATTCTTTAAAAAAAAATTATTATTTTGTTTTAGAAAAAGAAGAAAAATATTTGCACAATTTCTATTTTTAATCTTATTTTTGGAACAGGATTTTACACAGGAATTAAGACATTCAAAAATTTCAAATTCAAACCTTTTTTAAATTAAACAACTTATAAAAGTATTGTTATAAAACATGAATATATCAATTGCTCCGACTCGAAGACTCGGAGTAATTGATTTCTTCATGTTTTCTAATAATTAAAGATGACCAAGTAATAAAATAATTATTCTTTATTAAAAGAATATTGTCATTACTGTAACTTCATCAAAATTATTTTCATAATTTTCATTCGATTATTTTTTTCTAGAATATTAAATTATTTTTTTATGAAAATAATTGAATTCCTTAAAAAAATTTTATTATTTATAAAAATAATTGAATTCTTGTAAAATTTTTATTAATTATGAAAATAATTAAATGTTTGCATACAATTTTATGAAAATTTTTTTTTAAATAATTGAATTCTTTTTGGAAAATTTTATTAAAATAGTAGATATCGAAAATCATTATGAAATTAGAAAAATGCATTTTATTTTTGAAAATAATTGAAATTAGGACAAGAATTTTTTTTGACATTTATAAAAATAATTGAACTTTGGAGAAGAATTTTGTCATTTATAATGATAATTGGGATTTTTACGAGAATTTTTTTCAAATTTTGAACATAGTTGAATATTAGGTGTAAGAAGAATTTTATTTTTTAAAAATAATTGAATTTTTGCAATTATTTGTAATTTCTCAAAAATTGAATTTTTTTAGTGTTTTCAACAAAAATTTAAATTAGAAAATTTTTTAAAACTGATAATTTTATTTTAAAAAGGCAGTAAGAAGTTACCCTCACGAATTGTTGCTAGATTTATTTAAAAAAAAGCGAGTGAGAAGTCAGCCGCTAGTTCATTATATAAAGTGTAACTTTATTTCATTAATCTCTAAAGTTTGATTAAAAAAATATTAAATTATAAAAATGATGTCTAATATTATCTGAATTATCTTGGCTTTATAATCTCTCTGGGCAATAATATGTACCACTTTCGTTACGTCAATTCGACTTCATCTAATCCGGAAGCCCTTTAGTTTATCGAAGTGGAAGTTTCAAAATCTAATTGCTTCCTAGGCAAACCTGATACCTGTAATCTGGTCTAAGTTTTGGCTTCGACATACTTTGACGCATAGTCGAGAATTTGAAGCGACTTATGTACAACTTTGCGGAGAACAAGATGCAATGGAAAATTCTCTCTCTCTCTCTCTCTCTCTCTCTCTCTCTCTCTTTCTCTCTCTTTCTCTCCATCTCACTCGCCTCTTCCTTTTGACACTTTCAAAAAGATTATCTTCAACTTTCCACTTTTGGTAATGCATCAATCTTAAGCGGCAATGTGGTAAAAATTGCAATAGTGTGGAAAATCGTAAACTTACCTCCATAAAATACTTTTTATATAATATAGTTATTTGAGAAATTGAAAGAGGATTTTGCGTTTTATCGAATTTCCTGCTGCAGGGATTTTTTCGATGCCTTTGGAGTCATATACACAACGACTAATGGTGCGACAATATTTATAGAAATAAATATAGTACTTTTTCGCAAGGAATATAAATAAAGTAGAATTGTATCAAAATTTTATTTGTTGGAGAAAAAAAGGGAAATGAAAAAAGAAAATAAAGAAAAACAATAATCGTTTTGAATTTCGATGGATTTAGTGAGAGGATTTCTTGGATTGTCAGATGTTAGTGCGACAAATTATAAAGTCTCAATCCGTTTGGTCAGATTGGTTTACGTCGACAGACGCGCGCGCGTCACGAGGATTTGATTTGAATTTGCATTTTAATGCAATTTACGGATAAGTCTCTTTTAATTAGTAGAACACGATAATCAATGCAAAGCCCTCGGTTTTAATTAATACCAGTAGAATGTCTATAGACGTATTTTAATAAATTATGCATTAAAACGTTTTTGGAAAATGTTGATTCCAAATTCGATATTGAATTTGTTTCTTCGTTATGAATAAAGCAGCGATTTAAGTATCACGCAGAAAAATCGAATTCGAAAATACTGACTGCTATTATACATTTCGATTTCCCACGTGGAAATTATGGTGAACAATCCAATGAAAAAAAACTAGTTTTCTAATATTTTCAAACCATAGGAAGAAAAATCTAGTTTTCTAATTTTTTCAAACAATGGGCAAAGTATGACGAAGCATGGAAAAAAAAATTGTTTATATTTTCAAACCATCGGACTTCGTACTCGATAATTAATTTTTAAAAAGTAGCAAAAAGTAGCTATTTCAAACTAAAAAAAGTAGAAAAAAAGTATAGCTATCAAAAAATTAAACTTGACGTCCAAAAAAACTCATTTTATACACTTCACAAAACTGACGAAAATTCCATTCTATATTCTTCTAATTTTATTATTTTTTTTTTTATTTTTTTTATTTTTTTACTTTTTCCTAATTTTCATCAAAAATATTTATTTCTTTCTTATCCTGCTAATAAATTGAACTCCTGCCACGAATTTTTGTAATTCATGAAAGAATTTCATTATTTGTAAAAATAATTTAATTCTTGCGAAGAATTTAAAAAATTTTTTAAATAATTGATTTCTTTTGACTAATTTTATGCAAAATTCTAATTTAAATAATTGAATTCGTGAGAAATTTTGATTCTCCATGAAAAGAATTGACTTCTTACGAAGATTATTACAAAAGAATTTTTAAATAATTGAATTCTGTTTGGAAATTTTATAAAAATAGTAGATGTTGAAAATTCTTGAATTGCGAAAAGTTTATAAAAATAATTAAATTTTACAAAGAATTCTATTAAAATTTTTAATAGAAAATAATTGAATGGCTGTGTGGCATTCTATCAAATTTTTTTGAAAATAATTGAATTACTAAAATGCATTTCATTATTTATGATTTATGAAATTAATTGAATTCTTTCGAACGATTTTATTAGAATTTTTTAAAATACTTGAATTTACAAGAAAAAATTTATTGCTTTTAAAAATAATTAAATTCTTGTGTTGAATATTGTTATTTATGAAAATAATTGAATTTTGCGAAGAATTTTATTAAAATGCCTCAAAATAATTGAATTTTCGGGAATAATTTTCTTATTTATCTTTAATAATTGAATTGTTTCGAAGAATTATTTATGTAAATAATTGAATTCTTGGGAAGAATTTTATTAAAATCTAAAAGAATAATTGAATTATTTCAAAAAAATTCAATTAAAATAGAATTTAAAATAATTGATTTCTTTCGAACAATTTTATTTAAATATTTGAAAATAATTGAATTCCTGTGAAAAATTATAATATTATCTATAGTAAATAATTAAATTCTTCCAAAGAATTAAAAAAAACATTTTTTAAATAATTGATTTTTTCAAGGAATTGAAATTAAATTTTTAAGAATAATTACATTTTTTGATCAATTCGTGTAAAATTGTATTAAAAATATTTGAAATCCCGCGATTAATTTTATTATTTATGAAAATAATTGAATAATTGCAAAGAATTTTAATAAAATTTTCAAAAATAATTAAATTTCTGTGAAAAATTTTTGTTAATTTTAAAAATAATTGAATTCTTCATAAGAATTTTACAGAATTTTTTTTAATAATTAATTTTTTCGAAATATATAACAAATATTCTAAAAATTTCATTTTAAATAATTGAATTCTTGTGGAAAACTTTATTTGTAAAAATAATTAAATTTTTCTATTAATTAATTTAAAGTGGTATTAAAAAAATAATTGAAATTCTTCGATGAGTTTTATTATTTATGAAAATAATTGAATTCTTGCTTAGAATTTTATGAAAATTTTTTTTAAAAAATTGTATTTCCTTGAAGAATGTTATTATTAGTGAAAGTAATTGAATTATTGTAAAGAATTGTATGAAATATTAAAAATAATTGAATTTGGAATATTTTTTGAAAATAATTCTCGAAGTTTGGAATAATAATGATCAAATTATGGACGAAGAATAATCTAATTTTTATGTCTTATAAACAAAAGTTAAGGTTTCAAAAAATATTTTTAATTCTAAAATTTAAAGTTTGAAATTGAATAATATTAAATCCCTTATTCTCTTATATATAGAAATAAGGAAAGAAAGATCATTCCCGGATGAGAAGATTAGGAGAATAAAAAAAAGGAAAAAGGAAAAAGGAAAGAAATGGAAAGGCAGTCAAATAAAAATTCCCCGTGTCTTGGGAACCGCAGCTGGCAATAATTGTGAATTAAAGCCAATTTCTTTATCCTTCTCTTCCTCGAAAGGCAAATACCCGGATATTTGATCAAACAAACTCTTCGGTTTCCTTGAGTTTGGCAGGATCAAATAAAAAGGAGTGGAACCTCGCGCGCACTTCGGTCCAACCCTCTTTTACATTTAATCACGTGGTGGTTGTCTTTCGATTTGAAAATCGACTAGAAAGAAATTTTTTTTACAAAAATAAATCAAGAAAACATAAAAAAAAGGGAAAATTCACATTTATATATATATTTTTCTTTTTTTCCCCCATCTTCTAAAATTAAACTTTATTTCACAGAGTGTCAGTTGCACAAAAGATGGAAGTGTGTTTCATTGGTTTGAAAAAAATTTCTCTAAAAACATGAGTGGATATTTTTTAAACAAAATAATAAAAAAAAGAGAGATAGCTCACGATGTAAAGCACAGCTTCGGAAATTCGATTTTATCAACAACAAAGTAAGTTATTTTCGTTGCCCGGCGGCTTTCAACGGTGGGCGCAATATATTGTCAGAGCGATTGATCTGCTTCCCTCTTTCGTTTCATAATTATGCAAATTCTCTTTCCTGTCGCTATTTTTCCCACCGTATAACGAGGACGTTTTTTTTTCATTTTTTTGTTAGTAGGAGACTTTGCGCCCACCCCCGCCGCACCTGATTGGTGAATATTTGCAATGGTACTACCGCACGCTAACTATAAGAAGAGAAAAAAAAATTAAAATCAAGATTTAAACTTTGGTTATGCTTTCAGTAACAAGCAAACACTTATATCCTTAAAGAAACGTATATATCCGTTTTTCAAGTGTCCCTTTAAAAATTCAAAATTTTTTTCCCCTTAAATTGAAAAAAATGAAATACGATATCAATCTTTTCATTTTTTTTAACTTATCCTAAATTTTTTTCTAAAAAATCTTTTCTAACAAGAAAGAAAAGAAATTTAAAATTTGCGGTTTCATGTTCCCTTCAAGCAGATATATACTTGTCCTCCTCACGTTGTTAATAATAATAGGGTGAATTAAATGGAGTTTCGTGTCTCACCGTCTATTTAAAGCTCATCAGTGAAGAGGACTTAGTAAAGGTAATACGAAACCAAGCATTTAGTCAACTACGAATCGTCAAATTAATTGCCCCCCCCCATCCAAAAACGTGACCCCCTTTACGAAAACCCGATTATTATGGATTCCAAAGCTGTCCATCAATGGACTACAATAGACACTGGAAGTACTTCGTTCCAAGTACCAATGATTAATTAAACGCTAATTAAAGTGTACTAGCAAATGCAGAAACACAGCTTACATGAAATCATCTCAACATTGACATTTAAATTAATTAGACAACATAAAGCAGAATTATCCACACAAAGCATTTAATTTAATCTCCACCAATTAATTAGCCGATATTGTCTTATAAAAATAATATTATTAATAATAATAAATTAATTATATTAATTAAATAAATGAATGTTGTAGACCTTATTGTTAAAATTAAGATAATATTTAATAGACCAATAAAGGCCACAAAAATATTATCTTGATTAATTAAATAAGTTAATAAAATAATATAATAATATAATAATATAATAATATAACAATAAAATAATAATATTAGAAGTAAGTAGATATTTCGATCCGTGAAAGGTAAAAGTGTAGACAAATTGGTTTTATCTCATATTTATTATTTAATAATATCATTATACTAAATTATTTCTTATTATTTTTCCATAGGAATTAAGATTTTCAAAAATTTCAAATTCAAACCTTCTTGAAATTAATCAACATTATAAATATTGTTATAAAATATAAAAATAACGATTACTCCGAGTCGAAGTGATCGATTTCTTCATGTTTTATAATAATTTTCAAAGATTTTAATTTGAAATCTTGTAAAAATTCAATTATTTCTAAAAATTCACGCTATAATGCTCTTAATATTCAATTATCTAAAATTTTAACTAAAATTCCTTTTTTAAAATCAATTTTTATTAGAAAATTCTACGAGAATTCAATTATCTAAATACAGAAATAAATCATTTTTTGAATAATTGAATGTTTCTCAAAATTGAATTCTCATAATAGAGAATTATATCAAAATTTTTTTTAATAATTAAATTCTTTCGACCAATTTGAATTTGACTAAAATTTTTAAGAATAATTACATTTTTCGAGGATTTTGATTAAAAATGTATTAAAAATAATTGAAATTCTGCGATGAGTTTTATTATTTATGAAAAATAATTGAATTTCTGATAAATTTTTAAAAAATTGATTTTTTTCGAAAAAATGTATGCGAAAGCATTTTTAAATAATTGAATTCCTTTGAAATTTTTATTGTTTATGAAAATAATTAAATGTTTGCGTAGAATTTTATAAAAACTTTTTTTTTAATTTCATTGAATTCTTTTGGGGGATTTTATTTGAATTTTTTTAAATAATTAAATTTACAAGAAAAAATTTATTACTTTTGAAAATAATAGAATTCTTGTGATAAATATTGTTGTTTATGAAAATAATTGAAATTTGCAAAGAAATTCATAAAAATACCTCAAAATAATTGAATTTTCGGGAATAATTTTGTTATTTATCGACATAATTGAATTTTTTCGAAGAATTATTATTTATGTAAATAAATGAATTCTTGGGAAGAATTTTATTAAAATCTAAAAAAATAATTGAATTCTTTAGACAAAATTGATTAAAAATTGAATTTAAAATAATTGATTTCTTTCGAACATTTTTATTAAAATATTTGAAAATTATTTTTGTGAATAATTGAATTCTTGTGATGAATGTTGGTTACTTATGAAAACTGTACCAGAATTCAATTATTGAAATACAAAAATAAATTATTTATTGAATAATTGAATGTTTCTTAAAATTTAATTATTATAAAGAATTTTATTAACAAATTTTAAAATAATTGAATCCTTTTGAGGAATTTTAATAAAATCTTTTAGAATAATTACATTTTTCAAGGAAATTATTCAAGGAAATTAAAATTGTATTAAAAATAATTGAAATTCTGCTATTAGTTTTATTATTTCTGTAAATAACTGAATTATTATGAAGAAAATTATAAAAAATTTGTAAATATTTGAATCCCTGTGAAATTTTTATTATTTATGAAAATAATTAAATTTTTGCGTACAATTTTATTAAAATTTTTTTTAAATAATTGAATTCTTTTGGGTAATTTTAATAAAATAGTAGATACTAAAAATCATTGAAATGAGGAAAATTTTTTGAAAACAATTGAAATTTTGACAAGAATTTTATTAAAATTTTTGAAAATAATTAAATTTTAAGAATATGTCATATTATAGCTTCATTAATTAAGAAAATTGATCAAAAAACCTATTAAAATAATGTTTAAGTGTTTCTGATTTATGAAAAAAACTATTACAATGTATTGAATTGTTTAAACAATTAAGTGTTATTTTTTTTATTTACTATAGGGTTGGATATTTATTTAGGCTTAGAATTATTTATGGTTAGAAATTTCTAGTTTTTTTTCAATTGTGCAATTTTTCATGAGTAAAATATATCTACTGATGATAAAAAATAAAAAAAAATTTATATTAAAACTGTTTAAACAATGCATTGTTGTTATTTTTTTCATAAAGTGCACAATTGAAAAATTAAAAACTATAAATTGTTTAAAGAGTGGTTAAATAATAAATGTTTAGTTTTTCTATTATACTTGAGTGTTTTAATTATAAAAAATTGCACAATTGAGAAAAAACTAGAAATTTATAGTTTTAAGTACAGTAAATTGAAAAATTAACATAATAAATTGTTTAAACGAAGTTTAAATAATTAATTTTTAATTTTTCTTTGATACTTGAATGTTGTAGTTACAAGAAAATGCACAATACAGAAAAAAAATATCTAGCCCTAAGTACAGTTTATGACAAAAATAATAACAATTAATTGTTTAAACAATTTCAAAATAAATTATTTTCTATTTTTTATCATCAGTAGATTTTTTACTCATGAAAAATTGCACAATTGAGAAGAAACTAATAATTCCTAACCCTAAGTACAGTTTGTGAAAAAAACAACAATTAATAGTTTAAACAATTGTTTAATTAATTTATTTTTTATTTTTTATCATCAGTAGACGTTTCACTCATGACAAATTGCACAGTTGAAAAAAAACTAAAAATTTCTAGCCCTAATTCCAGTTTATAAAAAAATAAGAACAATTAATTGTTTAAACAATTTAATAAATTGTTATACTTTTTTTATAAGTCAGAAACACTCAAACATTATTTTAATAGGTTTTTTTTATTCATTTTCTTAATTAATGAAGCTAATAAAAAATATTTTTTACCATTTAATGATTTTTTAAATACTTATTGTTATTAAAAAAAGATTTAAAAACACAAATTCAAAAATCGGTTTCGAGGGATCGATAGTGAATTTGTTTACGAAGGTTTAGAAAAAAAGAAAAATCGTTTTGGTCAATAATAATCATGACCTGCAGAGTAATAGAGTTAAACCCGAGGGTTTTTGGGGTCGTTGATTACGAATCTGTGGTCCAATTTCCAAAATTCAAAATGGCGGATCCAATATGGCGGACAAATTTTTAAAAATTTATCGGATTCGGCTGAAATTTGTCACTCAGGGGTTTTTGGGGTCGCTGATAACGAATCTGAAGTTCAATTTAAAAAATTCAAAATGGCAGATCCAATATGGCTGACGAATTGTTAAAAACTCCTTGGATTCGACTGAAACACGTTTTTTAGCTTTTATTGTAGTTAGGGTCACATATTGACCTACCAAATGAAACTTAAAAAATTTTTTATTACAAATATTTTGAATTAACATTATTTTTGCGATAATTTTTTTACATACCTGTTGAAGTTTATTGATTTAACATTTTTTTATAATCAATATTATTATTTCTTTTTTGTGGATAAAATATTGTAACCTAGATATAGTTTTATGAGAGAAAAATTTTGAAATTGGTTTTAAAAGTGAAAAGACAATCACGATTTTCTGAAGAGAGTGAGTAGGGTCGCCTTATGTAGAGTAAGAAGAAAAGTGGACCTAATGGAAAGAGAAGAAGGTTGTCTGACAAAACTTTTTGCATCGCTGGCCTAGAAGTAACAGCCTCATTATCCAAATGCAGTTTCCCAAACTAAATTTTCCTTGACATGTTTCCCAGAACGTTTTTTTCAGCAAACTTCGATGTATTTTCTCCTTCGATACACATCTTTCATTCTTTCTCTCTCTCTACATTTTTTTTTACTTTTGCTTTGCGGTTTTGATAATAATTTTAAAAAATGTTTGAAAATTTAAATATTAAGCAACATATTTTAAACGAATTGGATCAATTTTTCATAAATTCGTCCGCCATATTGTATCCGCCATTTTGAATTTTCAAAAACTAAGTTCAGATTCGTAATCAGCGACTCCAATAACTCCTTTCTTGGTTGGTTTGTAAATAAATATTCTCTCACAGCATTCAGTAGGCTGACTGACTTATCCTTATCCAAAAATTATATTGATTTTTAATCTAATTTAAAACGAGGAAAATAGGAATATTAAAATTTTTTAATTTTTGATGAAACTATATTTTGACTAATTAAATTTAATAAGAAACGATACTTGTAATTTTATTATTTACACCTTTTATAACTCGAGTTTAAATTTCATTTATTTACAGAATTAATTAAATATTTATGGTCCGTTAAAATGCAAGTTGGTAATTTTTATTTTGTTTCCAGTTCAACATATATATAGCAGGTGTCGCTAACATTAATTATTAACTTAATGGTATTATTAACTAAAATGTAATTAATTAACTGAAGTTGAGTTGAAATTTGAAATGAAAAATTCCTTTTCAAATAGAAAGGAAAATTCTAATTAATTATTCATTTATATTACTGAAATATCAAAGAGAAGATTTAATATTGAAATAACTAATTTTTGTAAAATGTTGAATACATATATATATAGTAGACATTCGTTCAAGTTACAATAAGAGGGGTAATATGTGCACGATATGGTAACAAAAGCTAGTCTGGACAGGATAACCTGAACGTTATTTTCCTGTGAAAAAATATGAAGGACAGTAAAAGCGAATGAGTTTTCTGCGGGTGGCTCGCGAGATTTACACCCATCGACGCTCTTCCGTAAGGGGAGCGTCACTTCAAAGGGCTAAATGTTCAAGCCACACACCATGAACTGACGGAACTTTTATGCGATCATACTTTGTTCTCTCGGGCGAACATACGCGCTTGCGTAACCATGTATGTGTATATACATATATGTACACTTTACAAAGAAACGCGTCACGCTCTTCTATATGCATTTGAAGGCATTCACGTAAGCCAGCCTCACCTAGTTTCTCCATCAAGTGAAAAGGCGCTAGAACACCCGGAAGTCCTTATTTCAGATTTAAATAGAGAATGATTAAAAAAATTTCTTTTCCTTTTTCTCGTTTCAAGATTTTGAGATCAATTTGCGACTAGTTGTTATCCTCCACTTCAATTGGAAATCCCATTTAGATGTAATTATTCGTGTTCTTCTGCATGAGTGTCGTGGGTTCGTAAATTAATGCATGATTAGGTTTCCAGTAAGTTTCTTCGCACTTGCCTGCTTCGTAGTAAAAAAGGCCATATATTTTTTTAATCTTTTATCCGTTTTTCTTATTTTCGCCATCTTCTGTGACCTATTTTATAAACTTGTTATATTTTCTTTATTCTGTGTTCTTCATTTTATAACAGTTTCTCTATCCACGTAACGTGCAAGAAAAAAATTTACATTGTAGAACATATTTAAATTTCTCTTTGGGTCGCTTAATATAAGAATCAAATTTTGGAAGTTTGTTGGTCTTTGATCAATTATTATGGACAAGTCTTTTCGTATACATCACTCCTAAATCTAAATAGTTACACTTGTAACAATAACAAAAAATTAAATTTTAACTATAAATTTAGGTTGGCGCTTTAAAAGTTAAAATTCAGTATGAGCATAAGTCTGTGCAATTGTTGTTGCAAATATAAACTTGAGAATCAAGAAAATAACATTAAGAAAAAGTATTACTTTAAAAAATTAAATTCATATCACGTCACTAATGTTTTTTCAAAGTTGAATGTGAGTAAAGCATTTTCACTTTAAGTATCCATCATCGATGAAGACAGGAACTGAACGACAATAACCTATCGAATTTGATATCTTCTCGAGATTTATCATTGCTTTTTCATCTCTGATTTTACGGCACTCGAACTCGGTTACAAATTCACGTCTCTTTATTACATTATTATTGGAACGTTATTATTTTTTATTAAAACGAAAATAGAATTTATTGAAACGTCAAATTCTTTAAGCGTCCATCAATATATTATTATCATTATTGTGTCTTCATTATTATTATTATTATTTCACACTATCTAGGGTGCCAACCACCCCAATTTTCCGTATAGCTTATAAAAAATTAAAGTAAGTGAATTTTTTTTAAAACTGATTAAATTAATCGAAAAAGCATAAATTTAATATTTATGTATTGGAAAAAGTTTTCTTGTCCAAATAATGTGAAGATTTTATTTAAAAATAAAACTCTTTCTATAGTGTAACAGACTAAAATTAAATTAATTATAACAACGATTTTTAATAAAAATTTATCTCACTAATAAAATATTGAAGATTTATTTCAAATTAGACAATAAGTCAATTAAATTAATATAGAATGTCAATAATCATAATTATTACTATCACATTTTGTCAAATATTTATTTATTATTTACTGCCATTAATTACTAAGTTTAAAACGACATTAACACATAAGTAGGACATCGACAACGACGCTTCGCCTGATTAATCGTTAAATAAATGACGAACACAAGCAGTAAATATAATCAATAATTAAACACGCGGCAAAACGGATCAAAGCATATTAAATGAAGAAAACAGCAAAGCGGATATATAATGAATTTAAAGTAAAAAAAAAACAAAAAATTATTTTCAACAAGAATTTTAATTAAAGTGCTTTTATAAAAAGGGAGTCAATTTAATTAAAAAAGCAAAAGCACTGACAAGTGAAATTAATTACATGATAATAGTGCTTGTACGGCTCATTAATTTGTCATTTTAAAAATGCATTTCATTTTGTTTGACTACACATTTCTTTACGTTTTAAAAATAACAGACAAAAGGGAAAGAATAAGAAAACTTTGATAAATAAATTAATTACTGAAATTGGGTGTTATAAAATTTGTCCTCAAATTTTTATGTTTACTGTATTTTTCCATTAAATTAAGTAGAGACTTGAAAACAGTTTCTTCATTGTTGGGCGTCGTTTAGTTCCTTCTTTAAGTTTTAATATCAAAATTATCTATTAGATAATTTTTTTCATTGGTTGGGAAGAAGGAAAACTTTCGGAATTAAGACACGACTCGATCATAAGTATTTAGTATCTCTTGTGGGATTCATTTAAATTATTAAGGCATGTGTTTTTGTGTGAAAAAAAGATAAGAATAAAAAGTTAAAAAATATACAGGATGTAACAATAGGATAATTTAAATTTCTAAATATCTCGTAATTTTAGAGTTATTAATTTTTGCCAAAAATTTCCGTTTCTAGCGCAACGTACGAGGATTTATAATTTTTTTTCAACATTCTAAGATGATTGTGTAACATTAACAAGAAAGAAACTTTTTTTTTGGTGTAAAATGCTGACAAAGATGGAAAGTAATTTTTTTTATTTAGGGCATGAAAAAATAATTTACCATGTTGAGGAAACAGTGAGGAATGTGATTGTAGCGGGTTTTTGTTACGGGTTCGGGCGCGTTATCCCAAAGGAAACGAGCGCCCAAGGAAACTAGAGGACACGTCGCTCGCGTCGTTCCTGGCCAAAACGGAAAAGACGTTATCATTTCTGGCATCACGTGTATGTATGTCGGTGTGTGACTCGAATAACAAGAGAAGCCCCATGCCCTGTATACACAGACACGTTATATATATATATCTTATCGTATTCTCACAGAAATGTTAATGCGATTCGCGTCCTTCTTGTCCCATGTATTTCACTTCTGGATTTCATTTGCACCTATTTACGTCATCCCCCACAATCCATCACTTACGAAAAAAGAAATCAACCTTTTTGTCTTTTTAAATAAAAAGAGTTTAAACCCACGTTCTACACCCACTAAGCTTGTTTTTATCTCCAAGAAACACTTCTCCGCTGGTACACGAAATAAAAGTTTAATGTTGATTAATAATCGTTTTCCCTCTCGTGTTATTCTAAAAGATTGTGATTAACCTTTTAACAACCCTAGAAATTTAAAAAGTCAGAATCGACCCCCATTTGGTCGATTCTATAACTTGCCCACTTTTCACTTCCACCTACCACTTCCCTCTCTCATTTTCCAATCTCACTTCCCACTCTCAATACCCACTCTCACTTCCCACCTTACAGTTTTCACTCTTACTTCCCACCTTCCACTTTTCACTCTAACTATCCACCCTCACATCATACTCTCACTTCCCACCTTCCACTTTCCACTCTCACTACCCACTTTCCACTCTCACTTCCTACTTTACACTCCCACCTTTCACTTCCCACTCTTATTTCCCATCTTCCACTTTTCATTCCCACTTCCCACCTTCCACTTCCTACTCTTATTTTCCACCTTCCACTTTCCACTCTTATTTCCCACCTTCCACTTTCCCACCTCACTTACCACCTTCTACTTTTCACTCTGACTTCCCACCTTCCACTTTCCACTCTCACTACCTACCTTCCACTTTCCCCTCTCACTTACCACCTTCTACTTTTCACACTCACTTCCCCCCTTCCACTTTCCCCTCTCACTTACCACCTTCAACTTTTCACTCTCACTTCTCACCCTTTACTTTCCACTCTCACTTCCAAACTTCCACTTTCCACTCTCACTTCCAACCTTCCAATTTTCACTCTCACTTCCCACCTTCCACTTTCCCCTCTCACTTACCACCTTTAACTTTTCACTCTCACTTCCCCCCTTCCACTTTCCCCTCTCACTTACCACCTTCAACTTTTCACTCTCACTTCTCACCCTTCACTTTCCACTCTCACTTCCAAACTTCCACTTTCCACTCTCACTTCCAACCTTCCACTTTTCACTCTCACTTCCCACGTTCCACTTTCTACTCTCACTACCCACTCTCCACTCTCACTTCCCACCTTCCACTTTTTATTCCCCCTTCCCACCTTACAGTTTTCACTCTTACTTCCCACTTTCCACTTTTCACTCTCACTACCCACCCTCACTTCATACTCTCACTTCCAACCTTCTAGTTTTCACTCTCACTTCTCACACTCCACTTTCTACTCTCATTACCCACTTCCCACCTTCCTCTTTCCTTTCCCACTCTCCACTCTCACTTCCCACATTCCACTTTTCACTCTCACTACCCACCCTCACTTTATACTCTCACTTCCAACTTTCCAGTTTTCACTCTCACTTCTCACCTTCCACTTTCTACTCTCATTACCCACTTCCCACCTTCCACTTTCCTTTCCCACTCTCCACTCTCACTTCCCACCTTCCACTTTTTATTTCCACTTCCCACCTTACAGTTTTCACTCTTACTTCCCACCTTCCACTTTTCACTCTAACTATCCACCCTCACATCATACTCTCACTTCCCACCTTCCACTTTCCCCTCTCACTAACCACCTTCTACTTTTAATTCCCACTTCCCATCTATCACTCCTATCTTCCACTTTTTACTCTTACTTCCTACCTTACACTCTCTACTCTTACTACCCACTTCCCACCTTCCACTTCCTACTCTTATTTCCCACCTTCCACTTCCCACTCTTATTTCCCACCTTCCACTTTCCACTCCCACTACCCACCCCCCACTTCCCACTCTCACCTTCAACCTTCCATTTTTCACTCTCACTTCCCACATTCCACTTTCCCCTCTCACTTACTACTACCCACTCCCACTTCCCACCTTCCACTTTCTACTCTTACTACCCACTCCCACTTCCTACCTTCCACTTTCCACTTTCACTAGCTATTCCCACTTTCACTTTCCACTTTCACTTCCAACCTTCTACTCCTACTTCTTACTTCTATTTCCTACTTTTACTTTCCACCTTACACTTTTTACATTCACTTTCTACTCCTACCTTTCACTTCCTACTTCCACTTACCTCATTGTGTATTTTTGCACTTCCCACTCTCACTTATTCTCTTTCCCTTTCACTTCCTAACTTCTATTTTTTACATCTTTTTTTCACTTATACGCTCTATCTTCCATTTTCCACACCTTCTTGTGAAGTGTGAAATGGGAGTGAAAAGTGAGAGTTAAAAGTAGAAAGTGGAATGTGGGAAGTCAAAGTGGGAGTAGAAAGTGGAATGTGGTAAGTTAGAGATGAAAGTGGAAGGTAGGAGTAGAAATTGTCTGTGAAAAGTAGAAGGTGGGAAATAAAAGTGGGGAATAGGAGTGAGAGTGAAGAGTGAAAGTGGATAGTCGAAAGTGAGATTGGAAAGTGAAAGTGGAAAGTGAGAGGGGGAAGTGGAAGGTGGGAAGTGATAGTGGAAAATAGAAGGTGGGAAGTGGAAGTGGAAAAATTACAGAATCGACCCTGTTCTGTAACTTTCCTACTCTCACTACCACTTTCCATTCACATTTTCCACTCTTACCTTCCACTTTCGACTCTCACTTTCACTTAACACCTTCCACTTTTAACTCCCACTTCTGACCTTTCACTTTTCACTCTCACTTCCCACCATTAGGTGTGTAAAGTGAGAAAGGGAACTTAAAAGTATGAAGTGAGAGTGGAAATTAGGAGTTGAAAGTGAGAAGTGAAATTAGGAGGGGTAAGTAGAAAGGGAGAGTGTGAAGTAAAAAAAGGGGAATGGAAAGTGTGAGTGGAAAGTGGAAGGTGGGAAGTGAAAGTGGAAAGTAGGAGTAGAAAGTGAGAGTGGGAGTGGGAAGTGGAAAAGTAACATAATCGACCCCAAGGAAGAAAGACAATATTCAACAAATAGTGGAAAGTGTTAGTGAAAGTAAAAAGTGAGAGTGGGAAGTGGAAGGTGGGAGTGGGAAGTGGAAAATTTACAGAATCGACCCCAAGGAAGGAAGACAATATTGAACAAATGTAAAGGCGAAAGTAATAATGATTACACATCAATTAGGCGAATAGGAAAACTATTTCTTCTCCGGCTCAGTATAAAATTGGATGAATTTTAAAATAGTTAATTTTTTCCTGATTACATATATATTTGTATGAAAAAAATCGATTGAAAACATTTCGAGCTTTGAGGTCAAATTGTAAAAAAAAGAGGTTGATGTGGTGGAAGGGTGAGACTGGCTGAAAGCTACAGAAATCCTCGAGAACCGATACTTGCCAGATAAGCCAAGATTGGCTTCGTACCTAAAGCCGAGCTAAAGAAAGCTGTAAGTATCTAGCAACTATTCAGACGAAGACGGATATCTTTCACTTTGCGGTTCACGAGAAACATTCCGTCTTATAATCACGTCGATTGAAAAACTCTTCGGGATTAGGTTTGTAGTCGGGGAATTTTCTACAATCATCCATAATTTGGAGATTAATTTTTTTTTGACCTTTTTTTTTAATTAAAATTTTTCCAATAGTTCAGAAATTAAATATCGACTATTTTTTGCTTGATAATAATTTATTCTTAGTTGAATTACACCGAAATGATTAGGATAATATTTTTCATGACATAAAAGGAGAGAGAGGGAGAGTTTATTAAAAATAGAATTTAATTTAAAGAGAAAATATAGCTTATATTCATTAGACATTTTTATATGCAAAAGTTTGTAATTCAACATTTAATTTTTCCAAGGGAATGTTGGTTTATTTAATGTAGATGTAAAGGAAATTTGAATAAAATTTCTGACGTTTTTAATATAACACAAAATAAAGGTAATGAATTACATGGTTTTATTAATATTTAGTTTAATGTAAAGTTTTTAATAATACATTCCATTTTAAAGTTTTTAATTAAGCTTCATTGCAAATGAAAGGTAGACATCTTTAGAAGAAATTTTTTTTTCAACACGAATTTTAAAAATTTTATTGATAATGATGATTATGTTGATGATGATGTTTTTTATTTGCTTCAGGATTGATAATCATTAATTGTCTCTCTTATTATTAGAGTGACTGATTACGAAAGTGAACTTAGTTTTTCAAAATTTAAAATGGCGGTCGAAAGTTTAAATAATTAACTGATTTCATTATAAATTGGTATCATGGGGTTTTTGAGGTAGCTGATTACAAATTTAAAGAAAGTTCTTCAGAATTCAAAGGTCGAATTTATTAAACAACTTGAAACTTAATAGACAAAAAAAAATCAAAATACAATTTTTTATCAGTTAAATCCAAACACGTTCTCCCTATTTGTAATAATAATTTTGTACTTATTTTATTTACTACACTGAAAAAAAAAACTAGTAGATTTGACTACTTTTTAACTACTCTACGTAATTCAATAGGTCCTCAACTGAATTTAAATAGTTGTACTAACTATCATAAAAGCAGTTAAGACAACTAAGAATGTAGTTGGTTGAATGTGATTTAGTAGTTTATTTGACTAACTTTAAAGTAATTATAACAACTAAGATTTTGGTAGTAGATTTTACTACTTAAAATAATTCGATAGGCTTTAACGACATTTTTGTTGTAGAATTAACTATTATTTTGTTTTTAAATCTACTACTTTAAGTAGTAGATTTTACTACCTAAAGTAATTCGATAGGCTTTAACAACATTTTTGTTGTAGAATTAACTATTATTTTGTTTTTAAATCTACTACTTTAAGTAGTAGATTTTACTACCTAAAGTAATTCGATAGGCTTTAACAACATTTTTGTTGTAGAATTAACTATTATTTTGTTTTTAAATCTACTACTTTAAGTAGTAGATTTTACTACCTAAAGTAATTCGATAGGCTTTAACGACATTTCTGTTGTAGAATTAACTATTAAAAGTAGTTAATGATCTGTTTTATAAAGTAAAAATTAACATCTTTTTGTTTTTGTCAGCAACTACTTAAAAGTAGTAGAATTATTTATTATTATTTATTAATTATTATTATTACTGAAATTCATTTTTTCATCTCCTCTAGCATTCCTATTGGTCACATATACTTTATAATTTTCAACACTTATGCATATAATGGAGAAAAATCCTCAACCGCCGGGGATTGAACGCACGACCCTAACATTCGCAAACCGATAACCTAACCACCTAACCACGCTCGCACGCTACGATGGTCTGCATGAAACCTGATGACATTCTTGACATAGATCAACCGACAACTGTAGTTCATTTTACAATGTAATGTAGTAGTATTTACTACTTTTACTAGTTCTTTTTATCTTCTTTAAATTCTTATTTCTGAACTTTGCTTTATTTAAAAATGCTGTTCAATCCTTTCTAATTACTTTAAGTAGTACAATCTACTACTCAATGTAGTAAAACTTAAGTTCAAAAAGTTAAAATTATCTATTATTTTCTCACCAAAACTACTGCATTGTGTAGTAGATTTTGCTACTTAGAGTGGTTCGATAGGCTTCAACAATATTATTCATTTATTTTTATTACTCTAATGTTGTAGTCAAATCAACTACTATAACTACATAAAAGTTGTAAAGTCTATTACACGAAAAAGGTTTGACTAATAAAAAAATTAGTTCCCTCTACTACTCACGTGTTGTTTCAAATTCAACCGTATAAATTCTTTAATTCAACAATTTGGTGTTAACTATATTAAAGTAGTAAAATTTACTAGTTAAGAAAGTGTTACGTTACTTACAAAAGTAGTCCCTTTTACTACTTTCTATTTATTACTATAAAATTGTTAAATTTACTACTTATGAAATGTTGAGTAAACTATTATCTTAGTTGTTCTTACTACCGCACTGTAGTCAATTCTACAACTTACCTGCTGTTATAATTCAACTACATATATTAGTAGAATCAACTACTATTTATCAACTACATAAAAATAGTTAAATTAACTACGCAAACCGGGTTAGACTAACTAAAAAAGTAGTTGTTTTTACTACTTTTCACTTAACTACCCAAAGGTAGTTGAATTTGTCAGCCTAATTTTTTTCAGTGTACAATTTACATATTGAATATTCTTCAATTCACTACATAAAATATGTGAAATTCTCTTTCATTTTCAATTATTACTTTACAATATATTCTCAAATTCTTGGCATCATTCCCAGTCTTTTTAAAGAAATATCGTCTTTTTGTATTATGTATGGTACAAATAGGTAGAGACTTGTGCAAACTCTCCTCTTAAGCCGTAAAGGTTGTTGATTTTGGCAATGTGAACTTTTTATTTTCATGTTAGGTTATTGTTAACAAAGTATTTTCTTATTATTCAATTATACAAGACATTTAAAAATAACGTATTATTAATTATTTGAATAAATTTTTTTAATAATTAATTTTGAAGAACAATATATGTGAAAAGTTTTAAAATTATTGGAGATTAATATTTTATTCGCATATATGTAACTTAATAAAAATAACTTTTATTAAATATTCCAATAATTTTATTCAGATGTTATATAAAATTGAACAGTTTAATAATATATATTTCTATAAAAACACATGAGATAAATTTATAGCACAAATATTAGTCTGGATCATTTATATTTAAAGCAAGTTTGCCGTATTCCATTTAAAATACAATTTAAAATTGATTGATTGATAATAATCAATCTTTCACTTCCACGTGACTATATAATATTTAATTGTTTTAAAAAATTAATTGTTATACATTGTAATTGTTATAAACAATAAACTGTTATACATTATAATTTTAAAACAATTAAAAAACATTGATTATTTGGTTGAATAGTTAATTAATTAATAAGTTAAAGAAGCTGTTTAATTATTAATAACAAGTGTTAAAACCAATGAATAAACTATTTATGAATTATTATTTAATAACAATCAATGAAATAACTATATTAAATTAAAAATTAATTTTAATTATCTGACTGTTGTACTCTCTGCTTCAGTAATTAAGTAAATAAATTTGTAAGATTAAGTGAATTATAGATTTTAACAATATTAAAGTACTAAAGTATTATTTACATTTTTATTAAAATCGAATCAAATCACAACTAAGTATTCTTGTACAAATGACGAATATGAGCGGTAAATTTTGAAATGACATACATAAATTCATGCAAATTCATATAATAAAAGCTAACTCTTAAGTATGAAATTTCATTTTAACATCGAGATTCTAAGACAGCTAATTTGCAAAATTTACACTTGCTAAAAGCGGAATATCTTATTCAGACCTTTTCTCGATATGCATAAGAAATGTGTATTAAGCACATTGAAGAATGTTCATTAGAGCAGTTAGTAAATATCCTCAAGTAAAATGTCTCAGATGAAAATAAAAAATTCGTATATTTTATTAAAATATTGTATTAGTACAAGTGAATTAATATTTATTAATCTTTTATCGCTGTAATCTTTTTATATCTATTAGCGACTCAAAGTAATTATACGTATTCATTTCCGCATGAATATAGTGCATTTTATTTTTTTATTTTTTTTTTCATTTTATTTTTCGGAAATAGTCTAGAATTAATCTCTTAATCTATCGTCACATCAGGGTTGCCATAAATATTTATTTTTATTTTTCCCTGACTTTTCCCTGATTTCCAGACAAAATTCTCACTTTTTTCCTGACCCTAAAAAATATTCTGATTCACTCTAAAAATTATTAGAAATTAAAAAAAATGTTCTATTACATTTATTTACAAATTTCATTAATTGTAAAATTATTCAAAAACATCAATAACTTCTTTTTTAAATAAATATTTAATCATTATTATTTTTCCGTAGGAATTAAAATTCTTCAAAACATTCAAATTCAAACCTTTTTGAAATTCAACAATTTATAAAAATATTATTGCAAAACATAAAGAAGGCGATCACTCCGAGTCGAAGACTCATGTTTTGTTATAATTTAAATTACCATGAAATTTTTCAAAAAAAAAAAAATTTAATTATTTACAAAAATCCTAATAAAATCCTACGCAAAAATTCAATTATTTTTAAAAGTAGTAAATTTTCTGAAAAAAATTCAATTATTTGAAAAAATTGTAATAAAATTCATTGCAATAATTCAATTATTCTCATAAATAATAAATCGATTATTCGGTAATTCATTTTTTAATCAATTTTTATTAGAAAATTCTAAAAGAATTCAATTACTTAAATTAAAAAAAAAATAATTTATTGAATAATTGAATGTTTGTTAAAATTGAATTCTTTTGACAAATTTTAATAAAATTTTTAAGAATAATTACATTTTTCGAGGAATTGTATAAAAAATTAATTAAAATCCTGCAATGATTTTTATTATTTATGAATATAATTAAAAATTTTCCCAAAAATGTTATTAAAATTTTTCTAAAATAATTGAATTTCGGTGAAGAATTTTATTATTATTTATAAAAATAATTGAATTCTTGAAAAAACTTTGTTAAATTTTTTTTTAATAATTGAATTCATGCGACAAATTTTATAAAAATCTTTTTAAATAATTGATATTTTTCGAAAAATTTTATGAAATTTTGTATATTAAATAATTGAACTCATGTGAAAGTTTTATTATTTATGAAAATAATTGAATTATTGCAAAGAAATTTATTAAAAATTTTATAAATTATTGAATTCCTGCGTAATTTTAACAAGAATTTTATTCAAGTTTTTAAAAATAATTGAATTTTGAAGAAGAAGTTTATTATTTATAACGATAATTGAAATTTAGAATAAAATTTTAAAAAAATTTCTAAAAATAATTGAATATTGAAGAATTTTATTATTTAGAAAGATAATTGACATTTTTAAAAGAATTTTTTTTTTTAATTTTTGAACATAATTGAATTTTTGCGAAAAATTTTATTACTTTTGAAAATAATTTAATTCTTCCAACGAATTTTATTCAAGTTTATAAAAATAATTGAATTTCGGTGAAGAATTTTACTGTTTCTAAAAATAATTAAATTCTTGATCAGAACTTTGTTAAATTGTTTTTAAATAATTGAATTCATGCGACGAATTTTATAAAAATCATTTTACAAAAATTGATATTTTTCGAAAAATTTTATGAAATTTTGTATATTAAATAATTGAACTCATGTGGAAATTTTATTATTTTTGAAAATAATTAAATTATTTCAAACACAATTCAATTTTGGAGAAGAATTTTATTATTTTTAAAGATAATTGAAATGAGCAGAATTTTTTTTAATTTTTGAATAAAATTGAATTTCTGCGAAAAATTTTATGACTTTTCAAAATAATTGAATTTCTGGTATTATTTGTAACTTTTCAAAAATTCAATTTTTTTATTATTTTTAACTAAAATTCTTTTATCAATCTAGTATTTATGAAAATTGTAAAAATTATTCATTAAATAATTTATAAGTCATAATTTTATGATAGTTCTTGTAAAATTAAATTATTTAAAATGAAATTCTGGTCTAAAATAGAAAAAATTCAAGGTTTTGTATTAAAATTCTTGGTAATATCATTGTTTACGAAGCGAACAAAAAAAATCATGAAAATTCAGAGTTTTGTTATTCATTTTTGAAATTCAATTTTTTCCAGTAATTTTACTAGAAATCCCTGACTTTTCCCTGAATTCCCTGACCTGTGGCAACCCTGCACATTCAAGCCTAATCGTGAGTCGCAGCGACTTTCGTACGTGGTGGGGGAGAAGGCAAGCGGTGCGAGCTTTGTGCGCAGTCGTCAGTCGACGCATGCGCATATAATGCATAACGCGAAAAACTAACTGGATTTCTAGTATTCATCTAAAAATTAATGAAATTAATCTAGCAATTATTTCAAAGGCTGACAAGAACAATTCTAATAAAATAATTAATGATCAACAATTTCTAAAATTACCATGTAATTCTCAAAGAGAGACATTAGCAATAAAAATTTTGTACCAGAGTTAATTTTTTTTTTCTTTTACGATGAAATATGTATTATTATCCACTAAGAGTTGTTAACTCAAACGAGGTGAACGTAAATGTGATATTGTCACAGTTATAGAGGGACAGAAATGTTAAAAGTGGATAGTCTTACTGTTATGATGAGTAATTTATACATAAAGTTCATATAACATGACCCGATTCGCCATGAAAAGCCACACACAACGATGCGACGAGCGCCATTTAATGGCCGTCACTCGGCACTTCCTGCTACAGGGATTTCCTCCCTCTTCTCTCTATTTCTCTGACTTGAGAGAGTATACCGAGAAATGGAATGAGGTGGAAAAGCGTAGGAGCTCAACGTCGAGGAACTTAACATCACACTTTCTTCTTCATTACACCAAGCGACTAAGTTCATTCGTTCGCGACGAATCTCCTTCTGTAAAATTTAACGTGCAAAATATTTATAAGCCACTCGACGAGTTGCCTCCTCCGTTGCATTATGAGAACGATCCCAAGTACAAACGAGGCAAAAAAAATTTGAATTTTATAGCACTCAGATTTCTCCTACTTATTCCAGTTCTACGAATCAAATTAACTATCTATTTTTTTTTGTAAAACGCTTAAAGAATCCTCCGCTCGGTTAAATTTTTATACCACAAGATGCTAATTTTCCTTATGCTCCCAGCAAAAGGGAACTAAATTACTAAAATATCTTAATGACCATCTAGAGGAGGATTATCTTTATAATTTTTTTTCTGTTTTAATACTACTTCTTTTCATTTTCAGACTTTCATGGTATTTTATAGTTTTTAAGATTTTCGTTAGGAGTTAAATCTATATATTGACTGATTTTCAGATTTTTTCTTAAGTATTCGAAAAAATATATTATTTTTCAAAAATGCAGTTTAAGGGTGTGATTTCTAAAAGTTGACAAACAAACAAATTTTTTTCAATATTTGTGACTTTAAGGGGGGGGGGTAAGGTTTGTTTCGTCTAAAAAAGACCTTTTTTCATGAATTTTTTTAGAAGAAATTATTGCTGTCGATTTATTTTACATATTATTATATGATAGTGTAACATTTGAAGAATATTAAAAAAAAAATTTGTTAAAAACTAGATAGAAATAACGAAGTTATTGCAGATCTCTGCAGGTGCCTAGAAAAAAAAGTGTTTGTGCGGTGACCATCTTACAGCATCACTGGATCAACTAAAACCAAAAAGTGAAAATGTTTTGTTTAGTTTATTACTTTATCTCTCAAGTGACGTCGAGTTTTAAAATTTTTTAAAATTATTAACTATTTTGCAATAACAAATAGGTCGTTTTTTTCAAAAATCGTCATTTTGGCTTCAAAATGGTGTCAAAGATTTAAAAATTAAAAAAAAAACTCTTCGTCACTTGAGAGATAAAGAAATAAACTAAACAAAACATTTTCACTTTTTGGTTTTAGTTGATCCAGTGATGCTGTAGGCTGGTCACCGCACAAACACTTTTTTTCTAGGCACCTGCGGATATCTGCAATAACTTCGTTATTTCTATCTATTTTTTAACAAAATTTTTTTTAATATTCTTCAAATGTTACACTATCATATAATATGTAAAATAAATCGACAGTAATAATTTCTTCTAAAAAAATTCATGAAAAAAGGTCTTTATTTAGACTAACAAACCTTTACCCCCCCCCCCCCTTAAAAAAAAATTGTTTATAAAATGTTCAATTAGAATTATTCAAAAATACGATTATATTTTAAAATATATTTTTAAAAGTAAACAAATAAAATTCATTAAAATATTAAATTTATTTCAATGAAATTTGACAAAATTTTCAATTATTGTTTCAATTTTTTAAAATTATTTTCGTAAATACAATTATTTTTAAAAAATTTTTATTCCATTTTTTCAAGAAACAATTTTTCGAAATTTCTGAATTATATTATTCAAAACTTGAAAACTTTTTGTTAAATAAAAATTTAAAAACTTATTCTTATTTATTTTTCGACAGGAATTAAAATTTCAAATAATTTCAATAAAAAACCTCATGAAATATTTAATTATTTTTAAAAATTACAACTGTAATTCTTCCAAAATTTAATTATTTTTTTAGAATTCTTGAATAAAATTATTGAACAACTAAGAATTCTTTAAAAAATATAATACAATTAATAATTTTTTAAGGGCATTTAAACCATTATGACGTCATAGTTTGTGCAAAGCATTTGTTCTAAAGCTGTAACGTCATAATGGTTCAAATGCCCTTAAAATAAAAATTTAAATATTTTTATACTTTTGCTTGCCTTTAAATTTTCAAAGAATTTTATTTAAAAACCTTTTAAATTTTAATTAATTCCTAAAATTCCTGTTATAACGCTTTAAATATTCAATTATTTTTTAAAAGTTTAACTGAAATTTTTTTTAAATCAATTTCTATTAGATTTCAAGTACGAGAATTGAATTATTTAAATAGAGTAATTTTTAACAATTCATAAAATAATGTTTTTTTCGAAAATTCAATTATATTTTATAGATAATTTTTAAAGAGGAAAAAATAAAATTCTTTAAAATATTAAATTTTACAAAATTTACAACTGTTTTAATTTTTTAAAATATTACTTTCGGGAACTCTAGTGTATCTTTAAAAAATTTTAATTACTATTTTTCACATACCTGATTTTTCTTTAGAATTTCTAAATTAAATCTTTCAAATTTCAATCATTTTTGTAATATAAATATTTAAATACTTTTTGTTCTTTATTTGCTTAAAATTTCGAAATACTATCAATGTAAAACCATTGGAAAATTTTTATGAAAATTAGAACTGCAAGTCTTCCAAAATTTAATATTTTTTCGAATTTTTGAATAATGTTTTTCAAAACTTTTAATTTTTAAGGATGCTAACAAATTTATAATTTTTTATATTCAAATATTATGATACTTTTACAGCAATTAGAATTTCAAAGATTGAAATTTAAAAATTTTTTGAAATTTAATTATATTATTTCTAAAGAATCCTACTTTTTAACACTTCTAATATTATTTACTAAAGTCTTAAGGGCATTTGAACCATGATGACGTCACAGATTTAAAACTAATGCTTTGCACAAACTGTGACGTCATCAAGGTTCAAATCCCCTTAACTAAAATTCTTTTTCAAATAAATTCTTAAATACAAATTCAATTATTTAAATACAAAAATAAATAATTCATAAAATAATTAATTATTTTTAAAAATTGCAACTGTACCTCTTTATTGAGTTTTTGAAATTGGGGTTAAATTTTCTCACTCCACCTATTTTATTATTTATAAATTAACTGTCATACTTTTGACAAAATAATTCGAACTATAAAACAAAAGATTGGAATAAAACAACACTAACTTCACGCGAGGACAGATTATGTCTATTATTATAATATATGGGTGATTCTCCACAAAGTGGTAACTTTTGAATATGTTAACCCTAGAAGGAGTAACTGGGGTGTCTGGACACCCCAAGCAAAATTCAAAGTATTCCCATGGCTTAACCAATAATTTTTTTACGCTCAAAACTTGTTGATAATTTAGTTTGAACCACTATCTTTTGACAACTATTTGTGCCGCCAAAAGTTTTGCTCTAGGAAGAGCTCTATCTCCTGTTAAAATACGTCTGGGGTGTCTGGACACCCCAGTTACTCCCTAACGTTAGAAAAATTGTCAACATAAGTAAATTCAAATTTTTTTAAAAAATCGTTTTAAATCAGTTAAAATCATCTGATAAAGTATAAATTGATAGGTTATGCATGAAAAAGTTGTATTTTATAAAAAAGAAACATTTTTATACAAAAATTCTATTTTTATGAAAAATAGACATTCTGCATTTGTAACAACTTATGAAATTTGAGTTAAGATTATTATTAAAAATTTCTGTGCTCTCTCTACAGTCAGAAATTAAATTCTAATACAGAAAAATGTAGTATATGACAGTCAAATTTAAATTATAAATTCTATATTGTTAATAATATTTTAACATATATTATAGTTATTAAGAATTGTTAATTAAAACTTTGATTAAATATTAATTTACAGAATCATTTCATAAGTTATTAATTTTAATGTTAATATATTCAGAAATATTAAGTTTGTAAAATATTAAATTTATAACACCATTTTTAGTAAATATTAATTGTTTAAGTCCATTTTATAGTTCATTTTTATGATTTTCACTATTCGTCAATTGTCTTTAATTTCATTCACTTCAGATGTTCAAATAATTATGTTCTTTGGAAGTAATACAAAAACTAATTTTTTCCCCTAAAAGTATATTTATTTAACTTTAAAAACCTAAAATAGTTTTAAAATTAGTCAAATTTTTAAAAAACTACAACGTTTTTGTGAAAAAAGTCAATTTTGCAATTTTTTGGTGTTTTTTTTTGGGTTTTTATGGTTTTTTCTTCAAAATTTTTTTAATTTATCAAAATATGAATAATATTATTGTATTCCTTACTAAAAAACCAATCAATTCATTATAATAAATTTTTTTTACGTCAAATATAATCCTTATAAAACAAGTTTAAAGCGTGGGGTGTCGGGACACCCCAGTTACTCCTTAGAGGGTGAGTAAACTAACGTACTCCTTCTAGGGTTAAAATTTTTTTTTTAATTCAATTTTTTGGAAATTTTTTATTTAGATCTTTTTAATAAAGCTTGAGAATGATTATTTTATAGATATTTGAGCTTAATTCTTTCTTTAGTTTTATATACAAATAATTTAAAAATTTGTAATTTAAAGGTTACATAATTTATTTGAAAAAGTTAATTTTCGACTTTTAATAATTATAAATAGTGTAAATAAGCAAATAATTACTTTAAACTGCTTTAATTAATAAATAAATAATATTTTTACTCATACCTGTTAATGAAATTACATGTTTTTATACAGGTTAATCAAGGTTAATAATATTCATTCAAAAAAACAAAACACTTCCATTACGCGAAACGAAATTAGGAACTGGAGTTTACAAATAAAAGAAAAAAATTAATTAACACCGTAAAAATTCATAAAAATAAACAATTTTTGCAGATTATGAAAGATATTTGCTTACTCTAAATCACTATTATTTTTATTTTTTTATACATTTAGAATTCGGTAATTTTGGCGGAACTGGAGTTTACATACCATTAAAATACGCTATAAAATAATAGTAACTTTTGTAGTTTTAAATCTAAAAATTATATTTCTTTTTGCAAATTTAACATAAATACAACTTATTAACTTTTATAATATTAATGGCAAATAAAATCGCACTAAAAAAGGAAACAAAATTAATGAAAATCAATGAAATTGTAAACTCCAGTTCCAAATAAAAAAAAGAGTGGGGAAAATATTTAAAAAATATTTTTACACAGAATTGTTAATGGAAATTAGAAAACAACACACAAAAACTTAGTTTTTGAGATAAACTCTCGAATAGAATAAATAAAAAAAACGTTTAAAATAAAGTTCGTGCAAAATAAAACATATTAAACTTCATGATTCATGTGTGGAGAAACGACAAATGTGCATTTTTTGAACATTTACAATTGAATTACAACTTTTGTTTTAAATTAAAAAAATTTTTCGATTATGATATTACTAAAAAATATATTGAAGATTAATTATGCAAAAGGTTGAAGTAGATTATAGATAATAATTTTTCAAGTTATTAAATAGGGAACAGTGGGAAAGCAAAAGTGACCACTGAATGAAGAATCACCCATATAATTACACAAGTTTAGAGGGCATCCCTCACCACATTGTAAAATAAGCGGCATTACAACATAAACAAAGAAATCAACAAAAATTTAGTTTTTACGCAAAGTTACAAACATGTAGAAAACTATTCCAAATCATAAAATTAATAAAATTAATTTTCAGTCTCAAAAATAAAAATTAATTTCACGAATGCACATCTTCGAAGGAATTCCAATGTAAAAATAATGTAACATTAATAAATATAAAAATAAAATCATAAAATAATTGATTTTAATTATATTTATAAACTAATTTTGTTAATAACCAACAGTGGAACAAAAAATGTTTTGAAAACTTGATTTTTTTATTTAACATAACCTCACTTTTTCGAGTTTTTTTAGCTTTGAAGCCTCATAATAATTATTTAATTGAGAATAATAAATTTCATTGATGTTGAAAATTTTAAGTATTTTATTTCCAGTATTCTGTATTCGACATTTTATTCGCATTTTATGCATTTCGTGTCCGATATATTGGATCCGCTATTTCGTTTTTTTCAAAAAATAATATCAGATTCATAATCAGCGACCTCGCAAACCCCAAAGTACCGATTTTCATTAAAATTAAAGAATTTTATACATTTCATGTCCGCCATATTGAATCCGCCATTTTTAATTTTTAAAAACTGACCCCAGATTCGTAATCAGCGACCTCGAAAACCTTCAAGTACCAATTTTCAAAATTGTTTAATGACTTTTTAGGGTTTTGGCCACGTTTTCGGGATTTGGAACCACTGTGGGACAGTAGGAAATTATTGACCATCAGGAAGATTGAAAGTGTGTTTTGCGATTATTAAATTGGAAAAGGAAACTTAAGGTACTCAAAAATAAGGTATGTGAATTATCAGATCAAGTGCAACATGGGCAAATTAAAAATATATTTATTGAATAATCCAGTAGTGGATTGACAATTATTCTGAATAATCCAGTAGTGGATTGACAATTATTCTAAATAATTCAGCAGTGGATTGACAATTATTTTCTTGTAATGATTTAAAGTCTTGAATAATCCAGTAATTAGAATGACACTTATTTTATAATATTTTTACAGAATCAATAATTTCCAACTTTTAAAATCCTAATAATTATTTTAGGATAAGCCGAGTATGAGAATAACAGAGGATAATAGATTAATTGAGTCATTTTTTTCTAACCTTTATTTCTTTTTATTTATTATTAATGTACATAAAAGATCAATTGTTTTTATGAAACAAATGTGGAGTGGTGACAAAAGAAAATATTAACAGAGTCATTCAACAATGTTGCGAGAGACGATAGAAAAGAAACAAATCGCATTTTCATTTTACTGGTGGTATATTCAATCATTCTGTTACATTCGCAAAGTGTTTACTTTTTCTTCAATATGAGTCCAGTTTGTTTTACAGCGAGAGCTCTGGTTTGGGGAAAAAAAAGGAGAAAAAAAAGAAACGTAAGTGTAGAAAGTGCATGACGTATGAGTGTGTCGCGAAAAAAAAGGCAGAAAGGGGTAAAATGAGTTCAACTTTTATGGCGGATGGAAAGCAGTCGTGGCTTATCGCACGACTGTTTGTATGGTGATCTATCCTCTAGCAGGAAGTTGGTCCTCCACCTCCCGCCGGCCTACATACCAACGAGTTATGACCGGGACCAGTGCACATATGTCATAGAAACGTATAAACTCTGCGCAAGGCATATGAGGAAACAGGAGACATCACCCGCGAGTTAAAGGGAATCACAACTAAGGCTACATTTACATATATCACGATTTTTGTCACGGAAAATATGTTTCACGAAACTATATTGATCCGCATGTTTCTCAACTAGGCACTGCATTTTATATTTAAATTTGAAAAACAACACCAGTAACATACACTTTACGGCATGTAAAGAAATTATTTACGAAAAATCGATTCGTAATTTTTTTTTTAATATACAGTTACTGTATAATATCATTTCTGATTAATGATTCAGAATTTCGATCGTAATGAAACTAGAAATCGTGTATGTTAAGTATTTTTGTAAATGGGTTTATTGAACAGCATGTGATTGTTAGGTTCTCAATGGTAATTTTTTCGACCACTTTTCACCTTAATTATTTAATAAATTCAGCTAAAATTTTGTACGAAAGTCTCAAATATCATAAAGAAGGGCAGTGATGTGCAAAAGTTTTAATAATTTTAAAATTATTTCTTACAAATTACTTTAAAATTATCAGTTGTCACAGTCACTTTTAATCAATTTCTCATCTTTTCCGATTTCAAAGTGTTTTATTATAATTTATTTTTGAATTATTAAAACATTTGCACATCACTGCCCTTCTTTATTATATTTGAGACTTTCTTACAAAATTTCAACTCAATTAATTAAATATTTAAAGAGAAAAGTGATCGAAAATAATACCATTGAATTTCTAACAGTCACATGCTGTGAATGATGCATTAAGTTTAAAAGCAATTTGTGTTTAAACTCTCAAACCGTGCTTCATTCAAGGAGAGTTATTAAAAAATTTATATATCATAATTTTAGATCGATACATTCAATACAGAATAATTTAAACCACAAGAATGAATTTATTTGAAGTTCATAAAATAGTTAGAAACAATATATTGAAGTTAAAGTAATTGTTAAAGTAATTAAGTTAAGTTAAAGTAAAAGTTAAGTTAAAGTTAAGTAAAGTAAAAGTTAAGTTAAAGTAAAAGTTAAGTTAAAGTTAAGTAAAGTAAAAGTTAAGTTAAAGTTAAGTTAAAGTAAAAGTTAAGTTAAAGTTAAGTAAAGTAAAAGTTAAGTTAAAGTAATTGTTTCTTAAAAACTTCATCGCCATTTAAATAATACCATTTGGGCAATTAAAAGAATTGTTATACTGAAATTTTAAAATTTTCTTAGAGTGTTAATATCGCTAATGACCTGTCCTTTTTCAGTAAAATATAGTAACACATTGTTATCTACACGTGCAGCTCAATGTTTTTGATGATAGATTTTCTTTTATTGAAAAAAATAATAACATTCACTTGGTAAAATTACATTAATCGACAAATACCCTCAAGGCTGTATCGTTTCGACGAAAGAGGCATTGGGAAAATTAAATTGTCAACGTTAAATCCACTTTAAGAGGAAGCGAAAGAAGGGGGAGTGGATTTATCGAGAACGGTACCGAGAATCGTTTCGAAAAAAATATATTGAGCAGGCAAAGTGCTTCGAGGGTTTTAAAAACTTTTCATGAGATAGATGAGTTTGTAGTTCTATTTCTGATGTGATGAATTGGATGCTCCTTCATCATCGATTATTTTAATGCATTAACTCAATTTCTGTTACTTCTATCTGCTGTAGTTCCAACAACTTTTTTTTTAGGTTAACACTTCTGTTTTCATGTTTTTTTTTAAAAATTTCCTCGATTCTTTGTTTTAAACTAAACAATTCCTTTAGTTTTCTTTAATTTTAAAGTCTGCTACTGAGTATATCTTAATTAAAGTGGATGTTATTCATCATTATTTTATAAATACTCCTCAAGGGCTGAGGGGAGGACACCGCAAACCCACATTTATTTTACCCAGCTTTTCCAATCTCTCTGCGTCCTCCAGGTTGGTGGCAACAACGGTCAGTTTTCCTCATCCCGAATAAGATTTCTTAGAAAGTTGTTATTTTAAACAAGGAACAAAAGACGTTAAGAAGGTAGGTTATGATTCGACGTAACACTTCATTTGGTTAAATGATAATTCTCTTAATAATATTTATTAATCTTAAACATTAAAATTCATTCTTAACATCTAACATTATGAATAATCATCTTGATACTTTTTTAAAAATAAATAATATTTTATGTCCAGTGAGGGATTTAGCCGAAGCATTACTCTGCAGGTACTGCTAAAATTTTAGAATCGCTGATATTGACTTTCTATTTTAAATGTCCTTTAGTGAAAAGTCTCGCCACCACGACAAGGTGTCCGAACATATCCATGATGTTTGGTCGAAGAAAATCGCGGCTCAACATGTCTATCAAACGATACTTTCACGCCTGTCTAAATTTACATAGATAATTAATTTAAAAATATAACTTTTCAAACTCCATAATTAATACAAGCCCAAAATAACTTGATTACAATAATAATATTTGAATTCTGAATGTGGATAAAATTTATGAAAGATAAAGTTTGTGGAAAATTATCTCCAAGGTCAGGAACGTGAGCAACTTGGTTCTATACTAGTGGGACAAATGGAGGAGCACAAATGTAGGTTTCAGTAAGAACATATCACCGCCAGTCACGTTTTAAGGAAATCCGGAGAGCGTGTGAACTTTCTAAAGTTAGATGACGCTTTTCGAGTGTATGAGAGGGGGGATGTGCATAATTGGATCTTGAGACCATGTCGAAAATTATAACATTGAAACGACAACGTCTTGTGTCTGTGTGAGTGTGTGTATGTGTGTGTGCGTGCATGTGTCTACGTTTGCAAATTGTGAACGACTTATTATTCCTGTGGGTTAACTTTATTACAATTTTACTGCTTTAATTAGTGCATCAATAAATTAAACTCAACTAAATTAGTATTTACCTGGTTTCCAGTAGTTTTAATTAATACCAATTTCTAATTTACAGTTATAATTATCTACTGATATCAAAAATACTTTTTAATAATAATAATTCAATATAATTATATTATTTCGTTTTAAATTTATCACTGAATAAAATTTGTTTTCTTTAAATATCAAATATATCCTCCCTTAATTTTTGGAATGTCAATATAAATTTTTGACATCGATAAATTTGTTTCGTTTACAATTTATTGATTATCCAATTACAGTCGTCAGCAAATGGATTTTAATAATTAAATTTGACATTATAGAGAAGTTATTTAAATTATTCAATACTCTAGAGGAAAATTTTTTAAATTTTTTATAACTTGGTCAAATAAAGGTTGTCCAATTGAAAATATAATGAAAATTTTTTTTTTAAAACTGTGGAAAATATGCGAGTGGCTTCAAAATATTTTGAATATTTCAGAGATTAAATTATTTTAGTATTCGATGGTTTGATTATCATTATTCTCATTGGTTTATTTAAATTACAAAGTAACGAGATATATATTTGATTTAATGAAGATAATTATAATTTTATTTGAAATTTGAAAACATTTTATTGTATTATATCAGCTATACGTAACAAAATGTTGAAATATTCGAATTAAAAAGTAAAATATTAAATTGTTGTCTTTGCACTTTGACTGTGTTTTCATGAAACAATGGAAGTGGTGCATGGTATAGTGAGGAAAAAATAACAGAATGGAAAAATAAAGTTTAGTTTTTTTTAAAAAAGTTCTGTTTTTAGGAGTTTCTATGGCATCGATTTTATCACTGAATAAATAAGGTGAATAAATGTGTACTAGGAATTGTAACTTTAGAAATTTGCAGTTATCTAATAATTTTTATTAAACTCTTTTTGTTATTTTTTGAACAAAAAGTAAATGTTCTGAAAATATTATTTTTCAAAAACAATATTTTTTGCCACTATTTTGATGTATTTAAAGTTTTTCAAAATTATTTCATCGAATTTAAAGAGCAGTTGTACAGAAAAAGTTAATGAATAGTGTCGATTGTAAATTAACTGTCGCAAGCTACTGGTTTTAATCGAATTTTTACTCTTCCGTTTACGTCCATTTGTGAAAACAAATTGGTAAATCGCAATGGACATTATTTCCGAAGGTCGACTAACTGCCGGAATTTTGAAAAGTTTTTTTTTTGATACCTTCAATTATGTTTTTTCACTTCAAAGTAATTATTTGAATTAAACTTTTTGCAATAAAATTAGAAATATCAATCATTAATTTAAACCCAAACTTTTCTACTTCTTTAATAATTTAAAGAATCTCTTTATTATCGAACATCAATTTAAAATTACCTAACGTCATTCGTAATTCAATGTTTGTCATCTAATTTTCAGATGATTTACGATCAACTAAATCGGAGGAAAAGTAACAAACAGAACTAAAATGGTTTCAATATTTAAAAAAAGGGTAAAATTTTAAGCTTAACTTTAATGTGACACTTGGGGATTGTAGCTCTTCATTATTCACCGCAGAAAACATTAATGTCCCACGACACTGGATCGAGATTGACTCTACATTGTAGACGAGCTTGGAAAGTGCGATGGGCATCAATGTATACTATATGAAATTGAACGTGTCGGGTGGTGGCATTCACATCTTCTTGCCATGTAGAGTGGAGACGAAAGAAGAAAGGATGGAATTTTCTTGTATTAACTCCATTGTATTACACACCATTTTACTGACCTAGTTAACAACTTTTGGACATTCGAGTGAATTATATATTTCAAGTGGTTAATATATCTACTTTGCATCATTAATTAAATTCAGACGTAGATACAATTCCGAATACTTCACCGAAAATTAAAAAATCACTGAACGATAATGACTTTTTAAATTAAAAACATAACAATCAATTAACTCTACCTGACACAGAATTACCAAACTTTTGTGGTCTTCTCAAAATTCATAAAAAAAGAAGTACCTTTTCGTCTAATTCAGGGTGTCTACTGAAAATATATAACTTAAAATTCCAGGACATTTTCAGGACATTCCAGGACAGATTTCTTATTTTTCCAAGACATTTATATGTGTAACAGGGTTGCCACAAGTCTGATAAGTCATAAGGAATTTAGGGAAAAGTAAGGGATTTTTAATAAAAGTACTGGAAAAAATTTAATTTTTAGAATTTATAGGAAAATTCTCAATTTTTGTTTCTTTTTTGTTTGCCTTATAAACTATGAAATTGACAAGAATTCTAATACAAACACTTCAATTTTTTCTATTTTTGACAATAAGTTCATTTTAAATAACTTTTAACCCATTAACGCCTGAATGCACTGAATTTTTAGTCTGACTTCAAACTTAAGTATTTCTTAATAAAAATACTATTTTCTTTTCGGACAACATTTTTTTTATGTATTGGAGTGTCCTCTATCTGAATATCATGTTTAAAAATTATTACAAAATTGTTTAACAATATTTTTTTGCATATAATTAAAAAATTACACAATTTTTTAATGATTTTTTTTTTTAAATCTTAAATTTAAATGTCAAAAAATTTTTTTTAACGGTTCACATTTCCATAAATCGTGCACTCGAATGTTACACTTTCCAAATATATATCGTCCTTTTGTAAATAAACTTTTGATTTTTCAAAATGGCGCCTAAAAACTCAAAAATTTATGAAAATTTAAAATTTATTGTCCGATGTACAATTTTTTTTTAAATTTGGCTTGAAAATGCTCACTCGCGGGTTTTTGGGGTCGCTGATTACGAATCTGAAATTACTTTTTGAAAATTCAAAATGGCGGATCCAATATGGCGGACAAAATTTTCAAAAATTAATCGGATTCTCTTCAAAATCCTTACTCGGGGGTTTTCGGGGTCGCTGATTACGAATATGAAATTACTTTTTGAAAATTCAAAATGGCGGATCCAATATGTCGGACAAAATTTTCAAAAATCAGTCAGATTCTCTTCAAAATCGTTACTCAGGGGTTTTCAGGGTCGCTGATTACGAATATGAAATTACTTTTTGAAAATTCAAAATGGCGGATCCAATATGTCGGACAAAATTTTCAAAAATCAGTCGGATTCTCTTCAAAATCCTTACTCGGGGGTTTTCGAGGTCGCTGATTACGAATCTGATATTACTTTTTCAAAATTCAAAATGGCATATCCCATACAACAGGTAAAGAAGGTTAAATTTTATTTAATCCTTTTGAAAATGCTTACTCAAGGGTTTTTAAGGACACTTTATTTAAATATCTTTAATTATTTTGAACATCTTTAGCCACCAGTTGCTAAACTGATGTTTCCAATTCTCACCGCGTGGAGGTAGATGAACAACGAGAATCTTATTTTTTTTTTAAATTTTGTTTTTAATTTTTTTTTTTGCTTATGACCAGTATTGTAGTCGCGTGTTGCCAATCATCAGATCAAAAAAATGGACTTGGGTGATATTTGAGCGCTTAATTCAATCATTAATAACGAATGCGGTAATTTTACACAACACTGTAAACAGCGAATCGAAAAAAATTGGAATAAAAGAGTTTTCTATAAGCATTAGCAAAAGTTATCTGATAAACAAAAAGTGCACAAATCCTGTTGTGGAAAGAAACGAATCACAAAAATATTGCTCAACAAATAAATGTTCAATAAGAACACGAAAATCTTGCCGCACCTGTCTTCAATATTTTTGTGAAAAATGTTTTAAACAGGCACACGGAGTGTAGAGAAGCAATAAGAATAAAAAAGTTGGACAACTATAATTTTAATATAATATATTAATTTATAAAATAAAAAAAATTTTAAATCCAAAAAAAATTAAAAATTAAAAAAAGCAAAAAAAAATTTTTTAAAAAAAATAAGATTCTCGTTGTTCATCTACCTCCACGCGGTGAGAATTGGAAACATCAGTTTAGCAACTGGTGGCTAAAGATGTTCAAAATAATTAAAGATATTCAAATAAAGTGTCCTTAAAAACCCTTGAGTAAGCATTTTCAAAAGGATTAAATAAAATTTAACCTTCTTTACCCGTTATATGGGATATGCCATTTTGAATTTTGAAAAAGTAATATCAGATTCGTAATCAGCGACCTCGAAAACCCCCGAGTAAGGATTTTAAAGTGAATCCGACTGATTTTTGAAAATTTTTTCCGCCATATTGGATCCGCCATTTTGAATTTTCAAAAAGTAATTTCATATTCGTAATCAGCGACCCCGAAAACTCCCGATTAAGGATTTTGAAGAGAATCCGACTAATTTTTGAAAATTTTGTCCGCCATATTGGATCCGCCATTTTGAATTTTCAAAAAGTAATTTCAAATTCGTAATCAGCGACCCGAAAAATCCGCGAGTAAGCATTTTCAAGCCAAATTCAAAAAAAATGTACATCGGACAATAAATTTTAAATTTTCTTAAATTTTTGAGTTTTTAGGCGCCATTTTGAAAAATCAAAAGTTTATTTACAAAAGGACGATATATATTTGGAAAGTGTAACAATCGAGTGCACGATTTATGGAAATGTGAACCGTTAAAAAAATTTTTTTGACATTTAAATTTAAGATTTAAAAAAAAAAATCATTAAAAAATTGTGCAATTTTTTAATTATATGCAAAAAAATATTGTTAAACAATTTTGTAATAATTTTTAAACATGATATTCAGATAGAGGACACTCGAATACATAAAAAAAATTTTGTCCGAAAAGAAAATAGTATTTTTATTAAGAAATACTTAAATTTGAAGTCAGACTAAAAATTCAGTGCATTCAGGCGTTAATGGGTTAAATAACTTCGCATAAATTCAATTATGTTCAAAAATTTTTAAAAATTCTCGTCCAAATTTCAATTATCTTTAAAAATAATAAAATTTTTCTCCAAAATTCAGTTATTTTCAAAAAAATTTAATAAAATTCTTGGCAAAATTTCAATTATTTTCAAACATTTTCTTTCTCATTTCAATTATTTTTTATATCTACTATTTTAATAAAATTTTCCAAAAGAATTCTATTATTTAAACAAAATTTTAATAAAAGTTTAACAGGAATTCAATTACTTATCAATTTCTTTTATAAATTTCTTCGCATCAATTCAATTATTTTAAATTTTTTAATGAAGCTTCACTAGTTTCTCGAAAGAATTCAAATATATAAAGGAGATTGAAAAAAATAGTCTGAGAAATTCAATTATTTCGAAAAATTTAAATAAAATTCTTTTCATAATTCTATTATTTAAAAAAATGTTGACAAAATTCTTTACAAGATTTAGTTCATAAAATTACAATTTTAATAAAATTTTCCTATACAATTCGATTGTTTTCAATACATTTCTTCTTAAGAATTCAATTATTTTCACATTATTTTCATAATACATTTTTTATGGGAATTCAATTATTTAAAGGAATTTGAATAAAATTCTTCGCTAGAAATCAATTATTTTCTTTCTTGAGAATTCAATTATTTTTAACAATTTTGATAAAATACTTGATAAATTTGAAAAATTATAATAAAATCGGTCATAGAATACAATTATTTTCGTAAAATACAACATTTTTGCACAAATACAATTATTGTAAAAAATGTTTGTAAAACTCTTCGAAACAATTCGATTATATTCGTAAAGAATAAAATTCTTACTAAGCAATTTAATTATTGAAGAAGTTTTAATAAAATTCTTCCCAAGAATTCAATTTTTTTCAAAAATAAACATTTTCACAGGAATTCAATGATTTAAAAAAAAATTTTTTTAATTCTTTGTCAGATTTTTAATTATTTTCAATTTTTTAATTAAATTTAATTATTTTTAAAGAGTTTTTCAAAAAAATCTGAAAAATTCAATTATTTAAAAAAATTTTTAATAAAATTCTTCACAAGAAATTAATTATTTTCATAAATAATAATATTTTTCTTCTGGAATTCAATTATTTTTACAAATAAAATTCTTCACAGGAATTCAATTGTTTAAAAAGATTTTTAATAAAATTCGTTGCAAGAATTTAATTATTTTCATAAATAACAAAACTTATCGTAGAATTTCAATTATTTTTATAAAATTTTAAATAAAATGATAGAAAATTGCATTTATTTTTACAATTTTTTTTTTAAATTCGCCGAAAGAATTTAATTGTTATTAAAAATTTTTGATAAAATTCTTCATAAAAATTCAATTTTAAAAAAACATGCAATTATTGAATAAATTATTTATTTTTGTATTTAAATAATTGAATTCTCGGGAAAGTATGAAGTTTCTAATAAAAAATGATTAAAAAATGAATTTCACTTAAAATTTTAAATTATAATAATTGAATATTAGAAACATTATAGCATGAAATTTTAGAAATAATTGAATTTTGAAAAGGGTTCAAATTATAATCTTTGAAAATTTGAATGTTTAGTTATTACAATATTCTTATGAAATAAAATAATGATTTTATTACTTTGTCGTCTTAAATTTATTATAAAACATAAGAAAATCGTTTACTCCGAGTTGATGACTCGGAGTGATCGATTTCCTCATGTTTTATAAAAATATTCTCATAAGTTATTGAATTTGAGAATCTTAATTCCTATAAAATTAACCTACTTGAACAAAAATATTTATTTTATTATAAAAAGAGTGAAAAATCAATATTGTAAATACCAGTTTCTTTAATCAAATGACAAATTGAAATTATTTTTTGATGGATCAAAAAAATTATTTCTTTAAATTTGAGTAAAATTTTTAAATTATTGAATATTGAAAAGCAAAATGTGGAAAATTCAAGGACAAAAGTTCAAAATCCAGGACATTTTTTCAAATTTCAGGACATTTGCAGGAATTTTAGGACTTCAAGGACCAGTAGACACCCTGTAATTGTTTCTTTAATTAATAGCCCAACACATTTCCTTGTAAAACTTCTATATAATGAATTAAAACCACATATTAATGTTTCGAATTCTCATCTTAATTTTAATCTTATAAATAATTGGACAATTTAATAATACCGGATGATTTCATTTTAATGTATCTTGATGGTTTTGAGAGTAGATGCACATCACTTATGAATTGTGAAATACCATTCTCTGAAGTTATAAAATGCACAAAGTTTCTGTTTAATAAAACGTTCTTTGTTTTTAATAAAAAAATTTATAAACAAATTTATGGCACTCCGATGGGTACACCAATTTTTCCATTTTGCGAATAAATATTATTATTTAGTACATAATAATATATATGTATATTATTAATAAATTTAATTATTATTTCCATACTAAACATAACGTTTTATGTCAAACTTTTTAAATTTTAGCAATTTTTAATAAGTGTCTCACAACTGGACACATTTTGACAAAAGCGATGTGCTCAGCAAAATGGACCACAACTTTTTTTGAGTCCATCTGAAGACTATACTTTCTTTGAATAAAAGTTGCGTATTTAAGTTACTTTTCGAATGGTATATCTTATTTACAATTTCGTTTACTCATTTACAATTTATGGGTCAAAAACAAAACCCCTCCCATACCTAGACACACTCCCCTATATTAGTAAAAAAGTGATAATTTTTAATCTAGATTCCACATTTTAATGATAATGGTTTACAAGAGATATTTTTGTATAAATAGTCCATCAACTACATACTGCTGAAATTTTTCTTCAAAATACTATCAGAAGAATATACTCAATTACATTTAAATCAGAAGCTATCTCTCGATCGTCTCTACCATTCAAGATCCATTAATTTTAATGATGTCTGCGGTTAGTTTAGCACGTTTCATATCCACCGCAACAATGGGCACTTTGGTTCCGAGACAATTTCACAATGATAAACGTGCAATGCTATAATATATCCGACCATCATTGCACATTTGCTGATTGTCCTCCTACCGGAAAACAATTTACATCTAATTTGTATTTGATCATACATATAGATGAGCATAAAAATGTTTAGTTAAAAAAATTCTTATAAACTAATTTGTTTCAATTTAGTTCTTTTTTTGCGAGTCCGTTCAACACAATTCATTTAGGATCCAGAAGTTTTTTTTTTAAATCCATGACCCAAAAATTTAAAAATGATAATTCCAATGCAGAAGTCTGTCACATTCGTCAACTGACATTCAATGCCTATTAATTTTAATGACGAACATCGTACTCTCTTATTGTATTCAAGCAGACTTTTGAAATGTAATAAATCATATTTCATTCGCCAGTGTGAGTTGAAAAACGGCACCTATCGCTTTTTTTATAAGTGGCACTGAGAATATTATATTTGTTACAAGACCCTTCGTTACATTTGCCCTATGAACATTAACGCTTTCAATTTAAAAATTTCATTGCCCACTTTTCTATTGCAGGTACTGTTTCAGTTGACTTGAGATAACGTCAAGTCATTTGCAGCACGATCCCCCATTAAAAACTATAGTGGCTATTTGTAGATTGATCGTTCAGTAAGCATGCCTAATTAGAGGCAGTTTCATTCAATTTCATCGCGTGTTTTAGTACCGCTTATTTCACTTTTTTCCCCCCTTTTTACACTCCAACCATCTGTTTGACAATTTTTTACAGTATAAAAAAAAACTTTAAAGTAAATTAAAATTTTTAGATTCACATATTTTTCGTTTAGTATAATATTTTTTTTTTGAGTGCAATGACCTTTTTTTTAATTTTTTTAAATAGTTTAGATGAAAAGCGTCTTTTTTTGTATTATGAAGAAAGATTTTGTTCCTCGCAGAACATCAACTTCTTTACAGATGATCCAATTAAGTGTATCCACCTACATCCATTCTCTACTCTCACCATTCATGGACCAACAAACTCAGGGTACTTTATCAAATATCAAATCGTAAATATTTTCATTCCTCAAAAGTTTCCAGGAAAAATGAAAATTCACTTTTATTTTTAATTAACTAGATGAAAATTTTTTTTTTACTCTTTTTGATTAAAAAATGTTTAACATTTGCGAAGAAGAATTTAATGATGTTGAAAATTAACAAGATCAGATCGCTGATTACGAATCAGAACTTATTTTTTCAAAATTCAAAATGGCGGATCCAATATGGCGGGCAAAAATTTAGAAAATTTGATGAAATTTGGTAACAAGAGAGACTTGGAGTCTGATTACGAATAAAAACTCAGTTTTTCAAAATTCAAAATGAAGGATCCAATATGGCGGACAAAATTAAAAAACTTAACGGATTTTGGTATTAACTGGTATCTAGGGGTTTTTGAGGTCGCTAATTACGAATCTGAACTTAGTTTTACAAAATTCAACGTGGGGGACAAAATTTTTAAACTTAAAGGATTTAGATATTAATTGACATCAAGGGGTTTTTGAGGTAGAAAAAAAATGTAATGATATTGAAAATTAAAAAGATTATTCATCATTAAATATAATACTGTTTTTGTGCATCACTCAGCAGTGACATTTGATAAATCCACAATTTCCTGATGGAGTTTAATAATTATACCAACGATATGGAATAAATGCTGAAAAAAAGTAGGAGGTGAATTCAAGTTGAGTGAATATCAGTGCCGATCATTTACCGTATTCGTTTTAACAGTAGATATATAAGCTAATTTCGTATACAAGTTTTAGCTCGCATAATGCAATTGTACTTCAATGCGAATGAAATTCGTGAAACCAATAAAACTTGTTTCAAGTCCTCGCATGCTTAAATGTATAAAACGCGTATTTGGCAATTTTCCCAATGTTTCGCATTGACGCGTTATCGACCAAACACTCATCCAAAAGACTCGGAAAAACTATTATCCAAGCTTTCGGCTGGTTTGAAATTTCAAACATCCAATTTGCATGTACTCGTTTCTCGTCGAATAGACAGGCTGATTCTATCTTTTCATGAATAACGACTGCTAACAATGTATTGTATCATTTTTATTCATATTTATTTTTCTCGGGGGGTTGGTGGACGAGATGGAGAAAGGTGAATGGGAGGCAGGAAAAAAATCGTTGATGATTAATTATATTAGTGTATTGTGTGTGCGTATATAAATGGACATGGGTTCTTTTATATATTCCAAAAACAATGTCTGTATTTTTTCGATAAACGTTAACAAACATTGTTTATTTTTTATTTTATAAACCTTTTGCCATAGTGCCTGTTAATTATCAGAATAATACTAAATGCTATCATGCAGTCAACGTACAATGTGATGTATAAAAATTTTTTTAACTAAAATATTTTTATTGAATTTTTTTCTATGGATTTCACTTTATTCAAAGAATTAGAAAAAAATAATTCATTCTATTGAAATTTTTATATTTTCTTCTGTTTATTTTTCAGACATAATGGACTTAGTTTTTAAAACTTCAAAATTCCAATATGTCAGACAAAATTTAAAAAGAAATAACAAATTTCTGTATAAATTAGTATTAAGGTCGTTTATTACGAATCTGAACTTCGTTTTTCAAAATTCAAAATGGCGGATCCAATATGGCGGATAAAAATTTAAAGAAATTAACGGATTTCGGTGTAAATATGTATCAAGGGATTCTTGGAGTCACTAATAAAAAATTCAAGGGTCGAATTTAATAAACAGGTTAAAAAACTTTGTATCAAACTTTAAAGGAAAAGTAAAGAAAATGAATCATGTAATAATTTTTTTTCTCCAAATAAATCAATCGTCCTCATCCATCTAATCGGAAGCTAAATGCAATTTTCAAATAGAAATCACGTAATTGGTATTTTCATTGGCGTATAATAGAGAAATTTTCCATATTGAATCGCATTACACGAATGAGGTTATCGTGAATCGATCTATTGAGCCATATAATGAGTCGAAAATCTGTCTGAACACGCCTTGAATTTCTATTAGGACTTAAACTGATAAGATATAGAATAAGAAATCCATCTTGAACGCGTCCGTCAGATGATTTCACTTCCCCATTTTTTTTTTTTTTTTTTTTTTGGTGAATCATTTTCTCAAGGGTTTGTGTGTGTATGTATGTTGAAATTTTTATTATCGGATATCAAAAAGGTCCCGGATGTAATCGAAAGAAAAAAAAAAAGAAAACATAAAACCAATGACTTTTACGCGACCGAACTTTGAAGTTTCCCATTCACCACCACCATTGAAGCAACAGTTTTATTACTCGAATCTTTTTCTATATATATATATATAGTCATGACGGTAGATGATTCTTTTCTTCTTCTTCTTTACCAAACGAAATTAATCGTCGCAACGAAGGCCGGGCGCACTCTAAGAATCTCTAACAATAAAAGAAAACGATACTGCTTTTTATTTACTTTTTGATATATATCTATATGGCTAACAAAAGCATCGATTTTTATGACGTTTTCTATGATTAAGGGAATCTTTCTTTTCCTCTCTCTCTCTCTCTCTCTCTCTCTCTCTCTCTCTCTCTCTCTCTCTCTCTCTCTCTCTCTCTCTCTCTCTCTCTCTCTCTTGCTCTTCCATTTTTTTTCCTCGAGAGAGTAATTTTTTCATTGATCAAACTAACACTATTTAAAGGAATTTTTTGTAGAAGAAGAAAAAAAAAGTTGGTACTTGACATTTGTTCAAACTGTCCTTTTGTGAAGTCAAGTTAGATGTTAATTAACATCGTGAAAATTCCCTTGAGACGTAGTTGAGATGCTTCTTTGATGCCTCAAGGGATGTCTTTAAACGTCTTTCAAAGTGCGACGCTATTATAAATGATACAATGGTGTTAGCAAGAATAATGACATTTGCTCAAAAAGTTTATGGCTTCACTTTCTAATAAGAAAGAACTTTACATTTCTCTCTAACAATTGTTGTTTCATTCAATTGTGGTTGAGATTTTCATTTAGATTCAACAAAAAGGAAAATTTGTCCATTATTTTTCGTAATAAATCAAAGAGTGATAAAAATGTTTAAAAAGAAGATAAAAACAAAAATTGTTTGCGTCTATAAACATTTTAATATAGCTTTGTAATTCTTTTGTAAAAACATTATAATAACTCATGGTTATAAAATTAAAAAAATATTCTTAAGGATTATATCACTTTGTCAACTTCAATGGATCGAATTTTCTTTTTTGACGGAGAAATCCAACTTATTTTTTTATTTTGACATTTTAATTATACGATTTTTATTTTAAAGATTAAATATAGTAGGTTATTTGTTTCATATAATTATAATTGCTTCCTCATGGGAAAGTATTTTAATATTTTTTCTTTTATTAATAAAATATTAATTTATTTGATATTACAGATAAATATAGTATTTTAATTAATTATTTAAAATAAGATACATAAATATAAAATTAATAAACAACTAAAAATTTGCATTTGTAAACGCTACTGTGCACAAATTATTTCTTGTTTATAAATTAGAATATTTACCTTACGCTTTTTATTTTAATTTTGAATTTTCACTTTAAAATTGTACGGAAAACAAGTAATTGTTCAAAAATAAAGTGGCAAGAGAATTACTTATTCTTTAAATTAACCCTTTAATGGACGAGTTTTTTGACGTTATTATAAATGTATGTTTAGTAAATGCGATTATTGTATTATTCAATATAAAAAAAAAAATTTTTTTTAACATGTTCCACCCCTTAAATCCATCCCTAACGTATATTACTACCCCAAAAAATTGATAATTAATCCAAGTGATAAATTAAATATTTTTTTAGCTCCTGTCTGCTTTATAATTATTTATCAATATTCCCTGGTTGTTCAAAAATTAAAAACAATAGTATTAAGCAATTAAAAAAATAATTTTCATTGATTCTATACGTTTCGAAAATAAAAAAAAATATTTCTATGATGATTAGGTAATGATAGTAAATGTAAACTACCCTTTAAAAAACAACCCAAAGGTCAAATAACCACCCCTTGTTGATAAAAGTTTTTGTGAATGGTAAAAAAAATCTATAGCTTCTAAATGCTTCTAAATTATAAAAAAATGTTTCTAACTGACACAGATATGGATAATATTAATAAACATTCCCCTTAGAACCCACCCTTATTTTATAATTATTCTTAGAAACTGATGTTAGTGTTAAAAAATAGAAAAAAAATTTTTATTGATTCTATACGTTTCAAAAGTACAAAAAAATATTTCTATGATAACTAAGTGATGATAGTAAATGTAAACAACCCTCTAAAAAACACTCCTACAGTCAAATAACCATCCCTTGATGTAAAAAGTTTTTGTGAAGGATAAAAAAGTCTATAGTTTCTAAATTATAAAAAAAAGGTTCTAAGGGACACTTATATATGTATAATATTGATAAACATCCCCTTCGCAACCACCCCTATTGCATAACAAGATTCAGTCGAATTTGATAAATTTTTTATAAGCTATATTGAATCCACCATTTTTAATTTTGTGAATTTTGAAAATCTGACTTCATATTCGTAATCAGCGACTCCGAAAACCCCTTAGTAACAAGTTTCGGGCGAATCTGATGAATTTTCAATTTATTGTCCGCCACATTGGATCCGCCATTTTGAATTTTTGAAAATTGACATCTGATTCGTAAGCAGCGACCCCGAAAACCCTCGAGTAACAAGTTTCGGGCGAATCTGATGAATTTTCAATTTATTGTCCGCCACATTGGATCCGCCATTTTGAATTTGTGAAAACTGACATCGGATTCGTAATCAGCGACCCCAAAAACCCCCGAGTAACAAGTTTCGGGCGAATCTGATGAATTTTCAATTTATTGTCCGCCATATTGGATCCGCCATTTTGAATTTGTGAAAACTGACATCGGATTCGTAATCAGCGACCCCAAAAACCCCCGAGTAACAAGTTTCGGGCGAATCTGATGAATTTTCAATTTATTGTCCGCCATATTGGATCCGCCATTTTGAATTTGTGAAAACTGACATCGGATTCGTAATCAGCGACCCCAAAAACCCCCGAGTTACCATACAAGCGCGGCATGAAGCTGGTGATTGTTGTCACCAACTTAAGGGATGCGGAAAGATTGGAAAAATCGTGTAGAATGTTATTTTATTTTGAACAAAACAATCAAATATTTCTAATTATGGAAAACAATTTTTAGCTTCAATTGAAAATAAAACATTTTCGACTATTTGCACCATAAAAAAAGAAAAATTCTTATTTCAAAATAATCAATATGTTATAAGAAACCGGTTAAAGTGTGGGGTATTAAAGTTTTTTGTATGAAAGTGCGATTCAAATGACATTTTCAAACAACAAAGTAATAGGAAACACTCGTGTTGAATTGAAAGGTAAGGAGATATCTTCTTGTTGGTCAGGTTTCATTTTCTATCTTTAAAAGAAACATGAGAAGTCGTGTCTCATCGTCATCTTTTCTCGAGGCAAAAGTTTTTAGAGGGCAACAACTTTTGCACAACCAGATACGAAGATGGATGAAGATTCGATTCAATGAAACTGACGAAAAGCGTTGTTGGTTGAAGAGTTGGGGTTGTAGAAAAGAAGAGGAAAAACGAGGAAAATACTAGGGTTCGAAGAAGAAATTGCGCATCTTTATGGCTATGCGCCCTTTTTTTCTTCTCTTTTCGTTTTTGCGCGAGTTCGCTAACAAGTTGCTCGGATCTCAAGGCAGATAAAATTATATACCATCGAGGGACGTGAGTACATGCCAACTTCAATGAAGACTTGAAAAACCAAAAGAAAAGGAAATATCCCCACTCCATTTATTATATACTTGAACGGGAGGAAAAAAGTGAGAGAGAGACGTGAATAAATTTCTTTGAAAATGCATTGCTAATCAGTTTTTCTCTCTATTAAGATAATTTTTGAAAAAGAGTCTGCTGTATGTTGCACTTTTATAGTCTTTTATCTATTAAAAATATGGAATTAAAATAATTTTCTCTAATTATATTCGTAATATAATCATAATTTAAATATAAAAAAACATTAAACATTGGTTCAATTCCCACAAGTGATAATCAAATTTTTTTATTTTCACATATCGAGTAAAAATATAATACCTATTCATATTTTGTTGCTAATTAATCACACGTCATTTAAGTAAATGTGCAGTTTAATTAATTATAGCGAAATGAAATGAAGTTGTATATGATAATTAATTAAATTTGAATTCACATACCTCAACAGGTGTTTTAATTTAGTGTTCATAAATTTAAAATCTACTCATACATTAAACATATTTTATAAAGAAAAATACTTTTCCATTGTCTTTTTATGCTAGTTGTCATAAGAAATATGCACTCTGCTTTTAAATTTTAACCCTAGGCTTCTTCTACTCGGTTCATATTTTATTTCCTAACTGGGGTACTAAAGTACCCCAAACTTCCTTCGTTGATGGTAAATTTCAATTCATTCTGGATTTTAAGTTCCTATGAGATACTAGCATTTTTATAGAAAAAAATTTCTCGACGCTAACAAACTCAGAACATCACTGCAATTTTAAAACAAAAACCCAGTGTGTGACTTGCAAATATATTGTAGGGTACAAACAGTGTTATCGGATTTAACGGACTTATGCCAGAAGGTCTTTTCTTCACAGAGAATACGTGAAAACGAATTTCTATACGAAAACTAATTAAAATTTAATTAATCCTAGAAATATGGTTGGAGGCAAATGGTATGAGAAGAGAGGAGAATAAATTAAATTAGTAAATAAATAAGCTTCGTTAAAAAAAAAATAAAGCATTGATTTTCGCAGGAAAACTAAGTTTTGAAAAGCTCTTTTCCTAAGTTACGATGACTTGTATATACCGCAAACGTCAAGGTATTAGCCTTCATTAACCTTCGTCTGCCGGATGTAATCAGAGGACGGCTGCAGTAATAACGGAAGCTGTTCCTTCGAGACTCACTCTCGTAGCGCACACTGTGTATCGCATAACCTTGTCGATTGCTAGACTTTAATCGAATTAACGGTAGAAGAGTGAAGAAGAGGGATAATACACCTTCATTTCATCTGAAAAATTGCCATCCCCCCCCCCTTCAACTCCTCCCACGATTTTCTCATTTTTCCAATAAAAACCTTTAAGTTTCGAATCCAAAAGTAGAATTTTTTTTATATATTTATAACTAGTTTTTTCTTTACAAGTTTCTTTACTAGTTTTTTCTTCAAGGATTCAATTTTTTTTCCAACAAAAAAATATAGACAGGTTATGAAAGGTTGGTATAAATTTTTTATTTTTCCTTTGTTTATCAGATATTACAAATATGTTCCTTGAATAGAAGACTTTATTTATCTTTATTTTTTGCTTCTTTCGTGTGGGAGGGAACAAGATGAATAATAAAAAAAAACTCAAACTCACAAAAGGTCAGATATTAAGTTATATATATAAAAAAAAGATAAACGAGCTGCTTTATCAAAATAAACTTCTCTCGACATTGTGGTCGTATTTTTGTGGTTACTTGGATGAGTTTTTTCTCGCAGAAAATCCAAATTTGGTTTTAAATTCTATTTCCACGTTTCGTGTAGTTAAAATAAAGAAAAAAGAATGGTAGCACACTCTTTTCACATGAAATAAATTTTCTCGTACACAATACACAAAACTTTATTACAGGTATTATTAACAAGAAAAGAATGAAAGAAATGAATGAACTTTTTTTCCTTCTCTTTTTCTCTTTTTATATTTTTTTAAAACCATTTTTAATTCAAGAATTCATTTTTAAATTCACCGCTTGTGAGAGACTTCTTATTTTCGTTTGTCGGTAAAAATGTTTTCTGTATTATTACAGTTATTACGAATCTGAACTTCGTTTTTCAAAATTCAAAATGGCGGATCCAATATGGCGGACAAATTTTAAAAAACTAACGGATTTCGGTATCAGTTGGTATCAAGGGATTATTCGAGTCGCTAATTACAAATCTGAACATAGTTTTTTTAAATTCAAAATGGCGGATCTAATATGGCGAACGAAAATTGAAAAGTTTAACGGATTTCGGTGTAAATTCGTATCAAAGGGTTATTGGGGTCTCTGAATACAAATCAGGACTTTGTTTTTCAAATTTGAAAATGTCGGATCCAATATGGCGGACAAAATTTTAAAAAATTAACGGATTTTGGTATATTAATTAGTATTAATAGGTTTTTTGATCGCTGATTATAAATCTAAACTCAGTTTTTCAAAATTCAAAATGGCGGATCAAATATGGCGGATAACTTTAAAAAAACTAACGTATTTCGGTATAAGTTGGTACCAAGGGATTATTTGAGTCGCTAATTACAAATCTAAACATAGGTTTTTTAAATTCAAAATGTCGGGTTCAATATGGCGGACAAAATTTTAAAAAATTAACAGATTTTGATATAAGTATGTATCAAGGGATTCTTGAAGTCACTGATTACGAATCTGAACTTAGTTTTTTAAAATTCAAAATGACGGATGCAATATGGCGGATAAATTTTTTTAAAAATAACGGATTATGGTAGAAATTGGTATCAAGGGGTTTTTAAGGTCGTTGATTACGAATCTAATCATAGTTTCTCAAAATTGAAAATGGCGGAGCCTATGTGGTGCATAAAATTTTTAAAAATTAACGGTTGTCAGACAAATTGAATCGATTTTAAAAAAAGTTAACTTTTTTGAAAATCGATTTAATTTGTCTGACATCTGTCGTTAATTTTTTGAAATCCATATATGGATCCGTCATTTTGAATTTTGAAAAACTGACATCGGATTCGTAATCAGCAACATTGAAAATCGCTCGTTACGAAATATCATAGAAAATTAATAGTATTTTTAAAAACACGTCCGCCATATTGGATCCGCCATTTTGAATTTTGTAAGTCTGACATCAGATTCGTAATCAGCGATCGGGAAACGCTTCGATGTACCAAATTTGATAGAAAATTAATATTTTTTAAAAAGATATCTTGTTACGTTTTGCATTTAAGAGTTGTTTACGCCTCTAGAAGCCACAAACGACTTGATCCAGCAAAACGGCCAGACACGGGTATTTTTTTTTTGGTCCTCGTTTCCGAAAATGTTTTATTTTTTTGTATGTGAAAAATAAAGTTAAATTTTGATGAACAGTGCGTCGTTTTTTTGAGAAAATGAAAAAAGAGAAATAAAGAAAGAAATAAAAGAAAAGAATTTTTTTTCAAAATTGTAAACTGACCTTAATTCAATGCCTTGATTCCCTTTCTCATTGATGCTGACAATAACGTCACGTGGATACGACTGAATTGTCTTATCGTTCGTGCACTTTGTGGAAGTCACTTTGGAACGCGAGGGATTTACAAAAGGAGAATCAATTAATTAACGCGCAATCGTTTCACTGGATTTTAATAATATATATATATATATATATAAAGCATCAAGAGAATTTGGAATGCAATTGTCAAATATGACTGTAGATTTCGTTTTGGGAAAATCGAGCGAACAAAATCCCATAAATTCCAAGTCACGAGTCAACCGTCACACTATGCCATTCCCCTACCCCCCTTTTTTTCGTTCGTGCTCGATTGGAAAACGTCCCGAAAACTCGTTACACGTACACAACGTTGGAACGCGTGGACAATCCACTAGTTTCCTTGTCTTTCTCTCTATCTCTCTCTCTCTTTTTCTCTCTTGTGTCCCTCTTCCGGATTCTCGTTATCGCGCGGCTTCGTTCTCCTGCGAGGAATTTCCCTTTGCACGATGCGCCGAAAGTCCTCGAATTCCCAGATAACAGCAAATCGTACTCCTTCTCTTCCAATTGACTCTTATTGCCTTTCCTCCACTCTCACAATGCCCGATATGCATACAAATTTTGGAAAATTTTAAATTGCTTTCAATTTTTTTTTTTATTATTCTTATTTATTTGTTTACCACAATTGTTAGAGATTAAATTTTAAATTCTGATCTTTAACAATATTTGTTTTGTTGAAATAATTGTTAATGTAGTTCTGGATTTTATTTAGTTTTTGTACTCTGTATTGATTCACCGTTTCCTGAAGTTTTTTTTCCAACCTTTTGAATTTATTTCCTTCAATAAACACAATTGATTATTCACTATTCTTTATTTCCGCAGTTCTCCATTACCTGAAAAAATTATTTAAGCACTTTTTTTTCTTACTTTTTCACTATTCAATATTTCACTGTATGTTTCTGTTTCTTTTCACTTTGTTATGCTTGTTCACTTTGAATTTGTTTTGTGCTTCTTCTTTTTTTTCCTTTAATTTGCTTCCTCGTTTACTTTAGAGTTAAGTACAGTCTTGTGTTTGTTTTCTTTTCTTTCACTTTGCTTCGATTTATTTACTTTTAGAAGGAAATTTCTCCTTATTTACTTTTCTTAACTGTGGTTTTTGTTTCTATCTGACATGAGAGTAGTCATTTTACAAGGGAGAAAATTAAATGGTTAATTCTTTGGTTTATTTCGAATTTTTTTTTTATTTTCGATATATTTTTTTTATATCTTTTTGGGCTCTATTTGTTCTTTAGTATGTTTCAATTTACTCGCCCCTGTTTTTACTGAACAATGTTTACGTTTTGTTTCAATTTTCGTTTCCGCTTTCAATTGCTTACTGTTGATTTCGTTCCGATTTGTTTACCTTCCCTTCGAAGCGGAGGATTTTTTTTTACTTAATTGCTTTTTTTTTTGCTGAAATCTGTTTAGATTATTTTATCAATTGACACAATTTATTTTTTCATTTGGAATGATTTGTTTTCGTCACACGTTTTGTCGAGATGCGACAGTGACGGGTTTATTTTTTGGTTTTAGTTACTTGTGTTCTTTATTTGTTGCGCTCGTGTTAGAATAAAGTTCCCGCCAAAAAAAAACAATGGAAATTTATTTCCAAAGACAATGACAACTTTATGATGGGAATTGTGTCATCAGTGAATGGGGAATGATGGTGATTGTGAAAAATTAGAATGTAAAGAAATGGTGTGAATTAATTTTTTTTAATAGTGTTGACGTTGTTTTGATGAAATAGTTGAGGCTGACGGCACTCGATATCTCGTGGAACGCGCTCGGTGAATCGCGAAAAGTAACTGACGAGGCGGCCGACCCCAGTTGGCCTGAGTCTGCGCTCCAGCGACACTTGCCGCCGTATACCGGATATAAAATATAGACGGTACGCCACCACTACATTGGGGGCTGAAAAGGAGGAACCTCTGCTTCCTCCAACGACAAGCTCAAGCTATCTTACTTCCTCTCACGACAATCTCATTCGCTTTTCTTTGCCCTCTCTTTTTTATCTTTGTTTTTCTCTATTCTTCCTCCTGCATCCCTCAAACTTGTATGTCCTTTTTATACTTTGTATTTTTATTTTTAACTTCATTCGAGAATTGTCACCACTGAAAAATAGAAAATTCACTCTCTCCTTCGCTCATTTTTCTCTTTATTTCAACTTTCAACACAAATCTGTTTATTAATAGAGATGATTTTTCTTTTTTCCCACAAATCCCTTTTCTGTTCAACAAGAATTAACATCGATTAAATTTACCATATATGCATTTGGAAAAAAATAAAAGATCTTCATACTAGATGATGAATAATATTATTATCAACTTTACTAAAAAAACAATTTTACGACCATATGCCCCCGAGTAACGAGTTTCATAAAAAATCAATAATATTTTTAAAAAAGTAGTCCGCCATATTGTATCCCCCATTTTGAATTTCTAAAATCAGACATCAAATTTGTAATCAGAGATCGCGAGTACCCCTAGATACCAAATTTGATAAAAAATTAGTTTTTATTTATATTAATATTTATATAATTAATAAAAAAGATCTTCATACTAGATGATGAATAATATTATCAACTCTACTAAAAAACAATTTTACCACACTTTATAGTTAAGAATATTCTTATATTGTTACGGCCTTGATACTTTCTGATAAAAAATCCAATCCAAAAAAATATTTGTTTAGTTAAGGGCGTCAATTCCGTGTGACGGACATTTTTTTAGCGTTTTTAAAAAATTTTTTTTTAAAAACAATGAAAACTTAGAACTCCAAACTTTTTACCATACATTTATTAGTTTTTAGTATAAAATCCAAATTATCCAATTTCATAAAATAAAAAAAATTTTGTTTTAATTATCTTTTATTTATTTATTGTTTTTATTTATTTTTTTAAATTTATTGTATGTGTTCTTTACTGTAATTTGATTATTTATTATTTTTTTTAAGTTAGAATTTAATTCTTAACTTTAACTATATTTTCATTTATTTTATTCTTTAATTTTTAATTAATTTGTTGTTTTATAATTTTATTTTAACTCATTTTAAATTTTTGACTTCAGATACTATATTGTTCAAATGTAGTAATTTTTATATTCCAACAAATTTTTATTTTATTTATGACAAATTTTTGAGCTCTGACTGTTACTATAATTTGATAAGATTGTATCTTTTATACTTACATTATTATTTTTCCTAATATGTATTTATTCTCTTGTTTTTTATTTTACGATAATTTGGTTATTTGATGTTCATTTATTATTGTATAATATTTCGATTACTTTATTTTATTATATATTGTTTTCTATTTGATGACTATTAATAACTCTTCTTTAATATGACTAACTCTTTTTTAAATTCATTAAAAAAAATTTTTTTTATAGATTGAAATTTATTCGTTTTTATAAAACCGCGCATGGTTAAAAGATTTACCATACATGGAAGTATTAAATATAAATTGCAGCCGCACAGTAATGTTTAATTATTAAGTCAATGAATATTAATTTTTTTTTAAATAAATTTTTTATATCCGCACAGTAATCTTTAATTATTAAGTCAATAAATATTAATTTTTTTTTAAATAAATTTTTTATAGCTGTTAAAATCAACCCTTTTATTCAGTTAGCAACGTTCAATTTTAATTTTTAATTGTCCTGTTCATAATTTAAAAAACTACTTTTTATAAACTTAGAGTCATTAATAATGGAAATCAGGAAATTGGAAATCATTCTAAATTTGAAAGAAAAATTGTTTAATTATTTAAATAAAATAATTGTGCCCACCCTTAAATACATTAAATATTTCCATGTATCAAAAAATTTATGTATAAATGATTTAAAGATTAATGTTTCAAAATTTACTTTAAGGTTTTTATTCTAATTTTTAAACTTTGCATTTAAAAAAGAACTTTGAATACGAATGTGAGCTTTGTTTTTCAAATTTCAAAATGGCGGATTCAATATGGCGGACGAAAGTTTAAAATATTAACGGATTTCGGTGTAAACTCGTATCAAAGGGTTTTTGGGGTCTCTGAATACGAATCGGAACTTTGTTTTTCAAAATTCAAAATGGCGGATTCAATATGGCGGACAAAATTTTTGAAATTTAACAGACTTTTATATATTAATTGGTAGCAAGGGGTTTTTGAGGTCGCTGATTACGAATCTGAACTTAGTTTTTCAAAATTCAAAATGGCGGATCCAATATGGTTGACAAAGTTTTAAAAAATTAACGAACTTTGGTATTATTTGGTACTAAGGGGTTTTTGAGAACCTAAAAAGCCATTTTATCAATAAATAGCATTTTTTTCTACAGGAGAAAATTTAACGAAACAAATTTTTAAAATAAAATCCACAGTTAAAAAGTTAATGACCAGAGACAACTTGGACATAAGTGACAATCTGACAGCGCGACGGCATCGTCTACATGAGAAATAATTTATTTTTATGCCTCGAGTTTGGTCTATCGCTTTAACCGTGTAAACGTGGGACAACAATGAAACGGTGACGAGCAAAACGCTCATCCCCTCTAATCCGATAGCTGAGGAAACTTTCAAAGCGTAGAGTAGCTGAAAGCGCGCTGAAAGGGATTTGCTGGGAAGCTGCCTATAAAATCGGGGATTCCTCAAAGTATCTACCCATTCGGTTGCGCACAATGTTTTCTCCAACTAATTTCTATCATTAAATTAAATAGAAATGTTCTGTATAAATTTATTAATGTAACTTTATAATTTAAATATAATTCACTTGAGAAACAAGTATTAAAAAATGAAAAATATGTTATCTGATTAAATTCATTATTTCTTCAGTGTTAATTACTCTATCTTTCAACATTTCATCAGTTCGACTTTTTCAATTCAAGATTCGAAATTATATTATCTATTTCAAACATCATTAAAAAAAGGACATTTTTCCTATTTTACTATAACTATAAACTTAATAAATTTCTAATTCAATAATCTAGATTTATAATTCTGTTAAATTTTTTCTAATACATTTATCTTCTTTTGTATATAGTATCGATTTATATTTTTTTTCTTTTCTTTTTAAACTCTACAACTTTTCTGCTCTTATCTGAAGCTTTTCGTTTCGTTTACTCCAAGAGCTTCTTCGTTCCGCCATAAACAGCAATAGGATTTATATATTGCACATTCGCATTGCGTTTACACCGCATTCTACAAAATGGAACACTAAAATTGATCATGAAACTTGGAATTCTGTAAAGTCGATTCGATCCTTTCACACAATTGAATTCCATCGAGCGTTAATAAAAATCAAGCATCTGAGCCCTGAAAATGTAAAGTTTAGAAATAAAATAAAATTATGTAAAATTTGAAATTCATGTTACGTTTTACAAATCATATTAAGTAATTATAAATGTTAGAATTTTTGAAAAATTATTTTTGTTTACTTGAAAACTTTTTATGTTAATTGTAATTTGATCTAATAATTTAGTCCAGTGAATCGATTATGTTTTCGAGTGAGTTAGATAAAGTGAATATAAAAAAAGAGGTTATTCATTTTTCAAGAGGCTCTCGTAAAATTCAAAGAAGGTATTTTTCCACAGAAAAGGCAAAGTGGTTGAGAGGAAGAGAAGCTTTGTAAACTGGCATCGTTTCCCTGCAACTGACAGCGTGCACATAGGTTTACGTAGACGTCGTATATTGAACGACGTGATCAATGTTTCAAGGGCTAATGCACCGACCTAAAGGTCACTCAAGGGAATTGAAGGAATATTCCCTTCTGGTTTGCAACTACAATTTCTCTCACATATATGAATAGGACACTATCAATTTTATTCATAAAAGAAACATTCGATTTCAATTATTTTTCTTGAGCTAATTATCCACAATAGTAGACTACACGGTTTTTTAATTATTTTATTGTATTATTTAAAGCATTAGTTCTTTCAAAGAACTATGATATTCTGTTATTTCACTTCACCTTACTTTCACTTCATTTTCACTTTCAGTTCATTTTCACTTTCACTTTCACTTCACTTAACTTTCACTTAGTTTTTACTTCACTACACCTCACTTCACTTCACTTTCACTTAGTTTTCACTTTACTTCATTTTCACTTTCACTTAGTTTTCACATTCACTTCACCTCACTTTCACATCATTTTCACTTTCATTTAGTTTTAACTTTACCTAACTTTAGTGACAGTAAAATAAAAGAAAAGTGAAGGTAAGGTGAACTAAAATGAATGTAAAGTGAAAGTGATGTCAAAGTGAGACGAAACTGAGGTGAAGTGAAAGTGAAGTGAAATTACAGAATTGTGTTACTTTACTTCGCTTTCACTTTCACCTCAGTTCACTTCGTTTTCAGTTAACTTTCACTTTACTTCATCTAACTTTAGTGACAGTAAAGTTAATAAAATGTTAAGGTGAAATGAAGTGAAATGAATGTAAAGTGAAAGTTATGTCAAAGTGAAGGAAAGCTAGACTTTCTTCTCATTTCACTTCGTTTCCACTTCACTTCACCTCATTTTCACTTTCACTTCACTTCAATTTCGCTTTACTTCTTATCACTTCGTTTTCACTTTACTTTCACTTTACTTTACCTTAATTTAGTGACAGTAAAGTCAATGAAAAGTGAAGGTGAATTGAAGTGAAATCAAAGTAAAATGAAAGTGAGGTCAAAGTGAAAGTGAAGTGAATTAAAATGAAGTGAAAGTGAAGTGAAGTAAAGTTAATGTGAGGTGAATGTGAAGTAAAGTGAAAGTGAAAGTGAAGTGAAAACGAAGAAATTTTTAAGTGAAGTGAAGGTGAAAATGAGGTGAAGTGAAAGGGAGGTGAAGTTAAAATTACAGAATATTACCCTTGGAGAGACTTCAAAAGAGATGTTTAAAATAATTAACATATAAATCGGATGACACAACCTTTGAGTGTGTTAAATATATTTACAGAAAAGAAAAAGAAATTTGTATATAAATATTTTTTTCCAGCGAATAAAACCAAACGTAAAGAAAGAAACAGTATTGTCTGATCATAAACCAACTATACTACTAACTATACTACTTACGTCTGACTAAAATTGTATGCGCACTACTTGTCATATTACTCACAGCGTCGTCTGACTAAACACTGACCTTCACTACTGTTCTCATTCTACAATATCAACGAAAAAGTAAATATAATACATTTTCGAATAAAGAGGGGAAAAAAAAATTTTTTTTTTTTGCAAATAAATACTATCTTTTTTTGTCGAGAGACACAAAGTGCCTTCAGTGACTATGGCTATACAGTTGAAAAATGATGCTCATTTTTGTGTTGAGCCTGAAGGCATTAAACAGATCACATGATACGTTACTCGACAGATCGCGCAGGTAAAAGGTGTGTGAGTGTAAAAGCGAACGAAAATCGATGGCAGACAGTGGTATCAGATATCAAATTTATTTGACACCAACTTACTTTTCGCGCCAATCATTCTATTTTCCTCCGAATTGATAGAAAAGAAAAAAAATACACACACACATATTTCATCGATTTTAAAAGAGTTTCACTTTATTACACGTATATATACGTATTTATTTTATTATATAAAACACTCCCGTTGACAATGCATTTTTATAAAAAAAAAGAATAAAATTAGACTTACTTTTTTCAATGAATATAGATTTTTTTTATTTGTAATTTAACTTTTATATTTTTTTGCAAATTACATCTATGATAAAATTTTATTATTTATTAATATTATCCTAGATGCTTCATAAATTTAATGATAATTAAAACTCGGGAGTTTTTGGGGTTGCAGATTACGAATATAAACTTATTTTTTTAAAATTCAAAATGGCGGATACAATATGGCAGACGAATTTATAAAAATTGATCCAATTGGCCTAAAAGGTGTTATTTGGGGGTTTTTTGGGTCGCTGATTACAAATCTGAACTTAGTTTTTCAAAATTCAAAATGGTGGATCCAATATGGCGGACCAAATTTTTAAAAATTAACGTATTTCTGTGTGAAATGGTATCAAAGGGTTTTTGTGGTCACTGATTACGAATCTGAACTTAGTTTTTTAAAATTCAAAATGGCGCATGCAATATGGCGAACAAAATTTTAAAAAATTAACAATATTATGTAAACAGAAGTTCATAATTTAAAAATTGTAATAATATTTAATTCAACGAAAATAGAATATATAGAATTTCTTTTACATTGCTGAAAATATAATATTCCTGACATTTCTTTTGCAATTTTCTCTAAAGGAAAATAAAAATAGCTCGACACAAAGTAAAGTGCGTGAATGACCGTCACGCTTTCGACTATTCATGACGTTCGCAGGTATATCGCATGTCAGTCCTTAAATTAATTACAGGATCGCGCGATACCAATCAGTGAGAAATGTAAATAGTGAGTAATGAGCGCCCAATGCTAAAACGGTATGCAACAGTGCTACTCGCGTGACTTCTCTACAATTTAATCTTAATTTACGTAGTCGCTTGAAAACGTATACCGAAGCCAATTTATAAGCAATTCGGACCTCGGCAGCTCTCGCAATTTGCATGCTTTCTCCTCTCTTCTCTCTTTCTCTCTCTCTTTTATACTATACGCGACACTGTTTTGTCACGTATTCATAAAGTGCTGTCTCGAAATCTGCTTCTTAAATGAAAACACACACAAGTGCCGTGAATGAGAAACGACTAGAATTTTTCGGCAACTCTCGCTCTCTGAAAATGAATTACACTTTGTGCAGTGTGCACAGCTGGAGACACTCCTCCAGTCTTCCATTCATTTTCACCCTTTTTTTTAAGAGGTGGAGAGACAAAAAGGAAAAGATTGCTCACATACCTTGGGAGCTTATTAGAAAGATGAAAAAAAGGTTTCGTTAAATCAAGCAGAAATTCTAATATTGAATTATAGAAAGAAAACCATTTGTTTTCCAGTGAATTTGAATTAGAATTTTTACGCGCGATACACAAGTGAAGGACCATTATTTAAGGGGGGTTACATCCAGTTAGGCAGACGAAAAAGATCGATATTTTAGGAATTTTTTCTGAGAAAACTATTGAGTATTTGAATTTAAAAATTAATTGATTAAATTAAATTCAAAAAAAAATTAATTAATTCATACACCAGTGCAATTTAATGATTATTTAAATAACTAGCAACAATTCGTGCGCTAAAGCGCTCGGCTAACTTTTTAGGACAAAATTAGCAATTTTAAAAAAAAAGAAATTAAAAATTTGTGATTTAAATTTTTGTTGAAAATACTAAAAAAAATCCAATTTTGAAAAAATTACAAATAATTGCAGAAATTCAATTATTTTCAAGAGTGATAAAATTCTTCTCATAAAATTCAATTATCTTTCAAATTAAAAAAAAAATTCTCGTCAAAATCCCAATTATCTTTATAAATAACAAAATTCTTCCCCAAAAGTTCAATTATTTTCAAATCAATTTCAAATTCTCAAAAATAGTACGCAAACATTTAATTATTTTCATAAATAATAAAAATTTCTCAGGAATTCAATTATTGTTATAAGTAATAAAATTTTTTTTAAGAAATTCAATTATTTTCTTTAAAAATTATTGAAAATTGTAGAAAACAATAATTGATTTGAAATGATGAAAATAATTTTGAAAAAATTACTGTAATAATATTCTTATAATATAAAACAATGATTTTATCACTCGGTTACCTTTAATTATTATAAAACATTCTTATAAGTTATTGAATTTAAAAAGATTTGAATTTGAAATTTTTGAAATTCTTAATTCCTATGGAAAAATAATATTGATTAAATATTTATTTAAAAAAAAATTATTGATGTTTTCGAATAATTTTACAATTAAAGAAATTAGTAAATAAATGTAACTTAACATTTTTTTAAAAACGGGTACTTACACATGTGTGATCACAAAAAATAATTCAAATATTAAAAAAAAAAAAATTTTGTGCAAAAATTATGATTATAAAATAAATATTATGCCTTTTTTTCGTTTAGTTAGAAAAATGAATTTCGTTAAAAATTAAAATTTATAAAATTTACCACTGCTTTGCTAACATTGCATAAAATTTCATATTTGTGCCTTCAAAAAATGAATTTAAAAATGTTTTGATAAAATTCTTTATGAGACTTCAATTTTAAGAAATTTTAATTATTCAATAAATTATTTATTTTTGCATTTAAATTATTAAATTATCTAATAAAAATGTATTTAAATATGAATTTCAGTTAAAGTTTTACAGAATAATTGAATATTTAAGGCATTATAGCATGAATTTTAAGAAATAATTAAATTTTAAAATGGTTTCAAATCAAATTCTTTAAAAACTTTTATTTTTCATACTTATGTAACTAACAATTCTGTAGAATTAATTATTTTAAAAGAGTTTAATTGAATTTCTTTCTGAAATTATTTAAAGTGTTTATTTTTTAATTCGTATTTAATTGAAGAATTTCTGAATAATTTAAATTTCGTAAAATTGATTTGTAAACAAATGAATTTTAAAATTCTCAAATAACTTTTTTCAAAAATTATTAAAAATAATTATTCTTGTGGGAAAATAATATTGATTAAAATTTATTTAGAAAAGAAGTTATTGATGTTTTCAAATAATTTTAGAATTAAAAAAATTCGTAAATAAATGTAATGGAACATAAAAAATAATTTTAAATAATTCAAATTAATTCAAATTAATTAAAATTAATTAATTAAAATAATTAATTAAATTAATTAATTAATTAATTAAAATAATTTTAAAGTATCTAATCATTTTTCGAGTAAATCAGAATATTCGTTAGGGTCAGGGTAGAAATCAAAATTTTGTCAAGTAATTAACTTTTTCATATTAAAAAAAAAGAAAATATTTTGCAGGATTTACATATTTGTTAATTATCTAAAATGTTTGTTACAAAATGCTAATTTTTTAGAAAATCTTGTGAAATCTTGTGAATATAATTGTGTTGTCAACAGATGCAACTTAAATCTATTTAAGTATTTTTTTCATTATTTATTTTTTGACAATTTTTAAGTGACATAATTTTCTGCAACGTAGATAAAAAAATAAGTTTTTATTTTAGTTCATTTTAAACATTTAAGAAATTACATTTCATTGAAACTTTAATAAGTAATATTTACTCATAATAATATTTATTTATATACAATTTTCTTAATGTTCAATTTTCAAACTGTCATATGTTAACAAGTTTTAACATTTTTAAATATTTTGATTGTAAAAATTAGAAAAAAAATAATTTAAACTTCAATATAATTCAGAACTATGCTGTTCAGAATCATATTTCTTGTGAAAAGTTTAAAAATAATTATTTTTTTTAATTTTTCAAAATAATTCTAATGACATTTAAGAGGTAAATAAATTTTTAAAAGCAAAATTAATTTCCGCTCAAAGTCATTTATAGTCTTTCGAATATGCTTAAAATAAACTATCACTTAGAACTTGCAAATTATTTTTTATTATTTAAGAAATAATTTTTTTATTTCGCCTGATTTTTCATTTTCACTTTCGAAGGGAAAATCAAAACCTCGTGAGGGTGAGTATAAGTAGACACACTTTTATTTTGCGAACAATGATTTTTTTTCCTTGAGATTCCATCGACAATCAAGTCTTCACATTCCTAATGCCTCTCAATTACATTTCTCCTATTCAGAATTACCTTTTCACTAATAAAAATGCTATATTAATTTTCTGACGCATCTTAACAACAGTTGTGCGTACCCTTTATATAACTCTAGATCCAATTAATGTTCGTTTCAGAAAATAATTACACTCTTAGCTATGTCGATTTAGCCGTAGGCAATTTCATGTTCCAAGTCAAACACGATGCAAATTGTATCAGGTTGCATTATATTCTGAGTTAACAATGTAATAGGCTTCATTTTAAACATAAAATATTGAATGTTAGAAATAGGTCGAGTTTCCATGTTATAAAATATCTCCATGTTCATGTACATTTATTTTTAGATAAATAAATTTTCTGTTCATTAAAAATGTAAGGTTGATGTGTATATAAAATGTATATATATATAAAATATATAAAATGTGTATTGAGAGGAAATGATTAAGTGAGTTCAGAGGCAAGATCACGTAATACTCGATCACGAGGTGACGAGATATGAACAGCCATATAACGAAGGCACGTCGAAAGCATGCCATGATACATCATGCATAGCAATTGCGCTATCTGAATCCATATCATGTTCAAGGTATCTACACTTATGCATATGCGCAAATAATGTTGTCGAACCTATCAATGTACAATGAGATTGTGTTTTCATAAAGTCACATACTCTTCTGCCATGATAAAAATTTATATAGTATCTTTGCAATTGGGGATTTAATTAGTTTATCAGTATTTGATTAGATATCCACTCAACATGATTTAATACTAAATACGCAAAAATTAACGAAAGGTTAGCGTTGGCGAGTCGCTGATTACGAATCTGTAGTTAGTTTTTCAAAATTCAAAATGGCGGATCCAATATGGCGGACGAATTTATGAAAAATTGATCCAATCGGCCTGAAATATGTTACTTGGGAGTTTTTGGGGTCGCTGATTACGAATCTGAACTTATTTTCAAATTTCAAAATTGCGGATCCAATATGGCGGACTAATTCATAAGAAATTGATGCAATTGGCTGAAATATGTTAGCTCCTTACTTCAGGGAATATTTTTGAAATATAATAATTAAATTCATTATGACACATTAATTTACATAGCTTCGGAAGTAATTTCCATTTTGTTCCATTACAATCGGTGCACTTCTCGTAAAAATATTATTCCTTAATGTATAGACACTTCAGCAGTAGTGTAAAATTAGTAATAAATGATGTTACGTTAATTTGCCAATATACCATGCTGCAGAAGTAGTAAATTTCTTTTTTTGCCTGGGGACTTTAGAAATCTGCTTACAGATACCTTCGATTCGGCACAACAAATTTAAGTAGAGTTGTTATAAAATAAATATAACTATAAGCATAATATTTTAATATATTTTAATGTAAAGTAGATCAACAGTATATAAATGGATTTATCGGTATTATTGAGGACATTCTTTATTATTAATTAAATATTAAAACAAAATCAATAATTACAGAAGCTACTCACTTTCCAAATAATGTTCGTTATCCAAAATTTAATTTAACAAATAAAATTACTTATTTAATCCACCACGGTAATGGAAGCACTATAAATATTTTCTCTTTATATATAATAAATACAAGTCATTAATTTATCGCTACACACACAAAATTGTTTGAAATAATTATTACGAATCTTCATAAATAATTAAAAATAAAATTTTCAGCATTATCCATTGTAAAAATACAATTAATAGTAATGCTTGTATTGAAATACATATTATTGAAATACTCTCACTGCATATGGGTTGATAACAGTCTATGAATATTTCAATCAATGATCGATTTAAAGGGTAGGCAAAAAAAAGGGGGGAAGAAATCCAGAACTTCGACGAAAAGGTGAATCAGTGACATGGAGCAATTTCAAGTTCAGAATCTCCGACCACCTATCCTGTAAATAAATAATAAACGAATCCTGCAAATAAATGACGAGGGGAAGCGAGTTAAATAAATGAACCTCAATCCTAGATTGCTGCAAGTTTTATTCGCCCTCTCGCACACATGGTTAACTGTACAAAAAAAGGCAGTATAACTTGACATTACACTCATGAAATTGTTCCACTTACCATTTGCCCAGGGTTTATCTGAATAATTCACTTGACGCCTGATTTCGTCAACATTTCCCACCTATAAAAATAATAGTATCATGAGATTTTATTTTCTTTCTCCAAGCCAAATGTAATTAACATTTTGTTATAAACTAAAGTCCTAGTTGTGTTCTTTTGAAGTTAATAAAAAATTTCTAAAAGTAGTATTAGTAAAAGACCATAAAGAAGTCACATGTTTCTGGAAATCCTCCCACATGTACTTTCACTCCACTTTCACTTCACTTTCACTCCAATTTCATATTTACCTAAATTTTATTTTCACTTCACTTTTACATCACTTTCACTTTTACTCAATTTATATTTTCACTCCAATATCACTTTTACTCAAATTTTATTCTCACTCCACTGTCACTTTTACTTAAGTTCTAATTTCACTCCATTTTGACTTCACTTTCACTACCTTTCACTATTAATAAAAATTTTTATTCCCATTGCAATTTAACTTTTACTTAAATTTTATTTTCACTCCACTTTCACTTTTACCCAAATTTTATTTTCACTCCACTTTTACTTTTACTCAAATTTTAATTTCAGTCACTTCACTTTCACTTCAGTTTCATATTTACTTAAATTTTATTTTCTCTCCACTTTCACTTTACTTTCACTTTTACTCAATTTTTATTTTCACTCCCATTTCACTTTTACTCAAATTTTATTTTCAATCCACTTTAACTTTTACTTAAATTTTATTTTCACTCCACTTTCACTTTTACCCAAATTTTATTTTCACTCCACTTTTACTTTTACTCAAATTTTATTTTCAGTCACTTCACTTTCACTTCAATTTCATATTTACTTAAATTTTATTTTCTCTCCACTTTCACTTCACTTTCACTTTTACTCAAATTTTATGTTCACAGTACTTTCACTATAATTTCACTTTCACTTCACTTTTATTTCAATTTCATATTTACTTAAATTTTATTTTCACTCCACTTCTACTTCACTTTTACTTTTACTCAAATTTTATTTTCACTTTCACTTTTACTCAACTTATATTTTCACACCAATTTCACTTTTACTCAATTTTTCTTTTCACTCCACTTTTACTTTTACTCAAATTTTTATTTTCACTTTCACTTTTACTTTTACTCAAATTTTATTTTCACTTTCACTTTTACTCAATTTATATTTTCACACCAATTTCACTTTTACTCAATTTTTATTTTCACTCCACTTTCACTATAATTTCACTTTTACTTTACTTTCACTTTTACTTTACTTTTACTTTTACTTCATTTTTAATTTTACTCCGTCTTGACTTCACTTTAAATTCCTTTCACTATTACTTAAAATTTTTATTTTCACTCCAATTTCACTTTTACTCAAATTTTATTTTCACTCCACTTTCACTTATACTCCATTTTAAATTTCACTTCATTTTCACTTCACTTTCACTATTACTCAAAATTCTTATTTTCACTGCACTTTTACTTTTACTCAAATTTTATTTTCACCCCACTTTTACTTTTATTCAAATTTTATTACCACTCCACTTTCCATTCCCTCAATTTTTACTTTTTTCTCCACTTTAATTTTTACTTAAATTTCATTTTGCTTCCACTTTTACATTTACTTTCTTTTTAAAAATTTATTTTCGATTCACTTTCACTCAAATTTTGTTTTCACTTTACTTTGATTTAAACTTAAACAAATAGAGAAAGTGGAGTGAAGATAAAATTAGAGTTAAAGTGGAGTGAATGTGAATGTGAAAGTGTAGTGAAAATAAAATTTGAATGAAAGTAAAAGTGGAGTGAGAATAAAAGTTGAATAAAAGTGAAAGTGAAGTGGAAATAAATATTGAGTAAAAGTGAATGTGAAGTGAAAATAAAATGTCAGTAAAAGTGAAAGGGAAGTAAAACTGAGTGAAAATAAAATTGGAGTAAAAGTGAAATTGGAGTGAAAGTAGAGTGAAAGTGGAATAAAAGTGGAGTGAAATTATGTAATCGACCACTTGGGGTCCGATTCTGTAACTTTTCCAATTCCCATCTTCCACTTCCCACTCTCACTTCCCTCATTTACTTCCAACCTTCTACTTTCTACTTCCACTTTCGACTTATCACTCTTACTGTACAATATCACTTCCCACCTTCCGCTCTCAACTTCCCACTCTCATTTCCACCTTCCACTTTCAATTTCACTTCCCACCTTCCACTTTTACTTTCAACTCTCATTTCCACCTTCCACTTTCTATTTCACTTACCACCTTCCACTTTTACTTTCAACTTTCATTTCTCACTTCCCCCTCCTAATGTGGGACGAATGTGGGAAGTGGAAAGTGGGTAGTGAAAGTAGGACGTGAGAGTGTAACGTCGAAGGTAGGAAGTGAATGTGGTAAGTGAATGTGTGAGTGGAAAGTGATAATGGGTAGTGAAAGTTGAAAGTGAGAGTGTAAAGTGGGAGTGGAAGGTGGGCAGATGAAAGTAAATGTGGAAAATGGAAGGTGGAAGTGAATGTGGGAGTGTGAAGTGAGAGTGGAAAGTGAAAGGTGCGATGTGAATGTGGGAAGTGTAAAGGGGAAGGTAGGAAGTGAATGTGTGAGTGGAATGTGGAAAGTGATAATGGGTAGTGAAAGTAGAAAGTGAAAGTGGGAGTGGTAAGTGGGCAGATGAAAGTGAATGTGGAAAGTAAATGCTAGCAGAGAAAAGTGAAAGTGGAAAGTGAGAGTGTAAAGTGGAAGGTGGGAAGTGAGAGTGAAAAGTGTAAGTTGGGGAGTGGGAGTAAAAAGGAAAATGCTAAGTGGATGTAACCCCTTAACAGTGACGAAAAGAAGAAAAAATTATCAATTATAAGAAAACAAAATGATCAACTTGTTTTAGTTTTTACTTATTCCCTCGTAAAGTAACATATTGAGAAATACAAATATAACTTTCTTCTATTTCCCTTAGTGTACATCTCGAAAACGTATTTCGTGTCCCATTAACATTAGTTTAATGTTTCCGAAACACTTGAATAGGGAATAGGTATACATATAGATTTATATTCAACTGTCAGACGCTATTTGAAATCAATAATCTGCAATAACCTGACAGAAAATACTCCTTTACAATCTTGTTGTATTGTTATATGTATGAATTATATTTTGATAAATAAACTGTCATTTTACTATCTAAAAACTTGAGGTACCTTATATTTCAGTTGTCTTGTATTTTATATAAAACAATTTATCAAAAACATGACAATTACATAACACAAATCTTTCGAAAACTCTATGAATATTTAAGAGTTTCAATACGTGGATAGCTCCTCGTTTGAAATTGGTAAAGTTGGTTCTTGGACATTGCTACAGTGACGGCAGCCAGTGTTTGCTTGTGTCCTGTTGCATTATCTGCAAAACTTTCTGACAACTTGTAAGTTTCTAACTTTCGTTACGTAATCTATATAAAGTTTCAAGGCGACACGTAAACTACTCCATATGTGTTTTAGTTTAATAATCCCAGTTTCTCCTTAACCTTATATATAAATTCTAATTGTATTATAACTATTAATAGTACAATACTTTTTTATCAATACAACAGTTTTTTAATCACTAAAACACTTCCCTAATCACTATAATTCTTCTAAAATTAAAAAAAAAAATTTTTTTTTAAATTTATATTCAAAATTTTCACTTAATTGCTATAATTTTAATCTGTCATCGATCCGATAAATTTTAAGTATCGCTCGATTGTTATGGAAAAATAATAACAAAGTTCGTTTAGTCGAGATGAATGACTTTCTATTGTTTTACTGTTAAATTTTGATGTGGAAGACCAACATTTTAAATGTTATGCACATATTTTAAATTTAGGAGTGCAAGATTTGCTCAGCAAACTTAACATCGACAAATGCAATTTTAGAGAAAATGAAGACGAATTCGACGGAAATATTGATACTGAAAGAGAAGAAAATGAAGAAATTTGAAATTACCGAATCAGAGAGTCAATTTTGAAATTTCTTCGTTATTTTAAAGAATTGACAGAAGTTTTTAATGGTGAAAAATACGTCACTTTACCTGTGGTAGTGATTGGATTTAATTTACTATTGAACATAATTATTTTACATATAAATAAATTAAAAGATAAATACGAAATTGATAACTCTTGGCTTGATTCTTCTCTTTTACGAGGATTGGAAGCCTGTTACTTAAAATTAATAAAGCAATATCAAAAAAGCAACTAGGTTTATTGTGCTACACTTATCTTAGATTCAAGGCATAAACTTGAGACCTTCTATGAAACAACTTAGGGAAAAAATATAGTGCAAGGTTCCTTGGATAAATTTGAATAAATTTATAAACATAACTATTATAAACCAAAGGTAAATTTTTGTAAATAATATAGTTTATTTTCATAATAATTATATAAAAATATAAATTAATATAATATAAAAAACGTTTATAAATATTAAAACATTTATAACTATTTAATGTAAAGTATTTTCAATGTACTTTCATAATATGTGGTAACTTTTTAATTTTATAATATAGAAATAGGAGAGATTTTACCTTTAATATTGAGTGTTTCATGATTTTCATTGATTTTATTTACTTATTTCTTCTCAGGTGCAAGACTAAAAAATCCAATTTTTGTCTTAATATTTAAGTTTGAACTTCTTTTCCATTCTATTAAATTTTGGTGATGGAGATCGAGCTACTTTGTAGTTTTATTCATGTTTAAAAAATCTGCTTCCAAAAACGAGTTTGTTGGCTAAAATGCAGGTAATTTTATAACACTGAAGTTGGCTATCACAATACTCTTGCAAAAATCTACTTGCATTTAAACCAACAAATTCGTTTTTTCAGCAGATTTTTTAAACTAAATTTAAACTGAAAAGTAGCTCGTTCTCCATCACCAAATAGAATGGAAAAGAAGTTTAAACTTAAATATTAAGACAAAAATTTGATTTTTAAGTCTTGCACCTGAGAAGAAATAAGTAATTAAAATCAATGAAAGGTAAATTAAATTATTAAAGGTAAAAAAAAAAAAAAAAAAAAAAATTAAAGGTAAAATATTTCATATTTCTATATTATAGAATTAAAATATTATATTTATATTTATAAAATATTATAAAATTAAAAAAGAGGTAAAGAGAAAGAAGGGGAAAAAGAAAAAAGGGGGAAAAAAGACCGGGGATGACCCAACAGGGGAAATAAAAAAATCCTCGCGTAAGAAGAAGAAAATGGAGACAGACGCGATAAAAATAAGCGCAAGAGAAGGTCAGAAAACGGAGGGGATCTTCGACTATATGTTTGAAAGGGTCAGCCCCGAGGAAAACAAAGTCGAGATCCTGTCTGTTCGTAGATCCAGGAAGCAGGAGATCCTCCTGGTACTTAAGAAGAGACAGGATTTCACTAGTTTCAGCAGTGCGCTGACCACTGCCCTAGCAGAAAAAGCTGATGTCGCGACTGCAGTCTCGATAAGGTCGATAGAATTTATAGACCTCGACGAGACTGTAGTCGTCGCAAAGATGCTGGAGGCCGTACGGGGTCTCCTGGGCAAGCCCGAGTTGGACGTGCCCTGCCAACTAGTCTGACGATACGGGGGTACGCAGATGGCGATTCTGCGTCTGCCAGACTTAGACGCGGAGTCGCTGCTTAAGACCGGACGTGTCAAGATCGGCTGGGTGAACTGTAGAGTCCGGTCCAGGGTGGAAGTGGATAGATGCTTTAAATGCCTCTGTTACGGACACCTGGTACGAGGCTGCAGTAACCCAGACAGGAGAAATGCTTGATGGAAGTGTGGTGATCTGAACCACAAAAGCAAGTCGTGTAAGAGTTCTGCTCGTTGCATGACTTGCTCCGACAAGGGGTCGGAGGAAGTAAACCACCTTCCAGGAAGCAGGGCTTGCCCAGTTTATTGGGAAATCCTTTCAGGGTTAAAATTTCAAATTCGGGGTACTTCAGGTTAACCTCGGAAGAGGAAGAGTCGCGCTGGACCTCCTGATGCAGACTGCAAGGCAGAGGAAGGCTGATATACTGATCTTCAGTGAGCAGTGTAGAAAGCCAGAATTCTCTGTCTGGTTCCAGGACGCATCGGGTAGGTCCGGAATACAAGTGTGTAACCCGGACATCGCTATCGGTGATTTCCTGGAGACAGATAAGGGCTTTGTTTGGGTAGAGGTGGCGGGTGTTCGTATTTACAGCTGCTACTTCTCCCCAAACGACCCCCTTAAAAAGTTCGATGCGGAGATTCGCTCTCTTGAAGAAAGCATAAGAGCTTTCGGCGGGGATGTCCTCATTGCGGGGGATTTCAATAGTAAATCCCCGGAGGGGGGGAGATCCGTCAGGACAGGAGGGGAATCTTGGTCACCGATATGGTCTCAGCGAATGACCTGGTGGTGATGAACCGGGGAAAAGAGCTCACTTTTAGGCGGGGAGCGTCAGGGTCAATTCTTGACCAGACATTTGCATCTCCCCACCTGGCCCGTAGAATCAGGGATGGAATACCAAGCGAGATCCTAAAAGAGGTCGTCGCGGTATACCCAGAGTTGCTTCTCAACGTCTTTAATGCGTGTTTAAAAGCCGGAGAGTTCCTTAGTGACTGGAAAGTGCAAAAGTTGGTTCTCCTTAGGAAAGGCGATAAACCTCTAGATAAAGTCTCATCGTTCAGACCAATTTGTTAATTGGACACGATGGGCAAATTTCTAGAGGGAATGGTTCTAGAAAGACTTCAGGGAATCCTGGTAGGCGAAAATAGCCTATCAGAGAACCAGTTTGGCTTCCGGAAAGGCCGGTCAACAGTTGATGCAATACTCTCTGTTGTGAAACTGGCAAAGGAAGTCAATCAGGGGAAGAGGAAGGGTTTCTGTGCTCTTGTTTCCATCGACATCCGGAATGCGTTTAATTCCGCGAGATGGGACATCTGCATTGAGTCAATGAGACGCAAAGGAGTACCGACTTATCTGTTGCGAATGATAGACAACTATCTCAGCGACAGATGGGTCGTGTACGAAGGCAATGTGTTCCATCTCAAGGAAGAGATGACATGCGGGGCACCACAGGGGTCTAAGGTGGGTCCATTCATATGGAACGTCATGTACGACGATCTCCTGAGAATGCAGCTGCCCGAAGACACAACCCTGAAAGCCTTTGCGGATGACGTACTTCTGGTGTATAGAGCGCAGGAAACCAAATTCCTCAAGATAAAACTCGGTGAAGGACTGAGGCGAGTAGAGCGTTGGTTGTCTCGTCATGGCCTGCAAATGGCCTTAGAGAAGACCGAGGCTCTGCTTGTTACAGTCCGGCGAGTTTTTAAAGCCCCAAAGGTGAAAATAGGTGGAACTGAAGTCTCATGGGGAAATCAACTTAAGTACCTGGGAGTGACGTTGGACCAAAGGTTAAGCTTCGGTCCTCACGTGAACATCACAGCACTCAAGGCCGCCGAATGTATGGGTAAACTATCTAGGTTAATGCCCAACATCGGTGGTCCCAGGGAAGAGAAGCGGCGCTTGGTGGCGACCGTGGGTCTAGCAAAGCAGCTTTACGCTGCCCCTGTATGGGCTGATGCCCTTAAGACCCACGCCATCTTGGATAGATTGCTTTCTGTGCAGACAAGGAGCGCACGGAGAGTAATCTCAGCCTACAGGATGGTGTCTGATTGCGCTGCTCTGGTTCTTGCGAGTACACCGCCAACAGATTTGTTGGCAAAAGATAGACAGGAAGTCTTTCGGCTCAATAAAGAACGAGTTGTCTCGCAGGAACAACAGAGCGGCGGTAGCCTAAAGATGACAATCCGCAAATCGGCAAGAATTAGACTAGTCGATAGTTGGCAGGCAAGATGGGATGGGGAATCCCAAGGTAGGTGGACATACCGCCTGATTCCCCACCTCGCCACCTGGTTAGAAAAAAAGCACGGAGAGGTTGGCTATTACCTTACGCAAGCGATGACTGGTCACGGCTGCTTCGGTCAGTACCTTCATAGATTTAAGATCAGAGAAGACGCGGAACACACTCTCTTCTCCTGCGGGCAATGGAATGAGCTAAGGTGGACCATGTTTGACGCAGTGAAAGCTCAATTCACCGCTAATGACATGGTCTCAACTATGCTCCAAAGCGCGGACTATTGGCGCCACATCGAGTTCTTCATTACCTCGGTAATGAAGACAAAAGATGTGGACGGAAGAAGAGGTTAACCTAGAGTAATCACTGGGAACGATTCGCGGGAGGGGGAGGAGAAGGAGGAACTAATTCTCGTTCCTCCTCCCACTCCCGCGGCTCCGCCCCCCCGGTGATTAATGGGCCTATTGTACATTTTATTTAATTTTTTTTGTTTTCTGTTACAGAATGGAGAGAGAGATGTAAGAGAGGGGACTTCCACCTGCGAAGTGAAGCCAATAGGTAGTACCGCAGGTGGAAATAGAGTCCTAGTAATGGAGAGTTGGTTTTAGTGGGTCGACAGAGCCTTAGGCTAACTTGCTTTAGCTGAAGCTACACTTTGTAGTGGCTCTGAGTTCATCCTTACATAACCTCATGGTACGGGCCATGAGGTATCTGATAATAAGCAGATTTCCAACTTCCTTTTTAAAAAAATATAAAAAAATAAAAATAAATAAATTTTTTAATATTTATAAACTTTTTAGAAAGTTGGAATTAAAATGTAGTAACTTTTGACATTTTATAGTTAAGTTTTAAAATCAATTTTTATCTATTATTTGAGTATGTTTACATAATAATCTATTTATACAAGTAAATTAGCTCATTTTTAACAAATATCAATCAAGAAATTTGTATTATCTAAATTATTCCCATGCTTTTTTATTAATTTTACATAACTGTCAATCTAACCTTTTTTCTGTGCAACTCAACTTAAAAATTAAAATTCTAAGTTAAATTCAAAAAATTTTATAAAATAATTCTCAAAAATGAATTTTATGGATATTAAACATCATTTTTATAAATTATGAGATTTTTTAAAAATAGGTCGCAACAGGTTCAGGTGAAATATAATGGACTGACCCAGAAGTAAGAGTGGATGGTATGGTAAATATTAGAAGAGGATCATAATATTTTTAAGAAATTTTATTCGTATAAAATTTATACAATCATTTTTAAAAGGAAGACTTATTATATAAAGTTACACATCAATTTTAGTCGATACATTTTTTTGAAAAACTATAGCCATAAAAAAAAATAAAAGTAGAGGTCAATATTCATATATATGTAATTGATCAAATATTGAAAATATAATAAAATGAAAATAAACGAAATATTAAATAAAATGTAATAAAATAAAAAAAATAACGTCGAGGAAAATGAAAACAGGAAAAAAATAACAAAAAAAATAATTAAACGAAAAATGCTTCAGTATTTACTGTTAGTTTATTTCGTTATTATGAAAGCTTTACCTTGCACAGAATTCAATGTTGGGCTAAATTAATAATTTCGAGTAGTACATATTATATATATATATGTCGGGGTACATATATAGTAAAGGCATATCCATCCATGGATTTTAATATCCAACGTGGATAAAACCAGGTGTGGGTATAACGTGGCACAATACATCCATTATTGTATTAAAAGAGGTCAGGAACACGCGCCTCTGGAATAAGGGCAACTCATGACGAAGCGAGGTAATAACATTGTAAATTACCTTCAAGCATTGTGTATACGACACCCACTACCGTGATTTCCGTTCGGGGCAAAAGCGCTCACGACGATTGCCGTCGTCTTTGTCTCATTTCGTTCTCTTAAAGGAATCACCCCTTGAGTCAGTTACAAATTCCACTTTCGGACTTTATTCCTTTCATGCTTCCATGAATACATCGTGAAAACAATTTTCTTCTAAAGAAGCGCATTTGTGCATCGTCAGGTTATTTTTAGCGCACAGTGTATTCGAATCTAGAATGTAATAATATTATTTGAGAAAAACAATTTATTTCAAAATCAAAAATTTATTATATTTAACAACGGTACTTTGGTCTGTCATTTAAATGGTGAAAATATAATTCATTTGTTTATTTTACATATAAACATTAATCATGATTAATAATCTCATTAGAAGACACAGCTGGTTCAGGAAGATTGAAAAGTAAAATATTAGAAAAAAATAAATCATTAATAATCCAGTATAATCCTGTGTTTTTATAAGTAAAATATTAGCTTTTCGATTATGATCGTGCATTTCCCTGACATAATCATTTGTCACGTGGTCCAAGTAATTACTAATTTTAGTTTCAAGGGATACTATAAATACCCTCAACTTCCATTTTAAAGATATTTGTTTTAATTGTTCCATTAGATCATATTTTGGGAGCATAATCAGTTAGTATAAAGATAGCGGTTCTGGAACCTAACATCATGAATCCGGAAAGAAACCGAAAGAAGAATATAATAAATTTATCAACTAATTACAATCATCTACTGTAGTAAGATTGCAGCTTACTGCACACTTGTATAATTGAGAATTAAGTCCAAATAAATGTCATATAAATAAAAAATAATGTTCACTACTGAAAATCATTTTTTATTTAAATTAGCAAGCTCGTAATATATTGAAACGTTTTTCCTGTTCGTTCCCAACGCTGAGAATCTTTTTTCTTCTCTGCTTTCAGTCTGTACATGTAAAAAAAGGTCACCCTAAGAAAAAAAAACAATTTTTATAGTTCGGACTAGATATGCATTTTAAGAGCTATAAAAAGCAAAGTACGTGAAGCAGCACTTGAATGTGTACATGTAAAGAGCGTCAAGGATATCAAGAAGTTTTCATAACTCACGTCACTCACTCGAAGACGTAGGGATTCATGGGATCGTGGACCAACCCATGGACATTACGGGGGTCGACATTTTATCCAACATTTACGATCAACATAAGAGTGGAGAGATCGTTACCTCCCCGCGGTATATTTCTCACTATTATCGACTAATAGGATCATAACTCGTTGCTAGGGCATATAAATGAAAAAGTATAGGGCCATAGATATTCCAATAATTATCCAAGATAGAAACTTACACCCAAGACCTTTAGCCGTAGTCTAAAAAGTCAGTTTACCTAAAATATGAAATATTACTCGATTATAATATAAATTACACCAAAGAAGACGCTTGGAAACTTCTTTATTTTTTGTATAGTAATGATTTAGTGAAAAAATATTTTGTAGCGAATAAAGGGAAATTTTGTAAAAATCGAATTTTACATGTTTAATAATCAAAGTTTTCCGTTTTCTGAATAAAAAAAATGTTATTGAATAAACGTGACCCAATCAGATTTGAGAGAACAATAATATAAAATACATAACGACACATTGTCAATGATCCGTGTGGGTTTTACGAAATAAAATCCAATGCATATTATCCTGGTCAATGAGCATGAGCACGAAATGGTCAGTGGTAATTGATAAAATAAGTATCATTATTTCAGACATAAAGCTGTATTGATTCGATTCGCGTTCCAAATATAGCGTTAACTTTCAATTTATTACAGATTATTACGGCACAATATGTTACGTTCCAACCAAGAGCGAGGCTTTTAAATAAAATTATTAGCATTTATTTAAAATAGGTCACTTGCCAATACTTTTAATTAAGAATAATATTTCCATTGCATTCGTGAATTTATAATTAAACATTATGATTAAAATTACATTACAATATTGTTAATTACGTTATATTACAGAATCATATGGGATAGAGCTACAGATTCCTGTATATCGATATTTACCGACATTTTCTAGCCCAGACTCAAACCATAAGGAATGGGTCAAATTTTCTTTAGAGGATTCACAACTAGGTGAAGTAATCAATTTTTTGATAACACCATACTTTCTTGAATTTGAGAGATACAGAAGTGATTTGATCATCAAAATTCGTGGAATTGTTTGAAAAATACATTTGTTAAAGATTTACTTCATCATGAATTTTTTGCAGATGAGGTTCGATTTAGAAAAAGGTAGGAGGCTTTGTGATGTTGATATAATGCAAATTCAAGAATATCGTAAAGCCACGCACGCAAAGTTGTGTGATAAAGAGTAAAACAGATGAGACACCAAGGATAAAGTGAGAGAGGGTTGGCGACGTAATTACGCTGTACGGGGCACACTAATCCTCATATAATACTGAGGGGTTTGGCCAAACGCCAACCACACCAGCCCATAGACCACTGTATGTTGCTTGCCAACTATCTTCCACACTTTATGCCAAACGTACACTTCGCTGGCAATTTAATTGGATCGAACCAAATGATTTCTAATGCCAAATATTATCTTTTCTTCCTGTTTCCATTAATGATGCAACACTTTTCTAAATTTACTCATTCTTAATTTTAACCTATCAATTTAAACTTTCCAAATTTCAGAACAAAGTTTTGTTATCACACATCACACAATCACACTGATTGAAAAATCAATGCCGATGATATCGCAAAAGATGCTCAACTCTGTCTCTTTATCTATATCTCTCAAGATGGAAACCGGGGCAAATACGTTATTAAAGTCGTACGTGACTTTGGTACAATTTGCCGTTTTATCTCAAGTGAAAACAATTATTGTCTCGAATGCTTTTTCATCCATTCCTAAACATGTTGAAAATTGTTTGTAGGGCAGATAAAAAAAATTCTTTTCGATAAACGAACATTTAGAAGGGGGGGGGGTTTGATGGAATTGTAAGAGAAAAACCATTTCGATTGTTTGCATTAAATTCTAAGAGGATTCGAGTGGGATTGATACTAAAGCTTTTATATATATATGTATACGTCAATAATTCTGGTAGAAGGGGGTCGGGATTTGTTACTTTTAGGTTTGCAATCGGCAATTAACGTTAACAATCGGTATTATAACTAGTGACGCAATGGCTCGATGTGGATAGGCAACTATTTGACGATTATAGAGAAACGTACCAGGTAATCCTCCAGGTAAATCCTATCCCCAGTACGTACGTATTAACCAGAGATTGCCTTTAGAATACGACCGTTACAACGACTATAAATTCCAATCGAATTTCGATAGAGTTAGGCTGTTATCGCGAGAGGTAAGGCGCACCAGGCAGGCTCGCAACAAACCAACCCTACAGCTTAATGAGACTCCAAGTGCGAGATCCCTTTATTGGAATGTATGCACGTATCTATCCTGTGATCGATATCGCGCCCACACTTTACGATCTACTCTATAACTTTGAAAGCCTTCAAATGAAACGACTAAACAAGTTTCGATTCACAATGGCAATATACAAAAATAAAATGTTGTCTAATAATTTGCAAACGGAATCCTAAACAAATAGAATAAGACAAAATCAAAATTTAGGAAAAGAAATAGCGAAAGATATAATCAGAACAACTAAAACATTAACCTCGATAAAATCGTCAACTCCTCCATCATCTTGTCCCGTTAATGCGAGGATTTTATGAAAAACATTAAAAGAGCAAAAAGTACATGTTAAATTTAAATGAAGATCAAACATTGGAATTAGAATTATGGTTTAAAGAAAAAGAAGTACCAAAAATAGAATCAACCAGTATTTTTCCACGATTTCCAATCAGATCTAATGCATTAAAATCAATTCCTAAATCTTTTCCGAATTATCAAAATTTATCAAATAAAATAAATACACTTGCAGCTTGCTTGTAGTACAAGTTGCAACACACATAAAATAGGTATCATGTTACAAGTGTGGAAAGACGGGACATATGACAGCTTTTTTCGCGACGGATGGTTGCCGAAGAGACCACCGGAATTAATCAGAGTGACACGCGAAGACCAAGAATTTTCAGAGTTTCAGGCAATGACCGAGGAAGAAATTCACTACCACAAGGATTATGAAAAGAATATCGAATATCAAACTAGAGCAGATGATTACAATCTGTATTTGGAAGAACTGATAACGAAGAAGAATAAAGATTTAGGAGCACAGTTAATATTATAAAAAGAAATAAAATAACTCGAAACAACTACACAACTTTTAGAATAAAGAAGAATTTTTATATGGAAAAAAGAACGCATAAAAGCGTGTCTAAAATAAAATAAAGGTAATTGAAATTATTTTTGAGTAAAACAATCAGATTCCAAGTCATTCATCACAATATCAGGTCCTTATCTAGGTCCTTTGCTGTTTTTACTCTTTAAAAATGATTTGAGGAGTGTTCTTAGGAACTCTAGGCACGTGTATTATGTTGATGACTTGCAGATTTATGTGCACTCTAGTCTTGATGATCTGAATAAAAATATCAAACTAATTAATGAGGATGTTCAGGCCGTTTATGATTGGGCAAAATCCAATAAGTTTAAGATAAATCTCAAGAAAAGTTATTCTAGGGTAAGTCCGGGGGAGATGGCCATATGGGAGAGATGGCCAGTTCGAATATTTTACAGAATTTGTAAGGAAATATCACTTTTTATGGGTTATTCTTCAACCTTTTCTGATTAATAATAAATCTAAACAATAATTTGATGAAAAATAATGAAGCTGTAAGTGTAATCCTTGTTTATTTTTTTTGCATGGGTCCAAAATAATTTGAAAATTTCAGATTTCTTGTTGCTATATTGTTATTTGTTAACATAATTTTTAAATTTAAGTTTTATTGAGTAGTGTATAACCCACGCTACGATATAAACGAAAAATAAAAGGAAAAATTATTTTATTTATTTAATATTTTGATGTTTACTTTTATCATGAATTTTTGGGTAAGATGGCCATTCATGACTTTTATTTAAAAATTTTTTATGTTAATGTTAGATACTTGAGAAATATTAAAGAAAAGCAAATTAAAAATGTCTGAGAACAAAATAATTGATCTAATTGACACCAGAGATGGAGATTTATTTGTAGGTTGTGCTAAAAGTTACAACCGAACGACATTAATTGAAGATTGAATTCAATGCAGAATTTGACACTTGTGGCTACATGAAAACTGCTCTGAACCCCATGAAAAATTTTCAAAATGCGACCAGAAAAAGAGGAAAGTGATGTGAACGATTAAAAATTAAATTTAAGTTAAAAGCCAAAAATTATAGGTAGTGGCCATCTCTCCCGAACACATGTGTCCATCTCACCCGGACATTCCAGAGAAATGGCCAAATGCACTTTTTCGAAAATGTAAATTTTAAGATTGTTGCAATGAAAATATTTTATTTTATGTTTCTTTATTTTCAAGTTAAGTGTTCAATGTTTAATTATCAATAAAAGTTTAGACAAAAAAAGCTTTTTTATAAATTTTACACTACTTTAAAAAAACTATGGCCATCTCCCTCGGACTTACCCTATGCTTATTGGTTCCTCTTTGAATATTAAATGTTTGAATTTGGGTGCATGCCCTTTAATTAAAGTGAATAACACTGTTATTCCTTATGTATTATCTGTTAAAAATTTGGGTGTCACTTTTCGTTAAACTCTTTCCTGGGATAAACATGTGGGATTAATTTGTAGAAGTGTTTATGCAACCTTACAACAATTCAAATCAAATAGAAAAGCTCTTTCTGTCCAGTTAAAGACTTAGCTTGTCTCTTCATTGATTCTTCCTCACTTTGACTATTGTTGTGCTGTTTATAATGATCTGACAGATGAACTTAATGATAAGCTTGAAAAACTCCTCAACTCATGCATAAGATTTATTTTTGACTTAAAAAGAGATGAGCATATATCTCCATACCGAAAAAGACTGGGGTGGTTGAATGTCAAAAATCGGCGATTTTTATTTATTGGATGCTTGACTTATGTAGTTCTTAATACTAAAAGACCTCTTTATTTATTTGATAAATTTATATTCAGATATGAGGTTACTTCTAGAGAACTAAGGAATCCCAATGTCCTTAGAATACCTCTCTGTCGAACTGAACAATATAAGAACTCATTTTTTGTTACTGCTGCCGATCTGTGGAATTCTCTTCCATGCTCGATAACTAGAGCGGATAGCATTGGTATTTTTAAATTAAAACTTTTAAAATATTTAATTGCCTTTGATAATTAAGTTTTATTGTTTTGTATAGTTTCTTGTATTAATTATATCTGATTCTGTACTTATATATTTATATTAGAATTTATTTGCGTTAATTTGTATTCTACAGTATATGCTTGTGATAAAACAGATTCTATTTAATATCATAAGTTTCTAGAAGGTTTAGAACTGAAATGTTCAGATATAGGTGTAATCTTTATATCATGATGCTCATTGTATTAAAGCTGCAGGTCTTGCGACTTTGTTCTGTAACATGATTGCATTATAATCCTTATTATTGTGATTATTTTGGTTTAAAATTTCTTTTCGTGATCTGTATAATTCTCTACTGTTTGTATTATATACATATAATATATATATATATATATATTATATTTGTTGTAAATCAATTGTTGTTCTCATGGTTCTCCTGGGACAAAATAAAGAAATTCTAATTCTAATATCAGAAAAATGGTGATATTTTTAAACCAATCGGAGTGTAATTTTATTGATAAATCATTTCATCAAAAGTAAATTGTGTATTGTTAAACAAAAATTTAGTACAGTTAATAATATCAACAAAAAGAATCTTACACTTATTGTGAATAATACTGAGTCTTCTATCAAGGCTTTCTAAAACTAAATTGCAAGAAATATTAGTGAAAACGCTGAAGAAAAGTGAACTAACATCAAGAGAAAGTAAAACAAATTCTTGTGGTACAGTAATATATTTCAATTTTTCTTTCAACTCGAAGCTAATGTTTACATAAGATAATAGAATTACAGTTTTTAACTCTTCGTATGTGACTTTGGTCAAATTCTCTTTATGGATGTTGAGGCGGACTATAGATATATTGCTGGGATGATCCTAATGAGGGGGAAGGCATAGTTTATTATGAAATTTCTTGAATTTTTTCCGGGTCTTATACTTTTAAAGAACACAGTCCTTATTTCGTTCATTGATCCGTTCGTTAAATATTATATTTTAATATATTAAAAAATTGTTGTGATGTTGATAGGTTTCAGTAGAAGCCTTTGAGGTTATATATGTATATTTATTTCATTATTTATTATTATTATTATTATTATTATTATTATTATTATTATTATTATTATTATTATTTCTATTAAAACCTATCAACATCACAACAATTTTTTAAAATTTATGAAAGTTTTGGAAACATCAAACAACATCTCGATATATTAATTTGAATATATTCCTTAATAGAAAAACAGATAATTTTTCTTGATGGGTTTAGATGGTGACGGTCGTGATTGGTTGAAAACTCCATGATGGCGATCACTATTGGTTGAAATTTCATGATGACGGTCGCTATTGGTCAGAAATCGTAGCGGTGACGCTTGCTATTGGTTTATTTTCTTTGTTCACTAGAGCTTCAACAGTAGTTACAGTTTACAGTAGTTACAGTTTATTAACTGATTTTTACAGTATAATACAGAAAAATTACAGAAAAATAAAAGTGAAAAGTGCAAAGTGAAGAACACGTGTTTTTTTTATTTTTAAAATTAAAAAAAATAGAAAATAAATCAGAAGAAGAAAAAATTATGTGATTAAAAATAAGGATAAGTAGGTAAGTTTTTAAAAATCGCAATTTTTAATTCAAGAAATTCAGATGAAAATGAATATCTCCAATTTCATGATTAGCTAAAGTGCGTAAATAATAAAGGTTTTTATAAAAGCTTTATTAAAATTTTTATTAAAGCTAGGTATTTTTGCAAGAATTGCTATGATTTGATCGATTACTTATATGAAGAAGATGTTGAGGAATGAGTACATTACTCCTGCACCTCAGTAAAAAATGTCGCTTTGATGATATTTCAACCAGTTGACATTTAAAATGTGACCATGTTTTTATAAAAGCATGTCACTAAGAATTTAGTTACTTTTTCGTCTTTTGGACACGTTTTTGGAATTTTAAAGCACTGTGTTAAGCATAGTAGAGATTTAAAAAGGAAAAAAAATTGGATAAAATTAAAATTTTTAATTTTAGAATGAATATACTTTAAAATCTTCATTAACCAAAGTGCAGTAAAACACACATATACATCACGAAGAACTTAATAATTACATATAAGAAACTTGAGCTCAATCAGGAATTTATATATCCTGTAGTTTGTATAGTGAGAGTAATTTGTCTGAATGAAAGCTCAGTATTATCATTATCCACGCTACGCGAGAGAGAGAGAAGAGAGAATTTCGTCTTGGAATATATTTTGTAAGCGTCTTGTAAAATGTAACTATGAATGTGCTGAATTTGCGGCAGATGAGAAACTTAAATTTTTGCTCGCTCAGCCGTGTTTTATAACACAATTTATATTTATCTTATTTTTTTTACGTTACCAGTGTGCTTTCTAACGAGACATTGATATAGTATCGAATACGCTTGCTGAGGATGGAGGTGGGTTTTGCTGCCTTTCTCAACACATCCAATCTCGCTGCTTCCTGCAGTCACCGAACAAGACTTGGTATGTGCATTGAATTGCAACGCAAAAAAAAATTCTCTTACTCTACCCCATCACATTCCTGACGTCAAAAAAAAACCAATTTTCAAACATTTGGAAAGGGTAATAATTTTTTTTTCTTATAATCTACTATTAATGGATTTATTTCTATTGATAAATTGATTAAAATATTAAACATTAATTCATTTTTACGTTTCTTAAAATTGAAAACATTTTTACCTTATTTATTAATAAACCTATTTTAACATCAAATTACTGTAGCTTATAAAATTAATAAAATTATACATAGAACAGAGGAAGCATTCATTAAACTTACTTATTTCTATGTTTCTAAAAATAACACTAATCAAAAAGGAAAATGACGTCTTTGTATTGATTTTAAAGAATTAAATAAATAAGACTCAGTTTAGTGCATATATCTGCTATCTGTAGTTAAAAATAATTCTTAACGATTGAGAATAGCCTGATTTTTCTCAATCTTCTACTTATCAATATTTTATAAAATTCTTGATAATTGGTACAGCGAACTAGCATTTTCAATCTATTTAAATGCCAGTTAGGAAAAAATCTCCAGTCACCTTTCATAAAATGATGGATCGAGCTTTTCAAGGATTAATAGGTAGTGTAGTTTTTTACGTACTTAGATGAACATAATTATTTTTAGATCCATTCTGGAAAAACATGATAAAAATTTTTAGATTCAATTTACATGCGCTGCTGGATATTTAGTACCTTTGACATCAACACTATTTTAAAACCCATTAACGTCCAAACGTCCAAAATTTTTTACTCAAATTCAAGGTAACAATTTTTATCCTAAATTAGACTTTTGAGAATGGTTAATTTACTGATAAATTTTCTATTCGTTTCCTCTGTATAAAACAACGAGTACTTTAATATAAAGACAAAAAGGATTCGCAAAATTCTAAAAATGAAAAATTTTAAGCGTAAAAGGAATACATATTTATATATATATACATATGTATAATACTGGTGGTTCGTATTTATGCCACTCACGCAACCAAGGTCTTGGGAGTCTTCATAAAGCCGCTATATGTATATATGACGACACTTAAATGTATCGTGAACAGATCATCCATCCCGAGAAGTTGAACCTCTCAAGAACGTTGAAACCTTCTCTGCTCTTGCCCCTGAGGCTCGTACAAGAGAAACGAACCCTTGTGAATAGGGAGGGGGGGGGAACCAGCAGACAGCTCCGTTTCAGGATGAAAATTCGATTATCCTTCAACTACTGGTCGAGGATCGAGCTTGCAAAAGGAAAACAAGATTTATATATATACATATATAGAAGCCGATGCCCCAGAACTCTACAGGCTTAGTTTACTGCTTTTGAGCTAAAATAAGAGAATACCTATATATATGTGTGCGCATTCAAAACACCTATATATATTGTATTCCAATCAAGTAATCTTGTATCTTTAAAATCTAATGACAAATTCGGAATCAGCAACCTCAAAAACTCCCAAGTAGCAAATTTCAACAAAATCCAATGACCTTTTAAATTTTCGTCCGCCATATTGGGTCCGCCATTTTGAATTTTTGAATTCTGACGCCACCTTTATAAGAGACAGTTAAAAAAATACGTAACGCCATTTTTTCTGCTGATCGCAACAAATAGCTTGACCCCCCCCCCTCCCCCCAAAAAGTGTTACGTTTTTTTTTAACAACCCCTAACTAGCGATCCCAAAAACTCTTGAATAGAGAGTACCAAGTGTTTTTAGTAGAATTTTAAAAAAAATTGTTCGTTATATTGGATCCACAATTTTGGATTTTTTAATTTTTATGTCAGATTCGTAATCAGCAACATCGAAAACTACTAAATATTAAAATTCATTAAATTCGGTTTCGTCAAAAATGAAGCTAGATACTTCTTTAGTTGCGTTGGAAAGGTTATTAAATTAACAATAAAATGACAATATTCTGATTTGTATTGCATAAATAGAAAGCGAGCTATCATGTTATAAACACAAAAAAATAATTCTAATTTTTTTGCAATTTCTTACCTTGATTTTGACTCCTGGCAAAATATAGAAAAGTTAATGGAAAAAATTGTTACTTTTACAGACTATTTCTTGCAAACTAAGCTTTAAATAGAGACCAAGAACAACAAAAAATATATAAATATTATTAATTTTAATTTTCGTCCGCCATATTGGATCCGCCACTTTGAATTCTTATCCGACATTGTCACTAACAAAAAAAATGTTCTCTTTATGACAAAACTATTGAGTATTTCAATTTAAAAATTAAGGCACATATAAAGGGTACTTGGAACTTTATTTTGACATATTTTATTTATAAAAATAATTTTTTTTTTAATTTCTATAAAGAATTTGCGAGAGCTCCTCCGAAACGAGAAATCTTACGGTGAGCAGGATATTTCTGGACTAGATCATCTAAAATAAAAAATACAAAAAAATTTCGTGAATATGATAGATTATCCTGTGATTAATCGAAGGAATAAAAAAAATAATAATTTTTGACAAAATAGCGCCTTCTGAAAGCGGAGGTATCGAATATTTTTTTTGCGATAGACGCTTTGACAATGTTTACAAACTTGAAGGTAACTTAGGGAATAATAAATAAAATCCTGGAAAACCTGGAAAAGGAATGAAATTTAGAAAAAGGATTGAAAAACCTGGAAATAGTATGGAATTAAACAAAATTTCTGGAATTTCGACTGTTTTTAAAGATTTTTGAGAAAATTTTTTTCTATCCATTGTTTAGGAACAGTAAAAAATGTTTAACTAACAATTGTTAGTAAACAGAAGATAGAGTTCGGTTAAAAAATAATTTTTCATCTTCTGCTGATTATCAAGTGGCTACATTTATTAATTGTGAATTAAATTCATTTCGACGACCCAGATATTAATTAGTATTGTTCTTGCCATAGTTTAGGAACAGTAAATAATTTTTCTTAAATTAAAAAAATTTCTGTAACTTTTCCTGTTAAAGATTTTTAAGAATATTTTAACTTAAAATTAAAAATTGTTTTCATGTCATTGCCATAAAAAAATCTCTAAGGAAGAACAATTTTTGGTTTGCAATTCTTATAAGGTTTTTAGTATTTGGAAGTTTAAAAAAAATGTAGATCTGAAGATGTGTTATTGGGCCAGAATTTTTTTGAATTTTTGACCGGAATTTCATAAGTATTGACCTGGAAAATCCTGGAAAAAGCCTGGAATTTTATATGTATCATTTTGTGGCAACCATGAATAAAAATGTAAAACACAATTTATTAATAAATATATTCTTTCTTCCTGATAAAGTATTGATTGTTACTCAATACCAAACGATACGACAATATTTGGGGTTGAATAGTGCTACCATCTTCGAGAGGGTGCGTGAAACTTCAATTTCACTCCTCAACTACCCTCCAACGGTATTTATTTTCTCCAATTCAGTGCTGTTGGTCGGTAAAAAAATTTTCTACAAAAACAAACAATTGATTAATTCTATTCATTGAAATTGAAAGTTTGTATCATAAATTTTTTTCACTTCTACTCTATCGCTTATGAGTACGTTTTCTTTCCTAGAGATGGCGTTAAAAACATTTAATCATCTTTTTCTATTAATTCCGTCTTTTTTCTAACGTAACTTTCTTCTTCATTCTTCAAAGTAAGAAGAAACGGAAATATAACAGAACTTTTTTTCTAAATTCATTGTAATAAAAAAAATATTTATCACGAGCAGAAAAGTAATTCAAAAAAATTAAATTTTTCATTTCTAGAGTTGCAAAAAAAAAAAAAAAAAAAATTCGATGATGTCGTGACAGCTCTTGACAAGGACACAATGAATTCTATTTGTTTTGAACTAGGAAAAGAGAACGCAAAGTTGATGAGACTTTTGAACTTTTTATGTACACACTATTCAACGGGAAATTGAGCTCAATCAATAAAACTGTTCTCTCGTTACTTAATCATTATGCGTGTATATGTTCATAATTATTTTAAAATCTCTTATAAATTCTTTTCAAACTGGAATCAAACTTAATCCATAGAATTTGATATTAAAAAAATAAATTCGTTCTAAATTATATTTTTTAATTCTAATTCAATGAGAATATTTCATTTAAAAGAAAACAATTTTTAATTAACAAAATTTAATGTTAATAAAAATAAAATTATTGAAAATTTAAAGAATAATTGCTTCAAAAATTAATTTTCAGAGTCAGTTGAATATAGAGTTAAAATAAAGCACATTTCGCGCGCAAAAATCGAGTAGTAGGGATAGCGTTCTTCCCCTTCCTCTTTGCCTCCATTGGTTGCGCGCGCAACTTTATCATCTTATTTCCACTTACAAATCAACTTAGAAATTAAAAAATTTTATTTTTACTGAATAATTATTCTCAAAATGAATTTCCAATAAAATATTCTTTTAGAAAAGATTAAAATAAGAAAAAAAAATTTGTCACAACTTTTTTTTTAAATTCTTAATTTTTGAAAAAAAATTCTACGACTTAACCTCGATTACGTCACTGAATTCATGCACTTTAAGATCGATTTACGAGCTTGGGAGTTGGTAATAAAAAGCATTGTACCAAGGTAGACAAAGTTTACTTTATATCAGTGCTGTCAGCTTGAAATTCTAATGAATATGTATATACATGTATAATCCACAAAAGGTTCTCGCAAAACTCGATCGATCAAGGGGAGGTGTCACTACTATCCTTGAGCAACTGATAAAAAAATATTCTTCTCAATAATTGATCTGTCATAAATGGAGATCGAGCAAACGATTTTTGATGAATATTTATTTCTAAAAAAAATATATGATTTAAAAAAAATTATTTCCAAAAAAAATTATTCAATGGATATTATTCCTTATAATATAAGAAATAATATCCATTCAAAAGGGGGCGAAATAAATTTACAATAAACTCTCTACTATCATGAATGACATGTGAATTTTCCTCACCTCATTTTCTTTAGAATTCCCCTCGAATTAATCCCCCACCCTGTAATTATAGCACAATCAATGTTTGTTATTTTAATTACGAATGTGTACATATATAGTTGGAAAAAAAATGTTCTTTTCCCCCTGGAGAAGATTAAAATGTATTCAGAGGATGTCGTTGTCAGTTGAAGGTCACGCAAAAGGTGAGGCACGTTGGTTAGCCTCAGTAGGTCGATAGTTTGTATAAGTTCATTGTATAAAATACAAACCATATTTCTAGACTTGAAAAACTAATAAACGTTTCACTCAATCTATGTATATATATTTATAATTTTTCTTATATATACACGTATGTATATATGTATAACTAGAGGTTATTTTTACAAAACCTTCATTTCCCGCAAATAAAGAGTGTCTTGAAAAAATTATCATATCACAACTTTTTGTTACCTCTGGTATTTACTTATAATTGAATATTCCATTGAGGAAAAATAGATTATCTTAAAATCGCAATAATAATTGTTTCTAAACTATCATAAAATGTAAGTTTCAATACAAAAAAACAGTGTCAAGAAAGAAAAGGATTTAATAAAAATTATAAAATTCGTCATATTTTAAACTTTCGGGATACATTTGGTTGAATTATTATTAAAAAGTTAATTACAACATTGTTTGTATACTTTGTTAATATACTGTAAATATATTGTTAATTTTAAAACGGTAATTATATTTTCCATGAAATATAATTAGTTTCAGAATTGAATCTAATTTGGGATGAGGATAAGTCAATGAGTCGAAAAATTCCTTGGAAGTAGACAATTTATTATAATAATTAATATTACACTTCAAAGGTGGGAATGAGACTGAGATGCAAAAACGTTTTGCAACTCATGTCGAATATGAAACAATGCTAGATAGGATTTAGTCCCTAAAGCCTAAGTTTTACATTTTTATTTAAATAAGGTTTAATATGTACTTCTGACTTTCTATGTGGTTGTCTTTCGTAGGTTACAACGACGTCAACATTACTCATTTTATTTTTAACACAAATTAGTCATAAATTTTTTACTCAAACATTTACATAGTGTTTTAAACAATTAATTTATATTTGTGATTGTCAAATACATTTATGTCGAGTGGTAAATCGTAGCTTACATTTTGTGTTTATTCTATTTAATTTAGGTGTATAGTTGAGAGATACAATTTTTGTTTTTCCTAACAGTGTATTAAATTTTAAATCTTGTGTTAAACCAGTATGAATGATGTAATAGTATTATTCGTTGTCGCAAATACTGTCTTGTCAAATTATTTCTCACTAACTTTAGTTAACCATTTTTCGTGCTTCTGTTTCCATTGATAGATTAATTTTGGGTACTTAAGAATTGGTGAAATTCATTTTCTTATCTATAACTTCTTCAACTCGATTTTCAAAATATTTTAACCAGTTTTCTTTTTTGAATAGGGGTAAATCTTTTGTTAGTCTTGTTTTTCATAATTTTCCTTAAACGTTAGGTTTTATTGTAACATTTCCAGTTTCTTTATTTCTTTTCCATTCTTCTAAATTTTGTGTTAAAACATCTGTTTCGTTATAATGTTCAGTTATAATATGATTTTTATTATTGCTCGTTTGTGGAGTGTCATCAAATCTTTCTATATCAGGTGACATGTCTTCTTCCTTTTTTGAACTAAGTTGATTGTCTTCTGAACTTTCTGCTGATGTGGATTTTTTACTGTCCTCGTCTTGTATTGGGAGTACTGCTTTTTTTTCCTTTAACATATTCTATATCATATTGAAACTCTTTTAAACCTAATCTCCATCTTAATAATCTTGAACAAGCATTTTTTACATTATGAAACCAAATTAGTGCGTTATGATCTGTCTGAATAGTAAATGTCCGTCTCAATAAATATTGTCTTAGTCTTTTTGTAGCCCACACAATTGCTAATAATTCCTTTTCTGCTGTATTGTAATTTTGTTCTGCTTTATTTAATACTCTTGAAATATAGCAACAAGGATGTCCATCTTGAGAAAGTACAGCTCCTATTCCTACATTACTGGCGTCTGTTGTCAAAACAAATCTTTTATTAAAATCTGGATATTTTAATACTGGTGATCTACACTATTGCACAGCAAATCTTTTAATAATAATTTGAAGCTTTTACTACAGTTTTTAATACAATTTTCTTACTAGTAAAATTTGTGCAGGGAATTGATGTCGTAATCAATTTTCTCTATATGTATTCCTTTAATTTTGTTTGGCACTTCCAAAGGTTGGTTAGAATAATTATAAACAGGTGCTTTCATAACTCCGTTTTGTATTTTATAAAGTCCGGTGGGAATATTTGGATGATCTTCTATTAAAATATCACCATCTTATTTATTCATGATGATGTTACATATCCGCATTTTATTTTGTTCTACAAAATATCCATCTTCATGTAAAGGTGTCTTACACTTTTCTATGATAAGGAATTTTTGAGTAATAGCGTATTTTTCATATTTCTGTAAAAATGGTAATTATTCCATCCTCGGGTAAAGGGAAATTTTCATCGCCAATGTGAAACAATTGTTGTTTGCCGAAATAATTTAAATGAATAGCATATTCTGATTGGTATTTCCGGCAAACCGGAATGACAACACTTTGTGAGTCATGACACTTACTTAAAACGACATTTATCGAGACCTGACTGTATCGTATTTCTCTTTCTGCGTCTACGGTTATTTTTTCAGAAATTATAAAATCTAATAATAAGTCTGGTTGGTAACATTGTCCTTTTTTGCTCTTTTAACGTTTTTAATAAAACCTTCAACTCCACAATCATCTTGTTCCGTTAATGTTTTAATAGTTCTAATTATATCTTTTGCGGCAATTTTGCATAAATTTTGATTTTGTATTATTTTTTGATTATTTATTTTATTTGTTTGTTGTTGAACATCGGTTTGCGATTCGTTATCACCCAAAATGTTTATTTCAAAAGTAGCAAGCTTTGAAGAAAAGATTGAAAACTCTCCTTTTTGAGAAAGTCGAGATGCGCTATATCAACGAGATGGTGAAGGATGAACTTGAAATCTACGAAATTTTATCAAGGGAAAGAAGGTAAATCATGAAGAGGGAGCTACACTTATACTAGTCAGCAAATTGTGCAAAACAAATATGTACTGCAGAAGCAAGAGGAGAAGATGGAAAGAAAGGAAGAGAGCGTACTCATCAGCACGAAGGGCTTTTCACTCAGGAAATTAACGTAATATTTCCGATAGGATTCGAAAAGGTAGGATGTTCATTGAAGTCCGTTACCAAAAGCGCCCTTATAATACTGAAATAAATCTACAGCTTCATGTTACATTCTGTTACATCCCGAGCGAGGTTATTTTGAAAAATAATTGTCGCTACTATATTTTAGCAGAATAGTATGGTATGTAAGTACGTTGTTTTCTACCGATCATACGGAAGTCGTTTTATAATTATTCAAATTGTTATTGTTTCATAATTTCTTTTTCTTAAGAACAAGGGATGACAATATTTCACTTGTCGTTTGATGCTGTAAAGTTTTATACAAAACTCTTGAAAAAGAACTGTTGGGACTTTCTCAATGTTCTTTAGTTTATATTCTCCAAATTGTACACACGACACGTTTGCAAATCGTATAAGAAAATCAATAGTTAGTTTTGAAAACCAACTCACAAGTTTAGCGATAATGAATACCTGCTCAATATTTAGAACAACGAGTAAACTTTATTCTGTTCGAAAATAAAAGATTTATGGACAAAATTATTGATTACTGAAGGGTCAGGCTTAATGATGATACTGTCACTATGCGAACTTTTGTATGGAAGAAAATTGACGACTGAGAATATAGATTTCCATGAGGTTTTATAGTAGCAAATCTTTTCTAGTGGAAGACAAAAAAATTAAAGATCACCCCCATCTGTAAGCTTGACTGCTAGATCATCCCAAGAATTGAATCCAAACATTAAACAATAATTATCAAAATTTATTATTTGCGCAAATCACAGACAACTGAGCTTGGTACATTCATAATGTGATCATAAAAGGTTAAATTCACAATATCACATTATAATAATTATTTGAAATAAAGTTAACTGTTACTTATTTAAACGCTTGTTGATTAAACCCAAAATACATGATATAAACTAAAAAAGTAAATAAAATAAAAACTTTACTGTACAACGCATCAAATTATACGTCGCTGTATAATAAATATCATCTACTATATAATTATTAACAAGAACTCTAAGTCAAGGTAGTTAAATTAGTTTTCAATTACCCTTTCAAATTACAATTAGTTTTGAATTTATTTTAATTTGTAATTGACAAATACAAATATTACTTTGAGTACCTGTAATTTTCTCCCTTCTTTCAAAATAAATGCACTTTATTTGTTTGCATCTAAACTATATCTGTATCCTGTAACTATAATTTAAATTTAATGTCTTTGTTGAAATTAGCGTCATACAATAAAGTTCATATTTAGTTCAAACAAAGTTTTCCTTAAGTAAACACTCTGCAGTGTTTTTATTTTCTGACGTTAAGGATAATTATTCATTAGCAGGAAATCACCTAACTTGTAATTAAAAGACTCGGAAGCATGTTTTATTTAGTCAATGAGAATTGTACTTTAATTTCTTGCTGGCGATGTAAATATGCAGGAAATTTATCATTAAAGTGACAAATAGAGAAAAGTAAATCGTTACATTTTGTGTGCACCAGAAGTTGACCACATTCATTAATTATAGAAAAACTTTTTTAAAAATTTTAAATAATTTGTACCTAACAAATGCAATTAAAAAAATATATTTTAATATAATTAAATAGATTACATTTTTAAAAAAAATATATTTTAATATAATTAAATACATTACATTTTTAAAAAATATATATTTTAATATAATTAAATACATTACATTTTTTTAATTGTAGAGAACTTGTTGATTGAGAATTTATTTATCCGAACGGGAATTGATTCCTTATTCTTAAGAATTTAAGATATTAATTAAACCATTCATTTCGTAAATTAAAGTAAAACAAATTAGATCAAATAAATCTGCCAGCTCGTCGTTGCATATATTTGGACGTGATTCTCGAGTATTCAAGAGCACCAGGAAGACCAAAATTTACTCTTGTCAAATTTTTAGATTAAATTTTTAAAAAACTAATAAATTCTAAGTGCTATATCAGGAAGAGGAGCGATTAGGAGTCGCCGGAGACAAGACGGGAGGTTCCAATAAATTGTATTGTCCTTTTATCGCCAGTTTGGCAAAATTTATTGTTTTAAATTGAAATTTAAAGAAATTGCACCGTCAGGCGCTAATTCTTTTAATCGTCAGAGGGAATTCTGCCTAAACAAAATTAACAAGCAGAAATACTAGCAAAGATAATTTTATTCTCATTTCTCTTATTCTTACCATTTGGGATATAAAGTTTCTTTTTTCACTTTATTAACTGATTTTTCTATAATAACGAAATTTCTGTAATGATTTCTCTTATAATATGCCCGCAATTCTATTTTCAAAGGTATTTATTTACATTTCTGTTGTAACTCTATAGCCGAAATTCCGATAGTAATTCCAACGTGATTCCATTTCCGTTCAGAATTACATCGAAATCTCATCAGTATCAAATGTAATTGAAGTTTTATAATTCGAATGAAAAGAATAAAATTTTAATTAATAAATCCGTTGCTATATTTCATAGAACGTCAAATTTCAAAATGTCGAATGCAGAATTTTGGGGAAAATAAAAAATTTAATAGGATTTACTTGAAACTTATTACTCGAAGGTTTTCGAGGGAAGGTGAGGAGTTTAATAGAAAGAAGAGAACTGAATAGCAGAATGAAGGAGCCAGTCTTAAATATCAGACACTAGATGGTCATTCATTGGTGATGACGGTACTATTGGGAGTAGTACCAGTCAAGGGGCAGGGCGAGAGACAGGGTTTGTGAAGATGAGAATCTTCACCCCAACTGTCGGAATTTTTACTGAACCGTAATCGTTAATTAATAGGATAAGTCAAAAGCCAGAGTTGCCAAGTGATCCCCACTAGTCGCAGTGAAAGTGTCAACAACAGCAAAACGATCCGTCAAATCATCCACTTTACCAGCTTGACTATTTTATGTGAGTGCGTTGTTTTCTATCGATCCCACGTGGGTCGTCTTACAATTATTTAAAATATAATTGCTATATAATTACCTTTTCTTAATAGTTTAATAGTTTATTTAATAAAATTTTACTGAACATGAAATGATTTTAATTTTTAAATGAAATATTTATTATCTTTGATTTACAAGAAAGAATGAGATGTTTAAATGTTGTTGTGTTTAAAATGTTAATACAATTTGTTTAAATATATAAACGGTACTTACAATTCCCTCTGTTCAGAGGGCAGATACAAAGATGATTTTTGACCAGGAATATAATACCTATAGTCGTTGACACTGTGAGGTTTTACAACTCTTAAAAAAGAACGGTTGGGACTTTGTCACATTTTTTAGTTCTTATTCTCCGAAAGCACACACGTCAAGTTTGCAAATCGTATCTCGAGAATAGACTAGGTTACAACGGAAAATCTATTATTTAATTTTGAAAATACCGACTCACAAGTCTGGCGATAATGAATACTTGCTCAATATTTAGAACAACGATTAAACTTTATACTGTTCGAAAATGCAAGGTTTACGGACAAAATTATGATTACCGAAGGGTAAAGCTTAAAGATGAAGCTGTCACGACGCGAACGTAACGATGACTTTGTATCGAGATAAACTGACGGATGACAATGGATTTGCATGGGGTTTTGTAGTAGCAAATCTTCCCTAGTGGGAGACAAAAGATCAAAGATCACCCCCATCTCTAAGCTTGATTCCTAGATCATCCCAAACAAAAGAAAATGGATTTTTTATTAATTCCCTAGGTAAGGGTCACAGTCATCATCCCCTAACATCTTAATGTATCAAAATTCAAAAATTTTAAATTTCTAAAAAAATGTTTTCATTTAGTAACATCTTGTCGATCAGGGTTCATCTGGGGAGGTATAATGTGCATGTGATTTCACTTTTCCGGTCGTTTCACATAAATACCATGTATAAACACACAATTCGTGCAAAACGCCAATAATCAACAGTGAATGTTGACAAATAAATGGTATAGGCACGAAAAGTAAATAGAGAGTGCAGTAACTACCCCAAGGTCATTAGTGACAGTGGAATAGCCTATTGCAGGTGGTATAGACTAAATTCTCGAGCCTGCGGACAGAGGAACTTGATGATAGGTGGCGTTTTCGCTGCAGGTTTCCCTAGAATCCCAGTCGGCCATGGTAGGTTGGCTATTTGCCTTCTTCTCGTCCCCTTTTTCATTTTATACATTATATTGGGTACGGCGCGTTCTCAGCTGCGCAGCCTGACGGATCGCGTGTGCTCTTCCACGATCCTTTACGTCAATTGTGAACTGTGCACCGCTCGCACTTGCCAGGACATTTCTGCTCCATTAATCGTTGTGACCCCCCCACCCTCTTCCTCCTTTCCCCCAGCCCCCTGAAAAAAATAAGATACAACTGATAACAAAAGAAAAAAATCCAAAATCCCACCTTCTAATCAATTTGTCATCATATTTTTCATTCGTGACAATAAAAAAAAAGTTTTAAATTTTCAAAAGAAAAAAAAAATTGTATAATAAAGTTCCTGTATAATTCCACAGAAACAGGACCCGGGGTTTTGGGGGGGGTTTTTTTAAATGAAAGAAACAAAAGAAAAGTGATACAGAAAAGCACGTGTCTATCGACTAATCTCCCCCCCACCCCCTTTCCTCTCACCCCACCTTTACTTTTACATCTTCTGATGCACTCACGTGCGAAACGAGCAACAGTCGTGCGCGCGTTGCTTTCATCTACTGATCATATACCTACAATTGTTAACGTTAAAAAATTTTTAGTCAAATTTTGTGATCGTGGCCTGAGTAAATAATTTCAGTGAAGGTGCGTGTTACTGGATAGAAAGAGAAATTGTTTATTTTTCTGTAACAGATAGTGAGATATTGACAAAAAAAAAATTTTTTTTTTGTGTGCTTTCTTCAAGAATAAAATACAAATATAGTGTGTATTTGAGTGGAAAAAAGGGCTTCAATTTTGCAACAGGTATTTATACGTCATAATTTCTTTTTTATTTATATACTAATATTGTCCTCGATAGACAAATAGAAATTTAGATAGTTAATTTATTTACAATTGACAAAGGAAATCAATATCAAAAGGTAATTAATAGTTATGAATTATTGCCATCAAACGGATTACTCCTTGAGAATGTATAGTCGATTTTATCGAATATTGCATATAGTTTCGTAAGGATTAGCTTCATCCATATCTGAAAAATTAAATGTTTTACTTATTAAATTCAAATTATAATGCTAAAGTGAATATCTAAATAAGCACATGAATTTTCTACTAGTTTCGTCAATAAACTGATCAGAAATAACAATTTTGGGACAAAGTGAATTAAAAAAAAAATATTACTGAAAATTACTAAACGTTTAGTAAAAATAAAAATTACTATCAACTTTGGAAAAATATTCAAGTTGTGTAGTAATAGTTACTAAACGTCTGATAATTATTTTTTGTTATATAGTTAAGGAATTTTTAAAAAATACTGTACTTTTTGAAACAATTACTAAAAATTTTCCTCACATTATTTAATGTATATAATAAAAATTACTAAACTAATTAATTATTAAATTAATTCATAATATAATATATATTCAGTGACAATTTTTGAAAATAATTTAATCTTTTGCAAATAATTACTGAAAATATCGTCAAAATGAAATAGAAGGTTAGGTAAACATTACAATGTTTTATAATTATTCAAACTTTGGGGACAATTAAACACAGTCTTGTAGACTTTACAAACAGTATAGTAAATTTTACTATATGCATTTAGTAATAATTGTTAAATGATTTGTAAAAGTTTAAAAGGTTTGATAGGAATTCCTTAATGCAAAGTAATTATTACAATATATTAAATTATATTATATGTTTAAATTAAATCAATGAAAGTCAGAAATAAGTTAGTTCAATGATATTAAAATATAAAATTGTATATTTATGCAAGTTCTTTTGATAAACAAATTGTATATAAGAATTACGCTTGTATCGAAAATTCTTTGTTTACAAAATTTTTATATTATATTATATTATATTATATTATATTATATTATATTATATTATATTATATTATATTATATTATATTATATTATATTATATTATATTATATTATATTATATTATATTATATTATAATATAACTGATCATAAATGAACCTTATTATTTGAATTAATAGCGAAAAAAATATAATAATTAACTAAAAGCAGATTAATAGACTTTTATAGTTGTTTAAAGTGTGGCATGTTTAATTTATAAAATTATGGGATCATTTTAAACTCTACAGGGATTGGATTACATTCATTGTGAATCATGATTATGGGTTTGTTTATCGGACATATTACGTTAAGTTTGCAATTTTCAAAATATAATTTTGTATTTGCTATTAAATGGAGCCATTGGTTTGGTCAACTGACACACACCCACACCTCATGCACAGAAGTTTTTAATTTTTTTTATTAAGAAGGTAAAATATACGTTTTTCTAAAAGCTTTTCTACGTCATTTAGAATTATTAATTTTGCACTGTTAATCTTCTTTTATTAAGTATTGACTTTTTTGATAATAAAATTAATTTATTAAAATAATTGATTTAGTTAATTATAAACTATTCTTTAAATAAATAATTGTGTAAATAAATAAATTATTTTATAATAAAAAGATAATTACAAAAAGATATCTCATATTCAAACATATTAAAGATTTTTTTTACAATAATAATAATAATACAATATTAATAATAACAATAAAAATAATAACAATAATAATAGTAATAATAATAATAATAATAACAAAAGCATAACAATAATACTTTTGAAATTGTATAAAAGAAAATCAGATACGTAACGTAATAGCAGAGTTATTAATCTTTGCTTTCAAAATCAGTACATTAACTAGATGACTTCTGGCTTTCCACCTGAATTAATACATGAGGAAATAGATTACACGCGAGGGTCAGAATTTTTTCTTTTCATGAGAAAAAAAGGGTTCTCCCCCACTAAAACTGTATTTATAAACTAAAACCCCTAATTGTAAGTCAATATAAGTTGCAAATTAAAATTTTCACTGCGTTTTTAACTAAAAAGAAATTATCTATGAAAATTTTATTAAAATTCTTCCAAAGAATTGAATTATATAAACAAATTTTGGTAAAATTCTCTATAAGAATACAAATTTTAATAAATATTCCATGTTATTCAATAAATTATTTATTTTTGTATTTAAATAATTCAATTCTTGAAATTAACTTTCTAATAGAAATTGATTGAAAATTGAATTGCAGTTAAAGTTTTAGATAATTATTGAATATTAGAAGCGTTATAGTGTGAATTTTGAGAAATAATTAAATTTCGAAATATTTTGAAATATTTTGAAATTGAAATAATTTGAAACAAATAATTTGAAAATTTTAATTGTTCTAAAACTGTAATAGCATTTAAATTTTTATTTTGAAATAAAATGGTTCTAGTTTAAAATAGTTTTATTAAAAAATTTCAAGAAGAAAATTATTTAATTTTGAAAGAATTATAGTTTTGTAATTTTTAGAAATAGTTAAATTAAAATTTATTATCAAGTATACGAAACTTGTAAACCTAAACTGTAATATTTCCAATGTTCGAATGGAATATTTCTGGAATGTGGATTGAATAATTCGTTCTATTGTAGTATATAAAAATTTATTTATTATTACGTCGCCAAAATGTTTTTAATAATATTGTTGATATTCTGAAAAGACCTGCATATTTCAAAAATAAAAAAAAAATTCTTATCGTTAGTGTTAAAAATGGAAAAAATATTCTTTTCTCATTTTTTTTTATTACTTCCATTGGCTTATTTTTACCTTGGTAATGTTAAAAAGCTTCTAATTTTATTTAAATTATACATTTCAGAAGTAATATACCACAAGCAATAACTATAAATGTCTCATGTTATTATAAATGTTAAATATTGATTTCTTTTTGCAATATATGTAGATCTTTTTTTTCGTTGTTGTATTAAAACAATTTACTATGTTTTTTTGTATAAAATTTTCAATTTTTTAATTATATTTGTAAAAATTTAGCATTTTTGAATTGCTTAAATTCCAATTTTTTAAATTTAATTAATAAATGGAGGAATTCCATATATTGATTTGATGAAATACAATATTTTGTAAGTACATTCACATTTCGTATATTTAAACATTACGGATTAAAATACATTTGATGCTGGGTAAAAATATATTATTAATGCATATCAAAGTTATTTTGTTTCAAAATTACCGCGTAGTGCGCTCGCGTCGAATTTTAGTTCTGTCAATAATTCGCAACTGGTGCACGTGTTCTCTCTCACAATCGAGTTACCTCTTTCTTCTTCATATTTTTGATCCTTTTTTTCATATTTTATTAAAACTTTATGTTCTTTGAATTTTATGTTTTATATACTATTATATTCTCTTATTCTTAGTAAACAATTTTTTTTCAACTAGAACTAATTCACGTACATTGAATTTTACAAAACAATTTTTTGAGCATACTTTTTAATAAAAAAGTAAAATTATCTTGTTTAGCAAGAATTATGTGCCACACATTCTCCATTCTAATATGTCTCGACATTTGAGGTTATGTTAGCCATTTTGTCTTAGTTACTTTTTATTAATTGTTTTTAAATATTATTTAGGAAGAAAATTTAAGGTTTTTGAAAGATTCGAAAATAGGAAAGTAATTAATTTTTATTAAGATTATGTAACAATTAAGTTTTTAACAGTTCATTATGCAATTTAAGCGACTGAAGAGCTTGATGATAACTTAGCACTCTACTTCACCGACAGCTGAGAAAAAATCTTCAACTATTCGAACTCGCATGTGAATCATCTTGAAAAGAGGTCGCTTATAAGTGATGTAGCATTTTTTATTCATTCTCAATTTTGTGCTCACCTAGTGTTTTATTTAGTTAAAAATTTAGCAGCTGACCTCTTGTGTTTCTTTCCTAATTCACTTCTTTTCATGAACTCTTAGCATCTTTAATTTTTACTTTTGGTTCCTTTAAAAGCGGAATAGTGAGTCAATTATAATTATATAAAAATTAAGTCAAAATAATATTTTAAGTAACCTAAGCTGTCAAAATATCAAGAATTATCCAACGGATAAAATAATTCATAAACTCTTAGCATCTTTAATTTTTACTTTTGGTTCCTTTAAAAGTGTAAAGCGTTAAAATTATCTAATATTATATAAAAAATTAAGTCAAATTAAAACTGGAAATTAATATCTTAAGTAACCTTAACTGTCAAAATATCAAGAATTATCCAACAGATAAATTAATTAATTATAATTTTTACAAGTATAATGAAACGAAAATTAATTACATAGAGACATACATACAATTTCTTTTGCATATTGCAGAAAAGGAAACTCATTCATGTAATTATATAATTAAACATTTGAGTTTTATTTTTAGTTTTCTAATGGAGTTTCAGGAATTTTATCAATTTTTTTAACCCTCCTGCGCATAAAGCCGAGTATACTCGTCCAAACTAAACCGTTACCGTATGCATGAGGACGAGTATACTCGTCCAAACATTTTTGTTAATAACTTTTGTTTAAATAAATATTAAGACATCGGACAAGTTGCAAATTTCTTTCAATGAACAAACGAAGCTATTTGAATTATTTAGCACACTATATATTATTTATTTAACAATAAATATTGCATATAAAATGTTTAAACAAATTGAAAAATTTCTGTTTTATAAATTAATGTTTGTTTATCGGATTTTCCAAAAATTGTCCATCAAAGGGTTTTTGGGTGCGCTGATTACGAATTTAACCTCAAAATTCAAAAATTCAAAATGGCGAATCCAATATGTCGGACAATTATATTTTTTAAAAGTGGACTTTTAAAAAAATTTATAGAATTTTACCAAAACTTATTACCAAAGGGTTTTAGAGGTCGCTGTTTACAAACATGGAGTCAAAATGACAAAATTCAAAATGGCGTATCCAATATGGCGGATGAAAATTTTGAAAAAGTTTTCTAATCGTCCCGTCTATCTCTATCTAGGGGTTTTTGAGGTCGCTGATTACGAATCCGAGGTCAGAATTCCAAAATTGAAAATGGCGAATCCAAAATGGCGGACGACAATTTTGAAAAAGTTTTTTAATCGTCCCGTCTATCTCTATCTAGGGGTTTTTGAGGTCGCTGATTACGAATCCGAGGTCAGAATTCCAAAAATGAAAATGGCGAATACAAAATGGCGGATGACAATTTTGAAAAAGTTTTCTAATCGTCCCGTCTATCTCTATCTAGGGGTTTTTGAGGTCGCTGATTACGAATCCGAGGTCAGAATTCCAAAAATGAAAATGGCGAATCCAAAATGGCGGACGACAATTTTGAAAAAGTTTTCTAATCGTCCCGTCTATCTCTATCTAGGGGTTTTTGAGGTCGCTGATTACGAATCCGAGGTCAGAATTCCAAAATTAAAAATGGCGAATCCAATATGGCGGATGATAATTAAAAAAAATTAATCCGACCCTCTATCGCTATCCAGAGGTTTTCGGGGTCGCTGATTACGAATCCGAGGTCAGAATTACAAAATGCAAAATGGCGGACCCAATATGGCGGACAACGATTTTAATAAAATGTTTTAATCATCCCGTCTGTCTCTATCTAGGGGTTTTTAAGGTCGCTAATTACAAATATGGAGTCTAAATTAAAAAATTATAAATGGACAATCCTATAAGTTAAAAACAATTTTAATAAAATTTTGTAATTGCAAAACTTATTTTTGGTTGACTGTATAACCAAGATAATTATGTTTGATTCAAATATATTGTTTTCTCAGTGTAGAAACATTATTTTTTATGAAAATTTTACCAAAAAATTTATTTCTTAAAAACGACTAGGATTTGCTATACCTTACAAAAAAGTCTGGTACACCCAGGATGTGCCACGTGGAGGCTCCAAAGTTCGATTTACATCCCTTTATTTTTTTTTTTTACTTTTTTTATTTTAATATTTTTTTTGTTTTTTTTTTAATTTTTATATTTTTTTTTTGTTTTTTTATATTTTAATTTTTTTGGTATTTATAATTGGAATATTTTAAATTTTACGATGCGAGTTGTCATACTTTTTAGTCTTTTAAAAATACTAAAAATCTTCTTTCGTGTGGTAGATTTCAAAGCAAGGATCTACACATAATCCAACATCGCATTGTTTACAAAAATAGCGCGTTTCTTTTCGCATTTTCTTTCCATTTTTTTTCTTGTGACAGCAAATGACGCATTTTCTAGTAGGATTTTCTTTCCCTGCAGTAGGCGGAATGGTTTTTATAAAATGTCTTTCTGTTAATCGAGCAGGAGTACTGTCTCCAAGTAAGCTTCTCTCAATTCTGCAGCGTCCCACTTTTAGTTTACTTAGTAAATCAGCTGAATGCGTTTGTACAATTTGAAGTACAATCTGAATCATGAAACTCACGTGTTCCTGAGATTCATTTTTGTACTTCTTGTGTAGTACATACGCATTCAATAAGCATTGATCTACTAAGTGCCGAAACAGTTTTTTGTAATATTTTTTCTGCTGGGATCGCATAATTGAGTAGGTAGCCATTTGTTGATCAGCCTTGTCTACACCTCCCATTGTTTGATTATAGTCACAAACAATGGTTGGTTTCATTTTCTTGGAGCCAAATTTCGATTGCGTTTCTTGAAATGTCGCATCATGACATGTGCTAATGAGGGAAATTTCTTTTTTGTCACACCACTTCATGACTATCATTCCCTCTTTTTCCCAGCAAACTGCTTCGTTTTTTTTAAGCTTCGTTTTACGAAGACCATCGGGCAAACCTTTCCTATTACTCCTTAGAGTTCCATAGGCATCTGTTTTGTTTTCTAATAACAACTCATACAACTCGGGTGAGTTGTAGAAGTTGTCCATTGTCAAACAATATCCTTTGTGAAGCAATTTTTCACAAAGCTTCATGACAATGGATGTTGTTACAGAGCATTTGTCGTTAGATTTTTTTTCAGTGGATTTTCCAGTATAAAGTATCGTTTTTAAGATGTAACTTGATTGACTCTCGCACATCATAAAAAACTTTAAGCCAAATCTAGCCCGCTTTGTGGGAATAAATTGTTTCCAACTTATGTTGCCCTTAAACGCCATTAGGCTTTCATCAATACTGATGTCACGTTCCGGGATGTAAACCTTTTCAAAATTATCGTTTATCATTTCATAGACTTCCCAAATTTTTTTCAACTTGGGGTTAGGATGAGCCTGTGGATCGTAGGTTTCATTGTTCGAAAAATGTAAAAATTTTAAAATTTCCTCAAATCGATTCACAGTCATCAAATTTTTTACAAAAGGTGTTTCAATTACTTTATTTTTGGACCAGTACCACCGTTGCTTGGGTTTAATAATAACACCTTGGTAAATCAGGATTCCCAAGAATATCCAAAATTCATCAGTGGTTACTGGTATCCAAACTTTTTTTTTTGACTTATTTTTGAAAAATTGATCCGCGTATCTGTTTGTCTCTGTAACGATATGATTTATGACATTGGCGTCAAGAAAAAGCTTCAGAAAATCTAATTCCTTCCAACAGTCTTCTACAGGAATCGTGATTCCTGGAGTACCCGTGAAAGGAAATCGTGAATCAGCCATATTCTTATTCAATGGAATTTGCTTCCAGTCCTTCAATAAATACTCTTTTTCGTCATTTTCTGACTCAGAATCAAAATCATTTTCTGCCTGATCAAAGGATTCCTCAGATTCATTGGAAGATAAATTTCCCGAATCATCGGAAAAATCATCACTGTCAGTACTATTGACTGACATTGCAATAATTTATATTGCTCTGCCAAATAAAAAAAGTAAAATCTATGTATATAAACCGAATCTTAAAGAGAGTGTGAAAAAAAATCTAAACTAGAATTACTTTAAAAAAAAACTCAATAAAAAAAAAACCTGAAAAAATATCTAGAAAATAGAATGCAAAAAGTACCAACCTGAGAAAATCCTTGAAATAAAGCAAAAACTAGAAACTTACAAATATATATCTTAACGAAAAGTAGATATATTATGTAAAAAGTCATGCAACTAAAGCTCGCTTCCTTATATTTATTCCAGTTACGATGTCTCTTGTGAGAAAGACATCCACCTAGCGGCAACATTGAAACTAAATAATGGCGCGGTAATTTAAAATCGTATTCAAACATATTCTTACGAATTCTTGAAAAATTTTACTTTTCTAAAATATATCTTATTTAGAACATTTGATTAATCAAATACACAATTATAATATTATTATTATTATTATCATAGATGTATAAAAAATTATTTGATTCAAATAACTATTTATCGATTATTAAATAAATGTTTACTTGAATGGAATAATTTTAATTTAAGTCAATTAAGTTGTATTTTACATTATTAATTTCAGTAATTAAAGCAAATACCACCTAATTAAATTAATTAAAAATAATTTGACTCAAGTAAATATTTTTTTGATAAATAATAGATAAGTAATGGGTTATTTGAATGATATAATTTATTTTCAATATAGTGTACTTATTATATTTCTAAAATTTTGAACCTACAGATGAACAACGATATATTTTGATTAATTTTATTAACTTTAATTTGATTAACAAAATGTTTTTTTTAATTAGAAAAATTATTTTTAACTATAAATATATGTTCGCAATTAATTTCATTGCAGTACCTAATTTCAAAACATTGTCAAAAAGAAAGTACTTGGATCGTCTTAAACGTTCAAAACTTTAAGGAAAATATATATTATTATTTTTTATGCGACTATTCTAATTAATCACATTATTAGTATTATTTATTTAATAAAACATTAAATTTACTAATCATTCCGAGTCAGTAAGTGTTCAAATAAAAATACTATTAGGGTCAGAATTCGTGAAATTTTCACAGAAAATAAAAAGTATTTTTTTTAAATCGAAATGTTGAAAAAACATTTCTATTTGGCCTTAAGAATGTGTCCACTAAAAAACAGAAAAAAAATTATTTTTTATAAAAGTTATTGCAAAATTAATTTTTTTGCAACTTTTTAAACAAAATTTTATTTCTCCTAAATGAATGAACCGATTTAAATGAACCAAGCAGGAATATCAAGGGGATAAAATATACTTTCGTTTAGAATTAGAAAATTTTTAAAAGTTTATTTTTTAATAATTATTTGAAAAAATTTTTATAAACAATTAATTTTTTTTAATGTTCTACGCCTTTTAAAAATTTGAAAAAAATATTAACGTACACTTAAAACTATAAGAAATCAAAATCCGTTTAGAAAATTTTGGAGCGACAATTATTTTAATTGTTATAAACTAATTATATTAAACGGAGATGCGATTTTGATGATTTTCAGAATTAAAACATTATTTTTAACTACGAAATGAACAAAACACTGTCAAATTAACATTTTTATTCAATTATATAACCATAAAAATTGATAAAAATGATCAAAAACTAAGTTCTGCGTTGATGCACAACACCGCGCCAATATAATTTGTTTATAACTTTTAAAATAATTGTCGCTCAAAACTTTTCTCAATGAATTTTGATTTCTTATAGTTTTAAGTGTACGGTAATATTTTTTACAATTTTTTAAAAGGCGTAGAACATTAAAAAAAATTAATTGTTTATAAAAAAATTTTTAAATAATTATTAAAAAATAAACTTTTTAAAATTTTCTAATTCTAAACAAAAGTATATTTATTCCCCTTGATATTCCCGCTTGGTTCATTTAAATCGGTTCATTCATTAAGGAGAAATAAAATTTTGTTTAAAAAGTTGCAAAAAAATTAATTTTGCAATAACTTTTATAAAAAATAATTTTTTTTCTGTTTTTTGGTGGACACATTCTTAAGGCCAAATCGAAATGTTTTTTCAACATTTCGATTTAAAAAAAATATTTTTTATTTTCTGTGAAAATTTCACGAATTCTGACCCATTATTTATTACTTTTTTTAACAATGGACTTTAAATAAAATGGCTAATATTGGATCTGACATTTTTAATTAAGAAATTTTGACTTTATATTCGTAATCATCGACCTCGAAAACCCCTAGATAGAGATAGCGGGATGATTAGAAAACTTTTTTAAAATTGTCGTCCGCCATATTGGATTCGCCATTTTCAATTTTGGAATTCTGACCTCGGATTCGTAATCAGCGACCTCAAAAACCCCTAGATAGCGATAGACGGAACGATTGGAATATTTTTTTTTCAAAATTGTCAAAATTTTCCGCCATATTGGGTCCGCCATTTTGAATTTTGGAATTCTGACCTCGGATTCGTAATCAGCGACCTCAAAAACCCCTAGATAGCGATAGACGGAACGATTGGAATATTTTTTTTTCAAAATTGTCAAAATTTTCCGCCATATTGGGTCCGCCATTTTGAATTTTGGAATTCTGACCCCGGATTCGTAATCAGCGACCCCGAAAACCCCTAGATACCGATCGCCGTGCAAATCCTACCTTCTGAAAAATGTATGCATTTGCAAGCGACTTTGTGGGTAGAAACGTATGCGCAGGAGGGTTAACGGTTCTTAGACGAGGGTTATTTTTAGGCACTCCTGCATGTTAGAGGTGGATGTCCTAGTTTTAGGCTATACGTTGCTGCGTGACACTCCTTGGGGGTAGAAGGGCAAGGGGTGAACTAAACTCACATGTTCGCGTGTAAATGTTACACTATTCTTTTTTTTTCTTACCCCTACATTTTCCGGACATATTCATATCCCCTTATTACTTGGGATCACTGAATTTATTATTTATTTGGAATTAACCCTAACATAAAAGAGATTTTATAACGATTTATTAAAATTATTTTTTAAAAAATCAAATTGTTCAAATGATTAAATGAACGTAAAAATGTTTGTTTCACAGATTTGTCGATTTTTGTTGATTTTAATAATAACGAACATTAAGAAAACCGTTTTTTTTATTGTAGGTGTGAGAAAACATTGTTTAAAGTTTAAATTTACATTTTTCACGACCCTGTGACTAAGTCATAATTTATATAGTCATGATTTATAATAATTTAATTATTAACTAATTTTATTAATTAAAATATTTTTGTTTATTAAAAAACGTAAGATATATAAAAATTTTATAATATTTTTTACCTAAACAATCAATTGTCACTAACTATTTTTTTAACTACATATTAATAAATATTAAATATACAATCTTTTTGAGTTTTATTCGCTTGTTTAAATATTATATATCTATATATTTCATTTTCACTTAAATAGTTAACTTTCAATGAAAAAATTTTTACTTTTACTTTTTGTATATACAAAAATTTTTATTTAAACATAAATTTTTACACAGTCGGCTCCAAAACATCTTTAAAAGAGGTTTTTTTTGTCATTTTTTTAATATAAGTGAAAATACAATTTTTTAAGTGAAAGTGAAAATAATAAATAAATAAATAAAATAAATTATTCTTAAATCAATAAATAATATGGGTTAAAGTGAACATTTTTTGAGCGATAGTGAGAACTTTTGTAGAGTAATTATGAAAGTGAAATTTTTTTGAGTGGAAGTGTGAATATTTATGTCAAAGTGAAAGTGACAATTTTGTGATTGAAAGAGGGAAGTTTTTAAGCAACATAAAGTAAAAATAAGAATTGTGTGAGCAAAAGTGAAAGTAAAAATTTTGTCAAAGTGAAAGTGAAAATTATAATTTTTTACCAGAGAGCAAATGTAAAAAATTTTTGAGTGAAACTGAAAGTGAATTTTATTTAGAGAAAATGAAAGTGAGAATTTTGTTTAATGAATGTAAAAATTTGTCGAGTAAAAGCACCCATAAAGGATCCATGACGTAATTTCATTTCAACATTCATTTTCATTTTTATTTTCACTTTAGTAGAAATATTTAATTAAAATGTATTTTCACTGTGGTAGATTTTTATTTATAAGTTCATTTACTTTTATGTTCATATTTATTATCATAAGGCATAGTTCACTCTTATTTTTACTTTTTGATTGTAGCTTTCATTTGATTTCATTTTCACTTTTATTATCACTTTCATTTTCACTTTGACATTTTATTTTTACTTTCATTTTCACTTTCATTTTCACTTTGACATTTTCACCATCAATTTCAAAATTAATTTTCACTTTAATTTGTACTTTTATTTTAATAGATTTTTATTTTCACTTTCATTTTCACATTGACTTTAATAAAATATCAGTTTCACTCTCATTTTGACGTAAATATATTTTTATTTTTACTTTCATTTTCATAAATTTCTATTTTCTCTTTTGTTTTAAAGTAAAAGTGAAGTAAAGATTTAAATCTATTGATATAGAATTTTATTTTTATATTCCCTTTGACTTTCAATTTGATAGATATTTTCCTTTTATTTTCACTTTCACTGTAATAGATTGTTTATTTTTGCTTTCTCTTTAAATTTAATTGAAATTGAAAAAAAATTCTATCAATGTGAAATTCAAAGTGAAAGTGAAAATCTATCAAAGATGAAAATAAAAAAAATTCTGTTATTTCAAAAGTCAAATTTCTGTTATTTGTTTTTTGAAATAAAAATTTGTCAAAGTGAAAATGATAGTGAAAATAAAAATCGATAAAAGTGAAAATGATAATGGAAATAAAAATTAAATTGAGTATAAAAGTGAAAGTTAGAATGAAAGTGAAAATTAATTTAAGTTTAAAAGTGAAAGTTAGAATGAAAGTGAAAATTAAATTAAGTGCAAAAATGAAAGTAGAAATGACTCAAGCACAGTGGTGCTTGGGAATAAATTATTACAAAAGAAGGGATACTACAAAAAAGGTCATTAGATCAAAAAGGTCAAAATTAGATATTTTGGAAAAAGTATTGTCACCAGCGGATTTATTTTATCAACATTTAATCGAGAAATATTAAGGGAATACATTACAAGCTTTTTGTAAATCAATTTTTTAGGTACATAAAATATTTATCATATTTTAAAAGTATTAAATTTTGTTTTTTTCTTCTCAATTCTTCATAAAAAAATAAATAATTTCTTTCTTTGATATTTAAAATTGTGAAAAAGATTTTTTTTATATTCGTGAATGCAATATTATAATCTTTGAATCGAGTAACAAACACACGTCAAATGTCATTATCAAAGTCTTTGAAAAGTTTGACTTTGAATGCAAAATAGATATAGCTTTTGTGTGGCGTTAATCGAGTTTCTGATGCTTCCGAATAACTACTACTAAGCTCCACTGCACCCCAACTTGTCTCCAGTAATAAAACTTCCTGTGAAACCCTCCTTTCTAAAGATTCATTTGCTGATAGAAAAAAAATATCAAGTCATTTGAATTTACTTGGAAAACTGTTGATAAAAGTACAATTTAACAAATTGATACCATTTTATATATATATATATATATATATATATATATATATATATATATATATTTCATATTATTTCTCAAGTTTTTTCTTCATCGGCATTGTATTGTCTTTTATTCATTTTCTCCACTTATTACTTTTCTCAATTACTGTTGTTGTCTATCTTTTTCAATTGAAGAAGAAAAATCTTTTGTATTATGTTTGTAAGAATTTCTTTATTTCCAAGTTTTAGTACTTTTTTATGTATATTGTTCACTTTTATCCTTTAAATTCATTATATTTTACGAATTGTTAAGTTGAGAAAGAAAAATTTCTAAATTTTCAATAAATTTTATTTCCACAATATACGGATTTTAAATTTTTGTGAAAAATAGTTTGACAGAAAACATTTTTTCAAAGTTAATCTCTTGACGTTTTATTTTAAAATTTAATGAAATTCATTTTTAATGCATTCTTTAGTAAAAAAAACAAACAAATTCACGGTATTGTAGCTTTATTTGTATAATGGCTTAGAGGCAGAATTTTTATAAAATGACGTCACACTTTCATCGATAAGAATTCTTTTTTGTTATATTAGTAGGTCAAATTTGTAAAAATGGAATTTTTACCGAAAATAAACTATATGAATATTAAATTAATTTAATTAATTTAATTAACAATAATTAATAATTGAAGTTAATAGTTGAAGTCTAAATTTATTCATTAGTTTATTAATTAATTTATTGATTAATTAATTAATTAATTAATTATTTTATTTATTTATTCATTTATTTATTAAATAATTTATTTATTTATTTATTTATTTATTTATTTATTGATTTATTTATTCATTTATTTATTGATATACTAATTAGTTTTTGAGTTTAATTATTTTTGAAAGAAACAATTCAACAAAAATTACCTACTAATTATTTTTGTTACTGAAAATTATTTAACTTGCGAAGAATATGAAAATAATTGTTTGATTGTTCGGGGAAAAAAAATTGTTTTCAATGTAAATTTTTGTTTTAATTAATTTTTTCCAGGAAAGAAAACTTTTTCAACATTTCAGACGATTATGCGCGCTAGAAAAACGTTTGCTTTTCCATCCTAATTACTTGCACTTATCATTCACGAAGTTCATTGTAAAAACAATTTTATCGATTTTCCCATCCGACATTTGTGACATCAGGGAGCAGTTTATCGTTCTAGAAATTTATACCTATTAATTTTCATTGCAATAATTATTTTCCCTTCTGGCAATTTTCTGCATAATTATAAGTGTTGCTCATTATATTTCATAAAATTATTAATGTTTATTATCATTAAAAATTATTATCATATAAATAATAAATTATTATTAATAAACTGCTAATGATAATAATTAATAATTTATGAATAATTTAAAAATATTTACAGTACAGTAAATTTAGTTACAATTTACAAGAATTATTTTTTGTCCTGTTCTAATTTAATTAATTATATTATTCTGATACAAAAGTTCTTTGTAGAAAAAAATTATATTTTATTGGAGAGTAAAAGTCCAAGTATAAGAAAAAAATTATTTATATATTGAAAAGAAGCATTTGAAAATGTAGGCCTTCTTCTGCAGTTGAATTCAATATAATCTGAATGTTCCTCTTTTCATACAAATGTAAAGACTTTCCGAGTTGAAAACGACTGAGTTATCCGGGATCCGAGAATATTGCTTTGAATAATATAAGAATGGTTAGATTATTTGCAATCCTGAATTTCTTTACATTGGCCAATATACCCTATGTAATCATTTTTAAGGAAAAATGTTATTCAACCTCTCTCTTAATGCGGGAAATTTTATTCTACTAGTTAAATTTTTTAATATCACTGGCACACAAACAAAATTTGATGCTCTGAGCTTCAGGTCAGACAGTGACTACTTTATGTTTTTGGAGTCGCCGAAACAGGATCTGAAGTCCATTTAACCGCATCATGTCAGGGTTTTGAGATAACCTCAAAAACTCAAAATTTGACCCCAAAATTTTTGAATCCAGAAAAATTTTTATTTTCAAATCTTATATGACTGCTTTATGTTTTTGGGGTCACTAAAGCTGAATCAGAAGTTTATTTAACCCCCAATCAACCCCCATTATTTTTAAATAAAAAAAATTTTATTTTAACGTCTTAGTATCACTGCCTTATATTTTCGGTGTCGCCGAAGCTAAATTCTATTTAACCCTATGACGCCAAAGTTTGGAGATAACCTCAAAAAAAATCAAAAAATTTAACCCTAGAATTTTTTATTAAAAAAAAATTTTATTTTAACGTCTTAGTATCACTGCCTTATATTTTAGGGTCGCTGAAGCTAAATTCTATTTAACCCCATAACGTTAGGGTTTGGAGATAACCTCAAAAAAAATCAAAAAATTTAACCTTAGAATTTTTAAATAAAAAAAAATTTTATTTTAACGTCTTAGTATCACTACCTTATGTTTTTGGGGTCGCAGAATCTGAATCAGTCTATTTAACCTGATTACTACGGAGTTTTAAGATAAACTAAAAAAAAAAATCCAAAAATTTGAGGGTCATTTTTTTGAGGTTATTTCAAAACCTTGGCGTGATAGGGTTTAATAGACATCAGATTTAACTTCAGCGACCCCAAAAATATAAGGCAGTGATACTTAGACTTGTAAATAAAAATTTTTCTTGATTTAAAAATTTTAGGGTTAAATTTTTTGATTTTTTTTTGAGGTTATCTCCAAACCCTGGCGTTATCGGGTTGAATATAATTTAGCTTTAGCGACCCCAAAAACTATAGCAGTGATACTAAGACATTAAAATAAATTTTTGTTTTTTTAATTCTAGGGTTAAATTTTTCGATTTTTGTTGAGGTTATCTCTAAAAAAAATAAATCCTGGTGTTATGGGGTAAAATAGAATTTAGCTTCAGCGACTCTAAAAACATAAGACAGTGATACTAAGACGTTAAAATACATTTTTTTTATTTAAAAATTTTGGAGTCAAATTTTTGAATTTTTTTTGAGTTTATCTCAAAACTCTGTAGTTAAGGGGTTACACAGACATCATATTCAGTTTTAGCGACCCAAAAAGCATTAGGCAGTGATACTAAGACCCCCCCCCAAAAAAAACATATGGCAGTGATACTAAGACTTAAAATTAAAAATTTTTCTTGATTTACAAATTTTGGGGTCAAATTTTTCGATTTTTGTTTAGATTATATCAAAACCCTGGCTTAATGGGGTTATGTAGATTTCAGATTCAGCTTCAGCGATCCCAAAAACATAAGGCAGTCACACTAAGCCTTAAAAATAGAAATTTTTCTGGATTCAAAAATTTTGGGGTCAAATTTTGAGTTTTTTTGAGGTTATCTTAAAATCCTGACATGCTGGGGTTAAATTGACTCACTATTCACTAGTTATAAACATTTACTTGACTATTCATTATTCATCATTAAATTTTAAACTTTTCGGTCGCTAATAACGAATCTAAAGTCAGATTTTCAAAATTCAAGATGGCGGATCCAAGATGGCGGACAAATATTATGAAAATAGTTGTATTTTAATGAAAATATGGTATTTAAGGCGTCTTATATACTACAATAAAATTTATTTGATTATAAATGTAAAAATAAGTATTTTGACTTAAAACAAAAAGTCCTTCATTCGGAGCATTATATCAAGTATCGAATTCCAACAAATGTATTATTTACAAAATGCATCTTAATGAAGTTCGTGAATTTTCAAATGCAAATTTAAACTCGTCATGAATCGCAAACAATTTTTTATTTTCCATTTTAAAAGTCATTGCAAATTTAATGGGGGACAATATTGCAAAAGACGGTAAACTTGGAAAAGTGGGTTAACGGATGTTTCTACGAAATCACGAAATTTCATCTAAAATTCAATATCGCCACGAAAAGTTTTCACAGCTATATTCATAAAAAGAATATCGAAATAATATGAGGCACAACTGTAAATGGAATTTTTTAATTAACTTAAAAAGATTTGAAAAATTTAAAAAAATGTTGTCCATTTTAAAAAACCTTTTTGACTTTATTCTTTTCTTTTTTTTTAGAGAGAGAGAGAGAGAGAGAGAAAGACATTTTTTATTCACAAATTGGAAAATACTGTCTATTTGGTTTCATCTATTTTTTAAAACTCTTTTACTGACACACATCAACATATATCTGGTATAAAGTCTTGGCATTAATGTCACTGTTGTACCGCATAATCTATTCCAATCCGCTCTATTGAATTTGATTTTTTTATCTTTAGATTTTTGTTTTCAACAACTTTGAACGGAATACGGACTGTGTTTAGTAAAAAATTCGTAAAAGGAGATGAATTTTATATAATTTACTTTTTATAAAGTAAATTGAATTTTAAAAGTACCTAAAGTATTTTTAAAAAATAAATTTATACTTTACTTTTTTATATTCAAATTACTTTATTAAAATTTAATAAATAATTTTCTAATCTATTTCATTATGGTAAAAAATTATTATTAATAAAATTACTTTCTTTGTGACAAATATATAAATTTTAATTAAAAAAAAATTATTATTTAATTTAATTCTATAATCTTGTTAATCAAATGAAATTAAATACCGTAAGGCTATTTAAGTTTCTGTAAATTTTCATTTACTATTACAACCTCTTGTGTGTTTTTTTTTATCGATTTTACTGTCGTTTTACATTGAGATGAGTAAAAGACGAATTACACCTGACATTTTAAGGTCTTTAATACTTAAAAAGGTGTTTTCTGCTTCTAACAATGTACATCAAACGTTAATTGTTTTAAATTATTATTGTACGCTAACAAGCAATTATATCACAATATTGCTCTTGTCATTCAACAAAGACCAGGAGGAAAACAATAAAAATAAAAACAATTAAAAAGTGTAACAATTGTATTAAAAGTGGAAATATTTTTTTAACGTTTTTTGAAAAAAATTTTTCATTTTTACTGCGAATATTTTTACACTCAAAGAAAAAGTTTATTTCACTTAACCAAACTGTTTAATTAACCTATTTTATTTGTCACGATAAAACAATTTTGTTGATTTAAATAAAAATTTGGTTCATTTTAAATAAATACGTAAAATTTGTTTGGTTATTGGAAAGAAATTTTTTATTTGAAGTTGTTTGTTTCATTTAACCAAATTTGTGTTTTGAATAGAGAATATTGTTTAGTTAAATACAATTTGTTCGACACAACACACAAATTTGTTTGATTCAACCAAATCATTTTATTTGAGTCGAACAAAAATATTTGCTTGTCTCAAAAAGTACATGTGTGAATTTAAAAATGGCGATCTCACTTGTCTACAGTCCGCGTTCGCGTCAAATTTATTAGTTTAATCGGTAAATCAAAGAAAAAAAATTATAAGTGTCGGTTAAATAAATACATTGTGTTTATTTTAGACTTACTACATATTTAATTTGTACCATAGTGAGAAGAATATTTACAAAAAGATTTTGTGAAGTTTTCAGTTGGTTGTTTCAAATAAACTTTTTTCTGAGTGCATGTATAAAAATCATATAATATGTTTAATGTAATATTTTTAATGTTTTTTTATAATCAAGTAATTTTGTTTATATAAAGAAATATATAATATTTTACTCAATTGTTATTTATTTTCCTCTAATAATGTTTGAGTTTCCTAATTTAATATTTTCTAGTATACATATTATTATTGGTTAATTTATGATTTATTATATGTATAATTTTAAAATATCAATAATTATATAATAAATTATAAATTAACCAATAATATGTAATAGAAAATATTAAATTAGGAAATTCAATTTTTATTAGAGGAAAATAAATAACAAAATTAAGTAAACAAAAATATTTATTTAAATGAACCAAATACGTTTACTAAAACTATTTATTTTTTAAATCAAACAAATCTTTTCTTTTGAAATAAACAAATTTTTTAGTTATATTAAATAAAATTTTTTGGTTAAGTGTAATAATCATTTGGTTAATACAAATAAACGTATTGGAAGAAATTTTTTTGTTGAATCAAACAAACGTTTGGTTGACTGTATAGCAATGAATTTATTTGGTTTATTCAACCAAAATTTGGTTGTTTCGAACAAATTTTTTTCTGAGTGTATAAAGTTTATTAGCTATTCCTTCCTTTTTTCTAAAAAAAAAATAAAAAAATAGTTGGAAAATTAAAATTATAAAGTAGAAAATATTTTGCACATTTTCTGTTTCTCAATTACAATTCATAAACAAAAGCACAAGTTTTAAGTATAAAAAAATATTATAAATCAAATTTTGTTTAAGAAATTTTTAAATTATTTTGGAAAAAATATTTACAAAATTTCTATTTGTTAAAAACGATTGTAAAATTATTCGAAAACATCAATAACTTCTTTTCTAAATAAATATTTAATCATTACCATTTTTCCACAGGAATAAAGATTTTCAAAAATTTGAAATTCAAACCTTTTTGAAATTTAACAATTTATAAGAATATTTATTATAAAATATGAAGAAATTGATTGTTCCGAGTCGAAGACTCGGAGTGATCGGTTTCTTCATTTTTTATAATAAACTAAAGATAACCGAGTGATAAAATCATTATTTTATATAATAGGAATATTTTTACTGCAATTTTTTAAAAATTATTTTCATCATTTTATTTCAATTATTCTATTCTAGAATTTTTAAATAAAATTCTTCTTTAAATCAATTATCTTTAATAATTTTTAAAGAAGTTCTTTAAGAATTTTTAAATCCATTTGTTTACAATTCAATTTTACGAAATTTCAATTATTCAGAAATTCTTCAATTGAATACGAATTAAAAAATAAACGCTTCAAATAATTTCAGAAAAATATTGAATTAAACTTTTTCAAAATAATTAATTCTACAGAATTGTTGGTTATAAGTATGAAAAATTAAGATTTTCAAAGAATTTAATTTGAAACCTTTTTAAAATTCAATTATTTCTTAAAAATTCATGCTATAATGCTTTTAATATTCAAATATTATTTGAATAATAAATATTCAAATCTAAAATTTTAACTGAAATTCATTTTTAAATCAATTTTTATTAAAAAATTCTACCAGAATTTAATTATTTAAATTCATAAATAAATAATTTATTGAATAATTAAATATTTCTTAAAATTGAATTCTCATAAAGAATTTTATCAACAAATTTTTAAAGAATTGAATTATTTTGATGAATCTTAACAAAATTTTTAAGAATAATTACATTTTCGAGGAACTCGATTAAAATTGTATTAGAAATAATTAAAATTCTGCGATGAGTTTTATTTATGAAAATAATTGAATTCCTAAAAAGAATTTTATTATAATTCAATCCCTGTAAAAAATTTAATTATTTATTAAAAATAATTACATTATTGCGAAGAAATTTATAAAAAAAATTGTAAATAATAGAATTCATATGAAAATGATTGAAATTTTGCCAAATATTAAAAATTTTTAGAAAATTGAATTTTGACAAGAATTTTATTTAAAATTTATCTACTATTTTTAATAATTAATTAAATATATATTAACAAATTTCAGAAGAACTTGAATTATTAAAATTTTTAAAAACCTAAGTAATCTTTAAAATTTCTAATGAAATTCATTGAAAAATGAAATTTTATAAAATTTCAATATTCATCTATTTAGGTATGTAAATTGTAAACTCAACTCTTTGAAAATTTAATTAATTTTAAACTACATAAATTATTATTATACCAGAACTTAGACTTTTGTGTATGCTTTTGTTCTTTTTAATATTTCACATATGTATGCATTTAACCTTCTTTTGCTTTTAATTTTTACTTTAATTTTCAAAATATAATTTAATATGAAAATGAAAAATGTTTTTAAGTTTGTTTATGTACCATACAAAAAGAAACCACACGCGCGTTATTTTAGCTAATTTGATATTAATTAGAATAGTAACAGAATGGAATGCCGGACATATTTATTTATATGTAAAAGGGGTGAAATATGAATAATGTAAAAAAGAAGTGCTCATTTTGTGCTGATAAGAAAAAGTACTACAATATTCGTTTAGAAGAGGTTTAGTCTTATCGTCAAATAACCTTTCAGCTTTTTAGAGTTTACAAGAGGCCTTATGACGGAGAATCTTGACGTTTCTCCGATACATACTTTGCTTAGATATATTATATGCAACGAAAGATCGACTGCTCTTTTATGTATATATTTCAGAAAAAATTCATACATCAACACTTTATAATTTTTTCGGTAATTGAAATTTTGTTTTTACATTTTTATTTTTTTCTTATAAATTTTTCATTATTAATAAACGTACAATTAAAAATCTTTCGATAAAAATTTCCAACGACTGAAAATAACTTCCTATACATAGAAATACCTAGACAATTCTGTAATTTTTCAACACATTTAAAATAAAATCATTAATTGTTACTAAAATTGAAACCACTTTTTTATTTTATACAACTAAAAATTATAAATGACAGAATATTTAAAATATTAATAAATTTGACGTCCTTTAGAGAATTTAAATTAACATTAATATTGACCGTGATTTATTTACTGTATCTACATTCAAGGAAGTAACACATTAATTTCAGAACAAACTAATAACTCTCGATTAATAGGTGCAGTATTCCATTTCAATCTTGACTGCCATGAAATATATGGATTTAATACATCCATTTTGAATGCTAATTTGCCAAGTTGTATAATCACTATATATATGGGCGTGCTTACAGCTCGCTATTAAATCGCGACTAAATTTTAGAAATGATCTTTAATTGATAGAAGATTTTTTCTTAATGAAATTTTACATTTAGTTTTGTAGTCAGAAGTGGAAAATCTGTTAAATTAAAAGGTCCACCTGTCAACCAGATAGGTGTCCTGACTCCGCGCTTTCTCTTTGATAGTGAGTCCTAAGTGAACTATTTATTGAATTGTGGATTTTAGTTATCCACGGTTGGTAATTATCGGCGGCCGATAAAACAGAACACAAAATTATCTATAGTCAAAATCACTTAGGTTTATAATCCAATAATATGGTTAATTAAGTTTTCAAAATTAATTGGGGTCTGGTGGCAAAATTTATTAATTTTAATTCCTTATTATTAATTATTGTAATTTTCCGATTTTGCGGAACGTAAAAATCTAAAATGTAGATGAGTGAAAAATTTCACGATCAATGCTATTGTAAATTCAATGTGCGACTACAGGGACAATGGAGAAAATCGATTTCAATTAGAGATAGCTTTATTTTAACAGATATAGCGGGAATTGATGTTTTTATCGTTTCATAAACAACCGTAAAAAGTCAGTTAACTTCATAAAGCTCTGTATTTTTGTTTTTGATAAAACAATCATATTCTAGTAAATTAAATATTTAAAAATAACGTTTGGCTAATTATACGAATTTACACAAATTTTCACTAAGTAAGTCAATTTTTATTCAAAAATAAGGGAGAAATTAATGCACTTAACTTTAAATGTGCTTAATAAACGATCTTGTTTACTTTTAATTTCTCACTTAGGGGCAAACAATGAATAAAAAAAAACGATTGACAGCATGACGAAAAATTTCATGGAATGAATTCCATGAAATTATTTGAAATTAATTCCTAGGTTTGGGTCACGACACCTTGAGAACGCAAATAGAAAACATATTTTTATTAATGAATGTATAACATCGCGTGTCATCTTCTCGAATATTCTTTCTGTTATTTTACGTTCCCGACCTATACCTAAAACATTACTCTAGTCATTAAATTTTCTAAGATAAAGGTAATTTTAATTTTATGACTTTCTGAATTTTGTTTTTAATTTTACATTAATGTATTTCAATTTAAAAAATGAATTTTTTTCAAAAAACAAACCAATTTTTTTTTTATCAAAAAATTTTCTATTATCGTTAAAATTTCCATTTAGCTACAAAATACACTTCCTCGTTGGTTTATCTAGTAGCCAACGAAACGTGAACTTATTTAATAGACATCATTATAAAGAGGTACTCTCCAAAAGCTTCAGATAATAATTAATGTGGAAAATACCTAAAAGTTTTTAGCTGGTGTAAAGTATGATTATAAAATATGTTTATTATTATCATTATTATTATTATTATTGTTATTATTATTTATACCGTTAATATTGTTTCCTATTGCAAGTATTGTTTTACCGAAAATTTTCAAAGTCGACTTTAATGTTTTGTCCATTGAAAATACTAAAAACAAATTTGTGCCTTTATGCACCTTATACAAGATTTAAAATCCTATTGGAAAATCAAAAATAGTTGAAAGTTGATTACCAAATTTACTGAACAGAAAACCGTCACTATCACCCTGAGCATTAAAAAAATTCCTTATTGGGTTTTCTAGATATTTTTTTTATTGTGTAAAGCTATTTAATACTCCTACGGTATAACTTTGCTTACAACTGGTATAGCGCATGTACTTTTAAGTATACTTAATCCTGGTTGAAGTGTCAGTTTAATATCTTGATCTTTAAGAAAAAATATCGATTCAGAGAGAGAAAAGCAAAATCCAAGGTTCTGGAGCATCAAGATAGTGTTCTACTAAAACAATAGTTAAATTTATTACACATATAAAGTCGTAATGAGGAAAAGATTATGAGAGTAGCAGACTATCCTTTGGTGAAGTAAATAAAGATTGAAAGTCAGTAATAAAAGACAGATGCAACTGCAATAGTAGCCTCGGGGATGAACGAAGGGTTTCTCGTGGATTATTAACTGACCAACAATGCCGAATACACCGGATTTTGAATGGTCAAAATTCTGTAAAAGATTTAAATGTTCTTCGTGTTCCTGAATAGGGAAATCTGTGTAGTAAACTTGCGTCCTCTTCATAATGAATCTAATTTACTTTGTTAATAATATGCTAGGTCTATTATAATTAAGAAGCATCTAAAGTTTATTGGCTCATATTTGTCTTTCTGAATTTAGTTAAGAGATCAGCATCCGTTAGGAAAAGATTAACATGTCTATAGAGTTAGACGCTTGACAGAAAGTCCAACCAAGTAATTAATTCAATAATTATTTTTGTAAGAGATTATGAAGATGAAAGTTATATCAATCATAGATACGAGATCTATTATCCAATACCCACAAGATGTGAATCATTAAGCGATCTGTCGCATGTCCTAAAGATATCCGGAAACTTATATTCGTAGGATGTCCCAGATATGCCCTGAGTTATCTTAAGGAAATCCTAGGGTTACCCAAATTTCCGGATGTGACCAGAACGTCCGTAAGATATCCTTGAATATCCGTTTCTGTCAGAGATATGATTGATAATAAATATAGCACAATTCAGAGACTGTCGAGTGACTTAGGTAATATTAAATTATATTTCATCATCACTATCATTATTCAAATCAAAAACGAAACACCGACATAATTTATTTTCATACGCAATAAATTCATATCTTCAATCAACTAATTCACAATTAATTTGAAGTATTTCACAAATATTTGTAAAGCAATTTAACTACAGAAACAAATAGTGAAAAAAAATGCCCATGTCCTGTTTTTTATCGCAAGCGATTCACGCCAATGATAATGCAAATAACTTGTCATGACCTGGCAATAAAATGAACCTTTTCGCACTCGATATGGTTTTTAGTCTCATGATTGGCATAGAGTTGACAATAATGCTCGCGTGCTTTTGATAATGGAGGTGTGTAATAAAAAACAAGCCTTCACTTGAATTCGTCAATTTATTTCACGTCATGTTTTACTTTGTGGGGGTGGGTGAAAAAAAACTTTATATCAAACCACACCTAGTTTACAAAACTATGAACTTTACTTTGACTTTTTTAAGGTACGTCACACTTTGGAAAAATCAATTTCTTACACAATGTGAACATTTTACAGAGAGATATTCAATTTTTATTTTATTATTTGACGTATGAATTGAAATAGTTATTTTCGTATTAAGGGCGCAAAATAGGTGATTTTGGCGAAGGCGAGATTAGGGAAACCGAGGGGACCTGAAGCACCGAGGCGAAGCCGAGGATGCGTAGGGTCGCCGAGGTTGTCCCATAATCTCGCCTGAGACACTATCACCTTTTGCGCCCGTGCTGCGAACAACATTTTTTGTCCTGCTGCATGGAAAGTGTGTTATTAAGTGCACACACATTTGGATGAATTGTTTGTTTGTTCCATATGGCTAAAAATGACTTGTGATGTCATTTTCTAAAAGTTAAGGTCACTGGATGCACAAATGAGCAAAGAAATATTTTGCGCCCGCATCTATATAACGGCAGCGGGCGGGAATGTATTTTGCGCCCGCTCTTATGACGTCAGCGGGCGGGAATGTACTTTGCGCCCGCTTCTATGACGTCAGCGGGCGGGAATGTACTTTGCGCCCGCTCCTATGACGTCAGCGGGCGCGAATGTATTTTGCGCCCGCTCACCTTACCTCTGGGCGGGAATCACTTACTTTGCGCCCCTTTCATGTGCACGAAATAACACATTTTCCGTGCAGGCAGGACAAAAATGGTATTAAACCTCGGCTTACATCTGCTTTAAATTCTCTGCTAACGCTATAAAAAATCTAATGCTTTCAATAAAGAAGAAATATTAATAAATAAATTTCGCCACCAGACGGCAATTAATTTTCTAGATTAATTAATAAAGTATTCTTTCGTCCGTGAACAATTTTACAACAACAACAACAACAACAACACCTCAGAGACTCTCTCAATCGTCAGAGGGAATTCGAGACATACAATAAGAACAAATCTTATACTATGTATTGTATGTCATTAATGCTGACAGGTCACAGGTACTTAAACTGGTGACTGAAACGCTTTAAGAATTGAGAGAACAAACAGTGTTCTTATTGTCAGATCACTGTGGATGATGTAAAGCACATTCTCGTTCGAGGTAATAAATAGGACGCAGAGTGTCAGACCATGTTCGTCGTCGTAAAATGCAATGTGAGGTCGTAGAAAATTAAGACAGATTCCACAATGCAGTCAAAGGAATTCACTAGGTTCACTATCGCTGTTCCACTGTACCCCTAAAATTAAGAAGTTATTGATATTCAAGGTGATGAGAATTTTTTTTTAAATTCTCCTTTTCTCCAAATTAATGTAATAGTTTCTATCAAGAACGCTATTATTTACAAATACAATTGAAATTTTGGGTTTCGAAACTTCTATCCACCTACGGAACTAACTTTTGGCTTCAGACTTCGCAAGATGAATGGTCCCATTTAGTCGCTGACGTGACACTTACGTGCCGCTCTTGTTCTGGTCTTATTTTTTCCCTGTGCTTGACAAAGCCTTCTTTGTCTTTACCCTATTTTGAAAATTTCCCATAAATTTCCCCTATCTTTTTCTTTTTTCTTTTAATGATAAATTCACAACAAATTTAGCTTTGTAAACTATAAAACTGCCACTAAATTCTATTACAAAACTTTAAAAAAAATTTCTATTTCTGACAAAAATTAATTTTTTAATATTATTTAATTATTACAAAAGTTTTAATGCAATTATCTTGATACACAACAAAATTCTTCACAGAAATTCAATAATTTTTAGGAATTTTAATAAAATTCTTTACAGAATTCAATTATTTTCGCATAAGTTACAATATTAATCTCAAGAATTCAATTATTTTTAAAAATTTTCACGAATATCTCGTCAAGAATTCAATTATCTTTACAAATAGGAAAATTTTTCGTCAAAAATGAAATTATTTTTCAAAAATTTATAAAAATCTTTGAAGTTCAATTATTAGTTTCAAAAGTTTTTTGCAATTCAATAATTTTCAATATTTTCTATTTTCAAAAACTTTATCAACAGATTTATTTATAGAAAAAACTTTTTGATACATTTCTACGACAATATTCAATTATTTTCATAAATAATAAAATTTCATTTACGAATTCAATTATTTTCATCGCAGAATTTCAAATATTTTTTAAAAAATTTTAAATAAATTCCTTGAAAAATGCAATTATTATTAAAAATTTTATTAACACTTGAGGAAAGAATTCAATTTTAAGAAAAATTCGATTATTCAATAAAACAATAAAATTCGTTGCAATAATTCAAATATTTTCATAAATAACATTTAATTCGTCGCAGAAAATCAATTATTTTCAAAAATTTTCAAGTAATTTTGCAAAAGAATTCTTTCCATAAAATAAATTATTCTAAGGAATTTTAATAAAATTATTTTCCAAAATTTAATTATTTTGATAAATATCAAAATTCATCACAAGAATTCAATTATTTTGAAAAGTAATTAAATACTTTGCAGAAATTAAATTAATTTCAAAATTTTTTTAAAAATCTTCTCAGAAATTTAATTATTTTCAAAAAATTTAATAAAATTCTTTTCAGAAATTCAATTATTTTTAAAAATTTTGATAAAATTCGATGCAAGAATTCAATTAGAAAGAAAAGAAAGAAAAGTTTTAATAAAATTCACTTTAAAAATTCAATTATTTTCATAAATAATAAAATTTTTAAAGGAATTCAATTTTTAAAAAAGTTTTTATCAAAATATTCTTAAGAATTCAATTATTTTTACAAATTATAAAAATCTTTTCAGAAATTCAATTAGTTTCGAAAATTTTATTATAATTCCTCTTAGAAATTCAATTATTTTTAAAAATTTTAATAAAATTCTATGCGAAAATTCAATTATTTTTATAATTCTTGCCACAAAATAAATTATTCTAAGGAATTTTAATAAAGTTATTTTCTAAAATTCAATTATTTTGATAAATATCAAAATTCATGACAAGAATTCAATTCTTTTTCAAAAATTATTATTTAAATTCTTCTCAGAAATTTAATTATTTTCAAAAAATTTAATAAAATTCTTTTCAGAAATTCAATTATTTTTAAAAATTTTGATAAAATTCGATGCAAGAATTCAATTAGAAAGAAAAGAAAGAAAAGTTTTAATAAAATTCACTTTAAAAATTCAATTATTTTCATAAATAATAAAATTTTTAAAGGAATTCAATTTTTAAAAAAGTTTTTATCAAAATATTCTTAAGAATTCAATTATTTTTACAAATTATAAAAATCTTTTCAGAAATTCAATTAGTTTCGAAAATTTTATTATAATTCCTCTTAGAAATTCAATTATTTTTAAAAATTTTAATAAAATTCTATGCGAAAATTCAATTATTTTTATAATTCTTGCCACAAAATAAATTATTCTAAGGAATTTTAATAAAGTTATTTTCTAAAATTCAATTATTTTGATAAATATCAAAATTCATGACAAGAATTCAATTCTTTTTCAAAAATTATTATTTAAATTCTTCTCAGGAATTTAATTATTTTAAAAAAATTTAATAAAATTCTTCAAAAAGTTTTCAATTATTTCTAAAAATTGTTATAAAATTCTTTAATATAATAAATTTCATTAAAATTTAAATTGAATTCCTTAAAAGAAATTCAATATTTTCAAAAGTTGTTAATACAAATTCTTCGTAAAAATTAAATTTCAAGAAACATTCTATATTATTTATTTTTGTATTTAAATAATTGATTTCACGTAGAATTAAATTATTATTTTTCGTACTTTTAACTAACAATTTTTTAGAATATATTAATTTTTTTGCAAAAGTTTAATTGAATAATTATTGATGTTATTGATTTAAAGTAGAATTTTAGTTGAAAATTCTAAAAAATGCTAATTGAATTACAGTAAAAATATTATTACAATAATAAAATAATGATTTTGTCAGTCGGTCATCTTTAATTATTATAAATTATTATTTTATTATTATTTACTCCGAGTCTTCGACTCGAAGTGATCCATTTCTTTCTGTTTTATAATAATATTCAAGTTGTTCAATTTGAAAAGGTTTGAATTTGAAATTTTTGAACAACTTAATTTCAATGATAAAAAAATGAATTAATATTTATTTTAAATAAAACTATTGATGTTTTCGAATAATTTGACTTTTGAAGTAATTTGTAAATAAATTTAATAGAACATTTTTTTGAGTATCTAATAATTTTTAGAGTGAATCAGAATATTTTTTAGGGTCAGGGAAAAAGTCAAAGTTGTGTTTGGAAATCAGGGAAAAATGAAGTTAAATTTTTGTGGCAACCCTGTATAAATAAATTATATTTTTATCTTTATTTAACCAATTTTTATGGTCCCCTAAAAGTCCCCTATTTTTTAATTTTCAGTCCCCTATTTCCCCTAAAATACTTTTTAGGGGCACTGTGAAGCCTGATGTTCCTTTAACCACTTTGACGATCTTTGTTGTTCATTGTTGTGTCTCTCTTCCTTTCTTGACTGAATTTGGCTTTGGTGCCAACAACCCCGCGCAAGAGAACAAGTCCTAATGCTCTCCAGTTAAAATAAAGTTCCAACGGGACACGGAATTATTATTATTATTATTATTATTATTTTTATTAATATTATTATTAAATACAGTTGATTACATGACTATGCATTAAAAAATAATTAGACATGAATTATGTTACGGTAATAAATGTACAAGTCACGAAGGAGAGGAAGTCATTAAATTGAAAATGAAAATGTGATAACTATTCATTGATGAAACATAATGGTTAATAAATATATCACAAAAAAATCAGCTGAATGATGACACAAAGTGATATTATCTGTCAGCTAACTGGTGCCAAGGACTATGGATCGCATGTTATATTATAATAAGTGTACAATTTCACTAAACTAGACCCAGTAGCCCAGACATGCTTCATATCGATTTTTATTATTCGCGCCGCAAAACTATTATATGGACGAAGCACCAAAGCATTATGTCGTCTACTTATATTGAATCGAGAATTAATGTAATCCAACTTTGTTCCACTTTGCAAAAAGTTCACTGTGTTTTGTCGAGGCGTTTATTTCTTTCTAATATGCCCCCGTATAAAAAACGATCGAATTTTATACAATAAACATAAATATTTCTCTTTTATTATTTCCAAAAAAACTATTAACCTATTACTTAATTCAGAAAGCAGGGAAAAATTTTTAAATCCAAACTAAAAATTTGCCTTGCAAAATTATTTTTTGACCCAATTTTATTTTTAAATGTAAAAAGAATTAAGTTTACTTTTAATTTAATAAAAGGCAATTTAAATTTATTAACTTCTAACTAGTTTTTTTATTTAATTTTCATAAATTTTTATTTCTCTCCACTTACGAATATACAACAAATTTGAATTTTAAATACAAGAACAGTTTATTGTGTGCATAAAAAGCATCTATTTAATTTCAAAGTAATATTAATAAAATAACTTTTATGTTTATAACGGCAGTTTAAATGCATATGTATATGTATACATATATGTATACATATATGTATGAACATATATAAATTATTTAATTTATGACCAGAAAGTAAAAATAGTTGCATTTTATTTATAGACGGAAAATTTAACTTTAGGAAAATAATGTCCACTTTAGAATTTTGCTGAAGAGTTTGGGGGGTAATTAAAACTTTTTTTTCTATTTTTTTTTTTGCACTAAAACAAGTTGTTGACTTGAATATTCTTTACAGCGATGGCAGCGCCTATAAAATGCATTCAATGAAAAAAACTAATAAAACTTCAAATGCAAATAGCATTGGTACGAGAAACATTTTTTTTCTGACAAAAAAAAAAGAATATCATTTGGTTTAATGCCGCGTCAAATTTTTTCCTAAAGCTAATCTGCCGTGAAACCATTTTTAAATTATTTTATAACCCACTTTGAGTTGTTGATCAATAAAATTGCATTGAATTTGCAAAAAAAATAGGTCTCGTCATCGCGAGAAAATAAACTAAAAAGACTTGTGTTTTTAATTAGGATAATTTATTTATCACAATAGAGCAATTTGCATAGAGAGAGAGAGAAGCGACTCAAGTTGCTTTTTTATTTATGTTCTTCATATATATGGCAAAACTAAAATTAAATATTTTTCGGTTATAGAGATAATTTTTTTGATTAATAATATTAATTGTACTAAAAAATAAATTTTAACGTTTTATGAATATGTTAATAATGTTTTGTTAAATTTTCATTTTTCAGAGTGTCGTTGGTCAGCAGATAAAGAAGGATAAGTGACGAGGAAGTTTTTTTAAATCTCTTGTTGCCCGGGGCATGGTGGTAGGTGTGACGGCCGGGCGATGACGTACCATCACCGTCCGCCGCCATTGCCACGAGTCCCTCAGGACTCACCCGATATCCTTGTCCCGATCCTGGCCCCAACCCCTGACCCGATCCTGATACCGCGCCGCATACATCCTTGGACGCGGAAACGCGCAACCAGAGATCAAATACGCTACTTAAGGAGGCATGAGAGATCATCCTCGTCATCGGGATCATCTTGGACAAGCAATGCCCCTAGAAGAGATCCAGGGATTGCTTCCACAAACTTCCAGGGCAGGTAAAATAAAATATATTATTTTTGAAAATTTTAACAAAAAAAAAATCGTGGCCAACACCCCAGAAAGGAATTTAATCCTTTAACGCCTGCGGGACATATGTGTCCCTCTTAAAAAAACCACTGAAACTTTTTTAAATATTAATATTTTTTAATCGGAATTAACTTCATTTCTCCAGAATCTGTAAGTGGGACATGTCCCACTTACAAAAACCATTGTAACTTTTTTAAATATTAATATTTTTTAATCGGAGTTAACTTCATTTCTCCAGAATCTGTAAGTGGGACATGTCCCACTTACAAAAACCATTGTAACTTTTTTAAATATTAATATTTTTTAATCGGAGTTAACTTCATTTCTCCAGAATCTGTAAGTGGGACATGTCCCACTTACAAAAACCATTGTAACTTTTTTAAATATTAATATTTTTTAATCGGAGTTGACTTCATTTCTTCAGAATCCGTCAAGGTACCAAAAAAGAAAAATAAAAGTAAACTACAGAAAAATTTTTAATATAAAAAAATAATGAAAAGTTTATGCAAATAGGAAAAACTGTAGTTCACAACGAACCAAAAAAAAAACGCTTTTAACCGTTTTTTGAAATTATGATATTTTATATTTTTTTATGATAACAAATTTTTGCAACATTTAAGAAAAAAATTAATAACTCAAAACTGTTTTGCTAGAAATTAATGGAAATTCTTTTTGGCTAATACACTCCATTAATATCGCAATTGTAATATTATTTTTTATATCCTTCGGGATATGATTTTGGGGGTGGGTAACAATTTATGGGTGGGTTGTAAGAACAGGTATCGATTTCAAAATTCTTTGAAAACTATTTGGTAAGTTTGTAACTTCCTTGCGGTAGGAAAAAGCAGATAGGGAGCGAACGCCCAACCGCAGCAGTTTTCGAAGTATTGTTTACATTCTCACATTTGGATTTTTTAGAAATATTTTTTCAAAATGAAGTTCAACACGAGCTAAGAATAATTAAAAAGGCATTTAATTGTCATCTCCTTATTTTTGTTGTTAGGTCGAATCTTAATCTAATTTCTTAACATTTTAGTTCCGACATCGAAAAATTCCATGGAATTACCCCCTGGAAATTCTTCAAGTTTTATATTTTAATATTATTTTAACATTTCTATTATAATTGGAGACTGATAATAAGTTGTTGCAATTAATTTGCGAACTTGAATGAAATACGCATTTTGCACAAAAGTTCCAACAAAACTTATTATTAGACTCTAATCATAATAGAAATGTTTAAATTTAAATATTATTCGAATATAAAACTTACAGAATCCATGTTCATGTTTCATAATAATTTAAGTTTCCATAAAATTTTTCAACAAAAAAATTAAATTATTTACAAAAATTTTAATAAAGTCCTTCCCAAGAATTAAATTGAGGCCTTGGATCCAATAACTCGCCCGACGCTCGAAGGGACGCGCTAATACCAGTCGGGTAGCAGTGAGTGGCCCAGAGGCGCTCACTGCTCACTGACTGGCAGTTGAGCGTTCCTCCGAGCGTCGGGCGAGTTATTGGATCCAAGGCCTCAATTATTTTTACAAGTAATAATAAAGTTTTTCACATGAATTCAATTATTTAAAAAAATTGTCATAATATTCGTTCTAAGAATTCAATTATTTTCATAAATAATAAAATGCTTTACAGGATTTCAATTATTTAAAAAGAATTTAATAAAATTTCGTTACAAGAATTCAACTATTTTCAAAAATAATAAAATTCTTCACATGACTCCATTATTTTAAAAAAATGTAATAAAAAATCCTTAAAAGAATTCAATCATTTTCCTAAATAATAAAATTCTTCACAGGATTTCAATTATTTTTAATACAATTAAAAGTAAATTCATCGAAAAATATTATTTTAAAAAATTTTCAAAATTCAATTATTTTTGAAAATTCATGCTATAATGCTTTTAATATACAATTATTATGTAAAGTTTTAACTGTAATTCATTTTTAAATCAATTTTTATTAGAAATTTCTACGAGAATTCAATTATTTAAATACAAAAATAAATAATTTATTGAATAAATGAATGTTTTTTAAAATTGAATCCTCATAAATAATTTTATGAACAAATTTTTAAATAATTAAATTTTTTCGACGAATTTTAATAAAATTTTCAAGAATAATTACATTTTTCAAGGAATTCGATTAAAAAATTATATTAAAAATAATTTAAATTCTATGATGAGTTTTATTATTCATGAAAATAATTGAATCTCGGTAAAAAAAATTTATTATTTATAAAAATAATTTAATGTTTGCTTTAAATTTTATCAACACTTTTTTTTAAATAATTGAATTCTTTTGGCAAATTTTATTAAAATAGTAAATATTTAAAATCATTGAATTGAGGAAAATTTTTGAAAATAATTGAATTTTGGAGAAGAATTTTGTCATTTCTAAAAATAATTGAAATTTTGACGTGGCATTTTAAAAATTTTTCGAACATAATTGAATTTCTGCGAAGAATTTTATTACATTAAAAAATAAATTGAATTTCTGCAATCATTTGTAACTTCTTCTAAATTCAATTTTTTTCAGTACTTTAATAAAAATCCCTGACTTTTCCCCGATTCTCCTGATCTATGACAACCCTGGAAATGTTAAAATATTTTTAAAATGAAAAAACTTGCATAATTTACATGGAAACTCCATGGAAATTCTATGGAGAAGTTCCATGGAATTTCCAGGGGGTACTTCCATGGAATTTTTCGAAGTGGGTTCCTCGTTCTAAATAAATCCCTAAGAAATTTTATAATTTTATTTTTCAAAAAAAAACTATTTTATCAAAACTTTCAAGAACTTCAAACTTTTCCATATTGAATAATTATTACATTCAAAATTAAATTAATGTTTACAAACTATCTTGATCACTATAATTAATTGCATCTACAGAGTAACAGTAGAATTTATATTAGTATTACTATACAGCTGTGGATGTTACACAATAGATTGTTAATTCAACTGTTAATTTCAAGACAGCATTGCGCAAAGTAATAAATAACTGAAATTAATCAAACCATAATATAATATTCCTAAATATTTTTTTCCAAAAACAAATTATGACAAAGAAGGGTAAACGCACCAATTATCGAGCCGGTTCCATTTGTCGATGTTACCATGGTAATAACCAAAAATATTGCCTAAAATGTCTAATTTATTTGTGGACATAATATTAATATATTATTTTTAACATTCATGACACTAAATAAACATAATTCTAATCATTTTTGGCATTTAAATTGTAATTCCATGTTTAAGTCAAAAACGGAATTTGTTGACTCGAGAAATAGGTTCACCCTCGACAATTGGTGCGTTTACCCAATATTATATAGCATTACACTTTCAGTATATTTGAAATTAAGTTTTTCCTTCCCTCGATTTTATTATTAGAAAAATTAGTATTATGAGAAAATTAGAAAAAGAAAACTATAACAAATCTCAGAATCTAAAAAACATTACGTATGATAAATTGCTCATAATGGTCAATACGGAAAATGACTAATTCGAATTAATAGAGTGCCCACTGGCCATTAATCAAAAATATCTAAACAGGCAAACAGTTTCAATTTTTTTTTTTTTTGAACCCCCTAATGAGAAAAGTTTTTCCTATTAAAAAAGAGAAAATGCTTCATATTTAAAAGACTGTGATAAATTATTTTTATGGCTAGATTAAATTTTCCTTTATAATATTATTTTTGTGCAAAGTTTCGAAATAAAGAATAAAAACAAGAGAAAGAAGTGATTCATATTTCGTAATAAGGTAGAATTATATAGGTCTACATTGAAAAACAATTCAGGGAAAATGTATTTGAATTTTAATATACAATTCTATGCAGTGAAGCAGATATTCAGTTCTATTAAATCAATAGTGTTCCCATCTCCTATCTGGGAAAATGTAGAGATGTTGCATGACAGGGAATTCTCTAATTTCTCAAAGGACCCATATGTAAAAAGAAAGAAAAAAAATTAATTAGTTTTTTTTTAATTCAAAAATGTGAATATACTATTTGCTTCATTTTCTTTTGTTTTCAGTGAAACCAGAAATAGAATTATAAATTAAATCAAAAAAAATTTTTTTGGTTTTCAGGGATAATTTAAAGGGTCACATTTGAAAATAGTAGGCTAAAAAAATTTGCATATGGTATTTTTCAGTCTCCTTTAAAATTTTTACAAAAAATTTATTATAAACAAATATAACTCAATTTTTTATAAACAAATATAACTTAATTTCTTATAAACAAATTTAACTAAATTTGTAATATAAACAAATATAACATAATTTGTTATAAACAAATATAACTTAATTTGTCATAAACAAATATAACTTAATTTTTTAAAGAAAATTATAACTTAATTTGTTATAAACAAATATAACATAATTTATTATAAACAATTTTAACTTTATTTGTTATAAACAAATGTAACTCAATTTGTTATAAACAAATGTAACATAATTTCTAATAAACAATTATAACTTAATTTGTTAAAAACAAATATAACATAATTTATTATAAACAATTCTAACTTAATGTGTTATAAACAAATATAACTCAATTTGTTATAAACAAATATAACTATATACAAATAAAATTTAATTTCTTATAAAAAAATGTAACTCAATTTGTTATAAACAAATATAACTTAATTTGTCATATACAAATATAACTCAATTTGTTATAAACAAATATAACATAATATAACACCTACAGTAAAAAAAAGTCGATTGATGAAGCAACTATTTTTATCAGCTTTAATTCAATGAATTATTCTTAATTTGTTTATAAAATTATTGATAAAAATTTGTATTTAATCGTTCATAACAAAAATAATATAATGTTCAATTATTTTTATCTTCAACATTCATTGCAACTATATAAAGAAATAAAAGCGACATGAAGAAAAAGGTTTTTATAATAATTGTATCTTTAAAATTACAATTTGTTTATAAAAATTGTTTAAAATATTGTTAAATATTAGTCATACTGATAAGATGTTATCATAATATGTTAGTTATACATTGATTTTAATCATTTGTGCTGAGAAAATTTGTTTACAGTTGGTTTTTTTTTTGCATAATCAAAGTTTCATATATTTGCCTGACATTTTTCAGCCGCCATTTTGAATTTCGAAAAAATAAAAATTTCTAATAATGGCTAAATGAAATAACATACATTTTGAACACGATATTTTGTAATTGGAAATTATTCCGAAAGCGATTTTGCCGTACTGTGAGACGACTGAAAGCAGCTGCAAAGTTCTTTTTAAATTCTTAGGGTGGCGCGTAACCCCTTAATAGTTGTTTAAAAGAGAATAATAATATTAGTTTTATTTCCGGACATAAATTTTTTATGAAAATAGAGAATCTTTATTCAGTATTTGGTCTTGACATTTTATTAGATACACGAAGCTGTCAAAGTTCAACTAAATTAACCTGCTTTTTCTCCTTCCTTGAAACGTTTATTTCAAAGATCTATTCTCTTTGTCAGAAAACAGGAAATTTAAAATAGCTTTTAAATTATTTTTTTTGTTTATAAATTTAATTTTCTATTTATTTTTCAATTTAAATGTTAAATCGTTAATTAGATGTTAAATTGACGAGAAGAAAAAATATGTTAAATATTAAAATTTTCATTTCATGAGAATAAATTTAAATATAATACATATATATATATATATATATATATATATATATATATATATATTTTATTCATAAACTTCAATAATGTAGAGCATGTAATTAATCGTTACCTTTGATCTTTACAATTTCACTTGATATTGTATTACTCAATGAATAGTGATACGTAAATGAAAATTATATTCAATTGAATTTTCCGATATAAACTGAACACGATAAATATTTGAAAATTGATGAGAGCGACATTTTATCTAATGATGCCCGGGAGAAATTTTTGATTACCACTTTAATCAAGAATTAATTAATTAGAGTTAGGTACGCGCGGTGGCTAGTAAACTATTTTGATATACTTCAGGTTAAAAGAAAATTCCATCTTAGATTATTGATAAAATTTTCAATTAAAGCGTGTAACTTTAAATTAATTTAATTAGAAAGCAGGTGAAAAAAATTTTTTCCAATAAACTGTGTGGAAATTTTTTTTTAAATTCTTTATTTGTACATTAATTTTATGAAAAGTGGATAGAAAATAGTGTACAATGCATAGTGGAATAGTCAAATTTTCAAAACTCAAAATGACGGATCCAATATGGCGGCTAAAATTTATTTTTTTTATATTTTACTACAGTGTAGAAAAATACGTCCATTACTTGATCGAATAATTAAAAACTTTTATGTTTATAATTTACTTAAAGGACTTTTTCCTTTTATTGGTAATCTAGATCACTGGGCAATGTCAAATTTTTTTTTGCATTTTCAAACAATGGTATAAAAAATTAATAAAAAATTTTTTTTCTAATATTTACTGAAACTTTATACAATGTGACTATGTTGGAAAGTTTTGGAAACTACATTATGGTAACTGAAATTAATTGAATTATTCAGTAGGTATGAAAACAATTTTCAACTTTCATTGTCCCTTAAATAATTTAAATAATTTAGTATTTAATTTACGTTTAATATGGTATTTACAATATGAATTCATTTGTCATTTAGGTAACAGGGGTCTGAACGTAACAATAGTTCATGTGGGAGGAGAGAATGGTAGTGGCGGAGGTGGTAGCCATGATTTACTGAGTTTAGAACCACCATCTGATTTAAAACCTGCTGTTTCACCTATTTCCGACACCAGTGCAACTTTACAATCTGACAACAATGACACATTAACTGGTAAGTTGTTTTCTCTTATTAGCAAAATTTGAATCAATGAAAAATGAAAACAAAAATTTTCCTTTTTTTTTCTTTAAATTCGTTTTTGATTAGATTCAATTTGATTTAGAGAGATGTTTCAAAGGTGTTACTATAAAAGACACATCCATTCTAGGAATATTTTTTTCTGTAGGCGTGGCAAGAATAGTAACGCCCACTTAAGGCGTGGTCACGAATGTTACCTCCCACTTGAGGCTATACCCATTTGTTGTACCGTAGAAATTAACGTCTCTTTAGGGTGTGCTTGAAATATATTACATCTCATTTTAAACTCGGTTGTAGTTAAAACCACGCCCATAAATGTTTCAAAAATAATACCGCCCACTTAGGAGCGTACATTATAAAAGTAACGCCTCTTTGAGGTGTGTCTAAAATTAGCCTATTAACTAAGTAACTATTAAGTAAGTAACTCCTATTTCAAGTTTTATTAACAAGTACCGCCCACTAGTCAACGGGGCGTAATCTAGAGCTTTATTGTGGGCGTGTCATTGAAAGTAACGCCCATTAAAAGTTTTATTAACAAGTACCGCCCATTACTTAACGGGGCGTATTCTAGCGCTTATAGTGGGCGTGTTATTGAAAGTAACGCCCACTAGTTAACGGGGCGTATAATATTGCTTATAGTGGGCGTGTCATTATAAGTAACGCCCACCTATGGCGTTTCAGTAATAATTACCACCCACTATGAAGTGTACAGTAAAAAGTAACGCCCCTTTGAGGTGTATTGAGAGATAACATAACCCATTTTGTGGTGCTCTTAATTAACACCACAATAACGCTCCTAGTGGGCGTGGCATTAAAAGTAACGCCCATTTGCAATTTTATTAAAAAGTACCGCCCACTATTTAACGGGGCGTATCACAGAAATGAAGGTCAAACATTTTTTTTTTCAATAATTAAAATTCATAGGGGCTCAATTTATAGATAGAAGCACCGACGTAGAAGCTAAGCGTGACTAAATAATTAACACAATGATAATTAAAAAATAATCTCCAAATTGTATACAACAATGTTTGTGTACATTTTTTTTTCCTTTTTTTCTAAAGTCAAATATTACTATTTCTAGTTTGAGGTTATTTTGCGTCAAATAAATTCTGGGATTCAACAAAACCACAAAAGACGTAAGAACAATGGTTCTAAATACGGATATTCTCTGTATCTCTAAAAGCTTCCACCTAGTTTTTATCTCTTTCCATCTCACATTTACTTCAATATATGTAGTTGCGTTTATTTTCAAGGGACTTTCCTTCTTATTTTTCTTGTAAGGGTGAGAAATTAAAAACTTTTTTCTATTTTTTATTTGTAATTACTTAATAAAATTGAAAAATTTATTTATTTGTTACTATTAGTGTGTTTAGAATATGAATACATGTATTCATATTTAGAAAAAAATTTTTTTTCGCAAATTTAAAGAAAGATAATTTTTATTTTTTAATATTGAAATTTTATACGTAGTATTTTGAGTTTAATAACAGTTGTAATTAGAGGAATGTACACAATCTGTATAGATGTATAGACATTTTAAGTACACAATATTATAGAGGCTAAGGTGCATGTATATGAAACATGGTACGATAAGAATATTCAGGGTAGACTTAATGTTCGCCTAAAGCAATATTTGTTGTGGAGAATTAGTTTCTGTTTAGTGAAACGTTCGAACTGTTAATAATTAAATAATATTTTTTATTCTATTTTCGATATTAAACAAGTTCCTACAGTAATGGGTATTTTTATTTTCAATAAGTATTATAAAAAATACGGTCAATAAGTAAATGTTTTTATTTAATCGCTAATTAAGAATTTTAACTTAGTTTTTAAAAATTCAAAATGGCGGATTCAATATGGCGGCCGAAATTTTAAGAAATTCACGGATTTTGGTTTAAATTAGTATCAAAGGGTTTTTTGGAGCGCTGATTACGAATTTAAACTTAGTTTTTTAAAATTCAAAATGGCGGATTCAATATGGCAGCCGAAAATGAAAAAAATTAACAGATTTTGGTGTATATTGGTGTCAAAGGGTTTTTGGTGTCGCTGATTACGTATTTTAACTTAGTTTTTCAAAATTAAAAATGGCGGATTCAATAAGGCGGACAAAATTTAAAAAAATTAACGGATTATATTAAACGTTTATATTGAAAAGTAGCCTCAACAATAAAAATCCCTACTGAAAGGTGCATCTTATATATCTAAAGGAAAATTATCCACTGAAAGTTTTCTTCTCAAGTCAAATAAATATATAAGAAAATTTTCCATCTTCAATATTTTAATTTATTCTTCATTTAATATTTTGAATTGTAAAAAAAATCTTTAACATATATGATAATATGAAATATCAATTCTTATTATTAATTGTTATATAAGTTATATATATATATATATATATATATATATATATATATATATATATATATATATATATATATATATATATATATATATATATATATATATACGTATTTCGTGAAGAAGAACATAAGTCCAACACGATTACCACCAACTTACCGACCTTAACTCACATTGGTTCTTCTTTGTAATTGGATTGATGCAGTAACGCGGTCTCCAAAGAGGTCAGTCAGTGCAAATCTTTCTTTCGACTGCGCGCTGACATTTTTTTCACGATAAGAAAATTGAATTTTTCTCTTGTCCAAAATTTCTTTAAAAAAAAAGAAAAGTCACAGTTAAAAAAAATTTCTCAGTTTGCAATTATAAAAAAGTAAAAAGACACTAAAAATTTCTTTCAAAATTTAAAAAATATAAAATATTATCTTAAAAAATGTATAAGTAAATAATATAAACGATCAATAAAAAATTTTCATAATTAAAAAATATGAAAAATTTTTTCCAAATTTTCTTATTGTGATTCGTGAGAGAAAAAGTGAATATTATAATGAATGTAAATTTAAAAATTATAAAATATTATCTTAAAAAATGTATAAGTAAATAATATAAACGATCAATAAAAAATTAGAAATGCGTTTAGAGAAGCAGTTTAGAGAAGCGCAAAAAACGGGTGTAAATTGTTATTAATTATAAAAATTGTGTAAATATAAAAATTTGAAAAAATTTTTTTTCTTTTTTTGAAATATAATTGGGGAGAAAAAATGATAAAGTGTCGTTTATTAATAGATAATACATGAATATGTAATGGTTGTATTGTGAGTGGACGGCAAAATGTTATGTGAAAATTGTGAGAATTATGGAAGGCGAGTTTATAGGAAACGATTTATCAGAGTGTGTTGATGAATATCCACGTCATGGTCTTAGTCGACATTATCGGACGCATCCCGAAATTTTTGTCATCGATTGTGATAATGGTGAAACATACGATGATATTGATACCTTGAAAGTGCCAAATTATCATCATAGGTCAAGTATCAGATCACGAAATGCTGCCACTAAGAAAGGTATATATATAAAGGAAAATTTCATACTGAAAATAAGAAATATTTCCTAATTAAACTTTTAAAAAATTAAAATAAAATTATTGTTTTTTAATATAAAACAAATATTTATAAACAGTTATCAAAATTGTTTATTATTTAAATTATACAAAAACTCATCTGCAAGCATTAAAATTAAAAATAATATTCAGTTTAATTTTAAAATGTTTCGACATTAATTTTAATTTAATTATTTTTTTTTATTTAATTATTATTATTTTCATTATTTGGTCATTTTCATTTTGAGGAATTAATATTATAAATTATTAAACATTAATATAAATAAACAAAAAGTTATTATTATTATTATTATTATTATTATTATTATTATTATTTTCATTATTTAAATAACTAACAACAATTCGCGCGCTAAAGCGCGCGGCTAACTTTTTAGGTTAAAATAAGTAATTTTAAAAATAATAGAATTCAAAAATTTGTAATTCAAATTTTTGTTACAAACCCTAAAAAAATACAATTTTTAAAAAATTACAAATAATTACAGAAATTCAATTATTTTCAAGAGTGATGAAATTCATCTCATAAAATTCAATTATCTTTCAAATTTAAAAAAAAAATTCTCGTCAAAATCCTGATTATCTATATAAATAACAAAATTCTCACCTAAAGTTCAATTATTTTTCAATCCATTTCAAATTCTCAAAAATAGTACTAAAACATTTAATTATTTTCATAAATAATAAAAATTTCTCAGGAATTCAATTATTGAAAAATTTTTTTTTATAAATTCCTTCACAATAATTCAATTATTTTTATAAATAATAAAATTTTTTTTAAGGAATTCAATTATTTTCATAAAAAATAATTTAAAATTGTAGAAAATAATAATTGATTTGAAATGATGAAAATAATTTTGAAAAAGTTACTGTAATAATATTCTTATAATATAAAACAATAATTTTATCACTCGGTCATCTTTAATTATTACAAAACATGAAGAAATCGATCACTCCGAGTCTTCGACTCGGAGCAATCGCTATCTTCATGTTTTATAAAAATATTCTTATAAGTTATTGAATTTAAAAAGATTTTAATTTGAAATTTTTTAAATTCTTAATTCATATGAAAAAATAATATTGATTAAATATTTATTTAAAAAAAAAGTTATTGATGTTTTCGAATAATTTTACAATTAAAGAAATTCGTAAATAAATGTAACAGAACATTTTTTTGAGTAAAATTTTTTCCATTATTTTCTAAAAATTTAAAAAGTTTCAATTTTATTTTCAATTAAAATTTGTAATTGACAAATAGAATAGAATTTATGTAATGTTTCTTTTCCAAAAGAAAAGAATGAGAAGGAGATGGAGAAGGAGAAAAGTTTGCTAAATTTAGATCAGTCAAACAAAATTTGTTATAGAAAAAAGCATATAATAAACAAAATTTATTTTTTAATCATAATTTTTTTATATTTTCTAATTTCAAATATTGTTTTATTATAAATCATGAAAAATACCTGCATTTTTTCGATCTGTCAAACAATATCTTTAAAGAAATAAAAACAAAAGCATACACAAAAACTGACTTTAAAGTGTGGACATAATGAAATACAAAAATTATCATATTGTAATATTTTTATTATTTTCAATTTTTATTAATATTGATAACTATTATATTATTATATATATTATATTATTATATATATTATATTATTATATTATTATACTATTATATAATCCTTAAAATATTTTTAAGAGGTGAGAATATTCGTGTAAAGTTTAAAATAATCCGGACATTATCGAAAAGAGTTTCATTTGTTGTGCTTCTGTGGATTGAAGTTCATTGAAACAATCGTCAAATCAATAGAGTCGTCTCATAAGTTCGTGAAGATTTAAAATTTTACGAATTTTAAATATTTTGCACAATTTTTCATTATATTTTGTTATTTATATAATTTATCATAATTTATTAAAATAATTATTTCTATTGATCATTTAAAACTTAATTATTTACTTATTATGCAAATAAATAATGGATTTTATTATTTACTTATGATGTACTTATTTTATTGTAAATTAATAAATAGGGCTGAGACTTAAATAAATAAATAATATTACTTTTAATTATTTTTACTATAAATTATTATTATTATTATTATTATAACTATTTTGATTAATTATTATAAGTTATTATTTCTATTATTATTTTTCAAATATAAATTATAAATGTGACGCGCTCTCAAAAAAGGTACCTAAGAAGTAAACAAATTGTACGTTATGTTAGTGTCAGATTTTTTTTTTATTGATATTTCTTATTTAATTGTTTATATTTGAAACTAATTTTATTGAATACTTTGAATGTAGCGAAGACTTGTGTACATTAATAATTTTTAAATTATTGAGTCTCTTACTGTATTATTTTTATTTCAAAAATTAAGAACATAACCTAAAATTTTTTTCCTCTAAGGCCTCTTGAACATATATGTAAAATATTTAATATACAATATATATATAATAATGAGCACCTTTATAGTGAAATTTCAATTTACAATAATCATAATAAATGGAAAAAAATATATCGAGGCAAGTGGAGCATTGAAAAAGAAATTTTTGCAAACGGGGCTTCATCTATTGGAATAAAGGTTCACGAATCACCAAAAGTTTTCAACGGTCGGTAAACTGTTTGTTGTGTACTTATGTAATACAAAAGAGGATACAATTTATATGTAATGCTACCACAAAGCTCGTGGTTATAACGATCGCAAACACTTGTATTAACATACAATATATGCATATATTTATATTTTAACTCTATGCTCGTGTTTTTTTAATAGAAAAAAATTATATACTAAATATTTTTTTTTGCAATCATTATTTTCATTATTCTTATTATTATTCAAATAGATATTATTTTGTGTTATTAATAAAGGAATAAAAATTTTTTTTACGTCAATTATACATATCAATATTTTAATGTTGTGTATTTAAATTTTACTTTTTTCAGGGGTTGATCCGCGTCTTTTACTCGGTGGTGTTAGTGGCGATCGTAACACGTGGGAAGGTCGATATCGCTTAAAAGAACATCGACGCGCCGGAAAGGCAACGTTTCAGGGCCAAGTTTACAACTTCTTGGAACGTCCTACTGGCTGGAAGTGCTTCCTGTACCACTTTTCTGTGTAAGTAGATTTTTCAATTACCATTAAACTTTATCACTCTGTTGACATATGAGGACATTTTTCATGTCCCTATATTAAAACTGTCAACAAGTCAGTAAAAATAGTCCTTCTCAAAAAAAAAAAAAAAAAAATTTAAAAAAAAATTAAAAACGTACCAGAGGAGAAAGAAAAATGTCGAGACAATGTACGATATTTATTCTAAAGGAGAATATAATATAAATTTATTCTCTGGAGAAAAATACTTTTCGTCTTTAAAAATCTTTATAGGATTTTGTTTAATCCTTGAAAAAAGATTAAGAATCGCCGCTAAGTAAAAACTTGGCTTTTACTTTTGTAGAATTTAAGCAAAGAAAACTGAAAGAATAGCGACTTTTTGCGATTCAGACAAGCGTAGAGTCTAAACTTCTAAATGGGTTTGTAAAATATTCTGGAATATTATTAATTAGGTTAAAATCTCGATATATATTTCAATAAATTTCGTATTTTTTTGAAGGAATTGTTCTCAAAAAAATTGAATAAAAAAGAAATTTCTAAACCCTTTCCCTTTTAACCCTTTGCGGCATAGTGGTAACACAGATTACCACCTTTTATATTGTGAAAATATCTGTTTATACACAGTCTTTTTCAAGTAAAATCCAAAAATCTTTGTATATTAATAATCAAAACATTGTTAAATGTCGAAAAATTGATAGCGAATGAGGTTACGTGAAATTATAAACAACTATAAATAAATAAATTAAAGAATAAAAAAAAATTTTTTTTTAATTCAATCGAAATTGATTGAAAGTTTTCACTCGGGGGTTTTTGGGGTCGCTGATTACGAATCTGAAGTCCGTTTTTCAAAATTCAAGATGGCGGATCCAATATGGCGCACGAATTTTTTTAGAATTGATCGAAATCGCTTGAAAGTCGTTACTCGGGGGTTTTCGGGGTCGCTGTTCACGAATCTGAAATCCGTTTTCCAAAATTCAAGATGGCGGATCCAATATGGCAGACATATTTTTTAAAAAGTGATTTGATTTGCTTGAAAATAGTTACTCGGGGGTTTTCGGGGTCGCTGATCACGAATCTGAAGATTGTTCTTAAAAATTCAAGATGGCGGATCCAATATGACAGACGAATTTTTTTTAGAATTGATCGAAACTTTATAATAATTTAATTGAGCTGTTTATTTCCTAATAAAATTAACTAATTAATTAAATTCAGTGGATTTTAATTGCTATTATAAAGTTTTGATGTGTCTTGCTTTGAACAATTGAATTTTATTTTCAGCAGTGGTAAGCAGCGAAGCAATTCGCTTTCAGTAAAATTCATTTGCTTTAGTTCAGTTAGTATTTTAGTTTCTTTGAACTCTAAACAGTGTTTTGTTTATTGTTTGTTATAATCAACCTAAATATGCGTTCAGTCAAATATTGATGATTTATAACTTGTCTTTTTTGCGCTCTTTATTTGTTTCATCAAACTATGTATAGTATTTTGTTTATTGTTTGTTACCATCACCGTAGGTATGCGGTCAGTCAAATAATGCTGAATTAGAACTTGTCTTTTTTACGCTACGTTTAGTAGATGAATTGGTAGGACACAAACTACCAAGTTCAACTGGGAAGAAACGTAAATTAAGTACAATCTCTTCTTACAAACCAAAAGTGTCAGAGGAAAAAAGAAAAAGTCAATCAGCTCATATGCCTAAAATTATCGCTTCACCTAGACGCTATGCTCATTGCAGTACTAAAGTCGACCAAAAGCGAACATCATGGATGTGTAAAACTTGCAATGTACCACTCTGCCTGTTTGCCACAAGAAATTGCTTCGCTGCTTACCACTGCTGAAAAAAAATTCACTTGTTCAAAGCAAAAGACATCAAAACTTTATAATAGCAATTAAAATCCGCTAATTTTAATTAATTAGTTAATTTTATTAGGAAATAAACAGCTTAATTTGATTATTATAAAGTTTTGAACAGTATTTACCAAACTGCCCTTTTCAGGGCTAAACGATGTACAAATCCTGATCGTGCAACCTCCCCGCGGTGTACATCGGGTAACGAAAATTCCGACGGTACAATTATTCAATAATTTAACGTTTATTTATTGAAAGTAATTTCAGATTCGTAATCAGCGACCCCGAAAACCCCAAGTAACGACTTTCAAGCGATTTCGATCAATTCTAAAAAAATTCGTCCACCATATTGGATCCACCATTTTGAATTTTGGAAAACGGACTTCAGATTCGTAATCAGCGACCCCAAAAACCCCCAAGTAATGATTTTCAAGCGATTTCGATCAATTCTAAAAAATTTCGTCGGCCATATTGAATCCGACATTTTGAATTTTGGAAAACGGACTTCAGATTCGTGATCAGCGACCCCAAAAACCTCCGAGTAACTATTTTTAAGCGATTTCGATCAATTCTAAAAAATTCGTCCGCCATATTGGATCCGCCATCTTGAATTTTGGAAAACGGATTTCAGATTCGTGAACAGCGACCCCGAAAACCCCCGAGTAACGATTTTAAAGCGATTTCGATCAATTCTAAAAAAATTTGTCCGCCATATTGGATCCGCCATCTTGAATTTTAGAAAACGGACTTCAGATTCGTAATCACCGACCCTGAAAACCCTCATAAGCATTTGTGATTTTTAAATTAATGTTATAATATTATGCATGCCGCAAAGGGTTAATATTACTTTTATGCATTTATTAAAAAGTTGAGATGACGCGCGAAAAGTTTTAAAATCCCAACAAAAGCATCTTTGATGCCAAAAATTTCGCCGAATAAAATTTTTTGTAATTGTCCAAACAATTAGTGAAATAAAAGTTTATTTATTTATTTATAACTAAAGTTTTCATATTGATTGATTTTATTAATTTTACAAATTACATTTCCGAATTGAGTCAATGTTTCACGCATTATATTTTCAATTGAAACAAAATATATGAAATTTAATTTCATGATTTACATAAGCAAAAAATTTAATTTAATTATTCATCTTAATAAAAACTTTCTATTTAAGGCAACTTTAAAATCTTGGCGTCAATAATTTTTCTAACTTATAATATTGATGAAAGTAATTGACGCCAAGATTTTAAAGTTGCAATAAATAGAAATTTTTTATTTAGAGGAATAAGTAATTAGATTTAATTTTTTATTATTGTATTTTATCAAAATACATTTTTATATTATAACCCATTTTTCACTTCAAAATAAAATATTATTTAAAAGTAATAAAATCATTCGCAGAAATTCAATTATTGTGTTAAAAAATTTTTTTAACTTCTCGTCAAATTTTCAATTATTTTTAGAAATAATTAAATTCTTTTCCGAAATTCAATTATTTACAAAAATTTTAATAAAATTCTTGGCAAAATTTCAATTATTTTCAAAAATTTTCAATTCAATTTCCCTCAATTTAATAAAATTCTACTCAAACCTTTAATGATTTTCATACAATAATAAAAATTTAACAAGAATTCAATTATTTACAAATTTTTTATTTTCTTCGCAATCATTCAAAGATTTTTATAAATAATGATATAAAATGTTTATACAGGGATTCAATTATTTTCGTAAATAATAAAATTCTTTTTAGAAATTCAATTATTTTCGTAAATAATGAAACTCATTGCATAGAATTTAATTTATTACAATTATTTTAAACGAATTCCTCAAAAAATTTAATTATTCTTAAAAATTTTATTAAAATTCATCAAAAGACTTTAATTATATACAAAATTTATTAATAAAATTCTTTACGAGAAAATTCAATTTTTAAAAAACATTGAAAATATTGATTTAAAAATGGATTTTAGTTAAAATTTTAGATTATAATTGAATATTATTTAGAGCGTGAATTTATAGAAATAATTGAATTTTGAAAAGGTTTCAAATTAAAATTTATGAAAATCTGAATTTTTCATATTTTTAATTAACAATTCTGTGGAATTAATTTTTTTGAAAAAGTTTAATTAAAAAGTTTTAATTTTCAAGAGTAATAATATTCTTCGCAAATATTAAATATTGTTCAAAAATAATAAAATTCTTCTTCAGGGATTCAATTATTTTCAAAAATAATAAAATTCATCATAGAATTTCAATTATTTTTAATACAATTTTAACTGGATTCCTCGAAAAATGTAATTATTCTTAAAAATTTTATTATATAATAATTCTTCGAAAAAATTCAATTATTTAAAAATTTGTTGTTAAAATTCTTTATGGGAATTGAATTTTAAGAAACATTCAATTATTCAATAAATTATTTATTTTTGTATTTAAATAATTGAATTCTAGTAGAATTTTCTATTAAAAATTGATTTAAAAATAAATTTCAATTAAAATTTTAGATGATAATTGAATATTAAAAGCAATAAAGCGTGAATTTTTTGAAATAATTGAATTTTGAAATAAAACTTTTTGCAAAAATTTAATTAAATTTTCTTTATGTTATTTTAAGTTTTTATTTTCTAATATAATATTTAATTAAAGAAATATCAAAATCTGCTTTCTTTATCTGTTCACAAGATTATATTGACAGAACCTGAAAAATATAAATAAAGAAAGTATATAAAAAAATTTTATTTATTTTTCAATCAAGCTTTTTTTTGACAAAAATCCACCTTATAACAATTTAATTTTTTGTTTTCGTTATGTGCGAAATTCATTCATTTCTTTTTCAGTATTTTTTAAACATTGAGCTTCATTCAATTATCGACCTTTAGTCTCATAAATTTTTAATGATCATTCTGTAACTTTGTTGAATTCTATAGCTCAAATTACTGACAGTGTTATTCAATTTTTGTCTTATCTTTGCACGTGCTATTATATAGAATTGATATTGTAATGAAAAAGAGACAAAAAAAATTTATTGTAATAAAACTATTACCTTATTAATAAAACTTTTTGAAATTCATAAAAAGAATTTCTATTTTTTATTATAAGAAAAATCTCTTTAAAACTAATTTGATGATAGTTTGCGAAGATAAAAGAAAACGATTTAAAAATCGTTAGATTTGACGAGTTGAAAAAATATTTTTCATCTCTCGATGCTGTGTGCGCCCTGTGAAATTCATGTCTGACTGAAGATTTCAAGTTGATGATAGTGAGAGAGAGAGAGAGAGAGAGAACAAAGGGAATGAGAAATATTACTACTAAGGCCGTCACGGAAAATTCACTATGACAGAAAGGCTCAAATTGAGTGGATAATGAGAGTATTTCTCTAGGACGATGGCTGAAAGAAGAATGAGAGCAGTATAGTGTATGAAAAATGTTTGATGAAACTTTTTATTTTCGCTATTTAAATACTCTTTGTGCATTAATTAGTCAATGGAAAAGATTAATTCGATAAGTGTTAATTGGAAATTTAGTATAGGTACATATATTATTAGTTTTTTCGATAATAATTTATTACATTGATTCGAAAATTTTTGCCTTTTAAATCCCATGTCAAAAAATTCCATGGAAGTACCCCATGAAAATTCCATGGAATTTCCGTGGAGATTCCGTGAAAATTCTTCAAGTTTTATAGTTTAATATTATTTTAACAATTCTATTATTATGATTAGAGTCTAATAATAAGCTTTGTTGCAATTCATTTGCAAAACTTGAATAAAATACGAATTTTGCAAAAAAGTTCCAAAAAAACTTATTATTAGACTCTGATCATAATAGAAATGTTCAAATATTATTTAAATATAAAACTTACAGAATTTCCCTGACTTTTCCCTGATTTCCAGACAAAATTTTCAATTTTTCCCTGACCCTAAAGAATATATTGTGATTTACTCTAAGAATTATTAGATACTCAAAAAACTGTTCTATTACATTCAATTACGAATATTTTAATTTTAAAATTATTGCAGAACACTAATAAATTCTTTTTTAAAAAAAATTTAATCATTATTATTATTCAGGAATTAAGATTTTCAAAACATTTAAATTCAAATCTTTATGAAATTCAACAACTTATAAGAATATTATTATAAAACATAAGGATAACGATCACTCCGAGTCGAAGACTCGGAGTGATTGGTATCTTCATGTTTTATAATAATTTCAATTTCCATAAAATTTTTCAAAAAAATAATTCAATTATTTATAAAAATTTTAATAAAATCCTTCCCAAGAATTAAATTATTTTAACAAGTAATAAAATTTTTCACATGAATTCAATTATTTACAAAAATTGTAATAATATTCGTTCTAAGAATTCAATTATTTTTATAAATAATAAAATTTTTCTTATGTTTCCAATTATTTTTAATAAAATTTTAAATAAATTCCTCGAAAAATGTAATTATTTGCAAAAAATTTTTGCAAAAATTCAATTACATTTCACAAATAATGCAATTCTTGGCTAAAATTCAAATATTTTCGAAATCTACTATTTTAATAAAATTTCTTAAATGAATTCAATTATTTGAAGAAAAATGTAATAAAATGCGTTGCAAGAATTAAATTATTTTCATAAATAATACAATGCTTTACAGGATTTCATTTATTTAAAAAAAAAAAATTAATAAATTTCGTTACAAGAATTCAACTATTTTCATAAATAATAAAATTTTTTACTGATTTTCAATTATTTTAAAAAAATATAATAAAAATTCTCTACAAGAATTCAATTTTATTCTCCTAAATAGTAAAATTCATTACAGGATTTCAATTTTTTTTTAAACTAGTTTTAAATAAATTCCTTGGAAAATGTAATTATTTTTACAAATTTTTTGCAAGAATTCAATTACATTTCACAAATAATGCAATTCTTGGCTAAAATTCAAATATTTTCAAAATCAACTATTTTAATAAAATTTCTTAAAGGAATTCAATTATTTAAAAAAAATGTAATAAAATGCGTTGCAAGAATTCAATTATTTTCATAAATAATACAATGCTTTACAAAATTTCATTTATTTAAAAAAAAAATTTAATAAAAATTCGTTACAAGAATTCAACTATTTTCATAAATAATAAAATTCTTCACATGACTCCATTATTTAAAAAATTGTAATAAAAATCCTTTAATAGAATTCAGTTATTCTCCCAAATAATAAAATTCTTCACAGGATTTTAATTATTACAATTATAAGTGAATTCCTCGAAAAATATTATTATTTTTAAAAATATTCAAAATTCAATTATTTTTGAAAATTCATGCTATAATGCTTTTAATATTCAATTATTATTATGTAAAATTTTAACTGTAATTTATTTTCAAATCAATTTTTATTAGAAAATTTTACGAGAATACAATTATTTAAATACAAAAATAAATAATTTATTGAATAAATAAATGTTTTTCAAAATTGAATCCTCATAAATAACAACAAATTTTTTAATAATTGAATTTTTTCGACGAATTTTAATAAAATTTTCAAGAATAATTACATTTTTCGAGGAATTCGATTTAAAAATTATATTAAAAATAATTGAAATTCTACGATGAGTTTTATTATTCATAAAAATATAATTGAATCTCGGTAAAAAATTTTATTATTTATGAAAATAATTTAATGTTTGCTTTAAATTGTATCAACACTTTTTTTTAAATAATAGAAATCTTTTGAAAAATTTTATTGTAAAATATAATAGAAATTGAAAATTTGATTGAATTAAGGAAAATTTTTGAAAATAATTGAATTTTGGAGAAGAATTTTATTATTTCTAAAGATAATTGAAATTTTGACGTGGCATTTTAAAAAATTTTTGAATATAATTGAATTTCTGCGAAGAATTTTATTACATTTGAAAATAAATTGAATTTTTGCAATCATCTGTAACTTCGTCTAAATTTAATTTTTTTCAATACTTTAATAAAAATTCCTGACTTTCGCCTGATTCCCCTGACATATGACAACCCTGGAAATGTTAATTTTTTTTTTTTAATGAAAAAACTTGTAGAATTTTCATGAAAACTCCATGGAAATTCCATGAAGAAGTTCCATAGAATTTCCAGGGGGTATTTTCATGGAATTTTTCGACGAGGAATATCTTTATTACTTATATTTAATTTTCTAATAAAATTAAAAATATAAAATCTAATTGTAATTAACTTTTTACTTTAATTACTTTATTATCTATTATTATCTAAAACTAACACCAGATTCGTAATCAGCGATTCGAATAGCCCCCAAATAAAGAAATTATAAACAAATTGCATTCTTTTTTTAAAAAGTTGTCCGCCATTTTGAATTTTGAAAAACTGACCTTGAATAAATAATCGGAGTCCATAAAAATTAATTTCATAAACAAAGTGCCCAATTGCGTCTACGTTTGTCATATCTTTACTTGTTTTAACAAAATTATTATTGTAATTAAGGTGAAAAGAGTGAATCGAATGTTATGTTGACTTCCTAAATTAGACTTCGATTTTTCGTACAATCCTTTTATAAACATATTTTACGTAGCAAACTTCTGCTGATGCTTCTCTAACGTAATTAATTTAGTATCCGAAGATTCATTGAGCGATAGGAACTTCTGATTGTCACCACACAATTGAGTTGTACAACTATACTATCTAACAGACATCTTTTACTTGGAACTTTCGAAGCACAATACACATTTAAATTCATTGTCGAATGAGTCAATAGATAAGACTCATCTATATACTGTTTCGGTTGTAGCTGTGCATTTGTAGGAAACACACATTCACCATCTGCCAATCTCCGGGCACTCATTAGCTTTGTGTCTCATGACACCAATTTTGAAACACTTGAAATGTTTATATTTACGTCCCTTCCATCAATTTCCATTTTGGCACAATTCATCACGATTGCTTCCTGTCATGATCATCAAAACCCTTCTGCCTATCTGTGTTTTACTTTCGTCAATGATTTTCATTTTTAGAACTTTCACATTCAGTAACTCATCTCTATTCTGTAGGCACGAAAACTTCTTTGTTTTGGAAATGCTTCTAAAATTTTTTTTAGAACGTTTCATGTTCGCTACATAACGGCTTTAGAACGTCCAATGTTCTAGAAACGTTTTTAAAATCTAAAACGTTCTTAACACGTTATGTGGTAAACCACACAATAGCATTATAGTCATCAGGTTAATCGAGGGCATCAAAGAATTTTACCTTGTTTAAATTAATTTTTTCTAATTCTAATAAATTATATGAAATTATATGAGTCGATCGGCTCATATAATTTCATATAATGTTGTTCAGCAACTAACTCTCAACTCGTAACTAAATAAATATTTTCAAACTGTCAGGAATTTTTTTTACCTTTGAGTTTGTTTTAAACTTTTTTATATTCATATAGTGTTTAGTGGATTTTTTATTTTTAACTATAATTATTTTTTTTAATTTTAATAAATTCTTCGAAACATTTCAATTATTTTTATAAATAGTAAAATTTTTCGCAATAATTCAATTATTTTTATAAACAGTAAAATCCTTTGCAGAAATTCGATTCTTTTCATAACAATTTTAATAGAATTCCTCGAAAGAATTTAAATTTTCAAATAATAACATAAAATTAATTTATTTTCTAAAATTTTAATAAATTCTTCGGAACAATTCAAATATTTTTATAAATAGTAAAATTCTTCGCAAGAATTCAATTATTTTCAATACATTTTGAATAAAATTCTTCTTCATAAAATTCAATTGCTTTCAAAAATTTTGTAATTAAAATTATTAAAGAAACTCCATTAGTTAAAGAAAATTAAAAGAAATTCTTTAAAAGAATTCTATTTGTTTATTAAAATATTTTTATCTTCTGTTATGCTTTTTTTCTTTTCTTTGTAGCATTTCGCCAGCTTATTGAAAAAATTAAAAAATACTTTGCTAATTTATGAAATACTTTTGTAAAAAAAAAGGTTAATTTAACTTTTCGTGCAAAATTCTTTTCGAGGTAAAAAATTTGTTTTTGAAAAATTTAACGAATATGTATTTTTTTAAAAGTAAGTTTATGAGTTAATATTCTCGTATCCACGAATTCTCGAAAGTTTTTTCCTCGTAGAAAACATCAAACAAGATGGAATCATGAAAATTCATATTTTCGTTCGGCAAAAGAAAAAGTAAAACAGTAAATTAAAGTTTCTTATTATTAGTTTATGTACATATATATATCTTATTTAATAACTTTTTATTTCACTTCAGTCACATCCCTTTTTGTTTCACTTGTCAAGAAAAAAGTTTCAGAGCAGAGTCTATAAATTATTATTCAATAAAATTGCATTTTATATTTTTTCTCACACGATTTTTATTTATAATATTTTTAATAAAGATCAAATAAAGCACTTTAAATTTCTTTTAATAAATATTTCTAATATTTATTTTCATCCAATTTTTATTTATATATATATTTATATTAAAAGAGGTATTTTTTCATATATTTTTAAAACTTTTATTTTCTTCTTTCCTTCGTATGCCTTATTCGCACATTTATCGTAAATTTTTTATCATTTTTATATAATTCTTTTCTTTTTAATAAAAAAAAAGAAAGCTTAGAAATATTACTAATAAAAAAAAAATAATTGCGGAACATAAACTATAAAATATTGACAATTCTGTTTTACTATGCTTTTAATGTCAAATTTAAAAAAAGAATTGATAAATATTAAATAATGTCCATTTATTTTGTACGTCAATTTCTTTTTTGTCCATTAAAGATTAGTAATTTGTTTATTGTGCTACTATTAAAAGCAATCACTTAGATCACTTTTTCCTAACAAGAGAAAAAAAAATAAGTTCATGTGAATATTTTATCGCACTTTAACAGAAACAAAGGGGAATTTATTCATATTGAAAAAAATGTGCCTTCAAAGAAAATCCCAAGGGGGTACGTAATGCGACCACGATATCTCTCTGAATTTTATATCAACACTCAAAAATTCCACAAATAAACCAAAATTATATAGGAAACATTTCCTCGAATTTTCTATTACCATTACCATTTGTTTCTCTATTTTATTTTCTTTCTTCATTTTAATTCTTTTTCTTGGCAATTTGGAGTGAATTTAAAATTTCTAAATTTCCAAATTTTCAATGAAAAGTTTAAAAAATAAATTTTATATTTAAAACTATTGTAAATTAAAAAATTCTTTTATTTAAAAGTTAATTAAATAATTAGACTTTAATTAACTGAAATGTAAAATAATTTATAGGTACTAATTTTCATATTGTAAAAAATGAAAATGATATAGCTGTAGAAAGAAAATTGTTACTTAGATATTATTGAGATTTTTCTATTGATTGTGAAAAAGACATGAAGCACATACTGACTCAGGAATATAAAAAAGTTCAATGTAAATTGTGCATTGTGATAAACGAGGCATTTTTATTCATTGAAGTCACGTGACTTGGGGCTATCCAATGTGTACATTTTGACAATTGCCATTGATCAATTTTGCAATATTCGTATAATTTGACAAGAAAATTTAACTTTATTTTCACTTTCTGGTCTATTAGGTATGACCTACATATTCTTTCACCACGACATAAAACTTTTAACTAAAAATACTTTTACGTACGAACAAATTTTAATTTTGAACTTTATGTCAAAAATCGAGAAAACAATGTGAAAAAATAGGAATATTTTTATATGATTTTGTTTTTTTTTTTCTTTAAAAAATATTGTTTGACAAATCGAAAATATACAGGTATTTTTTCATGATTTATAAAAAAATATTATTACAAATTAGAAAATTTTTACAAAATCATGATTAACAAATAAAAAATACACCCATTTTGTTTGTTATATGCTTTTTCTATAAAAAAAATTTCGTTCAACTAGTCTAAATTATTATGCAAATTATTCTCAATTTTCATAAGGAAATAATTTTCATTAATTCTATTTCTTAATTTCAATTGTTTTAATAAAATTCAAAGTTTTTTAAAAATAAAGGAAACAAAAGTTTATAAATTATATATTTGTCAATTAGAAAATTTAATTGAAAATGAAACTGAAAATTTTTGAATTTTTAGAAAATAAAGGAAAAAATTTTATTGAAAAAAATGTTCTGTTAAATTTATTTACGAATATCTTTAGGTTGTAAAATTATTCTAAAACAATAATTTCTTTTTTAAATATTTTAAATATTGACTTATTATTATTTTTTCATAGAAATTAAGATTTTCAAAAATTTCAAATTCAAACCTTTTTGAAATTAATTAAATTTAAAAATATTGTTTTTTTTTATATATTACTCTAACTTCCTCAAAATTATTTCCATCATTTCAATTAAATTATTATTTTCTAGAATTTTTCACAAAAATTCTTCTTTTTAAATCAATTATTTTTAATAATTTTTCGACAAAGTTCTTAGAGTAGTTTTAAATACATTTGTTTACAATTCAATTTCACGCAATTTCATCGATTATTCGGAAATTCTTAAATTGTATATTAGAAAAAAAACTTGAAATAATTTTTAAAAAAAAATTCAATTAAACTTTTTGAAAAAAATTAATTCTACAGAATTTTTCATTGAAAGTGTAACAAATTCAGATTTTCAAAGATTTAAATCTGAAATCTTTTCAAATTTCAATTATTTCTAAACATTTACGATATAATCCTTTTAATATGCAGTTATATAAAAATTTAACTGAATTTCATTTTTTAAATCAATTTTTATTAGAAAATTCTAGGAGAATTCAATTATTTAAATACAAAAATAAATAATTTATTGAAAAATATTGAATGTTTCTTAAAATTTAATTCTTATAAAGAATTTAACTAATTTTCGAAGATTTTGAATTATTAAAATTTTTCAAAAATCTAAGTTCATTAAAATTTCTAATTAAATTCATTCAACATTATTGAAATTTCCATTCAACATTGAAATTTCATAAAATTTTAAATTGAAACCGTTTGAAGATCATTTATTTATCAAAATTGTAAACGTAACTCTTTTAAAATTGAATTAAATTTAAAATATTTAAGTAAAATTATTCATTAAAATAATTTATTTATTTTATGATAGTTGTTTAAGATTGAAGTTATTTAAAAAGAAATTTTAGCCAAAAATTGAAAAAATGAAGGTTTTGTATTAGAATTCATGGTAATTTTATAGTTTATGAGTCAAACAAAAAAGACACAAAAATTCAGAATTTTCTTATGAATTCTAAAAATTTAATTTTTTTAGCACTTTTAATAATAATTCCTGACTTTTTCCTGAATTCTCTATGTCATAATATATAATAATTATAATTATAATAATATGAAAACTATATATTCCAATTCATATTTTATGTTTATAAAAAAAATTCGAATTAAAAATTTTTACGTTCTATATTATTTTTAAAATTGCTAATTTTATTTAAAAAAGTGAGTGAGAAGTCAGCCGCGCTCGAATTGTTACTTGCTTTAATTAATTAATTAATCCACGCCGATGTTTTAATATTTACAGCAATTATATAAAATGATTGTTGAAAAAAATGATTAGTAATTAAAATTTGCTATTTGCCCAGAGAGTCTACAGTTTATAATCAAATAGAGGGAAACACTGGATTGATATTCATCTGAATTTTTAATGAAAAGCTATTTAACATAAGTCGATAACCGCACAATAATGAGCATATTAAAGAGCATCTGTTAATTAATATTTCTCTTTCACTTGTCAATTTTTAAAATTTTAACCACTGCTATTATCGATGTTAATAATACTCTCGCTTAATTATTCTTTTTGCAATTTAATTAATATTTCTCTTTGAGTTTAAAAAAGTATAGACTTAAAAAAGTAGAAATTAAAAAAAACTGTGTTTTAAAATTTTTTATTAAAAAAAAGAAAGTCCTCTTGTAATTATAATTTTTCTAAGGATATCAAATGGAGACAAAAGAGTATCAAAATTGTTGCGATATGCAACATTTTTGATACACGTTTTTTGTCTTAATTGCGGACAACATTAGAAAAACTGTAATATATAAGATTGTGTAAAAATTTAATAAGAGATAAATTTGATTTTTAGTTTAAATTTAAAAAAAAAAAAATTTGTTCGAAGAAATTTTTATAGTTTAAGAGTTTAAGAATATCGATTGCAAGTGTCTGACTATTTATCTGTCGTTTCTACTTGCGAGGAGACTAGATTCGAAGCATACAGATGGCAGTCCATACACGAACTATAACCACTGCCCGTCGATAAACTGACTGCACTACTTAAACGTGTTGATAAAATCTTATGATATGATAAAGTCGAGGAGAGATGAATCACTTTCTTGTTATTTTGAGTCTTTTTAGCACCGGATGATTTGATTGATTGTTAGTTTGTAGTGTGTATTATAACTCAAAGAGCAGAAATTATTTATTATTACAATTTGTTGTTAAATAATATTTGTTATTAAAAAAAAAAAAAAAAATTACTCTATTATTTATTATTACAATTTGTTTGTGGAATTCTATTATAAATTAGTTGGTCAATAATATCGACTATAATTCAAAATAATAATTAGTCATAATAATAATTTATAAAATTAATTATTATTATCTTACTGTCGTTGTTAATTAACAATAATATAATGATCTTGATTGTTTATTATTTATTAATTTTGACAATATACTTTTATTGGGTAATATTAATAAACTTATAATATTTATTGTATTATTAGTTAATATTATTAAAAATACGTCAAGATCACGTGACGAATGTACTTAATATACAACTTGCTCTCAAGTAAATGTAATTTCATTAATTTCATTCTATGGGGAAATTTTCGACTGATAATTAATCATTGGCTAACGAGTCACGGTGGTTAACAAAGTCCACAAGGAATAATTGATTAACTAAAGCGATACTATAGACTTGTGGAATCTTGAAGAAAAGTCATTTGAAAGACATTTCCAAAATAAATCGCAGTTTGACGTCAATTAATAATATAAAGTTTTCAAGACAGAAACTTGAAAAGTTTTGATATATTATTAATAATAAAAATTTTCTTTTTGGCTCAGAGTTCGTGAAATTTTCACAGAAAATAAAAAGTATTTTTTTTTAAAACGAAAGGTTAAAAAAAAATTTCTATTTGGCCTTAGGAAAAGAAAAAGAGAAAAGAACAGAAAAAAATTTTTTTTTTTATAAAAGTTATTGCAAAAAGAATTTTTTTGCAACTTTTTAAAAAAATTTTATTTCTCCTAAATGAATGAACCGATTTAAATGAACCAAGCGGAAATATAAAAAGGGGATAAAATATAATTTCGTTTAGAATTAAAAATTTTTTAAAAAGTTTATTTTTTAAATAATTATTTAATTAATTTTTTTATAAACAATTAATTCTTTTTCATGTTCTGCGGCTTTTAAAATTTTTTTTAAAATATCAACATACAATTAAAACTACAAGAAATCAAAATCTGTTGAGAAAATTTAGGAGCGACAATTATTTTAAAAGTTATAATAAAAATTATATTGCACCGAGATGCGATTTTGATGATTTTCAGAATTAAAACATTATTTTTAACTACGAAATGAACAAAACACTGTAGAATTAACATTTTCATTCAATTATAATGTATAACCATAAAAATGATCAAAAAATGACTTTTTAAAAATTTTTTAATTCTAGACGAAAGTATATTTTATCCCCTTTACATTCCCGCTTAGTTCTCTAAAAAATTGTATTATTTATGAAAATAATTGAATTCTTGGAACGCATTTTATTACATTTTTTTAAATAATTAAATTCTCGTATAATTTTCAAATAAAAATTTATTTAAAAATAAATTTTAGTTAAAATTTTACATAATAATTGAATAATAAAAGCATTAAAGCATAAATTTTCAAAAAAAATTGAAATTAATTAATTAATTAAATTTTGAATATTTTAAAAAATAATTACATTTTTTGAAGAATTTACTTAAAATTATATTAAAAATAATTGAAATCCTATGAAAAATTTTATTATTTATGAAAATAATTGAATTCTTGTAAAGAATTTTTATTATATTTTTTTTAAACAATTGAAATCCAGTCAATAATTTTATTATTTATGAAAATAGTTGAATAGTTGTAACGAATTTTTATTAAATTTTTTGTTGAAATAATTGTAATCCTGTAAAGAATTGTATTATTATTATATTATTATATTATTATTATTATTGTATTAAAGAATTGTATTCCTTTAAAAAATTTTATTAAAAGAGCAGATTTTGAAAATATTTGAATTTCAGCGAAGAATTTCATTATTATTTGTGAAATGTAATTGAATTCTTGCAAAGAAATTTTTGAAAATAATTACATTTTTCGAGAAATTTATTTATAATTATATTAAAAATAATTGAAGTCCTATGAAAAATTTTATTATTTATGAAAATAATTACTTTGTCGAGGAATTTATTTAAAATTATATTAAAAATAATTAAAATTCCAAGAAAAATTTTACTATTTATGAAAATAATTGAATTCTAACGACGAATTTTATTACATTTTCTTAAATAATTGAATTCTTTTGACGAATCTTATTACTTGTGAAAATAATTGAATTCTTGGCAGGATTTTATTTAAATTTTTGTAAATAATTTAATTTTCTTTTTTTTTTTGAAAAATTTTATGAAAATTTAAATTATTATAAGTTGTTAAATTTCATAAAGATTTGAATTTGAAATTTTTGAAAAATCTTAATAGTCAGGGAAATTCTGTAAGTTTTTTATTCTAATAATATTATTAGACTCTAATCATAATAGAAATGTTAAAATAATAGATATTAAAATATAAAACTTGCAGAATTTCCACAGAATCTCCATGGAAATTCCATGGAATTTCCAGGGGGTCCTTCCATGGAATTTTTCGACGTGTGCAAAAAATTTTTTTAATTTAAAAATAACGTTAAAAGTTAAAAAAAATTATTATACTATATTTAAAAAATCATCATTGAAATTTAGAAATTGTGATTTAACAGGAAAAATATAATGTAGATTATTGACAAATATCATTAAAATTAAAAATTTATTTTTCCAATACTTTATAAATAAGTCGCAAAACATATAAAAAAAAAATTTTTAAATGTACAAAATTGAAAAAAAAATTCAAAAAAAAAATTTTTCTTTTTTAAAATCAAGAATATTGTGAAAATTTGGATAACAAAGAAAAATACGCTTTTGAAATCAAGAGTGAAAGTATAGTGGATGTGAGCTTTTTGCAAGACAATTTGGCCGCTTTATAATATGAAATTTCTGGCTTCTCTTGTTTCTTTTCTTTGTTTTTTACTCGCCACCTTGAAAAGAAGTAGGTTGCAGTGAATTTAGATATATATCTTCAAGCATATATATAATACATATATATATGAAATGCATAAAAAGGGAGAAGAATCATAATAATAACTCTCATATGTGTTATATATACATATATATATTTGTTAAAAGTAGGAAAATCAATATATGAGTCATTAGAAAAGCCTCTGTCACTCTTTTTTCTTCTTCACTTCCATTTTTCCCTATTTTCCATCTCTTATCAACACTTTTTGTAAATTTAAAATCACACCAATCATTTATCGTTATACATTATAAAATCCTTGAACTCTGATGAGAAAGCTATTAATCTTATCTTTTTTTTAAAAAACAAGCATAAATACATGTCGTTTTTAGTTCTTTTAGGTCGCGGTGAATAGCATTAAGAAAAAAAAAATAGAAAGAATAATAAAAATAGAAAAAAATAGAAAAGGTGACCGCTAAAAGGACAAGCAATGCATCAGTAATGAATCCCAAAGCAGATGGATAGCGTGTTGAGAAATTTAAATTAGTCAAATTAGTTCTGAGGCGATGTCTGTGCAATGTAAACTCCTCGCTCATCTCATAATTTGCATATTTTCACTTCGTTTTTATGTGTATTAAATATATATATATATTCATTCTATCGGATTTTTCTAATAAATGATAAGAACCGCGGAGCTAGTTTTATAATTAAAATCTTAGTTCAGCTAAAATTAGAATTAAATTAGAATTTTAATTCAAATTATACCTTTAATTTTATTATTATTCTTTACCATTTCGGATGTGTTGTTTAAATTTTTTTTTTAAACTGACATCAAATTAGTTTTCAAAGATCCCAAAAACCCCTGAGTGACTAATTTCAAGCGAATTCATTAAAAAACCTCCATTTCGGATCCGACATTTTGTATTTTTGAAAACTAACATTAGATATTTTATCAGACACCCTAAAAAACCTTCAAGTAAATGCAGAAAATTATAAATAAAAAATCATATTACATCCGCCATTTTGATTCTTAAAAAATTTACATAGGATTTTTTATCAGCGACCCTCGAAGACCTGACAGTTACAAATCCAACACTAATTTATTTAAATAAAAAAAAAAATTTTGCCACTATTTTTTAAAACTGAATTAACTGAATTAACAAGGGTTAAAAGAAAACCGAACTAAATGCGGATTTATTAATAAACAAAATTCGGATTATTTCGCAGATTCATTTTCAGACATCGCCCTCGATAATTAATTTTAAAAAAGTAGCAAAAAGTAGCTTTTATTTTATTTTCCTGCATTTCTCCTAATTTTCATCAAAAATATTTATTTATTTCTTATCCTGATAATAAATTGAATTCTTACAATGAATTTTATTATTCATGCGAAAGAATTTAAATATTTATAAAAATAATTTAATTCTTGCAAAGAATTTTCAAAAAATTTTTAAATAATTGATCTCTTTCAACTAATTTTATACAAATTCTAATTTAATAATTTAAATAATTGAATTTCTGAGAAATTTTTCTTATCCATAGAAAGAATTGAATTTTCATCAAGATTTTTAGAAAAACTTTTGAAATAATTGAATTTGGTTTGAAAATTTTTTGAAAATAGTAAATATTGAAAATCATTGAATTGCAAAAAGTTTTTTAAAATAATTAAATTTTACAAAAAATTCAATTAAAATTTTAGACAATAATTGAATTTTTGCGAACGATTTTATTATAATTTTTTAAAATAATTGAATTTGCCAAAAGAAATTTATTACTTTTAAAAATAATTGAATTCTTGTGATGAATATTGTTATTTATTAAAATAATTGAATTTTACAAAGAATTTTATTAAAATCCCTCAAAATAATTCAATTTTCGGGAATAATTTTGTTATTTATCTTTAATAATTGAATTCTTTTGAAGAATTTTATTAAAATCTAAAAGAATAATTAAATTATTTCAAAAAAATTTAATTTAAAAAATTGTATTTAAAATAGTTAATTTCTTTCGAACAATTTCATTAAAATATTGAAAAATAATTTAATTACTGTAAAGAATTCTAATATTTTTTGTAAGTAACTGAATTCTTTCAAAGAATTGAAAAAAAACATATTTTTAAATAATTGATTTTTTCGACGACTTGAAATTAAATATTTAAGAATAATTACATTTTTTGAGCAATTTCTGTGTTAAAAATAATTGTAATCCTGCGATGAATTTTATTAATTATAAACATAATTGAATAGTTGCAAAGAATTTTATTAAAATTTTCAAAAATAATTGAGTTCTTGAGAAGAATTTTATTATTTATAAAAATAATTGAATTATTAAGAAAATTTTTTTTAAAATGTTTAAACAGAATTAAATTTTTATAAAAAATGTTGTTATTTTTGAAAATAATTGAATTTTTCATAAGAATTTTATGAAAATTGTGTTATTTTATTTTTAATAATTGAATTCTTGTGGAAAACTTTATTTGTGAGAAAAATTAAGTTTTTTGATTAATTAATTTAAAATAGTAGTAAAAATAATTGAAATTCTTCGATGAGTTTTATTATTTATGAAAATAATCGAATTCTTGCTTAAAATTTTATCAAAATTCAGTTTTGGATGAATTTCATCAATTTTTTTTAATAATTGAATTCTTTTGCGAAATTTTATGAAAATACTAGGTATTGAAAATAATTGAATTTCGAATATTTTTTGAAAATAATTGAATCGTTTTAAAGCATTTCATTATTATTTTTTAGAATGTTTTTTTTTATTTCTAGTATAAGCGAATTTGAAGTAGTAAAAATTAAAAAAAAAGAACAGAAATAGTAGCTTTTAATGGCTAATATCTAAAAAAAATGTACCCAAATAGTATCATAACGTAAAAAAGTAGTAAATAGTAGGTTTTAGTAGATGAGTGAGAAGCCTGCATTTTAGATTTAGGAGGATTATATTTGGAATTGTGGGAAAATTAAAAATTTTAAACCACAAGAAATCGTCGGTTAGATGCAGAAAGGTGACAATTCAGACTAGTTGTGAAAAACGTACCATTTCAAAAAATGACACTGCCTTTTCAGACAATGATATTGCTTTCTTCCTCTTTTCAAAATAAATAACATAAGAATTTCTTCCTTTACCTAATTTGCATATCTACTCTTTTTCATATAAGAATATCAATATAGAAATATTTATTTAATGAAATACTTAGTTATTTATTTAATATTTTTTAAAATGTATATTTATTTTTTAATGTATAATTTCTAATGGGAGCACTTTTGGCATGTATAATGTGCCAAAAGTGGTGATGACAATTTTGATAGTTGATGAAGTGTGTGGTATCGCAAGAGGGGTCGATCTTTACTTGGAGTGTATATGAAATCAAGTATCTATGTGTGCCAAGAGCCTCTGTGAGATTAAAATTGACGATGCGCGTACACCTTCCACATGGCCTGGCAGCCTCAACAATACAACCTCTCAACTATGCTTTCAACTTCTTAACACTTGGATCCAACAAACACTTTAACCCATCCATATTACGATATCCTCCTCTTACTTCCCATTACATTTATTCTCCTTTTTTTCACATTTTCGTGAACAAAAAACTATTCTTCAATTTTGTAAATTAATTTTCAATATTAATTTTGCTAAATCAAGCAAAAACTTTAAATTCATTTTAATTCAATGACACTGGGTACCCAAGGATTTTCGGGGTCGCTGATAACCAATCTGATGTCAAATTTTTAAAATTCAAAATGGCCGACAAAAAATACAAAAACCTATTGGATTTACATGGATAAAATAAACTAGTCAAAGCAAAGTGGTGATTTATTTTTTTTAAAAAGTATTAAATATTTACAAAACCTGATTATATTTGTTATTCAGCATTGTTAATTTTGTATTTTAATTGTCAAAAAGTCAATGGTTACATCTATTTGGCTCTGTGGGCTGAAACACTTTTTTTTAAAATACTTAAAATAAATCGATGGAATGATTCATTTCAAATGTTTCATTTTTTGCTGCCAACTTCATATCATTTTGTTGGAACAATCTTTTGTTTTAAAATAAGAAGTATATTGTCAAAATTGAAAAAAAAACTTTTTTGTGAATTGTTCAGTTTTTTAAATATTTAAAAGCATTTGAGAAAATATTCAAACACAAAGCTGTGCAGATTAAATTTTTTTAGAGGTTGGAGGTAAGTTTAATTAAAAATCCAATATGTTGATTATATTTTTGTATATATGTAGATGGATATTTTGCTTAAAAATTTTATTAGAATGATCAAGCAGAAAAAAGGATTTGAAAATTTGACATCAGATTTGTCATCAGCGACCCTAAAAACCCCTGGGTACCAAATTTCATGTAAATCTAATAGGTTTTTGCATTTTTGGTCTGCCATATTGGGTCGGCCATTTTGAAAATCTGACAACAGATTCGTTATCAGCGACTCCAAAAACCTATGGGTACCAAATTTTTATGTAAATACAAGAACTTTTTGCATTTCTCGTCAGCCATTTTGAATTTTGAAAATCTGACATCAGATTAGTAATCAGCAATCCCTAAAACCCCTATGTACCCAGTGTCATTTAAATAAAATGAATTTAAAGCTTTTGCTTGATTTAGCTGTCATACAGGATCCGCCATTAAAATCGGACTTCAGATTCGTAATTAGCCACCCAAAAATCTTTAAAATAAGCAATGTTACCTAATTTGAGTCCTTTTCTGATTTGCAGACTAAGATTTGTGATTTTTTTGATGAAATTTCTTACTTTTGTCGCTGATTCCTAACCTTAAAATTTGTTATCCTTGTTTTTGTGTAATTTTCTTGTATTCTGCATTTATTAAACTTTATTTTTGTCCTAGAGCAATTCAATTTCGTTAATTCCTTCAACAAATACTAGGTTTTGAAGACATTTTTAGAAAAAGGCACACTGTGCGACGGTAGCCTCGTTCACGAGGCTTCATGTCACAACTTCCTTAAGAATTTATTATCGGACAAAAGGAAATGACCGACCAAAATATGTTGCTGGCTAATAAACTATTCCCACATTGTCACAACAGTGATTAGAGGTATAAATGCAGGATTAAGGCAGCCACTGTTAAATTAAAAGTATCAAATTGCAACAAATTGATACCAAAAATGTGGATAAAATCAAAAATTAATCCAAATTTTTGGCATCAATTTGATCCACTTTAGTATCAATTTGATACTTTAAAAAAAATGTGAGTAGTCTTCTTTAGAAGCCGAAAAAAAGTGTTTTTTTAGCAATTTTTTTTGAAAAGGAAGGGAATGATAGCGGTAAACGAAATTTTTAGGTGATATTCTACTATATTTCAGCTTAAAAAAACAATTTTTATTATTAAAAAATATTGAAATTCTTCTAAGTTATAACAATTTTTGTGGAGCGCCTTCAGTCTGCACTTGCAAATCGGTGCCGGTGATGGAGGTCGTGGAATGCATCTGAAATAGTCAAACCAATTTTTTTAAAAATTTTTATAAGTTTCTTTTCTATTTGAACTAAAAAAATACCAAAGAAGTTATAAAATTCCAAATTTTTTTGAAGTTTGAAAAAAAAATTCACTTTAAGTTGCAAAAGAAGTAGTTTAAATAATACTTTTGTCCAACTATTTTAGTTCAAATGCAAGATAATTAATGTTAAATTAAAGTTAAAGTATTAAAGTTTTCATTTAAATCCTTTTACAATTAGAATTAGAGAGAAAGAGTAGATCCAGATGTCTTCAGGCACACTGAAACAAAATTAGAACTTTGTGGAATCAATTGAGAATTTAAATGGGGACAAAATTTTAAATATTAGTTGTTATTGAGATTAACAGCGGTTTGTCTTTAGCGGACAAATAAATCTTGTAGTGGGTATCTCTTTCTCAAATTTCCAAAGTTGATTTGATTCTGGTTACGGTTCACTGTCTGTGATGAGTATAAGGGTGGTGACGAATATCCACGATTGTTAGCGGCCAAAGAAGAATTTATTTACAGATGATTTAACGTCTTTAGAGTGAGCAGAAAGGATTTATCAGATTTGAGCGACCTTAGGACAAGGACAGGGAAATCAGCGGTTGTCTTGACGGGAAGTTCCTCATCTCGAGAAAGTATTGTCTCTTTGTCGTTGTGGATTCGAGTTGTCGGTGTATTAAAGGAAAGCGAACTAACGAACGGTATTGATGCTCATATATGATTATTAATTTATTTAAAAATACCGGTTACAAGGTAATAACAAAAGATGGTGTAAATGTGGAAAAATCAAAAAAGTTTGTTTCATATTATTCCATTCACAGCGAAGATAAATAATTTACATTATACAATTATTAATTATTAGTTAATATTCAAAATACGTCACGATGACGTGACACTATTATTGAAATCGAATAATAAAAAATATTCTATTGAATATTTACGTTAGACGGCTTTCAAACTTATAACTTTCCCTCAAGAAAAAACAATTTACTATTTTCTCAAAGAGAAGAAAAAACAGAGAAATTAGTTTAGCAAATGGTTTTTATAAAGGGGACGTGTCATTTTTTATCGTTTCTATATAGTAAAAACGAAAGATGGTTATTAAAAAGACAAATTCAATTTTTCAGGGAGTAGACAGGGGTAGCTTTTAGGATCATGATACGACTCGAACTCCCCCATTTTTATTCTGACATTCATGGAATGTTTAGAGGTGTGGTTATCTTAGAGGGTTATCAAACTGACATTTCTTTTCCCTCTGTTTCATTCAATTTCTAGAATAAATATAAAAGAAAAACTGCCTATCTTTTGCACTGTCATATTTTTTTTTTATCTGCTTATACTTTTAGCTGACCAGAAAACTGAGTGAATACCTATAAAAAAAATCTCTTACAGAACGATGAGATTATGAGAAAGAAAATTTTTTTTGTTTAGCGTGAATATTCTTTTTATGACCCATTTGGATATCTATTGTATGAGAAATACATTTTTAGATGCTTCTTATTGTTCTTTGTGAAATGAAACACATCTCTAGAACAAAATCCGTATCTTTTTAAGATTCAAGTATATATAAATGCTGAAGGTTATTTTATTGGATTCTTTTGCACTATGCAATGAACAATTTCAAGAGCGCGGTGAAAGAATTCCCAATGCTCACCGCCCGCGCCGCTCTCCGTCGTCTTGATTATTCTATTTCTGAGAATTGCACAGCTGGAATGAAAAATCTTTTACGTCTCTTGAAATCTCTTGGTTTTATAGAAATATTTTTTTGTCGCATTGTACAAGAAAGAGTACTTTTTGGAGATTTAGCGGTGAATAATATTTTTCACGAGCTATACAAGACTTTTCCTAAATTTCTATAGAAACATTAAACAAAAATGTAATGATAATATTAGAAAAATTTAATTAATAATAAACTGTTTTTTATATAATTCAAATATATTATTTAATAAATGGGGTACAACAGCTTTTTAATAAATTTTTTTCTAATAGAGCAAGAAATTTTTTCATAAATATTTCACTGAGTCTTTTGATTCAGTAGGCTGACAAAGTATAGAAGAAAACGCGCAAACTATCTATTAGTGGGTGGGACCAAAAACGAACCGCCTACTTATGGGCGTGGCTTTTAGAAATAACCATCTTATATTTGATAGTGTACTAAATTTGCACTATTGTAATAATTAATTGTTTTACGGTAATTATTATCATTTATAAGACAAAACAGTTAACAATGAAGTAAATAAAGACGCTATTCCTTGCGTTCTGAACAATTAGTGTGTACTGGAAATAAAAATGAATAGAATGGAAATCTCTCAATTGTTTTGAAATTTCATTGTAACTAATTCTATTGTTTAGTGAAATTATAACAACGCGAATATAGCAGCAGCACAATAATGCAATTCAATTCCCAAATGAACAATTTTCAACGATCACTGGGCGCCATATCATCTAGGTATGTCTAGCGGAAACAGAGGATACAGTAGATTTCCTTCGAATTGTTTTCGGGCCAGCCAAAGTTAAAGGTTTGGAGTCCAGGTGTCGATGTAAATTAGATAAAACATCCCTCAATCTATGAGTGACCGAATTATTTGTTTTGACGTTGATGTCGAGGTAATGCAGTCCTTAGATAAATAGAAATTTTCCTCGCAGTAGAAATTATCTTCTTGAATGAATTTGACTAAGACGAGACTTGAAGAAGGTACTTAGTACTTGGCTAAGTTTATTTTTATTTTCAACTAGTTTGGCAGACTTTGTGTATGAATAATTACTTTATCTCAAAAATGTGTTTATTTATTGATTAGCACATAGGCCGCCAGGTCTGCTCGTGTATCGATTGTAAATATTTATTTAATTTTAGAGTCCTCTTGGTGAAAATGAAACTAACAATAAAATTACATAATTAATAATCTTAATTCATCAACTACTAATGAATTTAAGATAAAATAGTAAAAGCTAGCATTCGAAACTTCTCTTTTCGATTGAACTATGTCAGGTCAAGTCCGTAATTCGACGTTCAACCGAATACAACCAATATTGTTATACGGCCTCGCATATAGCGAGTACTATTACTAGAATCAAATCTTGAATATGTTAGCATACAAATCAAGTTCGTAAATTATATGTTTCAAATTTAATGAATATCATATGTTTTCCTCCCGTATTATCCCCTCACCGCAGAAGATTAGAATTGGCTAATTTGATATTAATTAATTCAAAATGTCGTTTTCAATATTGCGGTCAGAATTGAAAATCAATATAAATTTCTATTTTTTAGGATCGCTTAATACAAATTTGACATTTAAATTCAGATACTCAGGAAAATAATAAAAATAACAATTATACATATAGCTTTTCTATCTGAAAAGACTTCATTTATCGTCGAGAACCAATGGTATAAAACTTTCGCGGTGCGATGTTGAGTTTAACGACTTTGCGTAAAGACTGGCTTCACAAACAGTGACTATTTACTTTAGCAGCTCTTCCTCGATAAAATTGAAATACGAGATTGCTTAGTTTATCGAAACAGCAATCTTGCACGGTTAATTAAACTTTCCTGGTTACGTTCCTATCGACTTTGAACACAGTTCTCTTTTAAAAAAAAAAAAAAGAATAGAAAAAAATGACACTTCATTAATAATGCAACGGTATCAAAAATTTTTAATTCTAAAGAATTAAAAATTTCATAACGATTGAATTTTATGAAAATTACAGAAATATTTTTATTATTAAAATATTAAAGTGTCAACGATCCTTTTTTTCGTCAATTTTTCACACCACGTGAATATCACGTGACAGGGGATGTAAGATAAAAGCTGTCAAGTGTTGAACGAGACGTGTCCAGACAGGCGAATTTGTAAAGTTCATGACCCATATCTTGCACACCAAGTGTGATGATAAGTGTGGAAAAAATATATTTATTTATAACTGTAATTAAAATGAGGTACTACTGGTGGTATTATAATGAAAGGGGTAAATGAATACGTGAGGAATAAAATGCGTGTTAGTAAAGTGTATTAAAAGTAGAAAAATGAATTATTTAATAGCTGCGTTAGAGTAGAGTGAATCAATATTTTTATAGGGTCGATATTAGTGAGCAAGGCCGAACTACGAACCTTTTACATTATAAATGCCTAATGGACACAACTTATGAATTGCATAATCTCTTTCTCGAGTTAACATTGACCGCTGTTTATATGTGTAGAGGCTCTTATCACATTTCTTCCCCCTTTCAATTTCAGATTCACTGGATAGTTTTAAGATCGTCAGAAAAAAGGTTGGTGTGCTCCTTGTTTTCTCTTAATGAACACAGTGTTTTTTAACATAATTGTGAACTTTATTGTTCAGTTGACATACTTTTGAACATCATAAAACATTCTTTGGTGTTCCTCACGAATTTTTGAAATCATATCAGCGTCATCTGCTCCCAACATTTTGAAATTTAACGCTGTCCATTGGTGTTAAAAGCAGAAAGTACCAGACTAATAGCAATTATCGACGCGGCATTAGGTCGCTAATTAGGAATCTGAACAAATAGTCTAAGAGCTTGCTACGAAAATTCAAAATTGGCAACGAAGAAACAAATTTTTTATGAAAAAAATGATGAGAAGTCTGAATTTTGGTATGATAGTAAATATTGTCTGCACACATCACATACAATTGTTGACAGAAGTCCAAGTCTGCAATTTGACCTTGCCAGAAGTTGATAAAGTCGCAAATAAATTGATAAAACTGCAATGATAACAGAAATTCAGTACAATAACGAAGAGAATTTTACATCTGTTATAAATAATATTGTGTCTTCTATATTCTATCTATTCTATGGAATATTAGTGAAAAGTGAACTAACAACAAGAGAGAGTAAAACAAAATCTCGCACAGTAATATTTATGTTTAAGAAATTCATTGTCTTTTGAATTTTATAAGTTCTTGATTGTAATTAGGATAAAACTTCTTGATACTAGACACAAGAAGGCAACTAGTTGATTCGCTGGTGATTTCTGGACTGGAGTCGAAGAAGACACTTGGTGACAGTACATAACTAGTTAACTTGATGGCTGTTCCTGGACTGGCAAGGGGACCCACTTTAATTACTTTCGGGGTCAATTTTTTATTATTGATTTAATTTAGGCGCATGAGCTTAGTTTCTGTACTATAGACAGATGAGTGACTCTATAGGAGGACAGGGCTCGGATCGTCTTTAAGACTCAAAAAAAGTCGCTTTAGTCGCATAAATTTACAACAGAAATCAAGAAAAGTCGCATCAAATTTCCAAAAAAGTCGGAAAAAAAGTCGTATGAAATTTTAGAAAAAACGACAAAAAAGAAACACGAAATTCTCAAAATTGGCAAAAAAAACACATTTCTCAACAACAGATACATTAATATCAAATAATCAGGAATAAAATTTTTAAAAAATTTAATAAAATTCATAGCATAATTTTAATTTGGTATTTTTAACATTTTTTTAAAAATTCTCCTTCAAATGTCAGTTATTTTTATAAATAATAAAATTCTTCTCCGAAATCCAATTAATTAACAAAATTTTTAATCAAATTCTTGTCAAAATTTCAATTATCTTTATATATAATAAAATTTCGTCTCAGAAATTCAATTATTTTCAAAAGTAATAAAATTCTTCGCAGAAATTCAATTATATTCAAAAAAAAAAATTTTTAATTTTTCTTCAAAATTTTATAAATAATAAAATTCATCCTAAAAGTTTAATTGTTTTTGAAAGTTCTAATAAAATTCGTTGCAAAATTTAATTATCTTAAAAAATAAGAAAATTCTTTTCAGAAATTCAATTATTTTCAAAATTTTTTTTTTTATTCTCAAAATTTCAATTATGTTTATAAATATCAAAATTCTTCTGGAAAATTTAATTACTTTTAAACATTTTTTTTTAAAAATCTGTTCAAAATTTTAATTATTTTTGTGAATAATAAAATTCTTCTCTGAATTTCAATTATTTGGAAAGAATTTTAATAAAATTCTTGTCAAAATTTCAATTATCTTTATAAATAATAAAATTCATCATAGAAATTTAATTATTTTCAAAAGTAATAAAATTCTTCGCAGAAATTCAATTATCTTCAAAAGTAATAAATTTCTTCGCAAAAATTCAATTATTTCCACAATTTTAAAATAAAATTCTTCTTATGAATTAACTTATTTTCAAGTAGGTATTAATAAAAATATTTGTAATAATTTAATTTTTTTTTTAAATGTTTAATAAAATTTCACGCAGAAATTCAATTATCTGCCAAAATTAACAAAATTATTCGCAGGAATTCAATTATTTTCAAAAATTATAAAATTCTTCTCTGAAATTCAATTATTTGCAAAGAATTTTAATAAAATTCTTGTCAAATTTTCAATTATCTTTATAAATAATAAAATTCATCCTAGAAATTCAATTATTTTCAAAAGTAATCAAATTCTTCGCAGAAATTCAATTATTTTCAAAAATTTTTTTTTAAATTCCTCGTTAAAATTTTTATTATCTTCATAAATAATAAAATTCATCCTGGAAATTTGATTATTTTCGAAAGTTCTTATACAATTTTTTGCAAAATTCAATTATCTTCAAAAGTAAGAAAATTCTTCACAGAAATTCAATTATTTTCAAAAAATTTTTTTTAAATTCTCTTCAAAATTTCAATTATCTTTGTAAATATCAACATTCTTCGGCAAAATTCAATTATTCGTATAAAAAATAATTTAAAAAAATTTTTTTTATATAAAGTTTTTGAATGTAAATTAATGATTTTATCACTCGGTCATCTTTAATTATTATAAAACATGAAGACATCGATTGCTCCGAGTCGAAGACTCGGAGTGATTGATTTCTTCATGTTTTATAACAATTTTTTATAAGTTATTTAATTTCAAAAAGGTTTAAATTTGAATCTTTTGAAGAATTTTAATTCCTATGGAAAAATAATAATTAAATATTTTTTTTTAAAAAACAAGTTATTGATGTTTTCGAAAAATTTTAAAGAAATTTGTAAATAAATGTAGCAGAACATTTCTTTGACTCAAACTTTTTCCTTTAAATTTGAAATTTTTTAAAAAATTTAATTCGCATTTTACTAAAAAAAAAATGTCGAAAAAGTCGGTTTGTCGCATCTTTTCACAAAAAAGTCGAAAAAAGTCACATTTCCTTAGAAAAGTCGAAAAAAAGTCGAAAAAGTCGCTCAATCCGAGCCCTGGGAGGATGACGAGATAGACGTTAGCAGATTTGGTTTCTGCTGTCGATGTGTAAGACTATTGGATCGATGTTGCTTTAGTTTACAAGATAGAAGATTTCAAATATTTTGACTATGGAAAATATTATTTTACAAATGTAGAAGTGCAGTAGGTGCTTTAGGATGAAAAAATTTAGGTAGACATGGGTATGTTGATATAAACTTATCCTTACTGAAAGACGCGCCTCTTCGAATACAATAGGCATCTGCCTCGAAATCAGCGAGGTCAGCGTTCATTCTAAGATGAAGTGCCGCAAGGCACTGAGCGAAGTGTACGCTCGAGTGAACTCAAGTATACAAACAGGTCTCTAATAGGCCCTCCTCTATTTCTTTATTCCAGTGTCGCATTCTTGACACATTACGTACTCACAATTTTTCTTTTGTTTAATTCTTTTTCCTTTCACCTAAACAACATTTCTTTTTTTCTTCTAATACCTTGACATCATGTTTTTCGTCTACACTCAAAACAATTGTTTCCCGAAAAAATAAAGATATAAATAGAATTTAATTTTCTAATTATAAAAATTCTCAGTACTTATTCTTTTGTGCCCTTACTCCATTCTATTTCTTCCAAGGATCGAATCTTCTATTATACTTATCTCAAATATTCAAAATTCGGTATCACTATCTACTATACTTTCAATTTTTAAAATTTATTTTTTGGCCTTTGGCCATTTTATTTTTAATCCAGCCCACTTTGCATATGAAGCATTCACCAAAAAGTAGCTAAAAAATATTTCTCTTCATTTCAAAATGAACGAAAAATAATTATAGCAAAAAGTCTTATTTTTAATAAATCAAGCAAAGTAATATTTATTCTTTTCAAACAATTTTTTTTTCTCCTTTTTTTTAATGAATTAAATAAAACAATTCCATATTCATTTAGCAAATTATACACTTTAATTTAATTTGAAAGGTAATATTTTATATGACAAAAAATATATTCGTTTTGTACTAATTCACAGTTCTCTGAGAATTGATAAAACAATATTTACCTCATACCATCTACAATGTTGTTTAATTAAATAAAAAAACTCGATCGGTTAAAACAATGATGCATTTACAAATGAATTTTCATTAATAGAATTATTATTTAATTTCCACTCAGTGAATTATGAATAAAAAATAATATTATGTTTCAATTTATATATTCCAGTATGAAATATTTTGATAAAAGAAAACTTATTGGAAAAATAGATCGAAAAGTAAAATTGTTTATGAATTTCGTGAAATTATTAAATTTAATTGTTATATTGAAATTAGTGGATAATTATTATTGAGCTAATGAATCTCATGGACAATATTACTTAACAATATAACGTATTTTATAGTTCCCTTTTAAAATTATTATATATGCAAATTTCGTTTATAAATAACTGTGGTGTTCGATTACTCGTATTGTAATTTGAGTTTCTCGAACGAACACTGTGTTTTCAGAATAATAGAGAGGAAAATACGTTTTGAAGATCAAAGTTCATTCAGTATTGGAAGAGTAAAATCCTTTCTGAATTCACCAGCGCCACGTCGATATTTTCAAAGTTTCTTTGGTTTTCTATTTCAAAATTTGCCTAATCCGAACTCGCGAATACTCCAACAAAGCCAGTAAGATCATATATATCATTATAGAAAAAGATTTTTTCCAATATTCTTCCTTCTTTCTCTCATTTCAAAATCGCTGGGTCAGCGATTTCTCCCTTTGATTAAATAAAATGAAAATATATAGAAATTTAATAATTTTTCGAAAAATTAGATTCACTTTTTTGTCTTAATGATTTATTCGCAAAATTGGATTAATAATTCTCATTGCGGATCGATAAACTATCAAAAACGATTTCTATCTCAATTTTCTATGTGTTCAGTGAATATGCAAATGTTTTATCTCATCAACATCACATCGCGAAAGACAGAATATAAACTCGGGTACGTGCCTTTTCTTCTCCTATCATGTATTAAAATCATATATTCTTTTCTCTTGTATTAACTGATCGATAAATCATAATATAGAATCATAAATTTTTTTCACTTTATTGATTTTCTCATGTTATTTAAAGTAAAATCATTTTCTCACATATATTTTATTTTATCGAGAAAATTTATTGCAAACTTGATGTTTTTAAAAAAATTTTCCCTATGTTGAATCCGACTTTTTAAATTTGTAAAAATGACTGCATATTCGTAATCAGAGATCCCAAAAACCACAGTAACAAGTTTCAAGCTAATTAAATTATTTTTTCGTCCGCCATATTGGATCCGCCATTTTGAATTTTTTAAATCTGATTTCATATTCGTAATCAGCGACTCCAAAAACCCCTGAGTAACATGTTTTAATCCATTGACTTTTAATTTTCTTCCGCCATACTGGTTACGCCATTTTAAATTTTGACGCGTTAGAGAAAATCTAACGACAAATTCGTATTCAGCGTAAAAAATACATTAAAAAACTTTCTTACTTTTCCGAATCCAAAAGTTGATACAAATTTGTTCTCATGTGTAATTTATGCAAACAATTAATTTATATTATTCATTACTTTAAATATTTTGCATACTAAAAGGTGGTTAACATAAATTTTGAAGGCGAATAACTTCAATTGGAAAGGTTATGATAACATTAAAATCTTTATAGACAACCAATTTGTTAGTATATAAATTGATTCGGTGGACTACAACTATTGCCGTTGAATTTATATGCCGAGGACTTACATTGCTACTAAAAATCTATACTAAAATCCCCCGTTATCTGAATCTGCTGTTTTCATTGACGAAACTACCGCAAGGCTTTTAAGTATTCGTCGACGAGAGGTCCAGGTTCATCACTTCAGGAAGTGTTCCCTGTCGCTTTTGTTCTGGTCTTACTGGCCTCTGCTCTCTGGACAAAGTATTTTTGACTTTTTCTAAAGTTAAACTACTTTTTTTGAAGTCGGAAGTGGAAAATCTGTGAATTAGATACCTAGATATTCTATATCTAGGAATTCTAATTCTATAACGTACGTCTCCCACGTTATGTGGAGACGGACGATCTTGTTCTGGTCGACCTACTAAAAACCACTCCTGTCTTAATCTGGACTATTCTTCAACCCACGGAAGTACCTATTGGCTTGAAACTTCGTGGGATGAAGGTTCCATTTTGTACTCGAGCAACCTCTTCCTATATGGCCGTATCCCAGGCACCTATTGCATCCGACAACCATACATCATTTTCTGATTGGACACGAAATAAAGCCCACATTTATGCGTCCCAACTTTTTAAGCCTTTCAGCTTCCTTCAAGCTCGTGACTACAACAATAAGCTTCAAGCCACACTTGTTGGGACCTAGGATCGTCACCCTTCTACAGGCTGATGGTGCTCCAAAAATCCGCACCAAGGCTTCCTGGACTTCGGCGTTATCGGTAAGGCAATCCAGGTCACGGATCTCCAGTGTAACCTTTGGATCCCCCACCTGCACCTTACCAAGTTCACCTGCAATTCTTGTCACCTTCTCGGTAAACTCGGTAAACTTCTCCTTTCCTTGTGAGCTTTCTATTTTTAGAAGCAGGTCACCTATCTTTCTGGGTCTTGCTCCCACCACACTTGTTTGGCTGTCATCAAGTTAGACTCTTTTTTGAGCTTCCCAAGACATCTGCATAGCTAATTCCTTTTGCCACCTTGACAATCATTGTTGATTGTTACGGTAACTATGGTACTTTCCTGTATGGGTTTGAGTTCGACGCCCTGTCGACCTTATCCATAGACAATTTAGGAAGGTTTATCTCTTCCCTCTTTTTCTTCGAGACTTTCGCCGTTTCAGAACTGCTCAATCTCCTTTTCTAAGACGCAATATCAACGTTCTTCAACGCAATTGCGTCTTCGAAGAGAAAATTGAGAAGTCCTAAAATGGCGAAGGACTCGAAGAAGAAGAGGGAGGATGTGAAGCTTGCTAAATTATCTATGGGTAAGGTCGACAGGGCGTCAAACGCAAACCTGTCTCTTCTACGTCTTCGGTCCTATCTTGCCTCTTCTGCTCAGACTAAACCTTGGTAAAGACGTTCGTCTGTCTTTTTCGCTGCATTATGCTTTTCCCTAACTTCCTGAATGAGCGATTTTACACTTTTTAGTCCCTCCATAATAATCATATTGACATTTTTCTGCACCTCGATGGTCTTTAGCATCTTGCAGACCTAAGCTACAATGATATCAATGCATACCGTCACCTCTTCTCGCAGTTTAATTTTCCTTGTCCTCGTTGCAGCTTGCGATGTCAAGCTCAGATGCATTGCTCAAGACAGAAATGCAGCTGGCTTGACTTGTTACACTGCTTGTAATTTCTCGTCTATCTACTCTGTCCAAGACAACTCTTGGTAAAGGTATTAAGAACTTTAAAGACTCTGCAATTATGACGTATCCCAGTTAACGAAAAAGGTTTGATGCAAATTAAATTGAATTCACAAAGAAACTCAGTGAATCCCGCTTTTGCGATAAATACTAATTATAGCTATGTTGCAATTCTCCTGAATTCTTCAGACCGTATTGAACTTCCTGATTTGTTTTCTAACTTTAAAAAATATGTCGGATTTTGAGTGGTAGGCGATTTTTTTTTTAAATTGATCGATTTACTTCAAACTTGGTATCTGGGGGTTTTTTGGGTCGCTGATTACGAATCTGAAGTTAGATTTTCAAAATTCAAAATGGCGGATGAATTTTTAAAAAATACTAAGATTTACATAAAATTTGGTATCTAGGGGTTTGTGAAGTCGCTGATTGCAAATCTTAAGACAGATTGTCAGAATTCAATATGTCAGTTCTGAAATATATAACTTTTCTTTATTCCCTTTTATGGTAGCGCACTCTTGTTTTGAAAAGATCTGTGTAGCGATTTTCTCTTCAAGTTCACACCACCTGGTACAACATCCCTTTTCAGCATCCAGCAAAAGTCGGCTATCATATTTAAACCCCATCTTCCTTAATAACGACGATCCATTTTTTGATGGTCTTGATGAAATCGCTCTCCCTGTTCCTCACTGTAGTCTCCTAAATTTTCCGGGAAGTACTTTAGATGTGAGTCTAAGAAATGTAGCTTCAAGCTCATCAAGCATCCTTGATTTCCGAAGTTTGTTATCATATTATTTGCCATTTCTTCCCAATTCTCGCTTTTGTTATACCTCAGAAAATTTTCAACAATTAATTTAAAAGTAAGCCATGCATTTTTCTCAGCTTCACTCATGTTAGTGACAAATTTCTCATCTTTCAACAATTTTCGAATTTGTGGACCATCGAAAACTCCCTCATTTAGTTTGGCATCAGAGATCTCAGGGAATTATTTTTAGGTATTTTAAAACACTTTCCATTTTTATCTAAACTCTTAACAAACTGTTTTGCTGCTCCAAGTTTAATGTGCAATGGTGGAAGCAATGCCTTTGAGGGATCAATCAATGGCTTCTTAATAATATTTTTCGATCCTGGTTTAAAAGATTCTTTTTTGGGACATTCTTTTTTTGTAATTATTCTTTCTATCTCTATTATCCCACAGACACAAAAAACAGGGTGTTTTTGTGAAACCTGCTTGTTGTCCAAGAATAATGCTTAAAATCTTCAAATCCCCACAAATTTACCATGTCAGTTGTGTTCTTGGTATTTAATTTTATCCAAAACTAGTTTTACAGTTTCATAGCTTTCTTTAAGTTTTGTAGAATGAGCCATAGGAATCGAACTTTAAATATTAGTATTTTGAAGTAATACTGCTTTTAAACTTCTTTTAGAAGAGTCTATGAATAACCTTCAATCTTCAACTTTGTATACACCAGGTTTTAATTGATCCATTAACCCATCAACGTCAGAACAATATAACAATGACTGCTTTTTTTCTTCTGTAAAATATTTTCTGAATTCCTTTTCCCTATCGCGATAAAAAAAGCTGTAGTTCCTTGCTATAGAATTTTCTTCTTTTTAACAACTGATGCAAGATATTCTGCACCATCTTTTGGTAGTTTTTAATTTCTGATGAGATTGCTGAGTTCTTCTTGTGTGAACTTTTCACGTATTTCTTCTTCCTGTTCACTAGTTGGAATGTACAAATCATCTTTGTCATTAACTCTCATGTCGTCATCTATATCACTAAATACATCTTTTACTTTTGAATAGTCGATTTCAAAATTTTTTGAAGAAGAAGGTGTATCACAGAAAATTTCTACATTGGTCATGCAAAAGTAACAATCTTCTTGTTTCAATGATTTTTTCCACAGCATTGGTTTTTTAAATTTAAGGTACAGTAGAATTCCAATTATGCGGATCAATTGGGACCAGGCCAGATCCGGATAATCGAAATGAGCATAAGATTTATATATTTTGAGTATATAATAAACACTTTCTTATTTGGCTTCTGCACCAAACATATCCAATCTGTTACGAAGGAATATTTTATGAAAAAATTTTAATAGAAGCTTGCAACTAAAGACAACTACTGCCTTAACTTGGAGCTACTATATGGCCAATATACTTTTGTCAATAATTCACGGCGATTCTTTTTATTGAACGACGTTTAGTGGGAAAGATCCACTTATGATTGTTATCTTTAATTATTACTAAATGATTATCTGGTACCTTGTAAATTTATTGGTGTCATCACCCAAGTACTGTAACTTGGATGCAACCACTCTTAACATTCAGCAATATTCTTAAGTTATTTGTATTTACTCTATAAAAAATATTTGACACAATTAATTGTCACATCATAATTTGACATTAATAATTCCTTAATGAGTTCATTTAATTACAATATGTTTTGTTTTACTAAAAATATAAAAATGTTATAAAGTCATACGTAACACTCTGCTTTAACTAGTACTCTTATTTTTAACTTTTTAAGTTAGGAATTTTTTAAATTTTGAATAGAGTAATATTTTCGAAGAATAACAGTATCCAAACTTACCAATTATTAACAAAGAAGGAAAGAATAATTTGAATAAATATGACATAAATTGTTATTAGTATGAAAATCTCACAAGATTTTTGGGAATTGTATTTTTTAAATATTCCACATGTAAATTCGCTTTAAAACATGTTCTACTGAATTCTTATGACAATAAAGAATTACATAAAGTAAACTTTAATGATAGCAAAAAATTTTTAACTTTGAATCACTGATTTCCGAGATATTTAAAGATTCATTGTCATTTACTACTTGTCCACCACTTGTCAATTTAATGTTTCTTTCTTTATACAGCTTGGATCCGTGTATTACACGAATGACCTAGAAAGGAAACTCAATGCGCAAAACGTGATCGCAATCTACGTTCAATCGATACTGTTATTCGCTGATTGGTCGCTTTATTTACCCCCTCTTTTTCTCTCTCGCTCTGTCGTCGCGTTCTCAAGTGGCGCGCTTTTCTTTCAAATTTGAATCGCCCCCAGAAAAGAATTTAATTACTTTCGATAAAATCCAAGAGAATTTAAATCAACAGAATAATTGTTGGCGAAATATCACAAAACTAAATATATTTTCCTTAATTACTCAATCGTCAAATAAATCTATATAATCTTTTGCTCTAAATTACTAACTTCAATAGTAATCCTCTTTTTAATTAAAATCAACTTTGTTTTAATTCTAAATAAAAATGAATCTTTATGGCATTTTTTTTTATTTTGTAAAACTTGATGATTAAGTATTATTTTCCTCGCAAACTAGATATAGGAAAAGGAACCAAAAAAAGAAGGATGGCGAACCGCAAGAGAGCTAAGTGAAAATGAAAATGTCAAAGTAATCTCTTGAATGAGAATGGGTAAAGGATGAGTAAAGAAGTAGAGGAGGTGGTTGGTGGTGGGGGGATGGGAAAGGGAGGGGGAGAAGAAAGACTAGAGGAAATCCTCAAGTCGGACAGTGGTAGACGAAGTGGCAGGACGAAATTGGTGCGGGCAGCGATGCATAAGAGGCGCATGATCGTCTATATAACTGAGGCGGTCATCGATCGTCTATTCCTATAAATAGAATGCGCACGGGACGTCTCGGTTGATATTTAGAGTTTTCACGGCAAATTCTTTCCACGCCTTCTCCTCCCCCAGCCCCCACTCTTTAAAACCGTTCTGACAAGTAGAGGAGTGGAGGGAGGGAATTGTCGTTCAACGCAAAACAATTGTTTTACTGCATTTACCCTTCTTTCACTTTTCCCTTACACTATATCGTCCTCCCTCCTCCTCTTCTTTCTTACCTAGATAACTATCCAACTCTTTTATTTTTCTTTCTAAAATCTCAACCGTACTAAAATGCTCCCTACAAACACATTAAAAATTAAATATCATAATTTTATTTCATTTTTATAACAGAATTTATTAATTATGATTTTGACCATGTCCGATAATCTAGCAAACTATGGCCAATCGAGAACGTAGTCTAAATTTGAAAATTTGTATATTTTGACTATGGTCCCAATTTAAGAAACCATGGGTCGAAATCTGTTCAACTGTGGACAATAAAAAAACTAGCAAAGACTAGCGAACCATGGCTAACGACAAAAAATTTTAAAAACCTAAAAATTTCTATATTTTAATTGTTCAAAATCTGGTGAACCTTGGCCAATGTCAAAAATATTTTAAACCCACAAAATTTCTATATTTTTTACCATGGTTAAAATTTATCAAATTATGGCCAAATTCAAGTATTAATGCCATATTGGATCCGTCATTTTGAATTTTGAAAAACTAATATCAGATTCGTAGTCAGCGACCCCAAAAACTTCCGAGTAAGGATTTTCAAGAGAATCCAACTGATTTTTAAAAATGACATCTGCCATATTGGATCCGCCATTTTGAATTTTGGAAAACTAACATAAAATTCGTATTCAGAGACCCGGAAAGCCCACAAGAAAGGATTTTCAAATCAGATTTCTGAAAAAATGTTACATAAATGGTACATCACAATTTATGGAAATATTAGCTGTTGAAAAAAATGTTTTTTGACATCTAAACCTCCTGCTCATAGAGCCGAATATATTCGTTCAAACTAAAGTGTTACCGTATGCACGAGGATGAATATATTCGTCCAAACATTTTCATTAATAATAACTTTTGTTCAGATTAACGTAAACACATGGGTCAAATTGCAAATTGTAGCTGCTGGTCCAAAGATTATGGAACAATTATTTGAAACTTTGGAAATTTTTTATTTATTAATAAATAATGTCTTTAAACTATTGTAAAAAAGGAAAAAAGTGTTATAAAAATCGTTAACTCTCGGGCATATAAATTCTTTTAAAATTTTTAAATATTCTTACAAAATGACATGTAAAAGTTTTTTGGGTCGCTGATCACAAATCTGAAGTCAGTTATTAAGAATTCAAAATGGCGGACACAATATGGCGGACGAATTTTTTTAAAAATTGTTGGATTTTTATAATACTTGGTATTTAGGAGTTTTTGGGGTCACTGATTACGAATCTGAAGTCAGTTTTTGAAAATTCAAAATGGCGGATCCAATATGGCAAAACGAATTTTCAAAAAATAGTTGGATTCTAATAATATAATTCTTATAATTCTCATAATCTAGGGGTTATTCGAGTCGCTGATTACGAATTTGAAGTCAGTATTTGAAAATTCAAAATGGCGGATGCAATATGGCGGACGGTTTTTTCTGGTCGATTAAAATTCCCGGCTATTTCCCGGTTAGTAGACACCCTGGAAACGTCTAAATTGGAAATTTTTAGATAAAAAATTTTTAAGTCTCTTCCGAATTTGTCAAAAAAATTTAACAAAGAATATTTAAATATTTAACAAGAATACCATTAAAATAACTTGTTACAATAATTTTTTTAAATAGTCAGTCGACATTTTGAATTTTTAAAAACTGACTTCAGATTCGTAATCAGCGACTCGAATAACCCCTAGATACTAAGTTTTATTTAGTATTTTTTTAGTTTTTTTTTATTTAGTTTTTTTTTCCTAAGAGAAAATAGTAATGTTTATGTAAATATATTCAAATTTGAAGTCAAACTAAAAATTCAATGCCTTCAGACGTTCAATGGGTTAATAAATATATTTTAAAAGTTTTTTCATAATTTTCTTTCTTTTGTGTTATATAAACTTCTAAGAAAAGAATTATAATAACATAATAAATAAGTAAATACGAATTTTCTTAAAAAAAAATTATTGAAAAATCGAAAAATCGCGATTAAAAAAATGCTAAGTCATCGCTTTTAATTTTCTTGCAAAATGGTTCTGAAACAGTACTCTAACTTTCCCAAAAAGAAAATTAGAGGTAGAAGAAAGTCGAAGTTGAAATTAAATTATAAATAATTTTTCTTCTTATTATTGTTTTTTTTAAATATTTTTTCTTTTTTTGAGTAAACATATAATATAAAACTGCCAATTATAAATAATTGTGGCGCTTGAATTAAAAAAATACATCAACAAAATGTGACATATTTTCATTTATATATCAAAACAAGAACAAAAAAGTTTTTTCTTCAATATAGAGTAAAAAATTAAAAGATTTTTTCCTGGCTCAAATAAGCAGGTATTATATACATCTCATATTGGAATATAACAAAAAAAGCTCTTAAAATTTTTCTTCTTATTATTGTTTTTTTAAAATATTTTTTCTCTTTTTTTTATTTTTTTTTTATAATATAAAAGTGTAAAGGAGATTTTTTCCCCTATTTTAAACATTCTTTTTCAGTCTATAGTAAATAGTATAAATAAACATTGCATATACACTAAAAATTGAGTCGAGATTTTAAAATAGTAAATTCGATTTCATTTATATGAGAAAAATTCTTCCCTTGAATTCAACTCGAGGAGAAATGATAATTAAAAATACTTTGGTATTTGAGCTAATAACATTTTTATCAAGTTTTCTCGAGCCACACATGAAAATTGTCGAACAAAAAATTTAACATATTTGAAAAGAGATAAATTTAATTTTAATTCTTTTTTTTTCATTAATTCGTTTATGAGATATAGCATCGCATTAATACTTTTGGAATTTATAAATTAGATTTTAAATGTTTCTCATTAAATTAAAAATTTTTCAAATTTAATGAAGGAAAAAATAATTATTAAAAACACTTAAAATTAGCAGCAATAAAAATTATAGCAGCTTTTTTCTTCGAAACATTTTTTTTCCAATCGTAAAGTAAAAAAAATATTTTATTAAAAAATTTCAAATAAATTCCTATTAAATTAATCCCGACTATAAATGAAGTTTCGTCAACTTCTAAAAGACAACAAACTTCAATTAATACGGATTCCAAGCGTAAGTTTCCAACAATAGACGCGATAATTTCAAATATCAATAACAATATCTTTAAGTGCGCCAACAAATTTTATAATCAACACTCAATTAAGTAATGTTTACCCGCATTTTTGATGACAATGATTTTTAAAGTAACAATTTCAAACTGAAAATTTTTAAAGTAACATCAACAATTCTAAAGGATGGATAAAAAAAATTCGAAATTTTCAAAATAACAGCAACAATTTTAAAGGATATAATCAATTTTTTTTCTCGGTAATTACATTCTTGATAGGATGATATTTTCTCTAATAAACTTATTACAATATCTTAAAGGGAAAAGTAGACTTTATTAAATTTTATTTAATAGAAAATTTTTATTTTTTTTACTAGAAATAATAAAAAAAAATGAAACTTACCATTTCTCGTTTAAAAAAAAAAATGAATTGAAATTCCAAAAATAATTGTTAAAATATACGAATATGGAAATTGCTAAAATGAATTCCTAACATTTATAACCGTAACCCATTGAACGGGAGAATTGTCGGCTATTCTAAAAAGTTGGTCGTATCGATCGCTCAGACGTACTTGTTATAGCTGTATATATTATGAGCTTATAACTCATTTATTACGAAAGTCTGAATGATAAGCCTAAAACTATGTAACGACTCTAAAACTCTTATCATTCCGTGTAACCTTTCGTCGCAAAACTTGTGCCATTAAATTACATATTTGCAGAGTGATAAGATAACAAGGGATGAAAATCAAAAATCAAAGTTTCTTGAGATTTTTTTTTATCCCAAAATGGTCACTTTACAATTATTTAATTTATTTTCTATTTGTTAATGACAATTAATAATTAATTATTAATTAATTAGTTAATAATTAATTATTAATAACAAATTATGAAAAAAATCATGCAAAGTCAGAGTTGCCACGCAACTCCTGAAAAATTGTTGTCTTCTAAAGCTATTGCGTTTTTTTGTATTAAAAATATATTCAATTTCTAGAATTCATAAGAAAATTCTGAATTTTAATATAAAATTATTACTCAAAAATTATTTAATAAATAATTTAACTTAAATATTTTTAAAAAATTGAATTTTATAAGAGTTGCGTTTTAAATTTTCATAAATAGTTGAACTTCAAAAGGTTTTAATTTAAAACTAGCAACAATTCGTGCTCTAAAGAGCGCGGCTAACTTCCTACTAACTTTTTTTAAAATTAAATTAGCAATTTTAAAAATAATCGAATTTAAAAATTTTCTAATTTAAATTTTTGTTGAAAAACACTAAAAAAAATTCAATTTTGGTGAAATTACAAATAATTGCAGAAATTCAATTATTTAAAAAGAAAAAAGAATAAAATTCTTCTTATAAAATTCAACTATGTTCAAAATTTGAAAAAAATCTCGTAAAAATCCCAATTATCTTTATAAATAACAAAATTCTTCACCAAAGTTCAATTATTTTCATAAATGTTCAAAAAAAATTCTTGTCCTAATTTCAATTATTTTCAAAAATTTTTCTAAGTTCAATTATTTTTAATATCTACTATTTTAATAAAATTTCCCAAAAAAATACAATTATTTAAAAAAAATTTAATAAAATTTTATAATAACATTTAATTACTTTCATAAATATCAAAAATTTTTACAGGAATTCAATTATTTTTATAAATAATAAATTTTTTTTAAAGAATTCAATTATTTTAAAAAAAAATGTCTTAATTCCTGTGGAAAATCCTGTTCCAAAAATAAGATTAAAAATAGAAATTGTGCAAATATTTTTCTTCTTTTTCTAAAACAAAATAATAATTTTGTTAAAAAAAATTGTAATTTATAAACAAAAATAATGCAAAATAAATAAATTTTCTATTTCTTAATCACAGTTGTATAACAATGTTTTCATTTTGTTTAGAATTAAAGAACAAAAATCTGCATAATTTCAGTTTGACAAAAACATAATATTTAACAAAATTTTAGTCTTTCAATGAAAAAAAGTTTTAAAAAAATTCTGATCATTTCTATTTGTTATTACAATTTTGAATTAATTATAAAATAAAGATAATTATTAATTATATACATAATTACATACACATTGAATTAGTTTATTAAAAATAATGAATTTATAAAGGAATTTTAATTAAAAACAAAAAAAAATAAAATAAATAAATAATAAAAATTTCACAGAAATTCAATTCTCTACAAAATTTTTTTATAAATTTATTTGCAATAATTCAAATATTTAAGACACACATCAAATTCTTTAAAAGATTTCAATTATTTTTAATACAATTATTTTAATCGAATTTCTAGAAAAATGAAATTATTCTTAAAAATTGTATTAAAATTCGTCAAAAGAATTTAATATTTAAAATTGTTTTTAAAAAAATTTTTTATTAAAATTCAAATTTTTTGAGAAACATTCAATTATTTAATAAATTATTTATTTTCTTATTCAAATAATTGAAGTCTCGTAGAATTTTCGAATAAAAATTTATTTATAAATTTTTAAAATAAATTTTTAGTTAAAAATATTAGATAATAATAATTGAATATTAAAAGCTTTATAAGCGTGAATTTTTAGAAATAATTGAATTTTGAAAAGGTTTCATAATTTTAATTATTGATTTTATAGAACTAATTTTTTTGAAACTATTTGAACTTTTTTTTTTGAAACTATTTGAACTTTTTATTTTCTAATATATTATTTAAATGAAGAATTCGCAATAATCGAAATTTCGTAAAATTGAATTGTAAACATGAATTTGAAAATTTTCAAAGAATTTTTTGAAAAATTATTAAAAATAATTGATTTAAAGAAGAATTATAGTTGAAAATTCTAGAAAATAATAATTGAATTGAAATGATGAAAATATTTTTGAAGAAGTTACAGTCATAATATTCTTTTAATAGGATAAAATAATGATTCTGTCATCTTTAATTATTATAAAACAAGAAGATATCGATCACTCCGAGTAGATTTCTTCATATTTTATAAAAGTTTGAATTTGAATATTTTGAAAATTTTAATTCCTTTTGGAAAAATAATAATGATTATAAATATTTATTTAAAAAACAAATTATTTATGTATTTTGAATTTTGAGTAAAAGGCTTATCGGTCAGTGTTTTTTTTTAAAAAAGTAAAAATTTACTTTTTTTATTTAAAAAACTTTTTTATTAACAAAAGTGTTGACGTACCAAAAGATGGGTCGGCACCGACCCATCTTCAGGACTAAAAACAGAGAAGAGTTTCTTCGAAATTTTTTTACAAAAATTAATATAATAAAGTTAAGATTTAATTTTTGTGGCAACCCTGATTTTCCGAAATATTTTACTTTTCTATTCAATTTTATTAATTTTCTGAAATATGGGAAAAGTCTGTGTCAAAGTATAAACAACGGATATAATCAATTTTGGGGAATTTAAAAATTTTTTTTTATCAAATTTTAAATATTTTCTGAACTAGAGGAAGACTCTATGCCAAAGTATATGGGCAAAGGCTAGAATTATTACTTTAAACATTATTTCTAGAAATTATGAGATTTTTCTAAAAATAGACCTCAACGACTTTCGGTGAAAAACTATGGACTGACCATCATCTTATTATTTTTATAATCATTTATAATGTATAGAGGGAGAAAAACTTTTGCCCCCCCCCAAAAAAAAATTATTTTTATAAAAAAAACTGTTCCTAAATAAAAAAAAATTCCCTAAAATTCGTGATCGTTAAATAGACGCGCTTGAGAAAGCAGAGCACACGAGTGTGGTGAAAAGTTGAACTAGCAATGGATGGCCAAGAGCTACAGTTGGTTGCGGGCTGTCGTTCAGTAAGGGTTGTTCGACCTTCGCGCTTCATTCAAATTCCTTCCGAATTGTACTCGTCATTAAAAAAAAAATAAAATAAAATAGTTTGTGTCCATCTCAAGGTCAAAGCAACGAATCAAGTCCAATTGACAATTTTTTTCTCTCTCAACTTTCAACACTCCCTCAATCCTTTTTCTCTCATTCTTATATTATTGTGATTGCATTTTTTCCCTTTATTTTTAAAAAAACAAAATCTTTTTAATTTTTTGAAAATATTTGCAAATAAAATTAAATTTAGCAAAAATTAAAACTTCTTTTGCTAAAAATTTATGGATAGTTCGTAAAGTCATCTTTTCTACATTAGATACTTCTGTTATCAACGCAACTGTTTGAAAATCGAACCAAAAAGTATCAGAGTTTTCAAAGAAGTTTAAAAAATTTCTTGAGAAGAAGAAGGTACCATTGCAAATAAACATTAAGGATCGAATTTTTAATTAGAAGAGAATATTTTCAGGAACGAGGATTTTTAAATTGGAGAACAAATAACACGAGAGGATCAAAAAATTGAGGAAGAGGGCGCAAAAAGAAGTATTAAAAATTTAGAAGTTTTTTTTTGAGAAACTTCACCAATCATTGTCAACTGAAGAAAAAGGAGTGTGGAAACAATTTTTAATAGGAGAAGTAAAAAGAGGAAGAGGAAGTAAAGAAGCATAATAAGAAGAATAATTTACTTTTTCTGATTAGAACCACAAGTAATGGTGTGAAAAAATTTTGAGAATAAGAAAAATTATTTTGCAGACAGTTTCCACTTGAAAATTGTCAAGATCATTTACAACCGAATAGAATTATCAAAAGTTTTAACAAATAGGTATCGAATTTTTATTTGGTACCACAATTTTTATTTATACTATCAAAATTTTTATTTGCTATCAAATATTTTATTTGGTATCAGAAATTATATTTGGTATCAGAAATTTTTGTCCAAAGATGATTAATTTTCCACTAAATATAATACTCAGATAATTTATTTTTTTTCCCCAGAAAAAAAAAGAATAATTCTCAAAGTGCATTTAATTCAGGGAAAAAAATATCAAACTAAAGATTACAATGTTTGGGAAAATCGGTTCATAGATGAAATTTTCCCGTTTATATCATCAACGCCACTCCTCGAGAATGCAATCGAGGTCGTCGAGATTACCGCGTAAAATTGTGGGTTGTGATTTGTTCAAGAAAATACTCAGGTGAGATTCGTCTTCTATTCGGTGGATGCTTTTTAATGCAAAAAATTTTCAACACTCTTAAAAGAATGTTACTTTCAAGAAATCCTTGAAGTTTATAGTGATTCGTAAAAATTTCAGAAAAGGAAAAACAAGAGAGAGAATATCCAACATGAAACATTTAAATTTTTAAGAGAACAGTGAAAATTTAAAGAAAATAAAAATGTTAAAACTTTTTGAACAAAGTTTTCAGAAATAAAATATGATCCTAAAGAATTGATTTCTATTGTAAATTATTTTTTAAAGAAAAATCACCAGTCATCGATCACATATTTTAGAAGCTGTTCGTTTATTCTCCAAACAAAAAAAAATTAATTAGATTGAAGAAAGAATTTCTTCAACGTATTTTTATCACAAGTGGCAAAATTAATAGAACCGTCTCAAAATTCAAATCAACAGAAGAAATAGAAGTCAGTTTTCTACAAGTTCATCAATTTTTTGTTTTACTCTTTTCAAAACAGTATTTTTCCAAAACAGTGTCAAATTACAGTTTTCGTTTGCAAAACTTATCAAAAGGGGACTCACCATCATCAAGAAAGGGTCTAATTTTGAAAAATGTCCGAAAAAGAATTGAGGGAGTGAAAAAAATTGTTTCCTATGAAGGAGAAAAATAGTGAGAAGATTATAAAAAGTGGAACCGATTGGAAGGAGGAGAAGAAGAAGTGTCGAAACAAGAGTGTAGTGGAGAGGAAGAAAAAGAGAGAATTAGTGGAAAATCGCGAACGGAGTTTAAAAAAAGTGTTTCAATGCATTTCCATAAATACTTGATGAGAAGAAGTTTTTTATCAGAACGATTTGTTAACAATAAAGCCGAATGCACGATCATGGACATTCGGATAAATGTTGACAGATCGTTAGAAAAAATTGTGAATAAAATAATATTGAGCCTCGATAGATTGGCGACGCGAAAAAATTATTCGGAATGCTGCAGGCTGTTATGCTAGGTAGTGCTCCTGAACAAGGCAGACGTGAGTGGTATCCAAAATTTTATCTTCACAATCGTCGCCTCGATTTCAGGATGAATCGTGGTGAACAGGAGACCCTGTTCCGTCAAAGTCGACAATTAACGCGCATCGTCCCTTCGCATGAAGATCTTGTGCTCAGTGTCCTTAAATCGCCGATTAATCAACAATCACAATATGGCCAGCAGCATCATCATCATTATTCACAGGAGCATCATCTTAACTGCCAAGCACATCCCAATCACAAAAAGTGCCATCATCAAGGTATTAATGCATTATGGGATTAACTCACTCTTTCTGTATCCATTGGCTCACAAAAAGAAAAATTTATTACCTTTTTTCGAAAACAAATAGAAAAACAGCTCAACATTAAAAATTTGTTGATCCTCATTTTAACAGCTCTAAATAATTTAACGTAGAATCAACAACAGAAAGTGTACACCTAAGTTCAGATCAAGATTCACGGTAGATAATCGCCGCCAAGTAAAAAGTAAAAATCGCGAATAGATATTCTAAAACTATCGACTGTTTACAGATAAATTCTGTTAAGTTTATTCAATACTTTTGATTTGAATTTAAAGGGAGACCCCACCTTTATTTTAACCGCTTTAAAATAAAATTATTAAACGAGGTTATATTTTTTTCTTGCATCATTTAATTTTTAACCTGAAAACATATAAGATGGTCAAAAATATTTAATTTTAATTTTTGAAAAAGGTTAGAATTTTTTTCTTTTGACCTATTGCATATTATTGCAAATCCTTGCGAGAAGTTGTTTAGAATGGTAAAATATGCATGGGAAAAAATTTTCGTTAAAAAATAATAAAAACTGTAAGAGAAGATCGATTTTTAATATTCAAATATTTAAATTTTGCCGAAATTTCGAAAGTTCTGAACCTTTCTTTTTTTCCAATTTGATGCTCTGAGCCGAAAAAAACAGTTAAAATTGACGATTAGCTCATTTTCATGGTAAAAAACTATAAAAATCATGGCTTTTTGCATTTATTTCGGTATATTATATAAAGTATACCATAAAAGCTTCGGACTATGATTTTTATGGTTTTTACCACGAAAATGAGCGAAATGTCAATTTTAACACAATGTTTTTTTGAATAGTAGCATCAAATGACGTAAATATATACAATTTGGAAAAAAATTGAAGATTTAAGGCTTTCGAAATTTCGGCAAAATTTAAAGATTTGAATATTAAAAATCGATCTTCTCTTACAGTTTTTAATATTTTTTAACGAACCTTTTTTTCCATGCATATTTTACCATTCTAAACAACTTCTCGCATGGATTTGCAATAATATGCAATAGGTCAAAAGAAAAAAATTCTAACCTCTTCAAAAATTAAATATTTTTGACCATTTTATATGTTTCAGGTTAAAAATGATGCAAGAAAAAAAATATTACCTCGTTTAATATCTTTATTTTAAAGAGGTGAAGATAAAAGTGGGATCTCCCCTTAAGCAAAGAAAACTAAAATAATAGTGACTTTTTAACATTTAGATCGTTAGGAAATCTATTTTGGGAAAAGTGTCCTGCAATCAAATCTAGAGCCTAAACTACTCAATGAATTTGCATGATACTCTGGAATATTATTAAATGGGTTAAAATCTCGATATACATTTCAGGAAATTTCAATAGGTTAAGTATTTTTTGGAATATTTGTATTTTTTCTCAATAAAAATTGGATTTTTTATATTTGGACATACGCAGAGGCTAAACTATAATTAACGGATTTGTAAAATACTCTGGAATTTAATAAATTGGGTTAAAATCTCGATTGTATATTTTATAAAATTTCAACACATTGAGTATTTTTTGAAATATTTATGATATTTCTCAATAAAAATTTGATTTTTAAATATTTAGACAAACGTAGAGAGTAAACAACTCAACAGTTTTGTAAAATACTATGGAATTTAATAAATTGGGTTAGAATCTCGATATATATTTCAGGAAATTTCAATACGTTAAGTATTTTTTGAAATATAAACAATTAATTATGGGAAAATCTGGCAAAGTATGGGCCACGACTAGACTCAATTTTTCCGAAATAATTTATTTTTCCATTTAATATTATTAATTTTCTGAAATATGGGAAGAGTCTGGTAAAGTATGGACAATGGTTTGAATCAATTTTTGAGAATTTTTCAACTTTTCTATCAAATTTTATACATTTTACGAATTAGGGGAAGACTCTGACAAAGTAAGAGCAACGGATAGAATCAATTTTTAAGAAATTTTTTTACTTTTTTTTCATTATATGATAATTTTTTTTTTCATTTTTATTTTACATTTTTATTTTAAAATTTTTATTTTACCAAAATTAAAAGAAATTTGTTACAAAAACTCAAAAATTTTTCAAACTGTTGTCCATTTTTTTGTCCAAACTCTTCCCATTTTTTTGAAAAAAAGACGAATTTTTCAAAAAGGCTAAAAAATTTCCCAAAAATTGATTCTAAGCTTTGTCCATACTTTACAAGACTATCTTCCCATAGTTCGAAAAATTTATAAAACTTTAATTAAAAATTAAAAAATCTTGAAATAATTTATTCTAGCAGTTGTGCATATACTTTGCCAGAATCTTCTCTTGCTGAGAAGATTCCACTTTCGTACCATTATGTTAAAACTAAATTTTTAATACATTTCCAACTTGGAGTCATTACTAATTTTTAAAAATTCTCTTTATATATTTTTTAAATTATTAAAAATTTATTTACTTATTTAAATTAGAAAATATCAGAATCGCAATATATTAATTTGAAGAAAGGAGAATAAAATTTCTATTATATTCATTAAAGTAACGTACAAGAAAAACATATATATTTGTATACATAAAAGCTTGAAACAAGTAAAAGTTTTTAAAAAGTAATAAATAATTTAATTAGATTTCTTTTATTATTAAGAATAGTTTATTATGTCCGAGTTTTAAAAATAGTTTATTATTGTCCGAGTTTTAAAACATTTACGAAATAAAAACTTGGTTTAGAAAATTTTTTTCAACAAAGCTTATATATTAAACTTTACTCTTCACTGAAAAGCATATGCATATTTTCTTATATTTATAAATTAAAATTAAAAATTTCTTTTGCGCTTTCAACTAAAAAATAAAAAGAACAATAATTTTCAAACTCAGGTATTTTTTGAATTAAAATAATAGTTTCGAATTTAAAATAATGCAAAATTTTTTTAATAAATTGCAATACAGGTATTTATAAAATATTAAACGTACGAAGGTCATTTTTATTAAATATGAAAAGGAAAATAAAACACTTTCTACATGACATTTTGTTTGTGTTCTTTTTTAATCTTTAATCTAATTGAAGGAAAATTAACCATTTCAGAACATAATCATTATGTTGATTTTCATCTTTTGTGCGGACTTATTAACTTTCAAAAAGAAAAAAACTTTATTTATTCGACGACATTTGCCAACTTTCATTTCTTTCAAATCTTTTTATTTATTTTTTTAATTAAAACTGATATATACGTATAAAAATAAAGAAAATATTTTTTATAAATTTGGTACGAATTCAAAAAAAAAATTTTTCTTAAATAATTATAGTTTTTCAAAAATAAATTATATCTGCTCTCTTTAATAATAAAAAGTGAGAAATAGTGGAAAATTTTTTTAATTATTTGAAATAAAAGTATGTAACTAGAGGCTAATTTAAAATTTTTATGAAAAGAGATAAAGATGAAAAATGAGAAATCACAATTTGAGATGAAATATTGAGCCAATGGGTATATTAAAGTGACCCCCCTAGACACGCATCGTTAGAGCTCAAAGGAACTATCCTTTGAGGAAGATTTCTATAAGGATATACATATATAGTATACATATTATATATATATATATATATATATATATATATATATATATATATATATATATATATATATATATATATATATATAACTACACATATTAACTAAATTAATTAATTAGTATTATTATTATTATTATTATTATTATTATTATTATTATTATATAAAATATTTACGTCCCTTGGCAATTTTCAACATTAATAAGACAAACAAAAAGGATTAATAAACTGATGATTTTCGTCCTTTTTCTTCGTTTTATATACTTTTTGGGTAGTAATTATTATTTCTAATTAATTATTAAAAAATTTAATTAATTATCAATTACTATTAAATAATTAATAATTAAAATTTCAACAATATTGTTTCTTTTAATTTTTAAATATTTTATTTAATATATGTACATCCTTTTGTGGAATTCTTCCTTAAATTTAGAAAATTTGATTACTCGCACCTAAGAAAATGCGCACATTTTCAGATTCATCTTTATTATTGTAGGGGTTATTTGTCGAAAAATTATCTAAATCACCTAAAAAAAATATTTTTTAGGTGATAATTAATATTAACTTTGAAATATCGTTAGATATTAAATATTTTAATATTTATAACTTTTATGTAAACTTATAAAAATAAATTTCTCAAATATCCCTATAAAAGATGCTTGAATGTATTCTTTCTTCTCGCGTATTCAAATAGAAACGAAATTGATTTTTATGCGCTCTTTTTTTTTGTCTTTTGTAGTTTCACATATAAAAAGCAGAAAAATATTTTTTTCGCACATGTACGTGTATGTATAATATATTTTGCAAAAGACCATAATTCTTGACAACTGAGAAGTTTTAGTGAAGAAAAAAAAATTCTTCTGTTGAGACTGCGATTTTGTGTCGCAATTTTAACGAGACAAGTTTCTTGTTATTTATCAAAAAAATACTTTCATATTCTTTCCGCTAATAAACCGATTTACTCATTTGTGAAAAAAGTATCTTTTTCCTGTGCATTTTACTGGAAAACTTTTTATGTATAAAAATACTTTTGTGCATTAATAGAAAAAATTTATTTTCGTACAGTAGAAAATTTTTTTTATTAATGAAACAATTATCTCTGCTATTTAATTTTTGATATTAAATGAAACTACTTTTAATTTTTTATTTATTTAGTGATGTTTTATGTGCTATATATATATATATATATAATTTTGAAACTGATGTCTGAATTAAGCGAAGCAGAATGAAGATAATTAAAATTATGCATTTCAACGATTCTCGGTAGAATAGATACAATTTAATTAAAAAATTTTAAAAAAGATTTATTTAAATATTATTATAAAATTATAATTATTATCTGACAACAAAGGAATTAAATTTTAAATCAAATGGAAAGATAATTTTTTTTTACTGGAGATGGAAAATATGTGGTATTACTCTGAAAGATATTTTTAATTCTATATGTTCTCCAACATCTTTGTCGAAGAAATTTTAAAACTAAACAGGAGTAAGGAAATTTGAATTTTTCGTAAGAAAATTTGAAGAAATTATCCTTTAAATTTTTTTGATAATCTTTGCTTTGTAATCTAGGTGACTTTTTTCCTTGAAAGTTTTATTAATTTTACAAAATTTCAAAGTTTGATGAAACTTGAGTTATTTCTCAAGTTATCCCAAAAGCAGGTAACAAGAAATTATCTCTTGTTTATAATAATCTGATAAATTAATTATATCCACAAGAAAGCCTGGAAATTTAATTAAAAGTACAACCATTGAACATCTTTGAAATATTATTATCAATTAATATTTTTCGCTTTCGGGTCGTTCAATCGTTTTTGGAAAATAATTTAGCTTTCTATTTGTCTTTAAAGGTTTTTTTAGTGATTAAAATCACTATTTTTTGTTCTTGTTGAGCCAATAAAAAATACGAAATTTGACTGAATTACTCAATCTTAAGAAATTCCTGTCAGATCTTCTAATTTTTATAGGTAAAAATCCCTAGGGTTCTTGCTTGTGCTATAGAAACTTTGCTGATTTTTTTCTTGTTCTTGCAAGAGTCTTATTCGCTTCCTCAAACTTAGCACCGGAAGTCTTTGATAACTCCACTTTCTGCTTCCAGTTTCTTGTGAACTATTTCCATTACTTTATGAAATTCTTTCTCCTGAGTAAAGCATAAGTCGCTCATCTCAATTTTTCATCATCCAACTGCTTTTTGTCTGTATTTTAAATTTGCTAATATTTCTCACTCGGGAGTCGCTGTTTACGAATCTGAACTTAGTTTCTCAAAATTCAAAATGGCGGATCCAATATGGCGCACAGTTTGGAGGTCACAATTTTCATTCAAATTAAACAAAAATTTTTTTCTAAATCTTCGTTACTAAATTCTCTATCGATTACTCGATGCCGATTTTTTAATTTTTGTTTATTTACATTTATTTGTTTATAACAAAGTATTAAAAAATCGATATGTGCAGACGAATTTTTAAAAAACTGATCCCATTTGCCTGAAAGATGCTAATTGGGGGTTTTTGGAGGCGCTGATTACGAATCTAAACTCAGTTTTTCAAAAATCAAAATGGCGGATCCAATATGTCGGACAAAATTCTAAAAATCAACGGATTTTGGTATAAATTGATATCAAGTGATTTTTGAAGTCGATGATTACGAATTTGAACAAAGGTCGAATTTATTAGACAACATCCACGTGGTCCTCACTGGAATTATACATAAATAGTGAAATTATTTTCATCTAGAGAAAAGTTTTTACTTTTAATAATTTATGATTCTATAAAGAAACTTATATATGATTTAGATAAAAATATAATCTTATTTCCTGTTTTGAACTTCTGTCATCATGTTATTTTATTTGTTATTATTTTTCATGTTAATGCTACCCTTTATTAAGTTGTGTGTTTTTGTCAAAGAAATACAGATCGCGTGACTTTAACCACGTGACACACTCACCATATAGTCTTGACACAGACATAGAAAATAAGACCTTCGCCTCAATTCAAGGGGTATTTTCAATATCGATTATTTTCCCACGTGCTAATACTATACCATCTATAGTTATACTTTTGATCCCCCTCATAAACTACAACAAGTGAAACATGCCATAAAGTATACAATTATAATAAATGACTTTTAATTTTCATTTCACAGTGTTATTTCAATCGATATTGTAATCTACATTCCCTTCAAGAGCATCAATTTTTTGCTTAGTTTTTAATTTCCAATTTATGCCTATAGCAAAAGAAATTTCTGCTAAATTTAGGTTATTCAAAAGTATCGCTTTATATACAGAGTGGAGATTGATAAATATTTGAATGGAAAAGTTAAGAAGCAAAAGGTAAAGGAATTTTACGTTGGGCGAAATTATGTTCAAAAGAAAAGAAGGTGGATTTCGTGAAAGGGAACATGTGTCGATGTGTCATCGAGTCACAATATGGGGAAAGAGAGAGAGAGAGAGAGTGAGATAGGAGAGAATGGTCGATATTTTCTCTGGGGTTGAATGGTAATACAAGTACACTTCAGTGGCGAGGATGTGGTTTATGGTCGAATCCAAATCTACTGTTCGATATTATACGTGTCACGTTTCCAACTACTGATTAAGCAATATTTGTCGTATACCCACATAACATATCAAGGCTTCAGAAATCATAATAAAAATTCCTGTTTTACTTGTCAAAAGGAAAAAGACGTTGCGAGAATATTTATCATCGTATTATTGGAGTCATGTGTAAAGATATATAATGCTACGTAGATCTTTTAGTATCGGAAATTAAATAAACAGAGACATCATAATTCTCCTGCCTTGAGTTGTCGTTCACAGACACTACGTTTCATAATCATTTAAAATGAACACATTATTCGTAAGGTTAATCGATCCGGTCGCATGAAATAATCAATTTTGTGTTAAGACCATTACTAGGGAGAATCTGCAAATTTACAGAAGGGCACGTAAATCACGTAGTTAAGCACAAATTACGTTTAGCTTAACATGTCACCTTCTGGACACCAAATAAAACCCAACACACAGGATGCAGCAGAGTATGTCGTATACAGTCGTCGGCTAATCGTCGTCCCTTAATATTTTAGAGCCTGTGCCATGTGAATTTTAAAATAATAAAAGTTTCTGCTAAACTTCGTGCAACATCTGACGCTTTCAACATAAACAAAATTTTAGAAATTTAAATCAAATAAATTTCGCCATTAGGCGCCAATTAATAAACTAATTCAAGTACAACAATTTCCACAACAAGAACACCTACGAGACTACGTCATAATTGATGATCACGGTTTGGGAACAATTCCAACAGAAATATTAATCAGATTCTTCTTCGCCATAAAGTCTTGAGGTGCTTCTCGAGCTGATAGGAAACAATATTAAATCTTTAAATACTGTACCTATCCAGTAGGGGTGCTCCTCTGTAACTGATAGGAATATTCCACGTCGAAGAGTATTTCTGAAAAGATAAATTATTCCTAGTATACCTCATGAGGCATAAATAATAGAAATCCTTCTCCTCTCGTAGTCGTAAATAACAGTATTTAAGGTTCCTAAGTCAATGATGCTCTGACAATTTTCCAGTGGGCTGTAGACGGTGTCCTTCCTGTCCTCTTAAGTCGAATTTTACGATAAGCGGTAACTACCAAGCGGATGGCCTATTCAATGGACTACAACAGGTGGTCCAGTAAAGAAACTCTATCTCCTGGATCACCAAAAAAAAATTTGAAATATTAAAAAAAAGTAATAGGTAGACAGTCATACAGTAGATTATTTCAATCTTGTGATTAGTATTTTGATATACGATTCGTAGATTTGGACTTTAAATCTTTTTTGTTGAATTCATTGAACGTACGGAACTCACTACTTTTGCTCCCATCTACTAAAATCTACTATTTACTACTTTTTTTACGTTATGCTACTATTTGGGTACTTTTTATTAGATATTAGCCACTAAAAGCTATACTATTTCTGTTCTTTTTTTTGAGAATTTTCACTACTTTAAATTCGCTTATATACTAGAAATCAAAAAACTATTCTAAAAAATTATAATCAAATTCTTTAAAACGATTCAATTATTTTCAAAAAATATTCGAAATTTAATTATTTTCAAAAAATATTCGAAATTCAATTATTTTCAATATCTAGTACCTATTTTCATAAAATTTCGCAAAAGAATTCAATTATTAAAAAAAATTTTCATAATTTTTATTATATTTCGAAAAAATTAATTTAATAAAACAATGTTTATAAAATTCTTATGAAGAATTCAATTATTTTTAAAAATAACAAAATTTTTCGCAATAATTCAATTATTTTCATAAATAATAAAATTCTTCTCAGGAATTCAATTATTTTTGAAAATTTTAATAAAATTCTTTGCGCAACTATTCAATTATTTTCATAAATAATAAAATTCATCGCAAGTTTACAATTATATTTAATATAATTATTTTTTATTCTTTTAGATTTTAATAAAATTCTTCCCAAGAATTCAATTATTTATATAAATAATTCTTCGAAAGAATTCAATTATTAAAGATAAATAACAAAATTATTCCCGAAAATTCAATTATTTTGAGGCATTTTAATAAAATTCTTTTGCAAAATTCAATTATTTTTCGTAAATAACAATATTTCTCACAAGAATTCAATTATTTTTAAAAATATTTCAAATTAATTAATCGAAAAATTCAATTATTCTCACAAATAAAATTTTCCACAAGAATTCAATTATTTAATATAAAAATTTTCCAAAAGAATTCAATTATTTAATATAAAATTTTCATAATATTTACTATATTTCGAAAAAATTAATTTTTTAAAACAATGTTTTTAAAATTCTTATGAAAAATTCTATTATTTTCAGAAAAAACAAAATTTTTTACAGACATTCAATTCTTTTTAAACATTTTAATAAAATCTTTCGCAATAATTCAATTATTTTCATAAATAATAAAATTCTTCTCAGGAATTCAATTATTTTTAAAAATTTTTAATAAAATTCTTTTCAATTATTCAATTATTTTCATAAATAATAAAATTCATCGCAGGATTATAATTATTTTTAATACAATATAACAGGAATTGTATTAAATTAAATTCTTAAAAATTTAATTTCAATTTCTCGAAAAAATCAATTATTTAAAAGAATGTTTTTTTTTTAAATTCTTTGGAAGAATTCAATCACTTACAAAAATTTTAGAATATTTTGCAGTAATTCAATTATTTTTAAATATTTTAATAAAATTGTTTGAAAGAAATCAATTATTTTAAAAGCAATTTTTTTAATTAAATTTTTTAAAAATAATTCAATTATTCTTGTAGATTTTAATAAAATTTTTACAAAGAATACAATTTTTTACATAAATAATTCTTTGAAAGAATTCAAATATTAAAAAGATAAATAAAATTATTCCCGAAAATTCAATTATTTTGAGGCATTTTATTAAAATTCTTTGAAAAATTCAATTATTTTCATTAATAACAATATTCATCATAAGAATTTAATCATTTTTTAAACTATTTTAAATTTATTATTCGAAAAACTCAATTATTCTCACAAATAAAGGTTTCCACAAGAATTCAAGTATTTAAAATAAAATTTTTAGAATATTTATTATATTTCGAAAAAATTAATTATTTAAAACAATGTTTATAAAATTCTTATGAAGTATTCAATTATTTTCAAAAATAATAAAATTTTTCACAGAAATTCAATTCTATTTAAACATTTTAATAAAATTTTTCGCAATAATTCAATTATTTTCATAAATAATAAAATTCTTCTCAGGAATTCAATTATTTTTGACAATTTTAATAAAATTCTTTGCACAACTATTCAATTATTTTCATAAGTAATAAAATTCATCGCAGGATTACAATTATATTTAATCCAATTTTACAGGGATTTTGTTTATTAAATTCTTAAGAATTTAATTTAATTTCTCTGGAAGAATTCAATCACTTACAAAATTATTAGAATGTTTTACAAAAATTCAATTATTTTTAAGTATTTTAATAAAATTGTATGAAAGAAATCAATTATTTTCAATACAATTCTTTTAATTAAATTTTTTTGAAATAATTCAATTATTCTTGTAGATTTTAATAAAATTCTTCCCAAGAATTTAATTATTTACATAAATAATTCTTCGAAAGAATTCAATTATTAAAAAGATGAACAAAATTATTCCCGATAATTCAATTATTTTGAGGCATTTTAATAAAATTCTTTGCAAACTTAAATTATTTTCGTAAATAACAATATTTATCACAGGAATTCAATTATTTTTAAAAGTAATAAATTTCTTTTTGCAAATTCAATTTTTTAAAAAAATTATAATAAAATCGTTCGCAAAAATTCAATTATTGTCTAAAATTTTAATTGAATTCTTTGTAAAATATAATTATTTTTAAAAACTTTTCGCAAATCAATGATTTTCAATATCTACTATTTTCATAAAATTCCCAAACAGAATTCAATTATTTAAAAGAAATTTCTAAAAATCTTTGTCAAAATTCAATTCTTTTTATGGATATGAAAAATTTCTCAAGAATTCAATTATTTAAATTAGAATTTGCATAAAATTAGTCGAAAGAAATCAATTATTTAAAAAATTTTGTAAAATTATTCTCAAAAATAAAATTATTTTTATAAAAATTTAAATTCTTTCATGAATAATAAAATTCGTTGCATGAATTCACTTTAATAGTAGAATAAGAAGGATGTAAATAATTTTTGATGAAAATTAGGAAATAGTCAGGAAAATAAAATATATGGAATTGAAGTTTTGTCAGTTTTGTGAAGTGTCCAAAACTAGTTTTTTTGGTCGTCAAGTTTAATTTTTCAATATATACTTTTTTAGTTCTTCTTCTTCTTCTTCTTCTTCTTCTTCTTCTTCTTCTTCTTCTTCTTCTTCTTCTTCTTAGTTTGAAAGCTAGTCTTTGCTACTTTTTTAAAATTAATTAACGAGTGTGAAGTCTGTTATTTTCTTTCCTTGCTTCTTAGAACGCAGTCATATTTATTGTCTAAGCTCTCTTTTCTATAAAAGAATTTTTGTCCAACTACTATTCACAAATATTTATGTTACCAGAATTTTGAATGGTACAGTTAATCCGGAAACATTCTGTAAATATTGTCATCAAGAGTATGAAAGTTTGCATCACTTAATTGTTGATTCTCCGGATTTGATGTGTAAGACTGTGTATTTTACCAATAAAAAGAAAAATGTTCCAATTTGTAATCCTCTAGGTAAAAATACCTTATTTTCTCTAAGGCGACTAAATTTCATTTGACGAACACGAACCATAAGGGATCCTTTATGATCATTTCATGAACAGAACCCTAAAAAGATTACAGGAGACAGAAAAAAAATAAACAAAAAAAAAAGATTGCGAAGGGAGAGAATAAATATATTTTCACTTTCAGAATTAATGGAAATAGAAAAGTCTGATATTTTCAAGACAGATTGGAGTGTATTTAAAAATTTATTCCCCCTCAAACATAATGTCGATTGATGAATCGTTTTTAACAGAATCAAATGAATGTAATTGAATTTCTAGAATTAACTAATTAATAGAATCTCTAAAATCGATTTTTACAAAAATAATCATTTCTTCAAGGAATGAAATTCAAATTGTTTTGCAAAAAAATTTCTTCAGCATGTAGAAAAAAAAATTGATATGGTAAAAAATACAGTTTAGAAAAGTTGCAAATTTTCACTAAACCTCTAGAGGATTACCACATCAATAGTGACGAAAGTTTTTTTTCTTTCTTCTTTCTTGAAGAGCGGTGGAAGTAAATAAAACATTCGATTATCCGGAATTGTCGAGGAGCTCAAGTTTCTCAAAAGGAAGAGTCACAACACAGTTCACCAATAACATTAAAACTTGTCTAGACAATGAAAAGTTAGACAAGTTATAGTTGCACATTCAAGTAGACTGTTTGTTGTGAAGTTTACTCATGAAGCAATTGTCGGACATAAAGCGTCAAATACTATTATATATCTTCTTGGTTTTAAGGTCTTTTATATTCAAAAAGTATTTTATAACTCGTCATTTAACAAAAATGAAAATTAAACAATCAAAGTGCAATGAAAATTTATTAATTACTTAAAGACACAATTACACAAGTTCACAAAACAAAAACCAATGAGGGGTTCCTTTCACTAAACCTGGTGCGTTATATGTTTGTGGGGTCGTTGATTACGAACTTGAAGTCACATTTTTAAAATTCAATATGGCGGATCCAATATGGCGGCGAGTTTTTAAAAAATTCTTTAATTTCTACAGAACTGTGTATCTAGGGGTTTTTGGGGTCGCTGATTACGAACTTGATGTCAGATTTTGAAAATCCAATATGGCGAATCCAATATGGCGGATCCAATATGGTGGTCGAGTTTTTGAAAAATTCTTCAATTTCCAGCAAACTGGGTTTCTAGGGGTTTTTGGGGTCGCTGATTACAAATTTGAAGTCAGATTTTTAAATTAAAAATATCCTTTAATATTTATAAAATTCTGTCCGCCAAGTGAGATCTGTCAAGTGTTTTTGGGGTTAGAAAAAAAATCACAACCTAATGGAGCAAAACGGAGCTTAGGATTATGTTCAGCGACCCTAAAAAATATAATTCAACAGGTTTTGTTAGAAGGAACCCCTCATTAATTTTTTTATGGACCTGTGTTTATGATTCAAAGAAATTACTTATTATACTCTTTACAAAAGTTTAGAAAAATTTGATGTTAATTGTAATTTTTCTAAAATTTTTATTTTAATAATTTAGTACTAGAATCAAACTTTAGAAAAAGGAGAAATAAATCTTTTTTCTCATTGACAAAATTTTGTAAGTGATTAAAAAAATTTACAAGTTTCACAAATTTTTTCTAAACTTTTTTGTCAGTTCTCCAAAAAAAAAACAGAATTTCTCATAGAGTTAAAATAAATGTTTGCATAAAAAGTATAAAAGCCAAAGAGAATATATATGTAAAAAACATAAAAAAAAATTTTTTTGTTAAAGCTTTTCAAAACTGTTTGTCAATAGAAAAAAAAATTTAAAAATATTTGAAAACTGTGTACATACAGCGGAAAAAATTTTTTTAATCCAGCTCTTGTATAAGGTGAACGAAATCAATAAATAAAAAACCATATTTTCTATCTTAAGGGGGAAAGAAAAGTTATGAAAATTTATAGCGAGGGTTGGGCAACACTAGATCCATGTTTCATAAATCTTATCAGGGGTTTGGCAGAGTGACAGCTAATTTAATATTTATATTTATTATATCAATTTCAACTTAGATTTTTTTCCGGATTTATTCATTTATTTAAGGAGAAATTTGCAAATGAAAAAAAGTTTGTTTTTGAAAAGTAAAATTACATGTTTACTATAATCAAAATTTTTCTTACAAAACATTTTTAATCATTTTTAATCATTGTTTCTGAAAACTAGAAAATTTTAATATCATAATTATTAATTTAAATCTTATAATTCTGCATAACTTGATAATCCCTGGAGAATCCCCTTTAAAGAATTTCTCTCCTCATGTGGTCAGAAAAGCTCTTCAAATATGAAGAGGTTCATTAAAGGAATTATGTCTAATCGTTGAACTTTTTTTTTTCTTAAGCATTTAAATTCAATTTAACTTTAATTCCCTATAATACACAATAAGCTTAAATTAAATACACTAACGAACTTATGCTTCAGTTAATTCCTTCTTTTTAATAATTATTATTTTTTTAAAAACCAGAATCAATTTTCATATTTTTAATTTATATTAATTACATTTTTGTTAAGTAAATGTTTGTTATACTAACTTAAATGGAAAAATGATTAAATCCCATTAAAGTTAATAATAAAATTTAAGGATAAAATTAAAAAAACATTGCACAATTATACTTGATAAAAAAATTAAATTTTCAAATTAAGTTCCAAGAATAATTTCTCTTGCAATTCATAATATTTATACTCTTATTCATTTTTCTGTTATTGTTTTTCCTCCTTTAAAATAAACTGAAACTCTAGTTACTTAGTTAAACTGACAACGTTATTTCAACTCTTGGAATACTTGGAGATTAATAACGTAATGCATTTTATAATTAAATTGAAATTCGTGCATTACTTTTTAGTCCAATAATGTAAAATTATTATTATTAATTTAATTAAAGATAAATTAAAGTGTACAGGAAAAATTCAATACTAAACTAATCAATATTTTTTAAATACAATTGATTTTCGCAAGAATAAAACAAAACATCGAAAATTAATTCATATTCCAAAATAAAAGAGCGCATAAAAATTATTCTACGAGAAGAAAGAATCATTTCTGAAAAAAATAGAAATTTTAAATGTCAGTTGCCTAGTTGGAGTATTTCAGCATTGGTCTTTGCTTTCTTTGAAAGAAAATCGTCTTTTAGAAAATATTTCACCAAAAAAAGCACTGGGAAATTAATGTGGAATATTAATTTCCCTTGGAGTTTTTTTTCATCAGTTTGGCATTTTCTTTCTTAATATAGAAAAATATTTTCGATAAGACGATTTTATGGAAAAATGAAACACTTGCACGCAAGGAAAATTTAAACGCTTTGTAAAATACACGCTTTTGAAATGATTTTTCGAGAACACAAATATTATGGATTTTGATTCGAATTTTTAATTTTTATAATACATCAGCTTATGTACTCCCTTTCTCTTCCTATCATGATTTTGAATAACAACAACTAATCCACTACTGAAACTCTCCCTTTTTCTATTTATTAATTCCCCCTTCATTTCCATTAACATTCTTCCATGCCAACTTATTTCTTTCCACACAGGAAGCATCACAAATTTAATGTCAGATTTCCAAACAGCGATTAACAGGTTTCAAGTAAATTTAAAAAATTTTTAAAACCTTTCTTAATTATTATCAGATTGCAGTTGTTTTAATTTCTAAAATCGGATGATAAATTTCTAATCAGCGGCCATAAAAACCCTCGAATAACGATTTTCAAGCAAATCTGTTATATTTTTGTAAATTTGTCTACCATATTAGATTCGCCATTTTGAATTTTTAAAATCTGATGATAAATTTTTAATCATCGACCCCAAAAAGCCCCGAGTAATAAGATTTAAGCAAATCCATTAGTTTTTTAATATTTTCTTCTGCCATATTGGTTCCGCCATTTTGAATTCCTAAAATCTGACTTTCAATTCGTAAACAGCAACCCCAAAAACCCTCCAGTAACATATTTCAATCAAATTCTATAGATTTTAAATATTTTTTTGGTCATATTGGATCCGACATTTTTAATTTTTAAAATCTGACTTTTAATTCGTAATCTGTAACCTCAAAAACCCCCGAGTAATAAATTTAAAGCAGATCCGTTACATTTTCAATATTTTTGTCCGCCATATTGGATCCGCCATTTTGAATTCTTAAAATTTGATATCGTTTTTATAATTAGTGATAATTATAAAACATAATTCCTATAACAATGAGCTTCAACCAAGTTTGCCCACTAAACTCTTTATCCTCCCCAAAATTTTCGATTGTAGATAAATATGCATGTTGTCCTATCAGGAGTTTTATTTTTAATGTGAAAATTAGTTCCACCGTAAACGGGGATATTAAGCTACTAAAATCTAATTTATATTTATCAGCTAAGGGGGATCTTGCATTAACACCTTCAACATCATCCTTGAGGGTTCGAAGGTCGACTCTGCTGATAATTACTCTCCACACTTATCCCATGAATCTAGGGGAAACATATATCTGCACTCAAGGAAAATTGAAGATTTATGGATAAGGCTTGAACACTACTTAGAAGTTATTTAGTCTATCAGAGTGTGTTAAAGTTTTCTATCTCTCCCGTTGATGACTCAACATGAGATAATACCATTTGATATCGTCGTCAAAATTTAGGGACGTACCCCTTTGTTAGGAGAATTCTAACAGATTTTGTCACCTCTTCCGGGAGTGATGCTTTATCTCTAAATGTAAAGAAACTTTACCAAACTGCTAGCTGAAGTTCTGACATTGTTAGAACTTAATTCCAGGAGTATTAATCAATACTCAAAAAAATCCACAACTCTGTTAAGTTATAAGAAAGTCGTAATGACGATTTCCACGAGGGTCAGGTAGGCTTAGTGATTAGGATCCATCATGACAGGAATAGATTTCCTAAAGTCATTTCCTAATCACATAGAAGAAACACAAAAATAAGTGTAGTGCTTTTAGTTTCCTTACTACTTTCCCTGATGGGTCGTTCGCTAGATGCTGTAAACCTAGGTCATTGTCTTCTGCAGCTAATTTCTAATCTTCACAGACTTTTGGATAGCAATCCAGGTCACGGATCTCTGGTGTGACCTTTCCATCCATCGTCTGCACCTTACCAAGCTCCCCTACTATCCTTGTCACCTCCTCGGTGAACTTTTCCTTACCACCAGCAAAACTAATTTCTTTAGCTACCTTGACAATCATTGTTGATTTTCGTGGTAGCGTTGATGCGTTGGTTTAGAACGTTTCACCTCCTCCTTCTTTTTCTTTTGTCCAGTCGCCGTTTCAGGACTGCTCAATCTCCTTTCTGAGACGCAATAGCAACGTTCTGAGACGCAAATGCGTTGAACCTGTCTCTTCTGCGTCTTCGGTCATGTCGTGCCTCTTCTGCTTAGATTAAATTAAAGACGTTCGTCTGTCTTTTTCGCTTCATTATGCTTTTCCCTGACCTCCTGAATGAGCGATTTTAGACTTTTCAGTCCCTCCTTAATAGTGACGTTTTTCTGCACCTCGCAGGTCTTTAGCATCTTGCAGACCTCCTCTGCAATGATATCAAAGCATACTACCTACTCTTCTCGCAGTTTCATGCATTTGTCCTTGTTCTCATTGCAGCTTACGATGTCAAGTTAAGATGCGTTGCTGAAGACAGAAATGCAACTGACTTGACTTGTTACACTGCTCGTACTTCCTCCATCTACTCTGTCCAAGATAATTCTTGGTACCACCGAAGCGTTGTTGCCCTTCTATATAGTATTATGACAGCTATTAAGGATTTACCAACAAAAGTGTTTAACAACTTGTCCTTCATGTCGAAAAATATGTCAAGCATCAACAATAAACTTGATGATACGCTGCCTAGGCTAACTACTATGGAAAGTAGAGTTGTTAACTTAAGAGCGTTTTACTGTTGTCGAAGCTGACTTGCTAAATCTAAGGCGAACTGTTCAAAGCTGTTCTACAAAAGTTGATTGAAAGTAACTAATGTAACTAATGATAATTGATAATTCAGTAAGTAATGTCTGTATTAATGAACTTGCTGATCGAACTAAAAGAAAGAACAATCTTGTTTTATTCAATCTTCCTAAAGATATTATTATTTAGAAGATCGGTTGTGACCATAGAGATTAAATCGCAGCCACTAACTCTTGGATAATCTCTTTACGTTCCCTATATAGGTACCCCTCTATCTATTCACGCTTCCTCACAAAGAACATGTATCGAGGTTTCATTATTCTCTTCACACTCACGACATTGAGAATCTTCCTCAATCCCTATGTTATGTCTATGTTTCAATAAGTATTTTAGCCATTCCTTTTGATGATCTGCTATCAGCAAGTGTTTGAATTCCAGGGCCAAGCATTTATCAGAAACACCAATAGGATGCTCAGGCCTAATAAATTGTTCCCTAGCACCTACTTTGGCTAGTCCATCCGCTTTATCCTTTCACACACTTTATCATTTTTCCACACTTCACCAACAAAATTTATTGCCATTAAAAAATATTCCCAATTTCTTTTTTCGTCAAAAACATTTCGAAACAAAACAACAAATTCTCAAATCCTGGAATTACCAGGTCGCGCTTACAACGACAGTCTTCCACAAAGCAAGGACCAATGCTCTAGGCTGACAGAGAAGCGATACAGCGCCGCGGCCGCCTACGCTGCCCTCCAAGGCAGCGAAGACGAGCTCGTCGCTGGTGAATCAGAGGATGTGGCACTGAAAACACCCGGTAGTGAAACTGAGGATACCGATAATGGAACGCCAATGGATGAACCACCGCGGAAGTTCACTTTCCTGCGTAGATTTCGTTCACCCCGATTTAGTGAGACGCATCATAAACGTGTTCCAACACCAATGAGGCGAAAGCATCGTCGACGACGAAATAAGGACGACAACAATGAGAATGGACAGGAGGAAGAGCCACCGAGTCCGGATCAAGTTGGCGTTCCCGATCCCTATTATCCAATTTATCTTCCCATTGATCAAGCCTTTAAGGCAAAATATGTGTTCCATCATAAAAAGGGGAAAACCTTTCAGGAAAGACTTTACGTCTTCCTTGAACATCCGGGCGGTTGGCTGTGCTTCATCTATCACTTCACTGTGTGAGTATATTCTTTTTTTTTCTATATTTAATAAATATAATTTTTAACTAAGAAATGTATTACAGTAAATACCTGGGGGTCGATTCTGTAACTTTTACACTTTCCACTACCACTTTCATTTCTTACTTCCCACTTTTACTTTCCACTTCTAATTTCCCATTTTGTATCTTCCACTAACTCTTTCGCTTCTCACTTTTCACTCCTAATGTCCCACTTACCACTCTGCTTCTCACTTCCCACTTTTATTTCACACGTTTCCCTTCCCACTTTCCATTCAGTAGTAATCGTGAGGTATTAAAATAACACCAGAATGGATTCAAATAATCTGCAACATTTTAATTCCTCTGGGATTAAATTAACGCCAGAAAGGATTAAAATATTCCATTTTGGTACTATTTTTGACTAAGAATGAAATTTTACTTTAAATCAAAAACCAAGTCAACGATTTGACAAAATTCGACAAAATTAGCTTCACCAGGAACAATAGTTAGTTAGTCACTAACTTACTAACTAACCAACTTACTAATTTACTTACTAACTTACTAACTTACTTACTTACATAACTTACATACTAACATACTTAACTTACTTACTTAACTTACTCACTAACTTGCTAACTTACTAACTTACTAACTGACTAACTAAATAACTAATTAAATTACTAACTTACTTGCAACTAACTTAGTAAGGTATTAAATAACTAAAAAAAAGGGTAAAAAAGGTAAAAGGTACTAAATAACATACTATTTAACTTATTAACTTTCTAACTTACTAACTGACTAACAAACTAACTTATTAAATTACTAACTTACTTACAACTAACTTAGTAATGTAGTAAGTAACTAAATGTATAAGTTAATAAGTTATTTCGTAAATAAGTTAACTACTTAGTCAGTAACTAACTTAAGTAAATAAGTTAGTTAGTAAGTTAATTAGTAATTAAGTTTGTAAGTTAGTTAGTAACTAAGTTAAGTAAGTAAGTTAGTTAGTAAGTTAAATAGTAATTAAGTTTGTAAGTTAGTTAGTAACTAAGTTAAGTAAGTAAGTAAGTTAGTAAGTTAATTAGTAAGTAAGTTAGCTTCACCAGGGACAATAGTTGGTTAGTAACTAACTTACTAACTAACAAACTTACTTATTTACTAACTAACTTACTAACTTACTTACTTACTAACTTACTAAATTACTAACTTACTTAAAACTAACTTCGTAAGGTAGTAAGTTACTAAGTTAACTAGTTAGTAACTAAATCAAGTAAGTAAGTTAGTAATTTAGTCTGTAAGTTAATTAGTAATTAAATTTGCAATTTAGTTAAAAAATTAGTAAGTAAGTTAGTTAGTTAGTTAATAATTAAGTTAAGTACGTTAGTTAGTTAATAACTAGGTTAAGTAAGTAAGTTAGTTAGTTAATAACTAAGTTAAGTAAGTTAGTTATTTAATAACTTGTAAGTTAATTAGTAATTAGGTTTGTAAGTTAGTTAGTTAGTAAATTAGTAAGTTAATTAGTAAATTAGTTAGTAAATTAGTCAGTATTTTAGTCAGTAAGTTAGTTAGTACGTTAGTAACTAAGTTAGTAAGTAACTAAGTTAGTAAGTTAGTAAGTAACTAAGTTAGTAAGTTACTAAGTTAATAAGTTAATCAGTTAGTTTCTAACGAAGTTAATTAGTTAGTTAGTAATCGTTGACTTGGTTTTGATTCTAAGTAAAATTTTAGTCGTAGTATAAAATAACACCAAAATGGATTATTTTAATCTTTTTAGTGTTAATTTAATCTGCAACGCTTTTTAATACCTCACAATTTACTGTGAAGAAGTGGAAAGTTAGAAGTGAAAGGGGATAGTAGGAAGTGAAAGTGAAAGTGGATAGTGGGAAGTAGGAGTGCTAACTGGAAAGTGGGAGTGTGAAATGGAAAGTGGGAGGCGAAAGTGAAAGTGGAAAGGTTACAGAATCGACCCCCTGTTTGTAAACACAATGTACAAAGTATTATTAGTAATGAGTTACACTGGAGCGTCAATGGATTGACGTGGACTCGATTGACGCTCCAGTGTAATTTGAAATATTCATTAAAAAAAAAACTTTGACACCATCCGCTAAAATATATCCAGTTCAGAGCACGGATGGTGATGAAAGACCGTAATATAATATAATTTAAGTCTTAAAATTTTGGTGCACCACACTTGTGTTGAGCAATCTGATGATCATTTCGTAATTTTTTTTTTAAATGTAAACAAACTAATTGGAATTCGCTTAACCTTAAAATGCATGTTTCGATTTTAATTGTCTCCCAATTATAGTTGCGAAAAACTAATTTTTCCCTTTCTATGAAGTTTAACCTCCTTTTTATGAAAAATAATGAATTTACTTATTAATAGCAACATCGAATTTTCAGTTACGAATTAACCATAACAATATAATTTTTTTAAACAATAATTAAATACTTAATACTACAAAAAAAATTTATTTTATTCCATTATCGAGAGTAAATAAAAATATACTGAATACATAAATCGATAATCATTTGAGCATGATATTTATTTGACTTTCAACAGAGAAACGTGTGTGGTTTTTGAAAAATAAATATTTGTGTATGACAATATTTGTCGAAATCATAAAGGTTAGAATAAATCCTCTGGGAAAGAGTGAAATAAATCGCTGAAACCGTTGAGGTCAAAGGAGGGGTTTAATTTGTATTCTCCACGATGATGCTAAAAGAAAAGCATTATTGTCTCAAGGTCACGAACATATTGCATAGAAAAATTACATACGTCCAATGTAAATGGAAAGTTATTACTTTGCATAAATATACACATATAGCTCAACGACTTCTTATAAATATTTTTTAAAAAAAGCTTCAACTATTTTTAGGGTCTATTTCTTTTTCCCTTGAAATTCTTTTAATTATTGTTTTAAAAACTTTTCCTTTACTATATATACTCACATTTCATCAACTTTTACTTTACACTTTAATAATACTATATCCACATAGTGAGTAATATTAGAAGCAAATTTATTATTAAATTTAACTAATATTTGATTGAAAACAATTTTAAAAACAATTTTATATTATTTAATTAATTGTTTTCGTTTTATTATTGTACCTTTATTATTGTACAATTCACTTTATAAAAAGGAAATGATATTTTAAGAAATGGAGCGAAAAAAAATGATGTCAACTGAACGATAATTTCATATCGTCGAACATTTTTTCAATAAGGTTTCAAAATTGTAACACTTTCGGGTGGACACTGCCGGAAATAAAACTGCCTCATAAATGGAAGTTTCAGTAAATTGTCATGTCCCTTTACAACGGCCCAGTTCTTTCGAAGAGAAAAAAAATATTTTATTTTAACATTGCTTAATATTTAAATAATTATTTCTTACTTTATTAAAGTATAATCTTTTTTGTACGTTTCTGTGAAGAAAAGTTACTTTTCAAAACCTTTTAATTAATTAGATTAATGTACTTACATTTGGTCTTAAAATTAAATTTAAATCTTAATGATCTTAAAAGTAAATACTTTTATTTCTCAATAACAATATTATTCACAAACTTATTCTTTTATATGGGTAAAAAAACACTAGGGTCAGTTGGGGTAAATAGAAACAAGGGGTAAATCGAAACAGTAGTTATTTCAGTTAAATAAAAATTTTTTTTTAATAATTACGGCCTTAAACCTTGAAGCTGAGATCACCCCCAACAGGTTCTAAGCATTTTCTCATTTTCCGTTTGTCAATTAGTGACAGTATATATACTACTGTTTCGATTTACCCCTTGTTTCTATTTACCCCAACTGTCCCTATCCCGTTTTTTAATATTTTTATAGCTAAAAACTTCAAATTAAAAAAAAAATTAAATTAAACTATTTTTAAAAAATTATTTCTTCAGAATTGCCAGTTAAAAGTATAGAAAATTCAAATTTTCAAATATTTTAATTTGAAACCTTTTCAAAATTATTTAATAATTATTTAAATACAAACATATATAATTTATTGAATAATTGAATGATCTTTAAAATTTAATTCTTATAAAGAATTTTATCAACAAATTTTTGAATAATTGAATTCTTTTGACGAATTTTAATAAAATTTTTAATAATAATTACATTTTTCAAGAAATTCGATTAAAATTGTACTAAAAACAATTAAAATTCTGCGATGAGCTTTATTATTTATGAAAATAATTAAATTCATAAAAAAAATTTATTATTTATGAAATTAATTAAATTATTGCGAAGAAATTTACAAAAAATTTGTTAATAATTGAATTCCTGTGAAATTTTTATTAGTTTATGAAAATAATTAAATGTTTGCGTACAATGTTATTAAATTTTTTTTAAATAATTAAATTTTTTTGGAAAATTTTATTAAAATAGTAGATATTGAAAATCATTTAAATGTGAAAAATTTTTGAAATTTTTGAATTTTGAAAAAAAAAATTTTATTTATAAAGATAATTGTGATTTTGACGAGAAATTTTTTTTAATTTTGAACATAATTGAACGTTGCAAAAAGAATTTTATTACTTTTGAAAATAATTGAATTTCTTCAATCATTTGTAACTTCTCAAAAATTAAATTTTTTAAAATGTTTTGAACTAAAATTTTTCCATAAATCCATTATTTTTAATAAAATTAATTATATATATATATATATATATATATATATATATATATATATATATATATATATATATATATATATATATATATATATATATATATATATATATTTAAAAATATAACTAATTTTAAAAAGAATTTTTATTATTAAAATTTTCAAAAAATCTAAGTTCTTTAACATTTCTAATAAAATTCATTCAAAATTGAAATTTTTTTAAATTTCAAATTGAAACCTTTTGAAGTTCATCTATTTATGAAAATAATTGTAAACGCAACTCATTTAAAATTTAATGAATTTTGTAATATTTAAGTAAAATTATTCATTAAATAATTTCTCAGTAAAAATTTTATGATAGTTGTTCAAGAATAAAGTTATTTAAAAAGAAATTATTGTCAGAAATAGAAAAAATTGAAGATTTTTTATTAGAATTCGTGATGATTTTATAGTTTATATAAGACAAACAAAAAAGACACAAAAATTCAAAATTTTCTTATAAATTCTAAAAATTTAATTTTTTCCAATACTTTTCATAAAACTGTCTGACTTTTCCCTGAATCCCCTGACTCAGAATATATTATTATTGTGGTTATGATAGTAAGAATCTATATTCCAAATCATATTTTATGTTTATGAAAAAAAAGTTGATTTAAAAATTTTTAAATTCTATATTTTTTACAATTGTTAATTTTATTGAAAAAAGTATGTAAGAAGTTAGAATTGTTGCTAGTAAATTTATTAATTCTAAAAAATATTTGCTTTCAAAAATAATGATTTATTAAATAAAAAAGTGTTTAATTCGAAAATCTCCGCCATACGAAGTACACTTTGAAAAATTTTTCTCTTGTGTGTATTTATTTTATCTTTCAATGTACGTCTCTGAATATCTGACGCGACATAGAATTTGTCACTGCAATTCAATTTTTCTATATATGAAAACTGAAAAGCATTCTCGTGAATGTCTGTACACTTGTTGCACAAAAAATACATGCGCATATATAATAGAAGAATGTTAGGGAATTTTTTTTTTTTTTTTTTTTTTGAAAGAAATTTGACGACATCTATGAGGCGACGAGTATATGTACATATAATCTGATAGACAGGTATCGATAAATTGAAGCTCTTGTGCGCATTTCACTCTTATGTATATGTGTATTTACACTTTTCGCATTTATATCATTCAAGTGTCTCATTCATTGACATTTTTCGCTTATTCACTGAAAACAAATTTTTTTCTTTCACCGAAAAGAGAAATGATTGAAACAACTTTTTTTAATAAATAATAAATTAAAAAAAATTTTGTCAAGATTATTTGTTCTGTTTAAGTGTATTAACAAAATCTTCGAATTTTTTGTGATTATAAAGATAAATTTTAATGTTAGGAAATACTATTTTAGAAAGTCGTGTAAAAAACAAATAATCACCTCGGATAATAATAATAATAATTATTTTAGAAAAAAAGAACCGAGTCTTAAATTTCGACATGGGGTTTAATTATCTTAACCTCATTAGAGATTGTACAAAAAAGAGTTAGAAGATAAATAATAGCATCATGGGCTGATCTTTTGACGTTGAAGCTTTGAACGTTAATTACTTTAAATGTAAAGCTTTGGATAAAAGCATTAATTAACAAAGCGTCACATTTAATTTCGCTAGGCAACATTCACTCTTTTATACAAAGAATAAACTTGGAATCTCTATATTTTCTTTATATACAAACCCTCATCACATTTGTTTAATATTCGTTTCTTATCCTCGACATTCATTTTTCATTTATGAAAAGAAGAACGTCTCTTCCTATTAAAAAAAAAAAATTAATGACAGGTATGAAAAAATATTTTTCTAATCCCCTATTTATTATTATTTTTCTCATAATTAATTATTCACCAAAACTATTTTTATCTTCTTTTTATTTTCTTTTCCCCTTTGTTTATTTTTATTGTAATTTTTCCAATTCACCTCCATTCTGAAAATCATTCTCTCTTTTTCTGAATCGATACAATAGCTTTTCATTCAAATAAACTGACACTTATGTCATTGGACGTTATCATTCTTGTCTCTAAAATGTATTTTTCATTTAAACGTGTGTGAAACAAAAATAAAGTTTATCTTTTTGAGGGAAACAAACATTTTAAACCTTAGTTTTATTTAAATTATAAATTGAATTAATAATAGGATTAAATGGCAACAATTCGCGCGCGGCTGACTTCTCACACAGTTTTTTAAATAAAATTAACAAGTTTAAAAATAATAGAACGTAAAAATTATTAATTCAAATTTTTTTTTTAATAAAATATAAATTGGAATATAGTTTTAATATTATTATAACTATATAGGTAATAATCATATATTCTGACAATTGGAATTCAGGGAAAAGTCAAGAATTTTAATTGAAAGTACTGAAAAAATTTAATTTTTACAATTAATAAGAAAATTCTGAATTTTTGTTTCTTTTTTGTTTGACTCATAAACTATAAAATTACCACGAATTCTAATAAAAAAAACTTCAATTTTTTCTATTTCTGACAATAATTTTTTTTTAATAACTTAAATCTTGAACAACTATCATAAAATAAATAAATTATTTAATGAATATTAAATATTTCAAAATTAATTCAATTTTAAAAAATTTGCGTTTACAATTTTCATAAATAAATAAACTTCAAACGGTTTTCAATTTAAAATATAATAAAATTTCAATGTTGAATGAATTTAATTAGAAATTTTAATGAACTAAAATTTTTGAAAAATTTTATTAATTCAAAATCTTCTAAAATTAGTTAATTTCTTAGATATATATATATAATTAATTATTGAAAATAATGGATTTATAGAAGAAATTCAGTTAAAAACACTAAAAAAATTGAATTTTGAAGAAGTTCAAATAACTGCAGAAATTTAATTATTTTCAAAAGTAATAAAATTCTTATCACAAAATTCATATTATGTTCAAAATTTACAAAAATATTTCGACAAAATCCCAATTATTATCTTTATAAATAAAAAAATTCTTCAAAATTCAATTATTTTCAAAAATTTTAAAAAAATTCTGGTCAAAATTTCAATTATTTTCAAAAATTTTCCTGATTTCAATGATTTTCAATATCTTCTATTTTAATAAAATTACCCAAAAGAATCTAATTATTTAAAAACAATTTTAATAAGATTGTACGCAAACATTTAATTATTTTCATAAATAATAAAGCTCATCACAGAATTTTAATTATTTTTAGTACAATTTTAATCGAATTCCTCGAAAAATGTAATTTCTATTTAAAATTTGATTAAAATTTGTCAAAAGAATTCAATTATTTAAAAATTTGTTGATAAAATTCTTTATAAGAATTAAATTTTAAAAAACATTCAATTATTCAAGAAATTATATATGTTTCTATTCAAATAATTAAATAATTTTAAAAAGGTTTCAAATTAAAATATTTGAAAAGTCGAATTATCTATACTATTAACCGGCAATTCTGAAGAAATAATTTTTTTTGAATAGTTTAATTTAATTTTTTTTTAAATTTGAAGTTTTTATATTCTAATATATATTTAATTTGAAGAATTTATGAATAATTGAAATTTCGTAAAATTGAATTTTAAATAAATGTATTTGGAAATTCTCAAAGAACTTTTTCAAAAATTATTAAAAATAGTTCATTTTAAGAAGAATTTTAGTTAAAAATTCTAGAAAATAATAATTGAATTGAAATGATGAAAATATAATTTTTCAGAAGTTACATTATCAATATTCTTAATATAAAATAATGATAATACTTTTATAAGTTGTTTAATTTCAAAAAGGTTCGAATTTGAAATTTTTGAAAATCTTAATTCCTGTAGAAAATTTTAATAAAATTACCCAAAAGAGTTTAATTATTTAAAAACAATTTTAATAAGATTGTACGCAAACATTTAATTATTTTCATAAATAATAAAAATTTCACAGAAATTCAAAATTTAAAAAATTTTTTATTAGTTTCTTCTCGATAATTCAATTAATTTCATAAAGAATAAAACTCGAATCGCAGATTTTCAATTGTTTTTAGTACAATTTTAATAAAATTCCTTGCAAAATGTAACTTTTCTAAAAATGTCATTAAAATTCGTTAATAGAATTCAATTATTTAAAAATTTGTTAATAAAATTCTTTTTAAGAATTAAATTTTAAAAAATATTCAATTATTCAATAAATAATTTACTTTTGTATTTAAATAATTGAATTCTCCTAGAATTTTCTAACAAAAATTGATTTGAAAATGAATTTTAGTTTAAATTTTAGATAATAGAATATGAAAATAATTTTGAAGAAGTTACAGTAACAATATTCTTATAATGTAAAATAATTATTTTAACACTCGATCAAAAAAGTTTGAATTTGAAAGTTTTGAAAATTTTAATTCCTATGGAAAAATAATATAATAAGTAAATATTTAAATAAGAAATTATTGTTTTCGAATAATTTTACAACCCAAAGATATTTGTAAATAAATTTGACAGAACATTATTTTCAATAAAATTTTTTTCCTTATTTTCTAAAAATTTACAAATATTTAGTTCCATTTTCAATTAAATTTTCTAATTGACAAATATAATTTATAAACATTTTTTTTCATTATTTTTAAAAAACATTGAACTTTATTAAAACAGTTGAAACTAAGAAATAGAATTGATGCAAATTATTTCCTTATGCAAATTGAGAATTTTCTAGAAGAATATTAAGAAACGGGAATATCTGTTTTTTTCCCCAAAAGAAAAAAATGTGTTTGAAAACAATATTGTTATTGAGAAATAAAAATTATGCATAAAATTGATATATTTCCTACTTCTTAATAAAAATTTTTTAACAATTAACAATTTTCTAGTATTTTTTATAAATAAAAAGAAGAATAATTTGCATCATAATTTAAATCAGTCAAACTAAATTTGTTATATAGAAAAAAGCATATAACAAACGAAATGAGTATATTTTTTATTTGTTAATCATAATTTTAAAAGAAAATTTTAATTTGTAATATTATTTTATTATAAAATATAAATCATGAAAAAATACCTGCATATTTTTAATTTGTCAAGCAATATTTTTTAAAGAAAAAAAAACAAAGCATATGCAGAAACTAACTTTAAACTGCGGTCAGAATTAATGAAAGAATACGGAGATTAATATAGTTAATAATTAATTATAGATAAGATAATTTTCCCAATCTGGTTACTGCGCCAATTTGTGAAGGGCGAATTTCTGATTGATCCGATTTGTATGTAAGAAGGTACATTAATGACGGTAAAACATAATATTTTACTTAATAACATGTTTAATTAATAGTTATTAAATAGTTACAATCTTTATAGACATTATTGACTTGATTTATTTCTTTCCTACGAAATTACAGTCAGGTTCTATCATTAACCCAAATGGTATAAATTTTTTATTACGTACAATAAAATGAAAATCAATTTTAAATCTAGGACTGAGATTTCCATCCAACTATATTAGTATTCATCATTCTAGAATCAATTAACGCAAATTGGGAAATAATTTTCGTTTCTGAATTAAACATAAATAATAATTATCGTTACTGATTTTACAAAGTGTGATGAAACTGAAAGTGAATCGATATATTCATTAGTGACGTAATTTTTAATGGCTTCAACAAAGTTATATGAAGCTTTCAATAATACTGAATATTTGCTTTTACAACATGTAAAACATTCATGGCTTCGTAAAAAAAGTTTCGCGGTATTAAATTTTTAGAAAAATAGTAAAAAAAATAAAAAATAAAACTATTAATTCCCGTGTGGAAAAATATTGTGGCAGTCTAGAGTCCAATGATTTCCCGATTAGCAATCATCAAGTCCGTCTAATTCTAGACGGTCCATCAAGTCCCGAATCAGTGACTTAACAGATGGGCTTATTAGAAAAAATCTAAGTCAAATATGTCCGCCTAATACTTTTTGTTCTTCAATTTCAATATCAAATAATCATGATATCAGAATACAGAATTTTTTGTCAAATCCTAATATTGGAAAATTGATTAAAAATTTTTTAATTTCCTTTTATATTTTTCTACCAACTTCTGTATGAAATCTACGTCAAATATTTAAAATGAATATATATTTATATACATAAAAATTTTATCAACTTTTTACATTTTTCAATTTTCTTTTCATTAATTGGAATATAGATTTATGAAATACTAGCTGTCGTACCCGTCTTCGACGGGTTTTAGTTTCTTCAAATACATTAAATAGTGTGTCTACCAGTCTCGAAAAATGGGATATAGCGGAGAATTTAATTTGACCGGAAAAAATAATAATTAGCTACCATTAACTATTTCATTAGATAAGTATTACTATTTTAAATCAGTGATTGACTTTTTATCATCAAATAATTTATTTTTAACCCCTTAACTGCCGGCTGGGAAACACTAAATGTGCCCAGAATGCCAAAAATAAAAAATCGTCCAATTTGTCTGAAACTTGTTACTCAGGGGTTTTCGGGGTCGCTGATTACGAATCTGATGTTGGTATTTCAAAATTCAAAATGGCGGATCCAATATGGCGGACAACTTTTTAAAAATTAATTCAAATTACCTGAAATTTTTTTTTAAATTTTGTTTTTATCATAAAAGCAGAACAAATTTAACAAATGCCGGTTTCATAGAACAGCTATAAAGAAAGTGCAAAAATTGAAATTCCATTGAAATATCCAAACGCATTTCACCTTTCCAACAAGTTCATGGGTGAAGTGTATCTCCACGGTATGCCATATTGGATCCGCAATTTTGAATTTTGAAAAACTGACATCGGATTCGTCATCATCGACCCCGAAAACCCCCGAATGATAATTTTCGAGCGAATCCAAAATTTTTTTAAAAAATGTCTGCCATATTGGATCCGCCATTTTGGATTTTGAAAAATCATCATCATATTCGTAATCAGCGACACCGACAAACCCCGAGTAACAAATTTCAGGTAAATTGGATCAATTTTTTAAAAAGTCATCCGCCATATTGGATCCGCCATTTTGAATTTTGAAAAACCGACAGCATATTCGTAATCAGCGACCTCGAAAACCCCCGAGTAACAAATTTCAGGTAAATTTGATCAATTTTTAAAAAAGTCATCCTCCATATTGGATCCGCCATTTTGAATTTTGAAAAACTGACATCATATTCGTAATCAGCGACCCCGAACACCCCTGAGTAATAGATTTCAGGCGATTTTAGACATTTTTAAAATAAAAATGAATTATATTATCCATGGCAAAGATTTTGAAAAATGTGCTAAAAGTGTTGTTTTTAAAAATTTATAACATTTTTATAATTCATTGAATTTAAAAACAGAAACGTGCGTCGCATTTTGCATAGCGTTCACTTTTTAGAAATAATTTTATTTTTAATTTTCAGCCATTTTTGACTTTTTCGAGGACTTTTTTACATCAATTTTTATCATGGAAAAGATTGTCAGTTTTCCGGCAGTCAGAGCAAAGTCCGAAATGGCAAAGATTTTTGCCATCGGCAGTCAAGGGGTTATTTAATTAAAATGCAGAGAACAATGTTTGTCAATTATTTGTAGAAATTTAATTATTGTATTATAAGTTAATCCAAAATTTCCACAAGTTTTTGGAGTTACAGTGAAGTCAAATTCGAACTAATTGTATCATAATTGCTAAAATCTAAAATAAGACCTATATTGCAGGCTGAATTCACAGTTTTTCCCGATTAAATTAAATTCCTGCATATTTCCCGTTTTTTCCAGTTGGTAGAACCCCTGTTAAAAGTATTAGTAAAAACAAAAACCCGTCGAAGAGTATTTTCATAAAATAAGTGAATTTTTGAAGCCATTTGTAGATTTATTTAATGTTAATGCTTATCAAGAAAATTTAAATTTGATGAGAAAAGATACACCTGTAAAAATTTGGACAAAGCTGGGAAAAACCGGATAGTTTGTTAAACAAAAATAATAATAGACACCTTGTTTAACTTTTGCCTTTACCTAATGCTCAAAACATCCCTAAAAGTTAAATCAAGAATTAAAATGACAAAACTTTTTACTATCTAAGTTTTTTCCCAGTAGCATAATGCAAGTATCGTATTCTTGAATTTCTGCAGTATCAATTTTATCATAAAAAATCTCCATTTTTAATATTTTCGAAATTTTTGCAATTGAAAATTGTTGATTAATTGGATAAACAAATAATTCTAAATTACATTATTTTAAAGTCAAAAGTTTATCAGAGACCCCAAAAATACTACTGAATTAAGCTTGATAGTAATTGGTCTGTCAATTATAATTTTTCAATTTTTTTATATTTACAGCAATCTGTCAAAATTAAAAAAAAAAATTTATAATTTTTTGAAATAATTTATAATTTTTTTCCATATAAATATTATTTTTTAATTTAATTTATTGCTATATATCTTTATAATCATTTGTATTATTAATAAATTAAAAAATGTATGCCAATCTGCAAAAATTAAAAAAAAAATTTTTTTTGAATTTTTTGAAAAATTCATAACTTTTGTTTAGCTCAATATTTTTTCATCAAATATAGCTAATATTTTAAGTTAGACCAATACCTAAAAGATTGCCAAATTTTACTTCAATCGGTCAAGACGTTTTCAAGTTATACGCGAACAAAATTTTGCGGACATACATACATACATACATACATACATACATACATACATACATACATACATACATACATACATACATACATACAGACAGGAAATTTTCTATTACCATTCTTGGATTCTCCGTTGTTCAAATAAATAAATTATGCTATTAAAAATTAATTTCGTGCAATGTACAGACAAAAGTCTGATTTTATTAATATAGATAGAAGATAGAAGATAGAAGATTATTTAACTGGTTAACTTTATGTAGTCATCGATTTTTTTTAAGCCCAGTAATTTTTAATATCGAATGTATAAATTTTTAATTACGAATGTTTTAATATAACACTCGACAAATATTTGCGTTATTAAAAAAACTTATTATTTTCGGTAATTTTTTATTAATGATAATTTTTTTTTCATATACTGTCAGTCAACCTCAAAGAGTTAATATTTGAGTAACATACACATATGGAGATTATTTCATGGAAATTCTGCAATTTTTTTATTTTAATATTATTTTAACATTTCTATTATGATTAGAGTCTTTATGATTAGCTTTGTTGCAATTTATTTGGAAAACTCGACTAAAATGCGCATTTTGCAAAAAAAATGGTTTTTTATGCAAGTTTTTTCATTTTAAAAATATTTTAACATTTTCAGGGTTTTCATAGGTCAGGGGAATCAGGGATTTCTATTAAAGTACTGGAAAAAATTGAATTTAGAAGAAATCACAAATGATTGAAGAAATTCAATTTATTTTCAAATGTAATAAAATTCTTCGCAGAAATTCAATAATTATGTTCAAAATTTTTTTAAAATGACACGTCAAAATTTCAATTATCTTTAGAAATAATAAAATTCTTCTCCAAAATTCAATTATTTTCAAAAATTTTCCTCAATTCAATCGCATTTTTAATATATCTATTATTTTATAATAAAATTTTCCGAAAAATTTCAATTATTTAAAAAAAAGTGTTGATAAAATTTAAATCAAACATTAAATTATTTTCATAAATAATAAAAATTTTTACCGAGATTCAATTATATTTTCATGAATAATAAAACTCATCATAGAATTTCAATTATTCTTAATATAATTTTTGAATCGAATTTCTCGAAAAATGTAATTATTCTTGAAAATTTTGTTAAAATTCGTCGAGAAAATTCGATTATTTAAAAATTTGTTGATAAAATTATTTATGAGGATTCAATTTTGAAAAACATTTATTTATTCAATAAATTATTTATTTTTGTATTTAAATAATTGTATTCCCGTAGAATTTTCTAATAGAAAATGGATTTAAAAATGAATTACAGATAAAATTTTACATAATAATTGAATATAAAAAGCATTATAGCATGATTTTTCAAAAATAATTGAATTTTGAATATTTTTAAAAATAATATTTTTCGAAGAATTTACATATAATTGTATTAAAAATAATTGAAATCATGTGAAGAATTTTATTATTTAGGAGAATAATTGAATTCTTTTAAAGAATTTTCATTACATTTTTATTAAATAATGGAGTCATGTGAAGAATTTTATTATTTATGAAAATAATTGAATTCTTGCAACGCATTTTATTACATTTTTTTTTTAATAATTGAATTCATTTAAGAAATTTTATTAAAATAGTAGATTTTGAAAATATTTTAATTTTAGCAAAGAATTTCATTATTTGTGCAATGTAATTGAATTCTTGCAACAAATTTTTATTAAATTTTTTTTTTAATAATTGAAATCCTGTAAAGCATTGTATTATTTATGAAAATAATTGAATTCTTGCAACGCATTTTATTACATTTTTTTTCAAACAATTGAATTCATTTAAGAAATTTTATAAAAATAGTAGGTTTTGAAATTAATATTTGAATTTTAGCTAAGAATTTCATTATTTGTGAAATGTAACTGAATTCTTGCAAAAAATTTGTGAAAATAACACAGCCACACAAAAAAAAAAGTTCTGATCTGGGGGTCTCACTATGTAGACTTTATGTTTTTTGGGACGCTGAATCCAAATCCGAGGTCCATTTAACCTCATCAGATCAGGATTTTGACATAACCTCAAAAAACCAATATGGCGGACACATTTTTGAAAAGTTCATTGGATTCGCTTAAAATTCGTTACTCGGAGGTTTTTGGGGTCGCTGATTACGTATTTGAAGTCTGATTTCAAAAATTCAAAATGGCGGATCCAATATGGCGGACACGTTTTTGAAAAATTCATCGGATTCGCTTGAAATTCTTTACTCTGGGGTTTTTGGGGTCGCTGATTACGAATCTGATGTCGGTTTTTCAAAATTCAAAATGGCGGATCCAATATGGCTGACACAGACATATTGGATCCGCAATTTTGAATTTTTGAAATCTGACTTCATATTCGTAATCAGCGACCCCAAAAACCCCCGAGTACACTGCAAAAAGAAGTATCTTAATTTAAGATGTTTTGGTAGTCATTTCTAAGATGTTTTGGTAGACACTTTTTAGTTACTTGAAACATCTTAATTTAAGATGTTAAAAGTATCTTCGTATACATTTTCTGTATATTTTTGGGGTAAAAAGTTTTGAGGTTAACTATGGGCTCTTATGGAAAACACTTTATGTATCTTAGTTTTTAGTAACTTACACTTATGGCGCATCTTACGATTCTCAAGTAACTTATCACTATAAACATCTTAGGGGCCGTCCATAAATTACGTAAGACATTTAGGGGGGAGGGGGGGTCAGCAAGATCTTACGAACAATAGGAAAAATGGCGCTAATGTATGTAAAAAATCTTACGAAGGGGGGAGGGGGGGTCAAATTTACCCAAAAAATGTCTTACGTAATTTATGGACAGCCCCTTATTCCAACAGAAACATCTTAATTTAAGATACTTTAAAAAACTTACAGAAGTATCTTACTTTTTTAAGATAGAAGAAATATCTAAGACGTATAAAACATCTTAAAAATCAGTAAGATACTTTAGAAAACATCTTATTTTAAGATGTAAGATACCATTTTTCCATCTTACATCTTATTTTAAGATATCAAAAAAGACACCTATTTTTGCAGTGTAACGAATTTCAAGCGAATCCAATGAACTTTTCAAAAATGTGTCCGCCATATTGGTTTTTTGAGGTTTTGTCAAAATCCTGATCTGATGGGGTTAAATGGACCTCGGATTCGGATTCAGCGACCCAAAAAACATAAAGTCTACATAATGAGACCCCCAGATCAGAACTTTTTTTTTGTGGCTGTGTAATTACATTTCTCGAGGAATTTATTTAAAATTTTATTAAAAATAATTGGAATCCTAAGAAAAATTTTATTATTTATGAAAATAATTGAATTCTTAGAACGAATATTATTACAAGTTGTTTAAATAATTGAATTCATGTGAAAAATTTTATTACTTGTAAAAATAATTGAATTCTTTGGAAGGATTTTATAAAAATTTTTGTAAATAATTTTTTTTTTTTTTGAAAAATTTTATGGAAATTTAAATTATTATAAAACATGAAGATATTCTTATAAGTTGTTGAATTTCATAAAGATTTGAATTTGAATGTTTTGAAAATCTTAATTCCTATGGAATAATAATAATGATTAAATTTTTTTAAAATAATTTATTAAAATGTTTTGGAATAATTTTTCAATTAAAATATTCGTAATTGAATGTAATGATTTTGGTTAGGTTTCTAGAATGTCAAAATCTGACTCAAGTAGTGAATATAGGAGTAAGTTTGTGGCGCCCAAAATTTAAATTAGACAATTATAAGTAAAAATGGAAAAGTTATTAATTGTGAAGACTGCATTGATTTGTTAGATTTTTTTGGTAAATAAATATATAGGTACAATAATAATAATTAATGTAAATTGAATTTGCTATCGGTAACTTTAGATTTGATTGGACTAAGATAAATTGAGAAATGTGTCATGATTTAGAAGTTTAACGATACGAAACATTCTGCGGGAGTTGGATGCGGCCAGGTGCAGTATTATATTCTCGATTGATTAATTAAAGTTGAATAGAATTACCATAGTTAGGAAAATATTCCCTAGCGGTATATAATATTACAGATTATATATTATTCTCGTGTGTGTTTTACAATTTTCCACTCGTGCGTGAATGATAGTTAAAACAGAAATTAATGCTTATTATATATCTAATATGTATATATACAATATATACAATAAATGAAATGATGGAATTTGAAATTATATATAACACAAACAGTGTCTGTACATGCAGATAATAGTCGTAAAATTGAGGTTAACGTGATAAAACTATTTTAATTCTCCTGTTCGTTATAATTTTTATTAAAATCAGATTTTTTCAAACATAACTAATTTCATTTAATTCAGAGTTCATTGAATAATTGGTTAAAACTAAATATTTTCAAATTATTTATTATTTTTTAATAAGAATTAAAATTGCAATTTGTTAATAATTAAAATAAATTTAAGTATCTAAATAACTTTTTTTCCTTCTTTTCTCTTCTACAATAAAAATGTTTTTTTTTTTGTTTTTTTTTTCTTTTGAAAATTGATTTTTAGCTATTGAAATATAATGACAAATTGGTACGGGTGCTTTTTTTTGTTTGCCGGCAGGAATTCCGGAGATTGCCCTGAGGTTCTTTGCGTTTTCCATTCTGTGGGCAGGAAAACGAGAAATTTTTTTTTTTGTGTATATGTGTGTGCAATAGGAGTAAAAAAAAAATTTCCGCTTGTTACGACCGCAATGTTTCGAGAGGCTTTGGAATTTCACTGTGAGAGCGAAATACCTCAAGGATAACAGGAAATAGAATACGTTTTGTGAACGGTATTTTATTCCATTGGATTGTCAAATTTCACACACGACTTGACACACGATTACAAAAGCATAAAAAAAAATTTCTCAAATCAGGAAAAATGGAAATTATTGATTTCTTTAGTATAATAGATAGAAATAATATTTACATTGTTCGGATATTTTTCGAAATATTAAAAAGGTACTTGAGCAAAAAAGATGGGAATGCGAAAATTATTTTAATTATTTGGGGGAAAATTTTTCAAATCGTTAAAATTTGAGATTAGAATTTGGACTATATGCAAATTGAGACGATATCAAACGACCTAGATGAACATCGAATTGCCCTCTAAGAACGTGTAAAGAATTTTGCACCTTTTTAAGAACATCAGTTAAGTATTATCATTCGTATCAAAGATTGTAAACGAAATGAAAATGAAGCAAGTTAAGAAGAATGAAGACAATTAGCCCCTCAGTGGGTCATTGAAGGTGACCCGTTAAGGTTCCTTGGATGAAAATTATAGTCTTCCAACACGCCATCTTTTATATAGTACCAAAACGATAATCATACTTTAAACCAACTTTCTTAATTTTAAGATTTCTTGACTACTTCTCTGTTTGCATATTAATACACTGAAAAAAAAATTTATTTGATTTAAATAACCGATTATTTGGTTATATTCAAATAAATATTTATTTGAATCAAATAATTTTTATTTGAATCAATTAAATAATATTTGCTTCAAATACTGAAATATTTGATTCAAATACAATTTATTTAATTCAAATAAAAATTATTTGATTCAAATAAATATTTATTTGAATATAACCAAATAATCGGTTATTTGAATCAAATAAATTTTTTTTTCAGTGTATGAAAACGAAAATATGAAATTTTTTTAAAAATGCTTTCATTTATATAAATGCTACTATATTACAAGTTTTTGCGAATCAGATAGAATTTAAAGAATTTATTGTTTATGACACTGGTCATCAAATAAATGAGGATTAATTTTGAGTTAACAGAACGAAATGAAGCGAATTTCGAGTGAACATATTGAGCTATGTGCTCATTATTCACTATTGCATGAGCCTTTGATACTAAAAGACCGCATGCCTCGGAACAGAGAATTTAGCTTCAGTGTGCATTCATGCAAATATGTTTAGATACGGATTTTGTAGCATCTATAGAAACATCTTAGTTTTGGTACGCCATGGTTACCGATTATGAGAAAGTTGCTAATTTAATTAAGCCCCTTTTGCATCGAATAAAATTATTATTTATCAATAAAAAGTACTGTAAATTTAATATTTAACCCTTTACATCAAGCATAATATTTGTTTTCGAAAAATTCTAATTTTAGTTTAGTGTGAAAATTGTCCCTAAATAGGTAACAATATTTTTTAAGACAAATGATTTTTAAAGTTATATTGATCTTTTATTTTTAACTTCTAATTGTTAAACAATTAAATAAATTTTAAACTACTAAACATTTTAAAGAATCCACACTATTTTACAAATTATAATTATTATAATTAACTAGAATTTGATATTTAGAGAAAGGAAACTTTTAACAATTAATTATTTATCAAATAATGTAAAAAACATAAAATAGTATGCTACAAATGAAATTATTCTACGTTAAAATAATTTTAAAAACTATTTTTCTCCATGATTTTCAGTTTTAATTGAAAGTATTATAAAATTATAAAGTTCGTGGAGTAAGCTTTCATTTAAATTAATACCGAATGTAATCCATCACATTCCTTTCGAGAAATTCTAGTTTAAATTTGGCATTTCAAAATATGCATTTTTTAAAAAAAGGAGAATTTTCTTCTCATTATTTATTCACATTTAATGAAATTAGTATAAAATATTAAGAAGTACTTTAGATAAATTATTATAAAAATCTATTCTCTTTAAAAAAAAAAAACACTGTAGTGATATTAATACAAAAGTATTTAAATATCCAAAATATTATTTCGATAAAAACTTTTAAAAAAATTTTAAATAAACATAAACATTAGAATTATGAAAATAGTCTTTATTTTTAAAGTACCTGCTTTCTATGTACCTATATAATTTAATAAAAATAATATACGTCATTGTAAAGCTTTAAAAATAATCTCCTATTGTTCATCTCTCTAATCTTTTAAACCGTTTACGAGAAAATGTTTTACATTTACCGCATATATTTGGGAGAAGAATTAATATAAACCCATTCATTCTTTCTGCTATAATGGCATAAAATCCATGACATCCAAAAAATTCTTTTCTGATTTACATCAGTTTTTATTAAAATACTTTTAATAACCATTTACATTCTATTTACCCGAATATATTGAATAAACTTTGGAAAATCTAGTACAGAAAGAAGTAATTGATCAATTATTTCTTTTTCGACAACTTTTACGAAAACCAATAAAAGAGAAAATTTTATTTTGTGTTCTATTGAAAATTAAAAAAAAGTATTTGATTTGTAAAAAAACGTATTTTATTTAGAAAGAAAAAGGTTTATACTTCCAGTTCAGTGAGTAAAGAGAAATTTGCCTAAGGAAATAAAAAAATTACAATAAAATGAAAACTAAGAGATTTGAAAATGCTGCATTTAAATATTGAGAGGTATAAATATAGTAATTTATTAAAAGACGATATAAATCTTAGTGGCTTCGATTCTCTCGTGCAATTTTAATTTATTTTTTTAATTTAAACAAGTTCCTAGGGCTGATTATAAATAATGAATGAATTTCTTATTTCCGGATGGAGATACCATGGACTGTGATTTTTATTTATTAATTTGATAAATTTTACTGGAACGTAAAGCGTTAAGCGTTAGCTCCTGCATCTGAGTAACATTCAGTGCGAAATTGTGAATGTCTCCAATTCCGGTTAAACGCCGATATTTATACTCGCGCTTAGCACTACTAGCGCGCTATTAGTCGATTGAGAGGTGGTGGGGCGCTCGGAGACTCGAGCGCGGTAGGAGTACCTCGTAGGTGCGCGGCGTCTAGTCAAAATTCGTCAGTTGACGCGCATCTTCGATGCTACGGATTATACGAGTATATTTTTTTCGTATTCTTTACAACAAAAAAGTAACAGCAATTTCTTGACAATTTCAGTATTTAATTTATAACATCATTGAAGACAAGACGAAATTTTTCAAGTACAAGAAAGAGCCATCAAATAATATGTAATTAACAAATTGATTCAATAAATTGGTAAAAATATTCTTTTTCTCCATACCAGTGGTAGCAATTCAAAGTGGACGATTTTTTTTTGTTTATAAAATAATTGATAATAAGTGGATGTAGAAGAAAAAGTAATTTTTTTATTAATAAATAATTGGTGTGTGGGTGTTCTATTTCTAAATTTAGTGGACGGATAAGTTCCATTAGTACAATTGCCCACGTCGAACATTCGTGTTTGGAATAAAATCTTTATATTTTCCCCTTACGCACATTTTTATTCCAAATAAATGGCCTCCAATAACAGAATCATTTCCGAAACGAAAATCATGTAATTTTCATGGGATAATTTTTCCCTTTTAAGTTAGGTGGTATTTGTTAACATAAATTTACCAGCAGAAATATGGAATAAAGAAACATTGAATCCGCCCCTCCTTCTCAACTTTTGTTTAAACAAAAACATTTTAATAGTCGAACGATGAATTGAAATTTGAACAGTCATATAAGTCTAGTTAATAGGCGCGTGTAAATGAACGAGATAAAAGTGTTGACGTTAAACTCCAGCGTAGTAACACTTCCGGCGCTATTGAAGATAGCAAAGCTGACTTCAATGTGTAATCTCTGCTTCCGAGCTTAGAATAGATGCCGCCTGCGGTATTATGTCGCGTTGGATAATAGATATAGCGGATGCTCCTCCAACTCCCCCGTTTACTTATTCATATAGAGGAATTCAGGGGGATGTATTTATGAGGCAAGTGAAAAAAAATGTTCGTCACTGTTAATCAACAATCAAAAAAAAAAGAAACAAAGAAAAAACAATTTTTTTTCTCTAAATTTTGAGAAGGACTATTTTCATTAGAGAAAATTTCTCGAATAATTTTCCCAAGTGCCCACACGATTAATATTGCACTCTCCAACTATTTGTTTCTCTTATTTATTTTTCTTTTTCAGGTTCATGGTGGTATTGGTGTGCCTCATTTTCAGCGTTCTCTCAACAATAGAGCAGTACAGTAATTTCGCAAACGAAACCTTGTTTTGGATGGTGAGTGGCATTTGATTTTCCCTTTATAATTACTACATCTCGATATGATAATAATTTCTGATTGCTCAATAGAAGTTAATTGTCTGACGAAATGAAAATAAACCAAATTTTATTTTTTTTAATTCTTCGTACATTAGAACAACTTTTCTACGAACGCCTTCGGAAGAGTGTTAATTTTAAATTGTCAAAAAATTAGACCTAAGTTATGACATACGTAAAATTTGATATCAAAATGTCAGTGTTAGTTTAATAGACCTAAAATTTTGCGTCAGTGATGACAATAAATTGTGAGTGAAAATAATTTACAAAAGTAAGATGGAAATTCACGTATCTGCGGCGTATAAATTCCTTATCACTAGGTATCTTGACGCTCCTCTGCTATCTCAACTTTCAAATATCGATGAACGCTTTCAAACGACGTTTTACGACAAGAGGTCACCGTTTATTTTCGCATTCGCCCTATCAAATGTCAGTCTTTCCATTTTAGCTGCTTTTTCTTTCTCACGCTTGGCCAGTAATGATAAAATTATATTTTTCAATTTTTACCCTAAGAAACAAAAATTCTTTAATGAAAAAATAAAATTCAACCGCAGAACCAAAAAAATATACAATTACTTTTAACCCTCTGCTGATGCTTACTTATCCCCACTCTATCTCCAAAGCACGTAACTCCTATAGTCTTCACCAGGCGTCCAGAATGACGATTTTTAACGATAACGGTCGTTAGCATCAGCAGAGAGTTAAAATATTAAGAGAAGTCAGGGTAAAAATAATAAACATTTATAATTTTTCCTTGTTACGTATAACTTCGTAATATTTTATATTGTCATAATCTTTATAAAAAATAACCTATTAAAATTATATAAAATCAAGTAAGACCAAAAGAGTTTTTAACACAATAATACACACACACACACACACACACCTAAATACAATAACACTTTCTTCATCGATACAAATTGTTAACCTAAATTAAATTCTAAAAAGATGTCTTAATAACCGACATATTGCAGTATTTGTCAATAGGGTTGAGTTACATATAAAAATGAATTATTCTTCAAATATTTTTCATTGTAGGATTTACTCAATGTTTCTAAAGATATTTCTTAATACTAGGCGTGGTACATCCAAGTTACTGAAATTGTGTGTTGTCACTACCTAATTCTACAAGGTGGTAAAAATTCACTTAGCAACCACCAAAGGTGGTCACCACCTTTGGTCGTGCCACCAAATTGTCATTCTATAAAAATAATTGACATGGAGAAATTTGGACATTTTCCCGCGTAACTTGTCGAAACAAAGTAAGGCAGTTAGCCAAATATAGACACAGTTTTTTTATCCCAAGTGCACTGAAAAAAATAATAGGCAGAATGTGCTTTTTACTAAGGCAATTTTTGCCTAAGTACAAAAGCAATTCACGAAAAGCAATTTTTCCTTTAAAAAAAAGGCAATTTTTGCCTTAGTTTATAAGGTTAAAATCACAAGACAAATTTTTATTTGAATATTTAGAAAATACGATATGAAATAATTATGTTTTACCTTTTTATTAATTATATTTACAATATGAGTGAAAAGGAACATTTATTTTTATTATTATACAAATAATATTTTACTTTAATTAAATATTGAAAATAATAGAACTACTTTATCAATTTCAATCTTTATAACCAAATTGGTCTAGTTTTATGCGTAAACAATTTTATTAAACAAATGAAATTAGTACCTTTAAATATTTCAATAAAATAAGAAAATTTTCTCGATTTCATTTGAGTAATAAATTTCTTCCTTTAGTATACCCATTATTTTAATTAATTATAAAATTCGATTTGACATATGTAAACAATTTACTTGATAAATGACAAGAATTTGTTACTTTATTAACTAAGGCAAAAATTGCCTTTTTTTTAAAGGAAAAATTGCTTTTCGTGAATTGCTTTTGTACTTAGGCAAAAATTGCCTTAGTAAAAAGCACATTCTGCCTATTATTTTTTTCAGTGTGGAGGCACAGGGCAATAGTTCCCTTTTTGAAAAAGCATTTTATAACTCAAGAGTTTTGAGTAGTCTATTAGGGGAAAAGTAATTTTGAAGAAAAAGGGAGATTTATTAAAGTCAAATTAACCCTCTGCCTACTCATGTGACCCTTATCGTCTAAAATCGTCTATTTGGACGTCTGGTGGGGACTATGGGAATTACATTCAAAAGCGCTAGAGTGGGATAAGTCAGCGTAGGCAGAGGGTTAAGACATTTGAAACAAGAAGTTTGTCGACCCACTAAAAACCACTCCCGTCTTAATCTGGACTATTCTTCAACCCATGGAACTACCTATTGGCTTCAAACTTCGTGCGATGAAGGTTCCATTTTGAACTCGAGCAACCTCTTCCTATGTGGATGTTTATCCCAGGCTCATATTGCACCTGACGACCATACATCATTTTCTGATTGGGCACGACATAAAGCCCAACCTTTATGCGTCCCAACTTTCCAAGTCTTTCAAACTCCTTCAAGCTCGTGATTGCAACAGCAAACTTTAAGCCACGCTTGTTGGGTCCTTGAACCGTCACCTTTCGACAGGCTGATGGTGCTCCCAAAGTTTGTACCAAGGCTTCCTGAACTTCACTTCTCGATGAACTTCTCCTTCCCTTGTAAGCCTTCTATTTTTAGAAGCAGGTGACCCTTCTTTCTGCGTCTTTGCTCTTGTCGTGCCTCTTCTGCTCAGACTAAACCTTGGTAAAGGTTGAGTAAAATGTGTGATTTTAGACTTTTCAATCCCTTCTTAATAGTCATACTGACGTTTTTCTGCACCTCGCAGGTCTTTAGCGTCTTGTAGACCTCTTCTGCAATAATATCAATGCATACTACCTTCTCTTCTCGCAGTTTCATGCATTTGTCCTTGTCTGGTTGCAGCCTACAATATGAAGCTCAGATGCGTTGCTGAAGACAGAAATACAGCTGGCTTGACTTGTTACACTGCTCGTACTTCCTCGTCTATCTACTATGTCCAAAACAATTCTTGATACTCCCAAAGCGTTGTTGCCCTTCTGCATCCATGGGCCACTGGTCACTGCGCTAGGCGCTTGACGGTCGGAAGCAGTGAGGGATTCAGCCAAAGCATTACCCCGCAGGTACTCCTTGTTTTTACAATCGCTCATTTTGTCATGCTGTTTTGGTTGTCACGTATCGAGCGACAATCAGGCCTAAACAGGGTACTACCATCTGATCAAGATGGACCCTCAACCACCTCCGTTGGTTACACAGACGTTATAGCATTGCCGAAGCATTGATGCTACGTCCATGATATCCAAGCACACGTGAACGTTATATGTTCTGGCGTAGAGGTCGATGTATCTCCTGGTATTTCTTCTCAGAACTAACTAAAGTAAAATCAATATCTTGTCAAATTGAGTAATTGTTCTTGTGAAAACATTTCTTAAAAATAAATATATTTTCAACATCGTATTTTCATTTAGTACAGTATTTCTCTGAACATATATCATTACCAGTTTCGTTTTTATTTATCCTGGAAATAAACCTTGATATTCGAATTTTCTACCTAATATTGTGTTCAACCTTTCCAAATCATTTCTTTAACAATCCTAATCAAACCTCTAATCCTTTAGAGAAGAATATTAGATGAAAATAAAAAATTTTAAAAAGTGGTTTTTGAAGAAAAAAAAATTGCCACAGTTTGTCACTAATTAATCAAGTCTTCCTTCTCAAGCTCCCACTCTCATTTTACACAGTTCTTCATACCTTCACTTTCTATCAAACTCAAGGTAGTATTTTACAGGGAATTCGAGGTAGTAGAGCATCTTATTGGTCTCGGTAATCTTGACCTGCATCGAGACTCGTACATCGCGGAAATGTTCCACCCCAACATCAGACGAGATTAATTTCAACTTGGCAACGCTAAGTATGTGCCCTATCGCGCTATTTGTAATGGCAGAATGAGGGAGAGAGGGAAGGGTGAGAGAAGGTAGAAGAAAATGGAGGAAACGAATTAATGGCTTCCGTGATGCAACCACTTGAGGAAAGAAATACCTTTCTATTAACAACCTTTTCCTCTCTCACTCCCTCTTTCCATCTCTTAGCAAACAAGTTTAATCATTTTTGGAAAATGGATCTCAAATTAACCTTCAACAAAAGTAATTTATTTTTTGTACAAGTTTTTTTTTAATATACATAAACTCTTGTGGAAGAAGAAAACAAACTTTCCCTATAATAGGTCTTTCTTCATTCATCTATAGTAGAAGATTATTTTTTTTCAATTTTCTCCACTCTTGTTCTTTCTCTCCCAACAAATAAAGTTTCTCTCAAGTATATATTCTTTCTAAAGAATTATACAAGCATTTAATAAGTGTTGCTATTGTATGACAAGAGGATATTGAAGAATCTCTTTGGCAATTGAATATGAGTTAAGTTTTATTGGAATAATAAAATTTACATTTGATGACAAAATAACACGAAGGAGTTTAAGAAGAAAAGCAGAATTAATTATATTATACTAAAATAAATTGGGGAAAAAGTTTTATTTTTATGTAAATGAAAAATTAATTCGGAGTTTATTATTTCGTTCGTTTTTGTATTATTATTCATCATTAAATATTCATACCATTACGGTAATTGTCGATATTCTTCATGCATAAAATTCCATATTTATTTTAATCTAACTTTTTGCTTCTCAAATTTTTAAACCGCACAGTCACTGCAAAAAGTGAATTAAATATTTTTCAAAAAGCAGGAAAAATTGTGAATAGTGTACTATAGCATATGATTTTATTAGTTTTTTCGACCTTTATGCAAGATCCAATCAGAGCGCTGTTAAGGTGATTCTACAGTAAATATCTTTAAGGAACTTCCTTTTGTTGAAAGAAATAAATTTGTCAGAAAAAATTTATTGTCTACATAAAGAATATAAGAATTTTATTAGTGAAAACAAAATTAAAGTCTCGTTCATAAACAAGGGAAGCAAACAAGTAAATACTGTTTTCAATAAAATATTCTATAATTGAACAGTGTTCAAGAGGATTAAGGGATATTGAACAGCTTTAGAGATCTAAGGGGGGTGAGGAATAGAACTAATTTTTCGATATTTGTTTTTTGGAATTAACTCTCAACACATGTTGACACTTAGCGAGACATGCTTTAACCATAGTAAGCTACCCTTATACAATAATGGAGCTTGAAACTTGAAGGGAGGTTTTGGCTTCTAATGTCGCGAAGGTCGATTTCACTGTTGAGAAACTTGGAGCTTAATGGCCCTTCAAAACGACTGGTATATCTCTCCACATTTCCTCCCTTTTTTCCCTACTCGCACTCTCACTCTTTCCTTATGCTCCATCCACCGTTCTTTCATGTCCCAAGTTTCTTTCCCTTTCCGCCTCTTAGCATAATGAACAGACAATTTTTCTTAAGTTCACTTACACGCGATCCTTAAATACATTATCATTCCCTATTCAACTTGTCTTCCTGCACTATATTTATACAAAAAGAGAAAGAACCTTTGAGGAGGGGATAACAACTCATGACGTCAGAATAATGTTCTGACGACCCACAATCTAAAAACAGGGAAATTTACATTATTCCTTGGTTTGATTACGAGTTAGATGAAAAATAACTTTGAATTCATTACTGGGTTAATGGATTGTGTAATTATTTTTCTGTTATTAAGCATTTAATTTTAAAAATTAGAATTTTTAATTTTCATCCGACAATATGGTTCTAATTTTGTAATCGTTTCGTCTTTGTATTATTATTCATCATTAAATTTAATACTTTTAAAGTATTTCTGTTGAATCGTCATTTCTTTTTCATAATAAAAAATAATATTTTTCCTGTAATTTCTATTTCTTCAAATGTATATATTCCCAGTCATCTGTGAAATGAAACAATTTCTTCAATTGCAATATAAAGTTAAGATTTAAGATCTTCCACCCTTTCATCCCGTTCTCCATGCTTCGCTTGGCTCCCGTGTTCTTAAATGTTCCGCTATTTGTGGTATTGATTGAGGGGTGTCGGGTTGAGAATAGGAAACTTCCGGAAGTGTAAGAAATACCAATGATATGGTACCTATTATAGTCGAGAAGGAAATAGAGTCAACTTCCATAATAAGAGAAAGATTAATTGTCGACTGTCAAACGCCAGGACGATCAATTTCTTAACTTGGATAAAATCATTTGTGCACTCCCGTTTAACGTGACAACATATTTTTCTTGTCCTGAAAAAAATTACTTTCGTGACGTTGCAAATTAATGTTTCAACTATAATTGACTATTACTCTCTAACTAAAAAAAATTCTCTTTTTGTTATCGTACATTACTGTTATTTATATATGTATTATTTTGGACCTATAACTTTGTTCCTAGAAAATTTTTTAATTTTTCTAAAAAATAATATTATAAAAAATTATCTCTAATAAGGAAATTGAAAGTGATGAAAACTTCTCCATGCAAGCAAATATAATAATAATTTTGCATTCATGACATGAGCTTTTAATAACGTCAGTTAAGTTGAAATAAACTTAAGCTTTTATTGTCCATTACTGGCACTTTGTGTCGACGATTTTAACATTTAATAAACTCCCTTTTTTTATTACATTTGGAAAATTTTATCAACGCGAACTTCAGTCAGGCGGGTAGGACAAATTAAATTCATCAGTTAAAAAAAAATTTGTGTGAAACAAGTAAAACTATTTTACGCGACAACACGCAATCCACAGAAACACGCGATTTATAACGTAATTTATATCACAAGTTTTTATGAGAAAAGTTTTTTTTTATGTAAAATTCATCACTGACTGCGGTATTAACACGTGTTGAAACATAAAAAAAATTACATAAAACTCAAAATGCAATAATCTGACATTTTGAATTTTTTCTCCGACGAAAAATGACATTATATTTTTACATGTTTAAAAAAATAACTAGAAAATTTAAATTTCCCGCTCAAAATACAATTTTATCCGCAACATTTTTTTTAGTCAGTTAGTAAGAACAGAAGAAGAATTATAAAATATTTTATAAAATATTTTCTAAAAACTTTTTTAATTTTTTCTTTTATAATGAAGAAGAAAATCTTTTTATTTCAGGAAATATGTTTAGTGGTATTTTTTGGAGTCGAGTATTTGGTACGACTATGGAGCGCTGGTTGCCGATCGAAATATATGGGATGCTGCGGGCGACTGAGGTTTATAAGAAAACCGATATGTATTATAGGTGAGTGATATTTTAAAGCACATAATAATAATAAATAAAGCTTTAGAAAAAAAATTGCACGAAAGCTAAAAAATATCTTTTAGAAAAATACAACCGATGTGGAAATAATTTTCTATTCAAACTATAAAACGTTAATTAAAAGTTTTAATAAACAAAACTCTTCCGCAATTTAAAACATTTATAAAAGTTTTTCATCCTGAACATAAAGCTGATAGATTTTTGAAATATTAACGAAATTTGAAATATTTAATTCCCTGGTAATTAAATTCTGCTGTCAAATATTTGAAAGTCCAGGATGATGGTTTTTGTTCGAAAAAGCAAACAAGAAAATTATTTACTTGCTAAAATGAATTAATAGAATTAATACAATTTTAATTGATAATAAATTTGGATATTATTATTATTAATTTCTGAATATGAAATAATAAATATATATTTCTACAAGTTTATGTTTGTTAGAAAAAAATATAAAAGAGCTTTTTTCAAACAACGAATTTTTTGTGCATCGTGACTCGAATGAGGTATCGAGGGATCGAAATACAGTAAAACGCTTTTCTTTAAGGATTTGATTTCACAAGGGATTTTATGAGATGCTTATCTTTAGTTTTCCGAAGGCGAGAGAAAACTCATGGGCAGTGTAAAACTGTCTCTGAAACGGAACTACTTTTCTCCGATTTGTGAAATTCCCAATGGAACAGGATATTTCACTACATTTACGAGTTTTCTTTTTTTTGCATACACTGCTCTTTTTCTAAAAGAAATAAAAAAAAGAAAAATTTGTCCGTTCTAGACAGAAAAACGAAGTCTTCTTTTTATCGTTATGACCCGTAACGACAAATCCTACCATTGTATAAAACACTCGTGCGCTTCAAGCAACTTAATATTTATTTAACGATAAAAAACGATACGAGTATACCGTTTGATATTTATTTTTCTACTTTTACGATCGACACTTCAGTATCTTCAGCGGAACTTTAATGCTACGTATATATATATATATATAGATTTTCAATGAAAATTGCCCAAACTATATACATTGAAATTGTAAGTTCAATTTAATATATCATTCCAAGTTTTATTGCTGGGGAAAATATTGACTTCGAAACGGAAATTAAAAATTGCACGCGAATAACTGTAATAACTATTGTATGTAATATTGTTGAAAATATAGAAATTCTATCGAAAAGGGAAATATTTTTCACTTACTATAAAGAATGAAATGAATTTAAATTTTAACTTACGAGTTCTATTAATATCACAGAACGAAATTTTTAGTTAAATGAAAGCTATTTTTGCCCGTTTGATGTAAATGTCCTAATTTTATTAAAGTCGATTGGCTATTTGCAATTTTCAATTCGTTTTCCTTATATTATTCGTTTTCCTTATATTATTCATTTTTTCACGCAACTAATTTCCATTATATTTATTCCATTTTTATGCTTTGTATTTTCCAAATATTTATTCCATTTTAACTGATCACAACGACTCTTACAATTTTTATAAACATGAAACAATTGTTTTATTTTAATTCACTTTTATTTCTATTCAAAAAATTGTCACTTAATTATGAATTTTTTAATTCACTTTTTTTACGAATACAACAATTTTTCAATCACTAAAACACTTTTTTAATCACTACAACTCTTACAATTTTAATAAACATGAAACAATTGATTTATTTTCATTCGTAATTTTTACTAACTATCAAGTATATGTTACAAAACTTTTTAAACACAACAACAGTTTTTTTCACTTTAACACAATTTAAATCATTTTAACACATTTTTAATTTTTTAAACTTGAAAAATGATTTTTTATATTTTTGTTAACAATTGTCACTTAATTATTTAATCACGTTGAATATTATAACATTTTTTACCAATAGAAAAATTTTTCAATCACTTAAATACTTTTCCAATCACTAATATTCTTTTACAATTTTTTAAAAATAAAACTTCTTTTATTTCTATCCACATTTTTTTTTCATTTTAACATTATTTTAATCAATTATTATAGTAAAACGACCAGATATTCATAATAATTGTAATAAAACGGCTTTTTTGGTCGAAATAATTTATTTTATTTTGCCAACGTTTCGAACTGGTACCAGTTCATCTTCAGGGCATTAACAAATTCTTCTAAAACATAAAAACACAACACAAAAGAAAGTGCACTTTCTTTTGTGTTGTGTTTTTATGTTTTAGAAGAATTTGTTAATGCCCTGAAGATGAACTGGTACCAGTTCGAAACGTTGGCAAAATAAAATAAATTATTTCGACCAAAAAAGCCGTTTTATTACAATTATTATTTTAATCATTTTAAAACATTTTTATATTTTTGTTTATTCATTTTTCAATCACTTTTAATATTATATAACACTTTTTAACCAAAACAACAGTTTTTCAATCACTAAAACACTTTTCTAATCACTATAGTTCTTTTCCAATTTTTTAAAAATTAATTTTTTTATTTCTATTTACAATTTTCATTTACTTGCTGAATTCATTCTGTCATAAAATTTTTTAACAAAATCTGCTTTTTAATCACTTTCTGTAGTGGTTTTTAATAGGTTTAGCACTTTTAATTTATTTAAATTAATTACCTACTAATTTTTTACTCAAACATTTTATTTTTTGCTTCATATTTTAAAATGCTCTTCATCTGAGTCAACGAACGAAACTGATGTGATTAATTCAAAAATTAATAAATTTTTTCAATTTGTTATCATAAAACTATTCTTGAAAAGGGTCTTCAAACAATAGATAGACAACAACACGTTTGTTTTAATTTTGAAGTAATTTTTGAGGCATTTACCTTCTCTCTACCCAAAGATTTGCAAAATTCTTAATAATTACTATCTCAGTGCCGTTCAGAGATATAGCGCAATCACATTTGGAACCATACTTAAGCGAAAAGGAGCAAAAATTACAAAATTTTTGGGCGCTAGGCTCACCGATGAGAGTATTTCCAAAGGCAAAAATAATAAAACATAATTAAAATTAACAAACAAAATAAAATTAAACTAATAATTTTCGACATAATTGTCGAATGAAATATTCGTCTCAGTTAATTTACAAAAAAAAATTCGCAAAATAAATAAAATCGTGAAATTTCATCATAAAACAAAAAAAATCTCTGCTACTCAACAAAATTTAATACGCGAATTAAACTAAATTTTAACGCAAATTGACTTGGTTCTAAACTCACTCATTGCACACATTCGATTCTCTAGTTATTTCTAATTAATTATAACGCGACATTTTGAATTTAAACACAGCAAAAGATCAGGAGGGAAACCGCGAGGCATTACGAAATTTTAACAAACTCGTAAAATACATAATAAAATCACAAAATTGAAACAATGATTCGCAATGAAGCCTTTTAATTTAAGCTTGAAATTAGAAATCAAATGACAAAACCAAAAATTGTCGCAAAGAAAAGACCACGAGGTCGAAAAGTGGCGTCATTTCAAAAAGAAAGCAAGAATTCATATTCTCTACGCGAAATAGTCTAAATTTAATCAAAGCAAACAAATAAGAATTTGAGAATATGCATTCTTTTTAACAATACTGTCGACTCACCAATATCAAGAATTGAATGCGGACGGGAAGCTTCTCGTCCTGGACACCTTTTTCGTCGGCAATTCGCAAAGAAGAAAATCAAAATTCGATAGGGAGAAGCCCACGAAACTTTCGCAGAGCGAGTCTAAAACGCAAGTGCCGGTGCTTGTCACGTTTTCTCATTAATTCGCCGGTAGCGTCGTGTTTCCTAGCTAACCTGACCTACAGCGGTCGCGCGCGCCATTGTTTCGAGGCAGCGCCGCGGCGGCAAATTCATTCAAATTTGAAAATTACAATTCTTAACAAAATACTTAGTAAATTAATAATTTTCGTTTAATAAAATATTCACACAGCAAATCAAATTTCATAATAACATAAAAAAATCTTAATTTCAATGAAATAGCGTAACAATACTAGCGCGATAATCTAACTTCAAAACAATATTCAAAAATAAGCAAAATTAAATTCGAAGCAAAATCGAGTCGCAGAACAGAGATTTTCGCAGAAAAGTGTCCAAAAGAAGAAAGCTATAATTTTTCTAAATTTTAAATTCAATTAATTTTACTCGGATGTAACGTGTAAAAATATTCACGTTACAATAGTACAATATATTATTCATCATCTAGCATGAAAATAGTTGTTTTCTTCTCTCTTGTCTCGAACTCGGTTCCATTCAATTTTCAATCGACCGATAACTATCTCTCTGAAACAAAAATAATAAAGTTGTTATGTTTTTAAATATCTCAAGAATATGTTTTTTGCTATAAAAATTTGATGTTATTTTCAGACTTAATTGTGGTGGTAGCGTCAATGGTGGTGCTATCAGTAGGAAGCAACGGACAAGTATTCGCCACTTCGGCCATTCGAGGCATAAGATTTTTACAAATTCTTCGAATGCTTCATGTCGATCGACAAGGTGGCACTTGGAGGCTTCTTGGTTCCGTCGTCTTCATTCATCGTCAGGTACATTTTTCTCCATTTTATAAAATTCATTTCCGTTCATTTACACAATTTTATTCTAAATTTGAAAACGCGTATAAAAAATTTTATTTCCTCGAGAGCAAAAATGTTTGAAATACAAATGTTTTTTTCATTTTTGCAGGAACTTATCACGACTTTGTATATAGGATTCTTGGGGCTCATTTTCAGCAGTTACTTTGTATATTTGGCAGAAAAAGATGCGGTTGGACCAAATGGAGAGCAAAAAACGGATTTTGCGAGTTACGCTGATGCACTTTGGTGGGGAGTGGTAAGTTTAATTCGCATTATAAGCATACACTTTCTTTTTAGTAAAACGAAACTTCCTTCAGATATGTATTTTTTTTGAAGCTCGAAAAAAAAATTAGATGCGAAAAATAAAAATACTCTATCTTATCTTTTACAAGAGAGTAATTAGAGTCCTTGTATATCAACGAATTAAAAAAAAAGAAAGAATTTCTTATTTTTTTCTTGTTTGGATTTTTAGTTCTTTCTTCTATTCATATTTTTAAAGAAAAAAAATTTATATTATAACTATCATTATTCATTGTAGGAAAATTTCACCGAACAATAGAATCCACTTTAATTAGAGGAAGTTACTGTCGACTAAAATATGCATTTAGCTCGCGCATAAAGCAAGCGACTGACCTTTTGATTTTCTTTATTTACGGAAATCCGGATTTTAGCTGAAAAAAAAATAAATTGACCTATATACAGATCAAATCAATTTGTAATTCACGATTGATGCCTTTTTTTCCAAACAATAGAAAGAGCGAGATATTTACTAAATGCTTGAATTAATTAAATGGAAAAATGCGCTTTAGCAAGAGGGGAAATTTTTTTCCCTCACATATATGTTCATTAAAGAATTTTTTTTTATTTCACATAAATTGTCACTTTTTTATATTTTACAATTTTTAGAATATTTAATCCATAATCTATTTATAAATGTAAAACGGTATTATTTTTGCTTTAGATTTGAATGAGTCAGATTTATTGAAATTTTTACAAGAAAACATAGACAAAGACTCGTTAAATATCTTTAGATTGGTTGCAGAATGAAAAATTCATGTTTCTTCGTATACAATTTTTAAATCGTGCTGGTTATAGAATCAACATAGTGAAACAGTTACGATTAAAGTCGAGACAGTAGTCACTAACCTTGTACGAGTTTTCTTATAAAATTGATAAGTCTCTTTTCTTATAATTATAAGCAACAATGTAAATAAAATTTGTCGATTTGCAGTTTATTTTTATATTCAGTCGGTCGTAAGAACGCATAATTATTTATAGGTTATGTTTTTTGGAATTGTCAAAAGCATTTTTTAAATTATATTGATTCAACAAAAAATTTTTGAAAAGTGAAATGATTATAGATTTAATATTTTTTTGACAATCATTTTATTCATTATCACACTCTAACATTTATGTACTAGAAATGAGAATGTTTATTCAAATTTCTTACACAATTTTTTTTCATATTACTAAGAGTTGTACCACTTTAATGGGCTTTCTACAACAATGTTTCTTCGTCGATACGAATAAAATACACAAAAATGCACAAACCCTGTTCTTCCGGTTTGACGGCGTTTTCGAAAGTCGTAACGTATCTATAAAAATCTTGTTAGTTCGTGACGTTACTCATAAGTCATGAAATAACGTTTTCATAGACGTATCTTGACTTTTGATTATTTTGATTACTACAAAGAAATATTTCTATATTTTAGACATCAGGGAGCAAAAAAATTAATTATTATTAATTAAAAATATCTTTTTTTAATGAAATATGTATTTATTTTTCAAGAAATTAAAATCACATTGAATCATGAAAACTAACACAAACGAATTAACTAATTTTGATATTCTGAATATTATTAATAATTAGCAAATGTTACGCACACTAGCGAGCGGAACGTGTTATTCAATTTATTATTATGCAAATTACAAAATTTTTTTATTTTAAAATATGAATTTTTGAATAATTTCAAATTCAATTATTAACTATTTTACTAATTAATTATTCTCGTTTATTAATTTCAACAATTTTAATAAAATTCTTCGCAAGAATTCATAATTATTTTCATAAATAATAACATTCTTCGTAAGAATTCAATTAATTTTATAAATAGTAAAATTTTTTGCAAAAATTCAATTATTTTTAAACAAAATTTTAATAACATTTCACGAACGAATACAATTATTTTCTAAAATTTTAATAAATCCTTCGAAACAATTCAATTATTTTTTTAAACAGTTAAATCTTTGCAAAAATTTAAGTATTTTCTTAAAAAAATTACACGAGAGAATTCAATTTTTTCTTAATTCGTTGTTAAATCTTTGCAAAAATTTAATTATTTTCCAAAATATTTTGCGAAAGAATTCAATTTTTTTCTAAAATTTTAATAAATCCTTCGAAACAATTAAATTATATTTATAAATAGTAAAATACTTTGCAAAAGTTCAATTATTATATTCAAAACAATTTCACGAAAGAATTCAATATTTTTCTTAATTCATTATAAAAAATTTCAAAAGAATTTAATTATTTTCTAAAATTTATTTTAATCAAATTCAGTTATTAAAGGTTTAATTTCAGTTATTAACAAACACGATTAATTAAAAAACTTGAAAGAAATATTGTTCATAAAATTTCATTATTTTCAAAATTTTTAATTAAAATTATTAAAGAAACTCCATTCATTAAAAAAAATTCAAAGATATTTCACAAAAAGAATTTAGTTATTAGAATTTTAAAAAATTTTAATAAAATTCTTCACGAGAATTCAATTATTTTCCTAAATAATAAATTTCTTCGAAGAAATTCTAATATTATCAAATTTTTATAACGGTTTTGACAATATATTCTATTAATTAATAGAATCTTTAAACAATGTATTCATAATTAATTATTATTTATTGTTGTTAACTTTAGTTAATAATTAATTAGTAATAATTATTAAGTAATGTAATTTTCATTGAATTGTTTATAATAATTTATAATAATAATAATTTCCATCCTCAAATTTTCCTCCCTTAAGAAATTTGATAGTGGGAATTGTTACATAAATAAATATACAAATAAATTTTCCTTAAGAAAAAAAAAACGCCATGCCGGTAAAGTGGTTAACAGACTAATGAATTAAATACACTAAATGAATTTACAAATAAATACTTAATTATATTTATATTGTATTTAATGGATAGTTTGTTTAATTAATAAGTAAAACTAAAAATTCCGAATAACTGGACATTAATGACGCACATTGTTTTAACAGTGCGCAGTTTGTACGTTTCTATGAAAAGAAAACTGTTGTAGAAAGCTCCTTAGACGTTTCTGAGAAATTTAAGTCCTTTGCACAATGCATTCGCAAACTTGAAGCATGAACTAGAAGAGGTTGTTCGCAAACGACTTTTGCGAAACTATTGTGCGTTGGCCTTAAATTATTATTTTTATTCTGTTTAGACCTTTTGTACATATAACATTCGCATACATTTGAGAATAGGTGACTTAATTTACAGTACTTACTTTAACTTGATAGTTTACGTTCAGAAACATGGATTTTACATCCTCCTTTGTCCTCATTTTCTGACTTTATGTATTATATAATATGTGTTGAAAATCGAATAACGATAAAAACAAATCACTTCATCACTATAAATTTATGTTTACTGAGAGACATTAACGGTCCATCTGTTTGTATAGCATTATTATAACTATCAATATTCGGTAACCATGGAAACGTTTGCAAGACTTATTTAAAATTTCTATTCCTGATAGTATTTTCCTCATCACACTTTTAGTTTTAATAATCAAATTCTTATTCTTCGTTATTTTTCTTTAATCTATTAGAGATATTAGTCGTATTCTCATTGTCTAAAATGTACATTAATAATGGTAATATTTCCGGAAACAATACCAAATACCAACCAATATAGGATTTTATATTTCTGTCAATGTGGAGCATTAGATAGAAAAAGGACACAACTATATACGTCCTTTACTTTCTTATGCATATTCATTACCGCAACTTTTATCCTATGAAAAAGTCAAGTTTGTCGAGTTTATTTCTGATTGAAATACAGTGCCCAGCAGAGGTTTCTAGACTTCTTAAAAGACACATATATTTATATGGTATACTTGATTCCATAAATATCTCTGACATTTCAAAATAACGAAGACAAGTTAAAAATACAAGAACCAAAGTGCTGCAATCACCGAAACAGAGAAATGCATTAAAAATTAGTATGAGTGAAAAAAAAATTATAAATAAGAATTTGTATTTCATGTGCAAAACAAATATAAAGGGGAAAAATTATTTTTGATTTTTTTTGTAAATTTCTAATTGTAATTGATCAATTGATATATTGAAGGGTGCTTTTGAGAAGAGAACAGGGGAATTCCGTTGAGTAACGTCTGAACATCAAGAGTTCTCCAGATTCACACACATGTCTCCACTAATATATATAATGCAGTGGCCTTTATGCTCTAATAGTAAGATAGGTGGCGTTGATTATTATGACAATGAAGCGTCGACGAACAATTTCATCGAGATAATTACAGCCCAGTTGTTCTTGTTCTCTATTACAGTAATCGATCGTTACCTTTATACCTCTCTTCGAAAATTGAGAGGAACACTGAGCATTCACTTAAACATCCTCACTTTCCTTATGACTGCGCTTTGATATTTACATCAAAAACTTTCTATGTATATGCGAATGATCGATTTTCTCCTCGAGCATTTTCTCACTCCAATACCTCTTATCACAACATTCAAATACTCTCTTTCAATTATTATATATATTCAATTTGCAATAATTCCTTAAAACGCCGGATAAAATCTTAAAATCTTAGATTAAAAATTATCAATGTTGTTGATGAAAACTATTGTGCCAATTGTTTAATTTCTTAACTTTTTACCTTTTTTCAGATTACTGTGACGACAATAGGTTATGGCGACACGGTTCCACAAACTTGGATGGGGAAAATTGTCGCCTCGTGTTTCAGTGTCTTCGCAATATCTTTTTTCGCACTTCCAGCTGTGAGTTTTTATTTTTATATATTAAATTTGTATTCTAATTTATTTTCTCTTTTCCAGTCATTATATTTTAACGCTTTTACATTACATTGTCGTTAAAGTTACCGTCAGTTACCGTAAACGACATTTAGAAAAATGCTTTAAAATTTGCGAATATTTTGTTCATTATTTAAAATTGTGTTCAGTGTCAAGAGAATTTACAAATCAAGAATATGTTCGCAAGATCAAAAGTCCCAGCTGGAACGAATGATGAAAATCGACTTAAAATGTGCGAAAAGGAATTGTGCTTTATCGTGAAATTAAAAAAGAACCAAATTTACGTACTGTGAAGTTACCAGATTATTCAAATTTTCAGGTAAGAGATCCTAACACAAGATCAAGAATTGATAAACAATGTGATTTTGGTTTTTGTGACTTAGGTAAAACGAGGTTACACCAATTTTTCGAATGACACTCTAAGTATTGTAAATAATACATTGAAAAAGTTTAGTAAATGTCAAACGAAATGGGTAGTTGACAAATATCATTTTTTCTAAAAAACACAAATCATGTGAATCACTTAGTAACACATATTAAAGAAGATCTTTCAACAAAACAAAAAGAGCAATTAGTTGGCGAAATAATTAGAAACCTTCCTGATTCGACATCTGAGTCTAAGGAAAGTAATCCTCAACAGTTGAGAACATCTCAAAAACATGGACGATCAATAAGAGAGTTTTTAAATTCACCAAAGAATGAAGGAAAAAATTATAAATAAATATTTTCAAGCGAGAAGATCGAAAAGACATAAAGTTGATAAGAAGATGGAAAATCGTATCTTAAACGAAAATCCAAGTACGTCACGAGAATTATTAAAAAGACCTGCGTCAAAGTATTTTCTGTTATTATTATAATTATTATTATTATAAACACAAAAGTTATATTATTAAAATTATACAAGGTTATCTTTGGTTAAAGTATTATTGCCTTATTATGTGTCAGTTCACCGACGGATATTTTAAACGAATCAATTAGTTCTTCAATTAAAGTTAAAAATTTAATCGAGGAAAAGCAGAAGAGGCGGAAAATTCTAGATGGAGTTTACGATTTCGATTATAACTCTGAGGAAAATTTTAAATTTGCAAAATGTAAGCTGTGTTTATCAACTAAAAATATTGTACAAGTTTTAAAAAAGAAAGGTGGGAATACTACGGGAATAATACGACATCTAATAAATCATCATAATGAAGAATACATAAAAGTTTATCTGGATTCTAAAAATTACCCAGTCACGTTATGTGAAAAGTAATTTTATTCTATTTAAATTTAAAGTAACAACCTGTAAAAATTTGTGATCTAATGATAATTACCTATGTTTCAATCTCTAAATATATTTTAGAGGACAACGCACAAAATGTACAGAAATTGGCTTTCGGACAAATTGGCTGAAACTTCGGGAAGATATTCTTTGAGATGTTCTGAACAAATTATGTATGGGGCAAATTGCCCCAGAAAGAATATTTTTCGAGTTACATGAGATAAAAGTTAGGAAAATATAAAAGCGTAAAGTACTCACATTTTAGAAATTCTGAGGTGTTATTATGTGACTTTACTCATCTGATTCACTTTTAGGGTCAGTTAAGCTTCTTTGTATTAGTAATGACAGTGAAGAAATACTAAGAGTTATATAAATGCGATTAAAGAGTGAAGTAAACGCCCAATCTAAAAGATAGTAATGTAGGATTAGGATAGAAGTGAATACATGAATAATCTGATTAACTTTTAGGGTTAGTTAAGCTTCTTTGTATTAGAAATGACAGTGAAGAAATAGTAAGAGTTATATAAATGCGATTAAAGAGTGAAGTAAACATCCAATGTAAAAGATAGTAATGTAGGATTAGGATAGAACTGAATAAATGAATAATCTAATAAGATTTTAGGGTCATTTAAGCTTCTTTGTATTAGTAATGACAGTGAAGAAATACTAAAAGTTATATAAATGCGATTAAAGAGTGAAGTAAACGTCCAATGTAAAAGATAGTAATGTAGGATTAGGATAGAACTGAATAAATGAATAATCTGATAAACTTTTAGGGTCAGTTAAGCTTCTTTGTATTAGAAATGACAGTGAAGAAATAGTAAATGTTAAATAAATGCGATTTAAGAGTGAAGTAAACGTCCAATCCAGAAGATAGTCATGTAGGATTAGGATAGAAGTGAATAAATGAATAATCAGATTAACATTTAGGGTCAGTTAAGCTTCTTTGTATTAGGAATGACAGTGAAGAAACAGTAAGAGTTAAATAAATGCGATTTAAAAGTGAAGTAAACGTCCAATCTAAAAGATAGTAATGTAGAATTAGGATAGAAATGAATAAATGAATAATTTGATTACCTTTTAGGGTCAGTTAAGCTTCTTTGTATTAGGAATGACAGTGAAGAAATAGTAAGAGTGAAATAAATGCGATTTAAGAGTGATGTAAACGTCCAATCTCAAAGATAGTAATGTAGGATGGGATAGAAGTGAATAAATGAATAATCTGATTAACTTTTATGGTCGGTTAAGCTTCTTTGTATTAGAAATGACAGTGAAGAAATAGTAAGAGTTAAATAAATGCGATTTGAGAGTGAAGTAAACGTCCAATCTAAAGGATAGTAATGTAGGATTAGGATAGAAGTGAATAAATGAATAATCAGATCATTTAATCAGAACATTTATGGTCAGTTAAGCTTCTTTGTATTAGAAATGACAGTGAAGAAATAGTAAGAGTTAAATAAATGCGATTTAAGAGTGAAATAAACGTCCAATCTAAAGGATAGTAATGTAAAATTAGGATAGAAGTGAATAAATGAATAATCTGATTAACTTTTAGGGTCAGTTAAGCTTCTTTGTATTAGTAATGACAGTGAAGAAATATTTTAAGAGTTAAATAAATGCGATTTAAGAGTGAAGTAAAAGTCCAATCTCAAAAATAGTAATGTAGGATTAGGATAGAAGTGAATAAATGAATATTCTGATTAACTTTTAGGGTTAGTTAAGCTTCTTTGTATTAGTAATGACAGTGAAGAAATATTCTAAGAGTTAAATAAATGCGATTTGAGAGTGGGGTAAACCCAATTTGATGACTTTAAAACTGTTGTGAATTCGTGTTTCTCTTCGACTGTCGATACAAATTGTGGGAAATGGGATAGTTACGAAATCGACACCCAGGATAGACAATATATGCTGACGTTTTGGTGAAACTTTGTATAAAGAAATTAATGTAGACGTCAGCTACACAAAGCTTCTAACCGCAAGAGCTACACAAAAGGGAGACCTTTCGATTAAAATCACAGGCAATTCTAACAAGGAGGCTTTCACTGGTCAGGATCATAAAAATTTATTTTTTGGGCTGCTTAATTTAGAAAAGTGTCTAGGTGCTAAGTTTTATGCCACTGATGTTTCGAATACGACCAAATGGTCAAGAATTGTAAAATTGCGTACCAGTCGACATCGTGCTGCTTATGAATCTGAAGTCCTGTTTTCAAAATTCAAAATGACGTACAATTTTTAAAAAATCAAAAATTTCTCTTCTCGTACCGTTCATTTTTAAAATTTATAATTTCCTTTTGGGTTTCGGCCAGATTTTTCCTACACTGTGAAATGCCCTAAATATTTAAAATTGTATAAAATTAGTTTATAATTAGATAATTTAAAAACTAGATATTTTGTTTATAAACAAGAGTTAAATACGTATATATTATTCATTTTAATAAAACTTGGAATTTAATATTCTTATTGAGCATAAGTGAGTAGTGAATACATGTGTATAATTAAATTTTAAGCAAAAAGCTGACACGAACATAAAATTAGATCTTCACACAAGAGTTTTGATCGTGATTTTACAGGGTATACTCGGTTCTGGCTTTGCTTTGAAAGTGCAACAAAAGCAGAGGCAGAAACACTTTAACCGACAAATTCCGGCGGCTGCAATGTTAATACAGTGTTTATGGAGGTGTTACGCGGCAGATAAGGCCATCAACAGTGTTGCCACGTGGAATATTTACATAAAGGATCCAACACCAGCCGGACAACCATCGACACCACTAGGAAAGGTGAGCCTGCTTATGAATAATATTTGTCTTTTTTGTATTTCATTTTTTTTGGTAAAAATATTCTTTGTCAAGTAGAACTCTGTTGCATCTAATTGTCGGTGTTTTTTATTTTATTTAGTTGCTTCGGATGTTTCTAGATATTTGATTTAAAAAAACTGTTGTTTTTACTTGAATATTGTCATGAATTTGTTAGAACCACAAAATTCTTGTATACCCTATCCAATTGTTTAATTTTTTATTTGATCTCTTGATTCTTTGGTTAAAAAAATAAAATTAATAATTATATTAATTTAAATTTGATGAAATGCTGTGCTTATAAATTTTCCACGTGAAAAGATTCCTTATTGGGAAAAGCTTCAAGGAATTGAACCAATCAAAACCTCTCTCTTTTTTATATTCAATTTCCTCCCAAAAAAATAATTATCATCTCAACTTAATTTTACGTATTTTCAAAAATAGTCCCTCATCTTACATTGAATCATTTACAATTGAAGAAAAACAACTTTTTTCAATACTCTTTTACACTGTTTTACTCTTATATTTTCATCTCTATTGCTTTTGTGAGATCATTAAAATTACTGGGTCAAAAAAGAAAACAAAAAGCAGAAGAAAATGTGCATATACTAAAATGAAAATGAGTTTCGCTGGGGAATTTTTTTGTTCACTATATACACTGATGACTGTTTAACAAGATGCACACGTCAAGACAAAATGCATATACAAAAGAAATACTCCTGAAAGCCTTACGCATTATTATTCTCTTTGTGTTGCGCAATCTCATAAAATAATCTAACTGAAAATATGACGAGAATTCCTTCATTTTTTTTTTTTTTGAGGGAGAGAGAGAGAAAGAATAAGCGCAGCATTTCTATCACTATTTAACAAATCATCAAACTAAAAGCATAAAATTTGTTAAAACTCATTCTCAAGTAGTGTTATTCATAATTTGCAATAGTAATTACAAAAAATAAATGATAATAATTTCAATAGTAGAAATTAACTATATTGGAAATTTATATGGGTTCCTATGGGAACCCGTATGGCTTCGTATGGTTTCTCATAGTAACCCATATCTAATATTCCCTATGGGATTCAACGTAGGCTCCTATATGGTGTTAAGAAATGAGGGAACCCATATAACTTCCTATTTATTTTCCAATATTGAAAATTAAATAGGTTTCTATTTCATATGGGTTCTCATAGAAACCCATATAATTTTCCATATTAAATAAATAATTTTAATAGAAGAAATTCACCATATTGGCAATTTACATGGGTTCCTATGGGAACCCATATGGGTTTATATGGGTTCTCATAGGAACCCATATATAATTTTTCATATGGGATCCTGCGTAGGATCCTGTAGTGTTAAGCAATATAGGAACTCACATAACTTCAAATATATTTTCCCACGTGGGTTCTCATTCGTATCTTTTGAATTATACAGCAAATATAATAACCGATATAGGAACCCATATGAAAGTTTACATGAAAACTTACATAGGTTCCTATTTCAAAATATAGTAACCTTAATGGAAACCTATATGGGAATATATATTTCAAATATATCATTTATATGGGAACCCATATAGATTTCCAGATCAGTATTAAAGTTTCTTAATTGGAACCCATAACTTTATAAGAACCTATATTGGATTTTATATTTCAAGTATATATAATTTAAATAAGAACCCACATAGATGCCCATACAGGTTTATTATATTTGCAAGTGAAAACCCATATAATATTCCTTCTTAAGAACCTATATAGGATTTTGTTGTTGAAGAGTATATTTTAAATAAGTGCCCATATATGAGATTTTATTTAAATTATTCTTCTTTTATTATTAAAATTATTATTCTTATACTATAGGTTTATTATATTTGCAAATGGGAACCCATATAGGATTTTATATTTCAAGTATATAATTCATATAAGAATTCATATAGGTTCCCATACAAGTTATTATTTTTTGAAACAGGACCTATGTGGGTTTCCATGTAGGCTCTCATATGGGTTTTTATATTTGTTGTTTAATTTAAAAAATACAAATTGGAACCCACGTAGAATATATAGTAACCCATGTGAGTTCCCACATTTCTTAACACCACATAGAATTCAATGTAGAAACCATATGAAAAATTAAATGGGTTCCCATATAGGTTCGTATAGAAACCTATGAGTTCTTATAGGAACCCATATGATTTTTCAATATAAGATTATTTTATAAATTTTTTACATAAAATAGAAATAATTTTTATACTTATTTATTTAATTATAAGTAATAAATATATACATTATCCATGTGGAGGGAATTTAAGAAATCACCTCCAGAAGTCTTTATAAAATCTATCCACATGAGAAAATAATGTTTAATTATTATTTTTTCTATTTCTTTCTCTGAATTGTTGTTTTACTGTTTAGTTTTAAGAAAAAAAGTATATATTAATATATACAATTTTTGAAATGATGCACGTTCCTATTTGCACAGTTGTTTTTCTTGTGTTTTGAGGAGTGTTTAATGTTTGATGTTGTTCATTAAAAAAAAATTCTTTTTTTTACTATATAAAGAAAAATATATGTATTTCACTATATGATAGGAGGTTGGTTAATAGTTTTCGATATATGTATGTTTGTTCAAATGCATAAATTGAAATTTTGCTTGGAGCAATTAAAGACAACTGATACATATATATAGTTTAAAATTACAATAGAGAACGATTTTACATATATATATACGTATAATAATCTCCTTTATTGATGAATAACTCAAGGGGAAATACTGTTTTGTTATCGAATTTCATTACAAAAGTCAATTTAAGTTTAATGACCGAACAACAATTCAATATTTTCAATTTAATTCTCTCATTATTATAATAAAACGCTAAATTTAATTAGTATTGTTAAATTGTCCTTTTGAAATGTATACAATTCCATTAATTGTATTACTTATCCCTTTGATTGTTTTGCAACATTATAATCAAATCTGTGGAATAAATAATTTTGAGAAATAAAAAAAAATTTATTTGACCTGACTGGAATTTTTTTTTTATTGTTATATTTTTTTTTACTTTCTATTTATGTTTTTTTTTATCATTCGGTCCTTATTTTATACTGTTTTATCCAGTAATTTTAATGAGTCCGCCCACAAAGGGTTGTAACTTTTTAGTAACGCCCTTTGTTGGGCGTGGTCTACAACTTTTAAAGAAGTAACTCATTTATTTACTTTGACCACCACTTGGGGTTTATTTAGTTTTTATTTATCATTATTTATTATTATTTTCTTTAGTTTTCGACTTATAAATGTTTGCAATACTAAAAATTAACGCCCACTGTAGGCGTGGTTTAAATTGTTCCCAATCAAAAATGCCAGTTACTCCTAAAATAGGCGTTAGTCTTGTTAGAAGAACACAATTCCAAGTAATATTTAAAAGAATCGTTACCAGTTTTTAAAAAGTTTATAACGATAAAAATAAACGCCCACTGTGGGCGTGGTTTAAAATAGTTCCCGCCTATAAAAATAAGCCACGCCTAAAGTGGGCGTTTTCTCCTCTTGAAGTCCTATGAAGTTTATGGATGAATCCTCAAAAGCGGCTAGAATTTTTCAGCCACGCCTAAAATGGGCGTCTTCTTATATACTATAGTAGAAGACACGCCCACTTTGGGCGTTGCTGAAAAGATCTCCACCCCTATAATGATTTGTAAAACTTTCAATAACTCCTCCTTATGTTTATTTATTTGTTTTATTTATTTTTTAAATTTATATATTATTCATTTATTTATTTTTTTAATTTATATATTATTAATTTATTTATTTTAATTTTACTTCGTGAATTTATTTTTTTTCAATTTTAACAATATTTTTTCTAATCTTTTAAAGGAAAAGGATAATTTTTTCTGGCAACGCCTTTTTAGGCTGTGATATAAGCATTTTTCCCCCTTACTGTTTATTTAGAAAAAAAGTTTTTGTTCTTATATTTAGAAGAAAAAAATTGTTTTCAACACGAAAAAATAATGAAAATAAGGTATGAGAAATTTGTCAAGAGAAAATGATATTAGACGAAAATTAGTTCTCAATTATGAACTTAGGGCTTTGCTGGACTCTTGAGTTTCGCTGTTTTGAATTAAGTTTGCAAATCGTCAGAAAACTTCATTTTTGAAGGAAAATTCTCTCTAAATGTTATTATGTTGAAAAGTTTTAAATTAAACTGACAATAGAAAGAATTGTTTTTAATAGAATGTTATTATTTATAGTAATATTATAATATTTTAACAATCTTATTTATTAATCTTATATTATATTAAAATGTTTCCTTCGTCCACAAAATTTTTCGTTCAACGTTTTCAGCAATATGTACACTAAAAAAAATATATATATATATATTATATTTTTTTTATTTATACATCTATACAAATCGAATACTCAGGTATATACTCACACATATAAATTCCTAAGAAAATTCTGAATTTTGGACGACGTTGAAGTCCACAACGTTTATCAACGAAAAATTTTTTTTTAAAATAGAAGATTTAACTAACAGATATCTAAAGAAAAGTCACAAACACAACAGAAAACAAATATCAAAACTCAAAATCATAAAAAATTACATTTTTTTACAAACTTAAAATACCAACAATCTGTATGCAAACTAGACCAACTTGACAACAACATATGTAAAAATTAGAGTTATGAATTGACCAAGGATTTTATTTTTGGAAATGACTCCTAGTGAGTCTCCTAATCATCCTGGAGAATTTCAAAAAAATCGCTGCCCGGAAACTCTCAATTTTTTGCCCTAAAATATCGAAAAATTAGGTAAAAATAGAGAAAAAAAAATGGCAAAATTAGAGTTATCAATTGACCAAGGATTTTATTTTTGGTAATGGCTCCTAGTAAGTCTCCTAACATTCCTACACAATTTCAAAAAAATCGCTGCCCGGAAACTCTCAATTTTTTGCCCTAAAAAATCGAAAATGGTTTCTTTTTTGCTATGAAATCACCACGAATTCTAATACAAAACTTTCAAATTTTTCCATTTCCGACAGTAATATTTCTTTTTAAATAACTTCATTCTTAAAAAACAACCATACAATTATTGTTATTTATAAATTATTTATTAAATAATTTTATTTAAATATTTCAATATTAATTGCCATTTAAAAGAATTGAGTTTACAATTTTCAAAAATAGATGAACTTCAAAAGGCTTCAATTTGAAATTTTATAAACTTTCAATTTTTAATGAATGTAATTAGAAACTTTAAAAAACTTAGATTTTTTCAAAATGTTAATAGTTCAAATTCTTCTTGAAATTAGTTAAATTCCCGTTTAATACGATTTCCCGCTTAAGACGCTCATTTATGGTGGTCCCTGCAATTAAAGACATATATTTTATATTCCACCTAATACGTTTTCCCGCATAAGACGCATTCTTAGTGCGGTCCCTACAGAATCGTATCAACCAAGTTCTACTGTATCTCAAAATCAGTGTTTTTAATTTTTTTCTAACCTATCCCAATCGAAAGCTTACCTTTTTTCATATGAGCCATGTAAAACTCAGAGTGGGACCATGGATCTTTTTGAAGAAATTAATTATAAATCATCATTTTCTATGTAAAATAATGATAAATTATTATTTTCCTCAAAAATTCTCATGGTCCCACTCTGATTCTTACATGGCTCATAGAAAAAAGGTCACCAGCTTATAGCCCGTGAAAACCCCTTTAAAAACCACTATTTATACTTTAAATTTGATTAATTTTACTTATAAATATCTTAAATCGAAAAAAATATATTTTCAAAAAAATCAAAATTTTGAAACTTCATAACTCAAAAAATATTTTATCAAATTCAAAAAAAATTAATATTTACACTTCTACTAATAATAGTAACATTTTAGCAAAGTTTAGAGAAAATTCATTTTTTTACCTGGGCAGGTGAGGAATTTTGCCCCATATGTTCGTAATTTGTGGTTACGTTTTATTTTTTTACTCCGAATTCCTTTGAGATCCCAAGATAAAACTTACAGGACATGTAAAGCACATTTGCCCTAACATTTAGTAAAATTTTGAAAAAAATCGAAGATGATGTTTTTTCAAAAACGGATTTTTAATTTTTCAAAATTTCAAAAAAAAAATTTTTTGAATTTTTTTTTTTATTTTAATTTTAACTTTAAATATACTTAAAACCAAAGAAATCCTTTTTTTAAAATCCAAAATCGGTTAATTAGAACCAAAGTTATAGCACTTTCAAAAAAAGAAGACAAAAATTTTGAAAATGCCATATTTTTGGTAATTTTCAAAATTTTAAAAAAATATTTGGTGGAGTTGTTTATCACTATAAAAGTAATGAATTTACAAAATTACAGCCAAATCCCAACAAGTCATGAAAATAAGTGTGTTGAACTGACGTGGAATCCACCTATAAAACGTTGTGACTAATTAATACCGACGGAAATATTAACGAAAACATAATCAAGGAGGTGTTTTAATCTTTCACCTGGGAAATTGAATTATTTCGTAAGGGAATTCGCGCATACTCCACTGGGAAAATTTATAGATTAATTATTAGCTTCGTTAACGACAAGCTCTTTTAAAGTTATATATATCTATGTACGTTGTATATACATGTATGTATGTGATTATATGTGTTTGTGAGAGACGAGCCTCAAATTACAAGAAAATTTTTTCACTATATATAGTCAAAGTTATAGAAAAAATATTTTAAAAGTAAGAAGAAAAACTTTTAAAATTAGCTCTATAGTGTAGTGTAGAAATAATATATATATATATATACATCATTCCTCCTTTAATTTCAAGAATAACGCTAGTAATTAAAATTTTAGAAAAAGAAATTTCATATAGAAACTTTTTTATCAAACTTTCTTTTCCCAACTTTAAACAGAGAGTTTGATGTAGAAAATAAAGAGTTATGAAATTAAGCAGCGTTGACTTTTATGAATTTTAAAAATTGATAAACGTCCCTAATGTATTTCAGTTGATTTGTGTAAAGAAGATGGTATGTAAATGGTTACGATTTATTTCAATTTTTACTATTTTGCATGTTTCATTTTTTTATCCAATAATTTTTTTCACTTTTCTTTACACCTAATAACCGACTTATTAATCTCGTACATATTTCATAAATATATATGTATATGCATATGTGTGATATGCAATAAATAAAATATATTATACAATATAAAATATATAAAATTACTTTTATTAAAAGTTTCAGTTTAATTCCACAAAACTAAAATCAGTTTTTGTTGATTATTTTAGATGCAAAGAAGATTTAAACGTCAGTGGTTTTACTTAGAGTTCATAATCTACTTTGAGTACTTTTATTTCAAAAACTATAAACATAACCTCAAATTTTTTGCTTTATTAATTACTGTTCTTCAATGCACGTCACATATTATATATATATAATACATAATATATAACATATAATATATAATATATAATATATAATATATAATATATAATATATAATATATAATATATAATACCTATATAATATATAGTATTACATATATATTGTATAAAATATGCAGAATGAAATTATAATATACATGTATATAAAGATGTATGTCGAGATCTGAACCACAAGACCACAAACTTGGGACGATACGAGAAAAATATTTATTTTCTTAGGAAATTAAAAAGACAGATTTAAATAATTTAAAAATTATTTTATTTCAAGAAATTATTTAAAAATTATTTATTCATTATTATATTTCGTTTCACTTATTTTACAATTAATTTGAATTTTTTTTTTTGAAATTACAGGAATCTGTACCGACATATACCGACACTTGGCATGCGCATGCGCAATGAGCGCAGCAACTGCTACAAAACTGGACACATAACATGAAAAACAAGTTGTTCATTTCATGATCATTAAGCTTCCTCAATATATACCAATTGTTTAATGTTTTATTTTAAAATAATTATTTTAAAGTGTTAAGATAAAATGTAAAAAAATACAAAATTTCAATTTTTTGTGAAAATTTAAAATATTTATTAATTCTATAAATTTTGATAAAATATATACTTTATATACATGAATCGATTCGTTTTTATGTCAGGAATGTAATTTTGACAAGAATTAATAAAAATTTTAATATAAAAAAAAGTTATTTCAAAAAATCCAAAAATTAATTTTTTCAAAAATTAAAAAATTGTTGAAAAAATTTTTTTTTTTAGATATTTTTGAAAATCCTTTTGTCTGATTTTTGGTATTCGTGACCGTAATACACCTACAAAATTTTATCCATATCCGTCAAGACGTGTTAGAGAAAATTTGTCCACAAGAATCGGTGACATACACACACACACACACACATACACACACACACATACATACACACATACATCCGGACATTTGTTCCTCTCGACGAATTATATATACTACACTTGAAAATTTGTAAAAATAATTGATTCTAAAAAATTCGGAAATCGACATCACTATAAGGCTTCCTTTATGAGGAAGCAAAAAATGTCGATACAGATTTCAGTAAATTTTTTTCAATTTTATTTATTTTTTTTTTTTAAATAATTTTCTTTTGTTTAAGAGAAAATTTAAAACCCATTTATTTTCTTTAATTTGAAGGAAAAAATATAATTAAGAAAGAATTCCCGAGAAATAAAAGTTTCTTATTCCTTTATAAATATATAAAACTGAGACTATAGAGAATGATTCGACAAAGTAATTTAAAAGTACAAGGATTCTTAATATTAAAAAAACTAAAAATTAACTTTGTTCAACTTTTTAATCTCGTATTTCAATTCAGTTATTAGATTTTCTTTTATCTTTGCTAAATAATTTTTATTTATTTTTTTTTTATAACGAATGATTACTGTGTACAGCTTCTTTTTGTATTTATCATTCCTTCTTTCTTAATTTCTTTTTTAATATATATATTATATTCTTTAGTTAGTAACAAAATTTTACTCAATAAATGTTCTTTTTTTAAATAAATCTAACAAAATTTAGAATCCAACTTATTGCTTTTATTATCAGTGTGCTTTTTCTTATAAAAAAATCTTAGTTTTTGCTAATTTTTATTTTTAAATTAAAACTTATCCCTTGAAAAATTAAATTTTTTTTCTAGAGGAAAAAAAGAGGGGAAGGGGGGAATTATTGGATAGTTTTATCATGTCACACAAGTGCTTTAAACAGGTTAGATTTTAAAGTCTATCTCTCCTTGTCGTGTAGAATAATAATAATATATAATATTTATATAAATGCCAAAATACTAAATCGTTTCTACGAATATGACTAGTTTTTATATTATCTTTTAATCGACATTGATTGCAAGTTGCACGACGATACAAGTCCACGCTGAATTACTTCCATCGCAAAACAAGAAAAAAGAAATAGGAAAAAAAGATAGAAATAAATAATTGAAAAAACTCACTTTTGGAAATTAATTTTAAATAATACAAAATCTTCGTATTGGTGATAAGACTTTTAAGAAAATAAAAAAATTATAAACTTTGTTAAACAAATTTTGTTTTTTGAAATTCTTTTATTCTTTCAATCGTCTGGATTGAAAAGAAAAACAATAAATGGATATTAAATGTCCTCCGTAGAGAGGGAAACTTTGTAGGATGGAGGGGGAAGTGCGCGTGCGCAATTGGTCGCCTTCCTCACGGTGGGGGGTGAATGCCAATGGAAGGGGACGTCCAGACAAATAAAAGCCGCAAGCATTTCGAAATTAAATCCAGTCTCTACGCCTACTTCCCCTGACATACAAACAAAAAAAATTTTTAAAATCCTAACAAATAAAATTAAATAGCAAAAACAAAGTTTGTTTACAATAAAATTATTTTCCACGAATTTAATAAAAAAAAAAACTTCAACCCCTCCTGAAATTATTCAAAAAATATTAGAGAAAAATATTTATTCTAAAATACATCGAACTATACCTATAAAAATTAATTTTTAAAATAGAAATCAATTGTATTAATAAATTTTTTTCTACAAATTTTTTTTTAACCAAAATTAAAAACATATTTTTAGTGTAATAATTAGTCAACATTTCAGCAACAAGGGCTCAGAAAAAAAAACTCTCTCACTTGATGAGAATGTAAAAAATTGAATATTTATCAAAAGGAGTTTTTTCATCATATATAGAAGTAGAAAACAAAAAAAAAGAACTTGTTGTTGGATTATGATAAATTTTGTCAGCTTTTCCGCATGAGCTTGTAAAATTTTACGCGCATTAATGTACCAAAAAAAGCAATGCACGTTTTAAAGTGTTGAGCACATATATATATTTAATTTTATTTTACAATTTCTTTAAATACACATTTTTACAAAACACAATTATACTTTTTCCTGGAAGCAATCCAACAGGAAATTGTACCCTTGTGTTGAATTTTTATACCACTGAGGATGGAAATTCACGTTCGCCTTCTAATTTCATTGTATATACATATATATATTTACGTAAGTAATCTGGAAATCGAAGATTTCGTGAACTAGTGCAATATTTAGACGATAAAAATGCATATTGACACGGATGCCTTGATTTTTTTAAATAGAAAATTGCACCATAGCAATTTTTTAATACAGTTTTTTAAATAATCGCAAAGAAAAGTAATTGTTCGAGGAAAAAAAAATTCAGAAAATTTCCACTGAATAATTCCAAATATCACGAAATATTATATATATATATATATATATATATATATATATATATATATATATATATATATATATATATATATATATATATATATATATATATATATATATATATACATGGGTTGTTGCACTATTAAATGTATTTATTTGTGAGTATCTTTAATAATTGGAAAACTATTCGAATCTAAAATTTTTTTAAGATAAATATTAAATCATTATTATTATGTTCTAATAAAAATTAAGATTTCAGAAAAATTCTAATTTCTAACCTTCAAAATTTAATAATTAATCAAAATTTCTATTTTATAACTTGTTCAAAATTATTTTCAAGTTTTCAATTCAATTAATTTCTATAGAATTTTTAATTAAAATTTGTTTTGTTAATCGATTATTTTTTATAATTTTTGAGAAAGTTTCTTGAAAACTTAGGGTATTCAAAATTGAAAAAAATTCACTTGAAATATTAAATCCAGTTTGTGTTTATAATTCAATTTTACGAAACTTTAATTATTCTAAAATTTTTCAATTTACCAAAACTTCAACTAATTTCAAAATGAATTTCATATAAAATTTTGCAACAAAAAAATCAGAATTATTAATTAAAACTATTCATAGTTTAATAGTTTGATAATTCTGATGATTTTATTTTTTTTGCAACTAAAATATTCATAGTTTTTATTAATAATTCTGATGATTTTTTGTTTTTGCAAAGTTCAAATTATTCCTAGTACAACTAAACGGTTAATTTAAACTATTCATAGTTTTAATTAATAATTCTGATGATTTTATTTTTTTTTTGCAAAGTTCAAATTTTCAAAAAATTTAATTTGTCGATAAAATTTTCTTTGATACATCAAATTTCAAAATGGCGGATCAAATATGGAGGAAAAAATTAAAAATCAATAGCATTTTCTTGAAATATGTTATTCGCGGGTTTTCAGAGTCGTTGATCATGAATATAAAATCAGATATTCAAAATTAAAATAGCGGATCCAATATGGCGGACGAAAAAATAAAAATCATTTTGATTAGCTTGAAACTTTTTACTGGGGGATTTTTGGGGTCGCTGATGACGAATGTACAGTCATATTTTTACAAATTTAAAATGTCGGATCCAAAATAAAGCGGAAATTTTTTTAAAAAACAATGTTGTTAGTTTTAAGGAAAAAAACCCTTAAGACCATATTTTATACGAATTCAACAATTTCTATCACATCCGTCATTTAAAATTTTTTTAATGTAACTTCAGTTCTGTAATTAGGAGGCCAAGAAACACTCGAGTAACAAATTTCAAGCAAATCCGTTTGATTTTTAATTTTTTTCTCCGCCATATTGGATCCGTCATTTTTACTTTTTTAAATCTAACTTCAAATTTGTAAGCAACATTTCCAAAAATCCGCGATTAATAAGTTTTAAGCAAATTCGTCAGTTTTATAATATTTACGTCCGATATATTGGATCCTCCATTTTTAATTTTTCAAATCTGACTTTAAATTCGTAATCAGCAATCCCAAAAACTCCTGAGTAATAAGTTGTAAGCAAATCCGTTACATTTTTAATACTTTCGTCCACCATATTGATCCGCCATTTTGAATTCTTAGAATCTGACTTTAAAATTAAGTAAATTACGACTGTTTTTTTGTAAGTCATGGGTGACTCCACTTTTATTTTTACATTGAGTAAATATAAAAAGAAGTAAAAATAAATTTTCTTTTACAGTTTTTTTTTAATTTTCGACCCATTATTTACAATTTTTTATTTTTTTTTAATAATCTCTATTATTTCAACTTTAATTTGAAAAAAGAATTATCTTGAAGATTTCCTGAAGTTGTAAAATTTATGCTGCTCGTACAAATTTAAATGACGATATCTCAAAATTATTTCAAGTCTCCAAAATCATTTTTTTAAATTACAGATGAAAAAATTATTACTTTTACTTTTTTACATTTAAATATCAAATTTTTTTTATTCTATACAATTTTCTAAACATTCCTTATTTTTCTGGAGAAATTTATGTTTGATTCATCAAAATCGGTCAAAAATTGACCGATTTATAAAAAGAATGAAATAAATTCAATGTAAAATTCAAAAAGATTAAAGTTCTACAATTTTAGATATTTTGAAAATTTCTTTTACATATATTTTGCTCATAAATATAAAACTATAATTTCCCCAAGTTTCGTAAAATTTTAAGAACCACTTGCAGATTGTGATATTTCTGATGTGAAGTCACCTTCCTTATATATTTCGATTTTCAGTAACAGTTGTTTAAAGTAGCAAAAAAAAATTACAATTATCTCAAAAAGATGACTGAAAACTTTATAAACCAATGATATAGGCGAGCTTGAATTTCCAAAAAAAAGAAAAAACGACACAGAAAACAATAGTGGGTAAATTGGCCTTACCATGACGTTAAAATAAAAATTAAGGTCGTGGTGGTTTTTAGTGCATGCTGTGTGTTTTATGTGTTGTAACGGGAGGGCACCGGGGGTTCAGTCTCTGATGATCCAGGTGGCCAAAAAGGCGAGTGTCCTGAAGAGGCGAAAATCCCGGAATCGAATGGATGTACAACAACAAACTCAACAGCAGCAGGCATTACCGCCGGTAACGATATCCAGTGGTGGAGGCGGCGGTGGCACAACTACCGGGCAAAATGGCTCACAACAACGAATGGAGAATGAGAACGACGTAGTCTTCTACATGGAGGAGCCAAAAGCGAGTACGCCTAATAGAGCGAGAAGAGACAATCGGTAAGTGACAAGTTGACAGCTTCTCGAAACCGAACGTGCCTTGCACCTGACAACCATTTCATTCTTCAGTGTTGTACCTAAATCCTCAAATTCCCCCCAGGGAATATTATCTCAGGAAATTCTAATAGTACATTGTGTTGGTATTTCTATATATATATACACATACTCTATTCTTCATTTTCTTTTGAAGTTACGGAAATACATTTTTTACCATCCCCCCTACCTTCTATTCCATAGACATTTACTTTGAGAAAAAAATACTTACTTCCTATACATTCTATGTATAGGAAAGAAAGATTTCCATAGTAAACTTTAATAATAATGCTTTTCCAAGAACTTTTTCAAGATTGTTTCACTTCAGCTATAAACGTTTTCAGTCTGCCATTAAAAGTTTTCCTCTTACTTTTTATTAATTACTCAATCCATTTTTTCCCCTTCGTTCATTCACTGTTTTTTCTTAAAATAGCTCCTTTTGTTGTTTGAAACAAAATTAATTTTTTAGAGAGAAAAAATTTTTTGCTTTTTGAACAAATTCTTTTAAAATTTAGAGAAAATTATTGAATTTTTATCTCTGTACTGTCAAAAGCTGCATATAAATGCGGTTTGTCATTTTTTTCCAATCACAAAAGATTGAGTTGATTCAAATTTAGGGCGTGGCTGATACTGATACCGCCTTGTGGGCGTGGCTGAATTAATTTTTGTAACGCCTACTCAGGGGGTGTAACCGTCTTGTGGGCGTGACTCTCCACTTTCTCTACCTGGACCGTAAAAAATAAAACCCCGCCCCCAATATTTCGCGCTTTTAGCCGCGCCCATTTAAGGCGTGGTTTAATAAGCCAGGCCTTGAAAGTAAATTTTTCTCCTACTGTTAACAGTTTACAATTAAAAAATTTTTATATAATGACGACCATGAGAAGTGAAACCACGCCCCTAATATTTTGCGCTTTTAGCCGCGCCCATTTAAGTCGTGGCTTATTATTGTTAAGCCACGCCTTAAGGGGGTGTGTCCCTTCTTTGAATCCTTTCTATTTATTCACTTACACGTTTTGACGAACTTTTTTATAGTGCAAAATGAACGGTAATTATTTCTCCTACTGTTAATTGTTCACCTATAAATAAAAAAGTTTTATCAACTGAAATAAAACTCCTCCCATAATCTTTTCTGTTTTTAGCAACACCTACTTGCTTCTCACTATTTAAACATAGGGTGTGGTTAATACTCAAACCGTCTTACTAGAGTGACTTATTGTTTTCCCCTACTTCCATAGGCTGAATTAACTTTCGTAACGCCTACTTAGGGCGTGGCTTCTAGTTATATCGTTTTATAAGTGCAATTACTAATTTTTCCAAATCCAAAAGGTGGGATTTATTTTCTTAGCGCCTTTTTTGGGGCGTGGATCATAGTTTCACTGCTTTTTGGTCTGATTCAGCAGTTTCTTTACCATATGACCACGCCTACTTAAGACGTAAACTTATCTGTAATAAGCCACGCCTTAAGTGGACGCTACTTTAGATGAAATTGAATTTTTTCTCCAATTGTTAACTGTGTGGAATTCAAATATTTTTATCTAATGACCATCAAGTGAAGTGAAACGATAAGCCACTCCTTGAGTGGGCGTTTCCCCTCTCTGAATCCTCTCTATTTTTTCACCTCCACGTTTTGTCGCCCACTTTTTTTTGTAGTCCAAAGTAAAAACCATTTTTTTCTTCTATTCTGAATTGTTTACAATTTCAAAATTGTTGTCGAATTACGACCAGGTGGAATAAAACTCCGCCCACAGTATTTTGTTCTTAGCAACAACTACTCATTTCTTGTTATTTAAATTTAGGGCGTGGTTAATACTTAAACCGCCTCATGAGAATGGCTTATTGTTATCCCCTAGCTCTATATGAAGGCTGACTTAGTTTTCGTAACGCCTACTTAAGGCGTGGCTTATCGTTAGGGCGTGTCCTGTTTTTTCTTTGAATCTTTTCTATTTTTGCACCTTCACTTTTTTTGTAGTGCAAAGTAAAAGACCATATTTTTCTCCTATTGTTAATTGTTTACAATTCAAAAAATTTATGACTGAGTGAAATGAAACCACACCCCTAATATTTTGTGCTTTTAGCCACGCCCACTTAAGGCGTGGCTTATCATTAAGGCGTGTCTTACTTTTCTCGCTTCGAATTCTTTCTATTTTTTCACCTACACGTTTTCTCGAACCCTTTTTTTTGTTATACATTCCAAAATGAAAGGCAATTTTTCTCCTATTGTTAATTGCTTAAAAAATGCAAAATATTTTTTTTAATTATTTATTTAAAATTAATTTATTTATTTTTATAAAAAATATTGTTTTTAAAATGTATAGTAGAAAAATGATAAGTGTAATATGATAATGATTGCTTTAACGATTAGTGCCAAACTGTAGTTAACTAATTAAAAAGCACTTTCTGTTGAGAAGAGAGTGCTTGTCGAGGAAACATGTTTCTCGTGCATGTTAGTGAGAATAGTGTGTTTCCATTCTGTAGGGGAAGCCTCTTCACTTCGCAAACGAGCTCTGTGACGGAGGCTGCCAGCGACGAAATTGACATTGACATCGAGGAGCCCCAAAGAGTTACCACGTAAGCACACAAGCTTTGACTTGATGCATAAACATATATGTATTATTATTATTATTATTATTATCAATATAAGAAAATGTAATATAACATTTTTTTTTAATATTCATATTACGTACTTGTTGCACTTATACAAAATATTTATTTAGAAAACAAAATATTTGGAAACTTTAAAAAAATATATGCAAAATTTATAGCGGAGAAAATAAAAAGAAGCAAAAAATCTGGAATATTTTTTCTATCATCAGTTGAGATATAACAATAATATCGAAAAATTAACTTTAAACAACTATCTTGTAAAAATTCAAATGGAATGTCTTTAACAAGTTAGATTTTTTTTAAGTTAGTTTTTCAAAAACAGATTTCATAACGCACGCAATAAAGTTATAAACCATGTGCCAGTGGGGTTTAATGTGTGGAAAACTTTCTTTGTTTAAAGTAAAACTCCTCTCTAGTACTCTACATTACTTCACGTAACGACCTACATTTTCATCTAAAACTCCCTGCCAACTGTTGGAAAATCGACCATCTTCAAACTTTGCTTTTTTTCGACATTTATTAAACTCAAGTCGCCATATATGCATTTACAACCATTATTATTATTATTATATTATTGAAAAACTTTTCTGCAAAAAAGAAAATTTCATTCTAAAAATAATACCAGTCATTTTTCAAGAATGCACAAAAATTTTTTTTTCATAAAAAAACTTCTTTTCTTTTTAAATAATAATAATCTTATCGATTTGTCTGTATATATTTTCATTTCAAGTCTATTTTTCATCTGACATCTCAGATTCTACAATATTAACCGCATTGTGAAGTTAGACTTCCTACTCGAGTGAATAAAGCTCAGTGAATTTCAAGCCGAAGTACCATTCCACGCAGAAATAGCATTTTGCTCACAAACAATAGAATATCTGGGCACTTATTATCACATTAATATATTTAAGGAATGACAGTTTTGTAATGATAATTTACAAGTTCTTTTATTTGATAATTTTTTTTCCCGCATTAGGGTAAGTTCGTGGTTTGACCATAGGGGAGGAATTCTGGCCACTTCAAATATTTTACAGAATTTTTATAAAGATTGGGGCAATCCATTGTATTTTACCAAAAGTCGTTGCGAACTTTTTGTAGAAAAATCTCATTATTTGTAGAAATTATGCTTAATATCCGTAGAATTTTTTTGGCATACCTTTTTCTAATTAAGGGATTTAATAACCAAGTACACTTTAAGGGGTTTTCAGGGTAGCTGATTAAGAATCTGAAGTCGGATGTTTCATATTTTTAAAATTGAAAATGTCGAATCCAATATGGCGGACTTATTTTTTAAAATTGATCAAATTTACTTAAAACTTTGTTACTCGGGGGTTTTTGGGGTCGCTGATTATGAAAATTAAGTCAGATTTTCAAAATTCAAAATGGCGGATTCAATATGGCGGACTTATTTTTTAAAATTGATCAAATTTACTTAAAACTTTGTTACTCGGGGGTTTTTGGGGTCGCTGATTATGAAAATTAAGTCAGATTATCAAAATTCAAAATGGCGGATCCAATATGGCGGACTTATTTTTAAAATTGATCAAATTCACTTGAAACTTGTTACTCGGGCGTTTTGGGGGTCGCTAATTACAAATGTGAAGTCCAATTTTTAAAATTCAAAATGTTGGATCTAATATGCCAGAAATTATTTTAAATAATGATCGCCATTTTAAATTTTAAAAATCTAATCAGGTCTATATTTAGTTAGTTAATTCTAAAATTGTTTTTTTTTTCCTGGAAAGTCTGATTACAGTCAGTATTCCGATACCGATTAAATTTCTTTTAAAATTTCTCAAGAAGTTTACAAGGAATTCGAGTTAAATTCTACTGAAATCGTTATGGGGAGAAGTTTGCGAATAATTTTTCTTTGTGTGCGAATTTGTACGTGACTATAGTAGTGCTAAAAGAGAGGGGGGGGTGAGAAGAATTTGAAGGGGTGTGGCTCAAAATTTTCTCACGTATATATATTAAAGTCTTGGATATTTTGTGTTACTTATCATAGTATAGAGCTTAAACATATATTTAAAATGATAACAATACGCTGAAGATTAATTCCGAAATCTCTAATTAGAGATTCACTCTCTTAGTTTTCTCGCTCTCTCTTTAAGAAGTTCTCTTGCAAGGAAATTTATCTCAAAGATTATTGACTTAATGAAACTTTATAATGCTCTTCAATCTATTTAATCCCACATAAATTGTGCAAATAATTAATATTTTAAGATATATTTAAATATTCCAGATTCGAAATAAAAAGCGATAATTATAAAACTAATTTAAAATTTTTGCTTAATTAAAATTACTTTCTTCACTGTTTTCCAAGTTTCACTGTGTTAACTTAAAAGTATTAAAGATTGCAACGAATTAATACCAAATATGTGGATCAAATGAAAAATTAATTTAAAATTAGAATTTTTAAAAATTAAAAAAAAATTTATCCTTTTTATGAAACTATGTTTAGAAAAGTAGATATTTTTGTTGATTTTCAATTTAAATAGTTATTTTTAAATTATTTTAATTGAAATCAAATTTTTTAAAATTATTTTCTAGATTTTTTTCAAAAACTTTTTTTACAATTTTATTTTCTTTTTATCTAGTAATTAAAATTATATTGAGGGGGAAAAAAACAAGTGACTGGCTCTTTGATGTGGAATATTTTCGCTTTCAGGTTAACGGAGGCACATCGAAATGCCATCAGAGCAATCAGAAAGATCAAATACTTCGTGGCCCGTAGAAAGTTCCAACAAGCTCGCAAGCCCTACGATGTGCGGGATGTAATCGAGCAGTACAGCCAAGGACATCTCAACATGATGGTGCGAATAAAAGTGGGTACATTTTTCTCTCTCTCTCTCTCTCTTTCTCTCTTATCAGTATATAATCGCACATATCGGTTTATTGATTAAACAAAATTTCATTCGAATGAAAAAATGAAAAATAAACAACAAGAAGTAAAAATCACTATACTACATTTTATTGACAATAATTTCTAATTAACTTACGGATTTGATATTAAAAAACAGATTTTTCCACCTTCTTTATTTTCAAAATTTCAATTTTACTTGTCGAATACAATTTTCGAACTTAAAAAAAATTTAATGTATTAAAAATCAATTCAAAATGAAAATGAAAGTCAAAACTAAAATTAGATTTAAAAAAATAATAAATAACTGAAATGGGAGGAAAAAAATTATTTCAAACGATTGACAGTCTAATGGATAAAAATGTTTTATTTCCTTTTTCAAAATTTACCTGTCTCAAAGGACTTAATTTTTTTAAAACTTTTTCTCTTTTTTTTTGTCAAACACAATATTCTAAAACAACGTCAAAAAAAAATTGAAGTTCCCCCTTTTTCGTTGGCATTTTAATTAAAAGCACTATTCTCGTTTCCATTTGAAATTTTTTACCTTTCAAAGACTAAATTCGAGAAAAATCTGTAGGTGAGTAAACACTGCTGATTTCAGAGAATTTGCCTCGATTGCTGTATTGATGATCGAACTCTATATATATATATTTTTTTTTTGCCTTCATTCACTATTCATAGAATTCTGAATTATTTAAACAATTCACATGGGATAAAAACAGATTGTCAAATTGAAAATGAAAGAAGATTATTGTATTTAAAAGATAACAGATTTTTTTCACCCCCTTCCCTCACAAATTTAAAATGAATTATTGTTTGTAAAATGGTTTAAATTTGTCAATAAATTAACTAAAATTTTGCAAAATGAAATTAAATATTTTTTCTCCATCTTTCAAAGAGTTTGGTTGTCATAATTTTGATTGAATCGCATCTATTTTAAAATTATCCGCTATTTTGAATTTTTGAATTCTAATGTCAAATTTGGATTCAAGGATCCCGAAAATCCCTGAGAAGTGAATTTCGATCAAATTGAGTTAATTTTAAAATTACCGCCATATTGGTTCCGCCATTTTGAATTATGTAAATCTGACATCAAATTTGAAGTCAGCGCCTTCTGAAACTCTCCAGAGTCAAATTTCAATCAAATTTGTTCAATTTTGAAAATCTTTGATGGATATATTAGATCCGCCATTTTGAATTTTGTAAATCTGACATTAAATTTTGATTCAGCGATTCTGAAAATTCTCGAGAGTGAAATTTCAATCAAATATGTTCAATTTTAAAAATTCAAGGAAATGTTTTTTAAATACATTAGCAACACCTACTCAGAGGCTTAGTTCATAAGTCTCCGCCCACAAAAAGGCGGGGCTCACAATTCTCTACATCTATATATAGATTAGATTTTTTTTTAATTCTGAAACCGTGGCTTTTAATTTTTCAACTTACTTACGGTTTCCGAAATTTTTGCAACGCCTACTACAAAGGTTTTTTTTTTATTCATAAATTGTGGATCTCAAGTGGGCGGAGTCTTATGAATTATAAATCTCCGCCCACTTATGATTCGTGACCTATAATTCTAAGCCTATGTATTTTATCCACAATAGTTTTCTAGTATTATCTTAAAGAGATGGAGTATTCTATAAATTTCTACCTAATTTACCATTTTTAAACTATTGCCACGCCTACTCGGAGGCGTGGCTTATAATTTCAATATTGTCCCTAATGCCCTTTGAAGATTTTAATGACTAATAAGTTTCCATCTAACAGCATCTTCGATTGTTTTTCTAACGTTCCCATTTTAGAGGAGTGAAATAGATTATAATGTTCCGCCTAGTTATAGTGCTCAAAATGCAAACGCCTATTTAAAGGCGTGGCTTATGAGACTCCGCCTACTTACAGCTTCTTAGTAATCATTTATGGACCCACTCAAGATCGGGGGAGCTATTTTCAACGCCCACTTAAGGCGTGATTGTTTGCTAGAGGAAGGGGGATTATTAAACACGCCTTAAGTGGGCGTAGCTTATGAGAGTCCGCCTACTTACAGCTCCTTAGAAGACCTTTATTGATCAACTGAAGGCAGGGTCACTATTATCAACGCCCACTTAGGGCGTAAATATTTTTTAGAGGAAGGAGAATAATTAAACACGCCTGAAATGGGCGTGGTTTATGAGAGTACGCCTACTTACAGCTCCATAGTAGACAAACGCCTACTATGGAGCTATAACTAGTATCTACTAAAGGCGGGGCATCAACGCCCACTTAAGGCGTGACTGTTTGATAGAGGAGAGGGGGATTATTAAGCACGCCTTAAGTGGGCGTGGCTTACAAAATACAGCCTACTTACAGCTCCTTAGAAGACCTATATTGATACTGAAGGCGGGGTCATTATTATCAACGCCCACTTAAGGCGTGAATATTTTATAGAGGAAGGAGAATTATTAAACACGTTTTAAGTGGGCGTGGCTTATGAGATTACGCCTACTTACAGCTCCATAGTAGACAAACGCCTACTATGGAGCTATAACTAGTATCTACTAAAGGCGGGGCATCAACGCCCACTTAAACGTGACTGCTTGTTAGAGGAGAGGGGGATTATTAAGCACGCCTTAAGTAGGCGTGACTTATGAGACTCCGCCTACTTACAGATTCATAGTAAGCGTTTATTGACCTATTAAAGGCGCGGGCAATATTATCAACGCCCACTTAATTAAACATGCTTGTGACAATACTAGAGGCAGTTATTTCGAAACTTTAATATTTTAATTATAGGCGTGGTTTATTTTTTTAATCTATGGTAATAGTGAATCCTCTCAAGTAATGAAAGAAATTATTTTGTTTTCTTAATAGATATTTAATTACGAATTTTTGTTATTTTTAATTGCTTTTTACAAATTAACTATTGTCATGTTTAATATTACCACAGATGTTTTACGTTTTTTTTTTTGTCGATGAAGATGAAAATCTATTGTTGCAAAGTTGGAACAATTCGACAGTGAGCGTTGGGAAAACAGTCGGAATAAAATTCAAAAAGGAACAATGGACTTGTCACTGTGCAAACCAGTTTTGAATATATAACAAAACGGCTAATCAAAAGCTCTGGGCACTTATCGTAAAATGTCAATCATTACACCCGGAAATGGGGTAAAGAAAAATCCGTGTAGAGTGTGTTTTTCAACCGCAACACTTTTGTTTTTTAATAATTTTTTAGTTATTTTAATAAAAATTTTTTTCCTTTAATAATTAAATCATCATCTGCAAAATTGTATACATAAATAATTTATCCTAGTACATATTTTATTGGTTTTCATTTTCGACTCGTTATTTAAATATTTAATTTTTAAAAGAGGTATTAATTTTGGAATTAATGTATTTATTGATAATTCTGGTGAAATAATATTAAAATTATATAGATGCTATATATTAATTATATATGTTTATGCTTATAAATTTGAAAATAACTTTCTATTCATTAGAATAATTTGGAAAATAATTATTTATTGTTAAGTAGAATACGATAAAGTTGATTAATTAGTGCCGAGTTGTTTAATAAGCACTAATGGGAGATTTAAAAAAAAAATTAGTTTGCAAATGAAGTTGACTTTATTAAAGCGGCGATATATCAGTTATTATATTCGATGATGAGAATAAAATAATTCTGAAAGGTTAAAAATATAATCAATAATTGAATTTGGATAATATGTGAAAATCAATGTGGGTTGTTGCAGGAGTTGCAGAGGAGGTTGGATCAAACCCTGGGTAAACCAGGAAGCTACCTGGCAGGCATCGACCGCGCAGGCAACGTAAAGCCAATGACGATTGGCGCACGCCTCTACCGCGTGGAGCAGCAGGTAAAAAAAATTTTTTTTTCTCCCTCTCACTCATGTTAGCATTCTCTTTTTTTCATTCTTTCTTCTTTTCACCCCTTCTTCACATCGATGATAAAAATGGTAAAATAATAAAAAGTAGTAAATTCAGGAAATATTTAAAAATCCATTAGCAATTCAAAATTTTATATTTATAATAATAATAATAATAGCAAATTCATTAATAAGTTCTTCTCTCGGTTTTTAATCCACGTGCGTTTTAATTTGATTAAATTTTTAAATTTCCCATTTTTCTGTCTATCTAGTATCATAGAATTCTGCAAATAATATTTTGTAGTTTTACCTAAAATATTTATGCAATTATTTACCATCCTTGTAGATACGATATTTATATATTTATTTTTTTTAAAAGAAAAGGATTTAATGTTTGCATTATATATTATTTTATCCGTGTTTTTACTGTTGATGGAAAAAATAAAATATTTATACATATATATGTAATGGCAAAAGTAGTATTTTTCCCTGGAAAAGAACCTCAAGTAATATATCAATTTTCCCATTTCCAAAAGACTCACGAATACTCGATTAAGTTGGTAATCCTGACGCGCGGTTTCTCTATGGTGACATTAAATTTCCTGAAACCTATTCAACGCTCGTGTAAAGTCAGAAAAGTTTTGTCTACCGCCGTCGACCTTATATAGTATGTATATATATATATATATATGTATGTGTCGTATACATATACATATACACGGATCAGAACTTGACTGATCGGCTTAAAGCTTTTGCAGAAAATGCGAGTCAAAGGAGAATTATTCCAAGAAAGTCTTACTTCACTATTCCAATCTATTCGCGTTAATGTAAGAAAATTAATTATCCATTGCAAACAAAAATTTTACATTTTCTATACACACAGATTATCACATCTACATTATAATGAAGAATCGAAAATATAAAAAAATAAATAAATTTTTTTCATACCTCATACCTCTTCTAATATTCTCTCAAAAATTCCACTTTAATGCGTAGAATATTCTTTATTTTTTGGTGGTTAAAATAAAACTTTGAAATACATAGACCACTGGTAATTCATAATAAAATTTCGTAAAACTTTATTTTTATAAGCATTTAATATCGCTGAATAAAAAAATAATGTTGAAATTTAAAAATTCAAAATGGCGAATCCAAAATGGCGGACTAAATTACTAAAATTTCTCGAAATTGTCTAATCTGAAGAAAACTTTGGTATTCTAATGTTTTTGAGACCGATCCAATATGGTGGACTGAACAAAACTTGAAATTTTAATATTTTTGAGAAGAAAATTTTGCGATTATCATATTTGACTTCAACGACATTCAAAATTTAAAAAGTTAAAAATTTTGTTCAGATCCAAGCATTTTTAAATAAGTTTAGAATATTGGATCCGCCATTTTGAATTTTTTAATCCAAAAAATCAAATTTGAATTCAGCGATCTTAAAAACATATTAGAATACAATAAGGCTTTCTTCAGATTATTAGATAATTTCCAGACATTTTTTAATCCCCTTCTAAATAATAAAAAAAAAATGAAATTTTTCAATTTCAGTTGGCTGTTATGGACAAGAAACTTGATCAACTGGTCCACGTGGTAAATGCACTGGCGCAGAAATTACAAATTCCCTTGAGAAGCGTCGAGGATGATGTGTAACAAATAGCCCCCGTCGATTTTACGCTGTCACCGACACTTATTAAATGCTTTATTCCTTAGTTTCTAAAAAGCGAAAGCAAATAGTCAAACTAAAAGTGTTCAGCGGGAATCGGTGAAATTTTTCAACATTTGAAGATTGAATTCGATATTTCCATCTTCATAAATATACATATATGTATAAATATAAACGCTGCTTCTCGTCCAATTAAAGGCATAACGAATGGATTCGCGACTATATATTACCTTAATGCTAAATACAAGGTAAGAATCATTTTTTTTATAAATAATTAATTGTCTGTGCTTTCTGTGCTGTAACTTCACTTACACTTTCACAAATTTTATTTTTACTTCACTTTCACTCCACTTTCACTTCACTTCAATTTCACATTACTTTCACTTTACTTTCACTTTCACAAATTTTATTTTCAATCCACTTTCACTTCAATTTTACTTTTACTCAAATGTTATTTTTACTCCAATTTTACTTTTATTCAAATTTTATTTTAACTGCACCTTCACTTTACTTTCACAAATTTTATTTTGACTCCATTTTCACTCCAATTTTGCTTTTACTCAAATTTTATTTCCACTCCACTTTCACCTCACTTTCACTCCAATTTCACTTTTACTTAAATTTTATTTTTACTTCACTTTCACTTTTCCTCTAATTTTATGTTCACTACACTTTCACATTCATTTTCACAAGGAAAATAAAATTTAAGTGCAAATAAAAGGAGAGTGATGTTTAAATTTAAGTGGAAGTGGAATGAAAATAAAATTTGAGTAAAAATAAATGTAGAGTGAAAGTGGTGATAAAATAAAATTTGAGTAAAAGTGAAATTGGAGTGAAAGTGAGGTGAAAGTGGAGTGGAAATAAAATTTGAGTAAAAGCAAAATTGGAGTGAAAGTAAAGTGAAAATGAAATTTGAGTAAAAGCAAAATTTGAGTGAAAGTAAAGTGAAAATGAAATTTGAGTAAAAGTGAAATTGGAGCGAATGTGAAGTAAAAATAAAATTTGAATAAAAGTGAAAATGAAGTGAAAATGAAATTTGAATAAAAGTAAATGTAGAGTGAAAGTGGAGTAAAAATAAAATTTAAATAAAAGTGAAATTGGAGTGAAAGTGAGGTGAAAGTGGAGTGAAAATAAAATTTGAGTAAAAGCAAAATTGGAGTGAAAGTAAAGTGGAAATGCAATTTAAGTAAATGTAAAATTGGAGTGAAAATGAAGTTTGAGTAAAAGTGAATTTGGGGCGAAAGTGGGGTGAAAATAAAATTTGAGTAAAAGCGAAATTGGAGAGAAAGTGAAAGTAAAGTGAAAATGAAATTCTAGTAAAAGTAAAATTAGAGTGAAAATGAAGTTTGGGTAAAAGTTAAATTGGAGCGAAAGTGAAGTGAAAATAAAATTTGATTAAAAGTGAAAATTTAATTTGAGTAAAAGTGAAATTAGAGCCAAAGTGAAGTGAAAAGAAAATTTGAGTAAAAGTGAAATTGGAGTGAAAGTGAAGTGAAAAGAAAATTTGAGTAAAAGTGAAATTGGAGTGAAAGTGAAGTGAAAGTGGATTGAAAGTGGTGTGAAAGTAGATTGAAAGTGGAGTGGAATTACATAATCGACCGCCAGTTTTATTCTCATTTTCACTTTACACGTTACTTTTAAAGATTTTGATTTTTAATTTCACTTTGACAATAATTATTCATTTTTATTCTCATTTTTACTTTTACTTTGCGTTTTACTTTTAAAAATTGTTATTTTTAATTTCACTTCAAGAGATATTCAGTTTTACTTTCATTTTCACTTTACGCTTTACTTTTAAAGATTTTTATTTTTAATTTCACATCGACAATTTAATTCATTTTTATTCTCATTTTTAGTTTCACTTTCACTTTTGCGTTTTACTTTTAAAATTTTAATTTTAAATAGAAACATATAAAGTCTTAAATAAAAATTTCATCTCTACAAAAATATCTTTTAATTTAATATAGGAAAGTGGCCTTCAACCGATTACTGTTGATCATCCAATGCTGTAAAGAAGAAAACATTATTTTTTACATCGAATGAGAAATTTCATTTCTAAAGCATAAAGAGTGGATATTCGGAGACATGCGCGTAAATATTATTATTTTTTTTATTGTTAATAGTTGAAAGTTCTTTTTCTTTAAACATAAAAAGAAAAAAATTATTGATGCTATTAAATTATTCAGTGAATATGACATAAAATGAGAATTATATATATATACAATACATGACAAAAGTATGGTTTATTTTTGAAATCGTGAAATAATTTAATAATGTCAATATAATGATATTGTGATTAGTGAAGTGGCTCAAAAAAAATGTTTGAGTGGTTGGCTATATAATGTTAATAAAATCAAGACGAAGAGAGAAGAAAAAATAAAAAGAGGTCGCAGAAACTTCTTTTTAGCTCATTGTCCTTAAAATACAAAACTGATAATGATAAGACATATCTTCGATTTAAGAATCGTTTCTTACGAAGTTAGGTAAATATCGGATACAAGCGAAATAAGTTCATATAAATAAAATAAATATTTTTTTTTATAAAAATTAAGACACCTGTCAAGTTATAAAAAAAAAACAGGTAGCGAAGCTATACGCACACAGAAAAGTCACAAAATGACGCAAAGATAAAGATTTTCAAAATCTTTCCCAATTAAAGAAAAAAAAATTTATTCTCGACAATTTTTTTTTCCAATAATCGTCTTTTTTTCATTTAAATTTTTATTTTCATAAAAATAAAAGAGATTGTCGAGAATGAAAAAGAAAAACGATTTTTGCGTCATCTGCACAAAAAAAAATTTTTAATGGATCAGATCACAGCTTCGTAAGTTTGCACCATAAAAAAAATATACTTTCATATTGTGTTCGTTCCAAATGAAATTTTGAGTCGGAAAATTCTCACCGAATGAATATTTATTAGAAATGATGATAAGAAATCGTAAAAACTGAGTCAATCCGTGTTAATATATTATGTGACCGGACTAGTGTCGTTAGCGGCGCAACAAAAATGGAGTGAAAAAAAAACAATAAAAATAAACGCCTCACGCGCCGATAGTCCGGTCTTCCAAAAAAAAAAGAAAATAAATTATTAATCAATTAATTAATAATAATTAATCTTAATTCTAGTCGTAAATTTATTTCGCTAAATTAGTCTTCGATACACCAAAGAATCGCAGTAATATTAATTAATAAGAAAATAGAAATATAAAATTTACTGTAAATATTGCATTACTTTATATAAATAATAATAATAATAATTATTATTAATAATGAAAATAAGCAAAAAAGGTTAAAAAAATATAATTCGAAATAAGCACGAATATCGCTCGATCTTATAAATAAATATACATATTTACATATGTGACACGCTCTGAAGAAATGTAGTTTAGAAAAAATTTTAAATTTATGTGTTTGCATTACTAATGAAAAGTTTCAGTGTTTATAGTTTTAAAACAAAAATCAGTTTTTCTCAATAATTTTCAATAAAAATGAAAATTAAAACATTGTTTATTTCTCGCATTTTCAATCAATAACAAACATAACCTAAAATTTTTTGTCTTCTAACGTAAATTTCTTCTCGGAGCGCGTCACATATACATTATATACTCAAATAAATATCAACATCGCCGATACGATATTATTTTCTCCAAATCGATTGCACGCAATTTTATATAAATATACATATTATATTATATATATATATAAAGAAAAAAAAATACGAAAATATATTGTAATCCGGATTACGTTTTATGATAAAAAAAGAATCTTCGATTGATATTTAAATTTTTCAATATACATAGTGTACAATATTATCTCAAAGAAAAAAAGAATTAGAAACTAATTAAAAATTTCGAGGAAAAAAAATTGATCGGCTATATTTTAAGGTAAGGCGTAAACGATAATGTTCTTAACGTTCCGCATATTATGGACTCATTGTGATCTCAAACAAGATGCATTTACGATGTTATTATATCGATATATTTGCATTTCGGTCAAAATTTCTCGAAAAGAAAAAAAATATAGGGAATAATTATTTATTGTAAATTCTGTATTAAGATTTTTTTTTTGTTTATAAATACAAATCAATATATACCTAGTTGTTCATCAATTTTTTCTAAAGTTAAAAATTTTGTTTTTTAAATGTTAAAAAATTATTTAAACTCAACAGTACTCTCTAAATTTTAATTAGGAAAAATGTTGAATTTAAAATTTAATTTGAATTAAATTAAATTTAATTTAAAATATAAAAATATTTTAAATTTAAAATTAATTTACTAAAAATGTTATGTGCTTATTTAGAAAAATACTTTATACTTGCAATTTTGTACAAGTTACTTGACAAATTAAGTAACAATTATTGATTATTTGAGCAATTATTAATTACTTAAACAATTATTAATTATTTGAACAATTATTAATTATTTAAACAATTACTTTAAAAACAGTAAGGAATTTTTTTAATGTTTATTAATACATAATTTGTTTTTAATTAATAAAATAATTTTTAAAAAAGTTAACAATTAATCAAGTTGAAAAATTTTTCTTAAATTTCTTCAATTCTACAAAATTTGTTCAGTTCCAATAAATTAATAAATTTATTTTGTTTAAGTAAATTAGCCTAAAAAATGAACTGTTCGTATATTTTTTATAATTTTTGTTTTCTCTATTAAATAATATAAATATTTTAGAAGTTACAAATTTTTGGAAATACCCATGAAATTGATTTTTCTTTTCCGACAAATTTTGACCATTTTCTATTTATAAACATGTAAATATTATAAATGAACGCGATAATTAATTAGAATTTTAATTAATTATTCATAATGTTGATAATTTTAAATTTTAAATAAAAACTCAAATTTATTAACTTACAACAAAAAATTAAATAATTAATTAGCATCATAATTAAAAAAAAATCGTAAATTGGAACATTTAATAAGTTGAAATTAACAGTTGAGTGTTAATTACTTATAATAATGTAATTATGATAATTATCTTAATTAATTTTTTTTAATAATTAGCGTCCTAACTAATTATGACATTAAATATTATTAATTATGATTTTAAGTAATTAATTATGAGATTGATTTATCATTGTTGACAAAATACCTTTTTTTAAATTAATTAACTTAATTAACCTTTTTTAATGAAAAAGCCAATTTTATATTAATTAAAAAATCTAATTACATAATTTAAACGCTAATTAATTATTAAAGTCAATTATCAATTAGTTAATTAATCAGTTAATTAATTAATAATTAACTCTCCTAATTTGAAAGAACTCTCAATAGTATTTTTAATATTAGGCAATAATAATTGATCAAATATAATTACATTACTAATAATAAGAGTAGGGTCCAATATAAGTGCAAATCGTATTAATGAGATCATAATCTGAATGTATTGATGATTCCGCACTTTTCTTAATAGATTTTTAAATGAAAATTTTACTTAATATTCTTTGATAAAAATTGTTTTTTTCTTTGAAATTCAAAATTTGTAAAAAAAAACAATTTTTTCTTAAAAACATTTTTCTTGTTAAAAAAAATAATGTACGATTAGAGAACAATAGAACATGTATTATTAGTGCCTATTAGCCTCGCTATTATGTCTCATGTCTAATGACCTAACGATAATAGGAAGTAAAATCATGATATAATCAATATCATCCATTAGAGCATTGCCAGCTTATAACAAAGGAATCAACATTAATGATGCCTTCTATACATAATACAATTCATTTATCACTGTTTACTATTTGATTCAATTTTTTTAGTTTTATTTAAAAAAAAATAATTCCAAGGGAGAAAAATTTCTAATCATACAAAAAGACTCTTAAAAAGCAAAATTTTCATATATTTTGATCAAAAGCAAGAATTGTCGCTAATTATCGGTTTCTTTCATTAAGAAATTAAATGAAATTTATAAATTATTCTTACTTTAATAAACATAGATTTAATTTTATGGTCCATCAAATAAAAGAAAACGAGACCTAACCGCGCCACAAAGCAATGAGAGTGAGAGAGAACATCCAATTTTTCTCTCTCACTCTCATTGACCCCCCCACTCTTGGCGCATGCGCTCTGCTTCTTCCCAAAATACTCCATTTAAATTTTCTACAAATAAATTATTCTTATTAAAAAATATTAAATAAATTATTACTATTAAAAAATAATATATTCAAGTTTACTTTTAATTTATATTAAAGTTTATTTTGTTAAAAAAAAATTATTCTCAAAGATTGATTATTTTATTATTTAATATTATTTACATTTTTTCATATTATTTATATTAATTAAAAAATATTCTCTAAGATTGATTATTTTATTTTTGTCGAAATATTATATTTTTTCTGATAATAATAATTGTTAAATACTATAGTTAAATTTTTTCTAATAAAAATTTGCACACTAAGCAAATTGACAATCATGTTTAAAAAGAAAAGTAGCGTCGTCTAAAAAGAAAAATCACTAGAGTGGGACTAGTGTTTCTCTAATTCGAAATATTATTGAAGTGGTGGGAGGACCAATAGGAGATCTTTATTTCCCACCACTTTTTCTGTAGAATAACTTGTGCGCGCGCAACATACCGATGAGTGGGATTAACGCTCCAATAACACACTAGTCCAATTATATTTATTGTAAACTCTTTCAACTGACCATTCCAAATGTGCTTTTTACCGAAAAAAAAATCGAAAAAAATGCTCTCATTTGTATGAAAACTTTTATATGTATAGAAGTGATCTAATCTAATTTTGACAAGTAAATATAAAATAAAAAGAAAATTCTACCGCAAATAGTGATAATTTAACATCGTTAACAATAATAATAACAACAACAAGGAACGAAGTAAAAAAAAATAGAAAAAAGTACCCAAAGAGTTAAGAATATTTAATAAAAAAAAAAAATTAATAAATATCGTAGAAAAATCTTCAAAGTTTGAACCATTTTAACATGTATACAAGAGTGATTTTGAAAATATTTTTAAATTTATTTTCAATAGAAATTTTTAGCCATAAGGTCAGGGAATTGATTTTTTGAAAATTAAAAATTTTTTTCGTCAAATAATTTTTTAATGTTGTCAAATAATCACATTTTTTTAATACTACTAGAAAAGATAGTGTGGAATCGAAAAATATTCTGACTCGATTATGTAAATTCATTTCGATTTTCACTTTCATTTTCAATGATTATTTAATTATTATTTCTTTTATTATTTTCATATTTTAATATTTAATTGTAGATTATTTATAATTATAAATTTTTACTTTTATTTTATCTCCTAAATATGCAATAGGGTATTTTCACTTTCACTTCGAATTTACTTTTCACTTTCCAAAAAAAAATTAAAATTCTTTTATTTGTTTCTCAATTTTTTGAAATTGGGATTTAAAAAAATGAAAATTCCAAAATCAGAGTGAAAATAAAATTGAATTTACATAATTTTAAGTCAGAAGAATCTAAAAAAAAAATAAGATCTCAAAGCAAGTAGTGTTCGCGAAACGGCCGAAACTGTGCATAATTAATTATTATTCTAGTGATAATAATGATATAACAAAAGAAAAAATAAAAATCAATTGATTATACACGCGTAATTAATATTATAAATACTTTTTACATAGAAATGTAGGCATCGCTGTATAAATATATTTACCAAAAAATGAAACCAAACAAAAAAGTAGATTTTAGCCTCGTGTAAATTGCTTCGAATTTTAGTAATAATCTTAAACAAAAAAAAATTTTTAAATAGCCAATGATTTATATAAAAATTCAATATAATATTATATAAATATATATATTTAAAAAAATATATATATTATAGAAAAACGAATCTTTTTAGACTTTTAAGAATTAATCTTATCGCCATTCATGGCTTAGAATGTGATATATCACGTGACCTATAAATTTTTGCAGAGAAGGTCAATAATAAACTTTATATCTATTGATCTATAAAAAAAAAAGAAAAAAAATCACATGATTGCCTCTCGCATGAATTTTTAAAACATTTTTCCCAAACCCTTATTATAATTAATAGAAAATTGTTGAGTAAGTGGAAATAATCTTTTTCTTGCTAATTTCCTCTATAACCTCCGGAGTCAATCCACTCAATAGTTTTTCATTCTTTTTTCCAACACGTAAATGGAAGAAATTCTTGTCGCTCTTACCTCACATTTCAGCCGCGATGAATTTTTTTTTTTTAATAATGTTCTTCATATTTTTGTTTCGCAAACAAAAAAACTATCAAAGGCAAACTTTCTTCCGCCGAAAGAAAATATTATTCAAATTACCAAAAATATAATTTTCCTAAAAAACAAGAAATAAATGTAAAAAGTTTAAAATTACTATATGAATATCCTCTATTTCTTACAGAAGAGGAAACAAAAATTTCTTTTGATACAAAGAGCAAAAATTTTCGAAATGGGTCCAAAAAAAAATTGTTAAAACCAAACTATCTTTTTTTTATAATAATATCCTATAAAGAAAACGAGAAATTTCAATTTTTAATTATGATATTAAATATATAAGGATAGTCAATTGATTTTCTAAATATGAAGTGAATTTCTCAAATATTGTTAATTTATTGCCGACCAAAGCTGATTAGGAAGTTACGTCTAAATCGACTCACACTGATTGAATCAATAATTGCTCGATTTCCACCCGAGGCAATTATTATTATTATCATCAATATGCGATTCATTTGATAGCTTCTAATTTTATTTAAATATTAAATTAATATCTCGGTTCTGCTTACTTCTCTTTTTTTTAATTAAAAAACAAACTAACCATGAAATTTTTCTATTAGAATTTCATAAATTTTAAAATTAAATAAAGGTCCCCATGTTCAGTAATTAACAAAAAAAAAAATCAGAAGAATTTATCTATGTTACTAATATAGTAGGCGAAGTTCCCCCTCTTATTTTGTACTTCTTAAAAAGTGGGCGGAGTTTCCCCTTCTATTATTTTATACGTTTAGTAATGTGGGCGTGGTTGCCCCTCCCATTCTGTATTCATTGTAAAATGGGCGGAGTTTCCCCTTCTATACTTTTATACGTTTACTAAAGTGGGCGTGGTTGCCCCTCCCATTCTGTATTCAATGTATAATGGGCGGAGTTTCCCCTTCTATAATTTTATATTTTTACTAAAGTGGGCGTGGTTACTCCTTCCATTCTGTATTCTTAGTAAAAAATATGGAGCTTCTCCACTCTTGAAATCTAATAGGTGGAGCTTCTTCTTCAATATTATTATTAAACTCCGCCCACATATATATTTGAAAAAGTGGGCGTTCTTCTAATCGAATGGGTGGAGTTTTCTATGTTGTTTTATTATTCGTTTCATAAAATGGGCGGGGCTATTCCTTCCATTCTGTAGTTTCAGCATAGAGGGGGGAACTATTTTATCCTAAAAATTTAATGGGCGGAGTTTCTCCTTCTATTTTTTTCATCTTTGGTAAAATAGGCGGAGTCTCACCTCCCACTTTGCATTTCAGGACGTATTTCTCCTCCCAGTTTAATTTTAGGTAAGAAGTTTCCATTAAAAGAATAAACAGAGTTTTTCATCTATTCTATATTGAAAAAAAGTGGGCGGAGTTTATGGTGTACAAAAAATCAAGTGGGCGGTATTTTCTTTAAGAAAGAAAACGTCCCTATAAAAACTTCAGTTAATTTGAAATGTGTTATTATTTTTGAATAATAGACGAATTTTCTTTTTTCATTTCAAGCAATTTGTTGAAAAAAATCTTGGTTACAATTTTTTAAAATTTTAATTCGCCTGAAGTGCGGTAAAAACACATGAAAAATGACTATCACATTAGAACGCTTATTTACATCTCTGGAAATAAAATTTTCCACGCTACTTCGCTCGTACCTTTTTACTTACAATTAAGTTGTTATTAAATTTGTAGCCAAAATGGGAACCAATATGAAAACTAAATTCAGTTTTTAAAAAAAATCACTCTATTTCAACAATTTAATAAATATTCTATATTATGTAATTTTGACCAATTGCATCAAGGAATGATAAATTTTTTTTTAATTAAAAAATTAAACTTTCTCCAAGAAATAGAAAATTATTCTATACCGTATTTTCCCGCCTGTTAATGATCAATTTTAAAAATTTGTTTTGTCTTACTTTTTTTAAAATTCTCAAAAAAAAGAATTAGCGAAATAAAGTAGTAAATCCAACAATTTTTATCATATCACCGTAGATGCCTAAAAACTATAAAAAAAATTATCTTCTAAGCAGAAAAAAAAGAAATACTGTCAACGTTTCTTTTCCTGATGACTTTGAAAGTATTCATGTTTCCTTTTTATCGCACTGACAAAGTCATCATGAATTTCAAAACTATCTCTGTTTTTCTCATAAACAAAAATATACACTTGTACATTATCAAATTTATTATAGGATCGACTATTATAAAAAGCTATATCAACTAATTTATAGAAATAATTTCTATATTTCTGCGGATAAACTCTATTTGCAAAGAAAAAAAGAATAGAGAAAAAAAATTGCAAAAACACTATTCAGAATCATTGCCAAATGTGAACAGCGTTTCACACTTATTGATTTAAATATAATAATTAATAAAAAAAGAAATACTCATCGTTTCCTATTAATTAGTTTTTAGAACCTTAGTACCTAATAAAATATTATTGTCGTGAATTAATATCGAGAATTTATAAAAATTTGTTATAATGGAAAAATTTACTATTATCCTGGGCAATGATTCTCTATATGACGACACATTTAGGCACTATCATTATATAATACATAGACAAATGAATGATTGAGGAATGCTAAAAAAATATTGTAAAGATTAAAATGAATGTGTGATTAAAGATAAATTTTTAGAATTTTACTAGCTCCCAATTTAAGATCATCCGTTGCCTAAAACGTTTCTCAAAACTTTCACATTTGTAAAATTCACTTCGATATATAATATATACGTATATTAAAATAAAAAGCATAAGAACTGACATAAAAAAAAGTAATTTAAAACAATTTTTTGAATCGAAGAATTTAAACTTTTAAAGAAAAATTTTAAAAATTAAAATTCTTTCCTTCTATCAAAACTTTTGTCAGCTCTCTACTACTAATATTAAAATAAAAAAAAAATTCTCCAAGGCAAAGATTGTTTGCAAGTGTCCTTCCAATCATATAAATGTGGTAGTGCTCCCAAAAATGGGTTTACGACACTTTAATTAATTATAATTATATATTATATACAATTAGTAATATCTAATCAGCCGAACTATGGGAGCATCACTTTTTTGTGGTCCATCCACCTCTATTTGCCGAAACGGTACAAAACAAAAGATTTATATATTATACACTCGCAATCAGCCATAACCTCTAATATTTATTGTCTTTAAATGAAGAAACAATGGGAAAGAAGTAATAAAAAAAATTGTAAACATTTTTTAGGAGACTTATAGTCTCTGGATTGAGGATGGACCAAAGCATAATATTTATAATAGTGATGATGCGAATACTAGTATTATTTAAACTATGATGATGATGATGATGAGAGAGAGAGAGAGAGAGAGAGAGAGAGAGAGAGAGAGAGAAAGTGTGAAAGTGAGAGTGAAATCGGAAGAATGAAAAGAGAGATAGAGAGAATATGCGCATATTATAAAAAATGCATCCTGTCAAATATTGTACATTCGTGATTCGTTCTTTTATCATAAAAGCTATATTATAAATATAAACAAAAATACTATTATGAGATATTATATAGTTAAAGATTAAAAATTAAATATACCACATCTGCTATTCTCTGGACAGTGGTTTCATTTCACCTTTATCCTTATTTAATTTTTAAAATATTATATTAAATTATTTCTTTCTTTAAATATTTCTAAAAAATATTTTTATCTTACAAATAACTTTTTATTTAAATAAATTTAAAAAAAGAATTAAATGCAAAAAGGCAACTAATAAAATAATTTTTTAAACAAGTGTAAAGTATACTGTTACGGTTAAGAATATTAAGATAGTTTTTTTACAAACTTAAAAGTAATTCACAACTGATCGACAATTGTTCTATATTGTTAGCAATTTTCTTAAAAAATTTTATCCTTGTATAGCTATAAAAGGATAAGAAATAATATAGACAATTTTGAAAATTTTAAAAATTTATTTTAAAAATATTCTGAAAGTTTACTCATTTATGCACTAATTTTTTTAAATTGAAATAATTCTGCATGTTTGAAGTTAGTTTTTTGTTTGCTTATTTTTGTTTCCTAACTTTTTTAATAATTTTCCTTTTCAAATATTTACAATTTTAAAATAAAGTCATTGAATTCTTGCAAAGAATTTAGTCAAAAAATTTGAGAATAATTTAATTCCTTCAAAGAATGCTATTATTTATAAAAATAATTAAATTCTTGTGAAGAATATTATTAAAATTTTTTAAAATCCTAAATAAATTTTTTTTAAGAATTTCTATAAATTTATTTTAAATAATGGAGTTTTTTTTGATAATTTTATGAACAATTTCTTTCCATTTTTTTTAAATAATTAAGTTTCATGAAAATTTTTAGAAAATAATTAAATTCTTTTCACAATTTTATTACAAGTCTCTGAACTAATTTTATTCATTCAAGTAATTTTATTAAAATATAGAAAATAATTAAATTCTTTTGAAGTCTATTCTATTTAATAATGTCTACATTATTAATAATTTTGATAATAATTAAATTATTTCAAAAAAATTTTTTAATTTATTAAAAAAAATCGATTTTGTTAATAATTGTAATTAATAATTTTATTATTGAAATTTTGTGGAAATTATTGATAGAAAATTAAACTCTTTTAAACAATTTTATTAGTTTTTGTAAATAATATTAATTTCTTTTGAAGAATATCTTGTGATTTTTTTCAAAATAATCTAGTTTTTTTATTAACTGTATAATTGGAAATTTTGAAAATAATTGAATTAAACAAAGAATTTTAAAAAATTTTTAAAATAATCGTGTTAGTTAATAATTATTATAATTAATTATTTAATTACTAAAGTGTATTAAAATTGTATTGAAAATAGTTGAATTTCTGAGAAGAATTTTATTATTTATAAAAAATAATTTAATTCTTGCGATGAATTTTACTAGTTATAAAAAAAATTTAATATTGTTCGGAAGGGTTTATTAAAATTTTTAAAAATAATTGGATTTTTTAAAAAATATTATTAAAAACTAATTAAAAATTGAATTCGTTCATGAAATTTTATTAAAATTGTATTAAAAATAATTGAGTTTGTCAAGAAATTCTACTATTTGTAAACAAATTGAATTGTTTAGAAGGATTTATTAAACAATTTTAGAAAATAATTGAATTCTTTCGTGATATTGTATTTAAATTTTGTTGAAAATAATTGAATTTTCGCAATAAATTTTACTATTTATAAAAATAATTGGACTCTTCCGAAAAATGTTATTATTTATGAAAAGAATTGAATTCTTGCGAAGAATGATATTATAATTTTTGAAAATTTAAACAATAATAATCGATTATGTACTTAAGAAGTCAATTTTAAAAATTTTGATTATGAAATTATTCAAAAATTTAAATTTTAAAATAAAAATTTTTTAATTTACATAATAATAAATTAAATACTATGTTGGTAACATTTGCTAGTGGTTAATAATTATTAATAAAACTAAATATAGAAAAATAAATGAAGAAAATTATAAAAACAAAAATCCTTTTCATGAAATTTAATTATAACCTATGAAATACTTTGGTTTCTAAAATTTATTTTAAAAATATATTTCTCAGATGTGAGAAATTAAATTTCTTACTTTAAATTATCAATGCAGAATAGAATTTCTTATTTTGTTTAAAAAATTATTCATCATCTAGTATGAAGATCTTTTTTTGTTGGTTTGTTATTCACTTGTTTCCCTTGTTTTGATCTTCAGTCTGTTTTTCTAATATGATACACACTGCTTCTGTTTTCTAAAATATAAAAAAGAATAAATATTTAAATTAGAAAATAACAATGAAAATAAAATGTGTATAAGAATACTCAAAAGAGGCAAACTTTGAAATAAGTTCCAAGTGACGTAATGCGACTTACAAGCGACCTGACGTGTAACTACTAAGGTGAGGTATAATCAGATGGTAACGCTCTTGCAAATTTTAGGCTGAGATGTGCTGCCCTCCGTCGATCGATTAGGTAACTCTGAAGACAGTTTACGAACGGTAAGCGTTTTCTGCAAATTTAAAATACAAATAACTAAAAGATAATATTTTCTCTTTATTTAATTCACTTTATAGATTTTCATCATTCTTTTAAAAATTCATTGGAAACGTTTTTTTCAATTTATTGAAAAAGAAATAATAATAAAACAATAATGTATATTATTTTTAAATTGTTTTAAATTTTGTTCAATTGATATAGATGTAGTTAACTGATAAATATTTGAATTTATCACTCGGTCGACTTAGTTAAAATGTGTAAAAAGATAAGATATATTTGAATAAAGTTAATAAAAATATAGATATGTAAATTAATTTTTACCATAAAGATCAATTTATCGTGAATGTATATTCACAATATGCCATATGTATAATAAATGTGTCTTTATGATTCAAAGTCTTTTTATCCTCCCTTGAGGACATTTATTTATTTATGAATTAAATTCCATGAAATGAAAAAAATGAAAAATTAGCATAATACTGGCGAGAGCAAAAATTGTGAGCTTCTTTTCATGTTGCTGTATGGTGGAGTAATAAATATATAGCAACGGAGCAAGGCGACTGATATTATAACGAGATGCAAAAACCTGACTTAAATTTCAATAAAATCGCCGTCGTGAGTGACAGAGAGAAGGAATGAAAATTTGAAGTTGTTAAACTTTAGTAGAACAGGTATCAGTTTTTTGTAAGACTGATATATTTATGTTTACGAGATACTCCAATTATTGTGTACGAGGAGGAGGTCTATACAAAAAAAGATATACTTGTAGTCCTGATACTTTACATCATCGTTCGTGCGTCCGTCATTGAATCAAAACAGAAAACAGGATTGCATCACCTGTACCCATTGCATCCAGTCTCCCTTTTTTTACCCACTCCAAACTGCTTCCTGTCATCCTCTTTCTTTACCGCATCCTGTATTTTTTTTTATCCACCGCATTATTATTATTCTCGACGAACAAAATTTAACCATCTTCAAGTTTCTCATTTTCAGTACCGAGTTTAAAAAATATTTAAGAATCGATATTTGTTTTGAAATAATTATAACGTTCTGGTTCATTGTTGTGTGACCACCTGTTTGATTCATCTTTCTGAACTCATTAGATTGTTTAGAGATCCTGTTGTATTTTACAATATACGTGTTATTATTTGTTGACATCTTTATAATTTGATGAACTACAAAGGTCACCAAAGCGGTCACCATCCCTATGTCACCAAACATAGGGATGGTACATTTAGTGGATGTCAGATTTCAAATCCGGACTAGTTTGGGATCCGCGACTTCAATTTCCTTACCCAGGAAGATACAGTAGAGGCTGCAAGAAGCTTCCTCATGGTCAATGCTTCCATGTTTTTCCTTCGTAAAATTGGTAGGAACCCTTCTTCCTTATCCCCAAGGAACAGAGTAAGTAACGATTCTCTTCGATAAAGCTTCAGGTACAACAATTAAAAGCTTCATAGTCAGCAAAAGTTGGTTACCGCGAACGGAACTTCAAAAATCAGAAAGTAATTCAATTAAAATTACTGACGGCTGCAAGTCCACATTGCTTAGTTTAAGAGAAAAAGCAGCAGCTTAGCAATCCATTACTGGTGGTCAAGGTTTTAGAAAATGCAACTGAAAAAGTGCAAAGTATCGCAATTTCAATGTAAAACAAAACGATGCATTTGCTTTAAATCCGGTGTATCATGTAATTTTCGACGTCATGATCATATTCTTTCAAATAATGCTCTATTTTAATAGATAACAGATGACATCCTCAAATAACAGATGTGGGTATATACTTCTAATACCGGATATTCGACTAGCAATTTTAGGGACCTAAAAGATCCAAGTGCCAAAGGTCGATGAGGACAGAACCTATTCTGAAAAATGAATATAGACGTGTGTATCATTCTACCAATTCAGTAAAAAAAAGTTGTAGAAGCAGCATAATCTAGCATATACAGATCCACAAATAAAACGTCAATATTCGTATCTTGTAGAAAGTTGTGAAATAGTTTTTCTCAACTACCTATAGAGTCGCGTCGCGTCGTTGTCGATTAACCATATCAAAAGTATCAACTTTCACTCGTAAATCCCAACTAATTAAGTGAATATCACGTGAATAAGAAATTGTAAATTTATATATACAAAATCCCCGTATCTAATTGTCAGTCAACATACATACATATATATAAATGTTAAAATTAAATTGGCTTAAATATCATCAAGATTCCGGTTTTCCTTAAGATTCAATGTATGTACTACCAGTGTAGAATGATGATTTCCGGTGGCGTCTTGTTCTTTTACCATGGCGTCGGAATAGTCGTGCCTAGAAACAATCATGTATTCAGTCTGCATTGTGCCAATTCCAGTTTACCGGTCGGCGGGAAAAAAAGCTTTTTGTTGAACCGCGCGAGCCGGGGTTCATTCATGAAGGGGTTCTTGCTCGAGGAGTCACGTGAACGAACAAGGAACTTAATGCGCGGCAGCGCGCACATGTGTATCGAAATCCTACGTGTATCGATGCCGATGAACGAGGAGGAATGTCGCTAACGATTAATTGCACGAATTGCATAATTGCCAGTAACGAAGTGCATCTTAATCGAGATACTCGCGTTGGATACGCTCTCCCCACCCTCATCTCCCTCCCTCACCCACCCTTTCTTTCAATACATTTCCCCCTACTTCGAGTCGCCTCTTTGGTACGAGATTTTTAAAAGCAAGACCCAGGTACCTTTTCGGTGATGGCGCCACTCTTTTAATTAAAACCACTTTTTGTATCATGTTCCCCACACTTTATTCCCTCTCTTGTCCTTTCTTGGCGTATTTAAATTTTCCCTGAATTACCATTCTCTTTTTTCTTTCTCATAAAAATTTTCTTCCACAGATGGTAATAGTCTGTCACACAACAGTGTGCATCATTCAGGAAAAAGATCTTCATACTAGATGATGAATAATATTTATCAACATAATTAATTTGCTAAAGAGCAAATTCAATATCGAGATGATGTTTGAAAAAATATCCGTCCAACCTACAAAAGGGTAAGAATTTTTTTAAGTAATTTATGAAAATTAAAAATTGTTCCTACTTATGCAGCTGAAACTGGCACCAAATAAGTATTAGAAATTAAATATCTCTTTTGTTTAATATACTAACAGTAACATCAAAATTGTGTGCTGATAACTGATAGTTACAGCTTCTTGAAAAATATTTAACTTTAAAATTATTATCAAAATTAAGTGGGTGCTTTATTTCTTACGTAAACTAAATTTGTTTTCTACTATTATATAATTGTTAGATGATAATAATTATACATAAAGAATTTTTGTTCCTGTTTTGTAGAAATGTAAAAAGTTCCCTTTCTTTTATCGTATCGTGATATCTATAAATGGTCTTAAATAAATGTCAATAGCGACGAAAATGGTATCAATTAGGGAAGATCGATCTTTGATGGTATACAGTTCCAGGGATTTTGCACAGATTCTCTTACTCTCTTGATGCCAGCTGGTCGAACTTCTTGTTTCTCGACCGACAGCTGCAACGAAAACGAAAAATAAAAGAAGCAAGAATGGGACGCGACTTTAATTCGAAGTATCGCTCTTGTATCCCAAAACAAAAATCTCTTCAAGACCTGTTATTCATGAATCTTTAATTATATTCCCGATTCCGCTTAAGAATTTCGGTATTACATTCGAATTAAGAGAAAATTTTTTTCAGTTAATTTTTATAGACGGAAATAAATTTCGATATTCTGTAATAGTTTAACACTTTCTAAAAGTTATAATGTTTTGTAGGAGAAAAAAATTGACATTTTCTAAAATTAGCCATCAACCAGGAAATTATTAAAGGCAAAAATAGTCGATGCCTGTGAATACTAAAACTGCTTTGCGTCATTCCCTTTCACGTTTAGTTTCTTAATATTGCGTTTTACGCCATAACTGTAAGCGAGCTTGAATAATGAATCCCGTGGTACTTCTTCAACCCACACACAACACATTGTCTATTTCAAATATTAAATTTTACTATGACAGTTGAAATGGCATGTGAAATAGGCTTCATTTATATTGGTTTTCTGATTTCATACATTCACCTCTACATGTTGGCAAAAAAAATAAATTCTATTTTAAAGTTTATTGTTTAGTTCTTGTTAAGATATTCAAACAAATTGACTTATTTATGACCATTTATTTATCAATTTTTCCTCAAAGAATTCTTGATAGAAAGATTGTAAATTCATCAGGAAAGGTTTTATCTCGTGAAAGTATTTCGTTCGGATGGTACTTTGTGATAATCTTTGTGTAAAGGCTCTTATTCCACAAAGTGAATCAAGATCATACCGGCAAAATGTATATAAGGATCTTGAAATGAAGAGAAACCTGCTGCTGATATCGACATAAGGGAATCGATTACAAGCCCGGTATAAAGTGCTTATTTTCATCGTTTACCAGAGTGTAGATGGAACGTGAACATATCTTTGCTTACGTATAGTATATGTATATATGTATAAACGACTCAACATGCATATTAGCCATAGTCGGTAGATCCTGGTAGATATACGCAACGCGCGAGACAAATTGAAGTTTTTCGCGAACGAACCTGTCTTCGCGCAGATATACCCTACCCTTCGCCAGGCTAAACTGGCTTTTGCCATTTCTATATATACAAACCGAGCCTGTTTTAACCGCTTTACGTGTCCTGATCGCATCCTCAATGGTCTTGCGTTTTACCATATGAGTTTATCCGACAATTTTAAAATCACATGAACAGAAAAGTAAGGAATAAGAATTTTCTTTAGACAAAGAAATAATTTTCCACGCGACTATTATTGCAATGATGAAAATTTGTAATTTAGGAAAGGAGACCAGTATACTCGTATTTCAATTATTTGCCTGATTTATTTACAAAGCGGAAGGCCTCGAGCTAAGGGAACGAATGCTTTTAAAATTGAAAGATAATTTGTCCTTTATTAGTTTTTAGGAATGTACATCATTAATATGGGTTTTACCAACCGGTTTAGTCTTCCTAAAATATTTGAAGAGTTGAGACCAGAAAGTCAAATTTGGAAGCTGTCCACTAATTAGCAGAACTGATTGCCTGATAGCTATCAACAGCTGGACAAACGGTTGGAAGCAGATACAATTGAAAGTGCAGTTCAATCCTTGATCAATTCTCGAACCCAAAAGGTAATACTTAGAGGATAAAAGGCTTCAATAGTAAAAAATGAAGTCACAATTTTTATAGTCACAGCTCTTCTTAATTCTTGGAAAAATTGCTCGTAAATGTTAAGATTGATAGGGTGAGATTTGTACCATATAGGTACAGAGTTGATATAATTTACAGTCATCTATAAGTCAGTTCTTCTAAAACCCGTGATAAGTAAAAATCGTCTGCAAAGTCAGTAATAAAAGAGAAATCATCCATATAATCTACGAGTAAAGATCAATTTTACTCAGTGTCTGCCAAGAGAAAAGATCACCACGAAACAAAAAGTCATTGGTCTCAGGGAGGAGGACGTCAACCAACCTCCTGCTGTGCCAAAGAGAAACCAGAACTAGTGTCAGAGGTGATAAAAGAAAACCATTCACTCATAGAGTCATCATCTCTAATTGTAAACATTAAAGGGTCTAGAATTTCCATTTACTCAATATTATTAAAAAAAAAACCTTATCATTATTATACTTTTCATTAATAAATTTTAAGCAGAATAATTCTTGCCTTATTCACCAACCCACTATTAATTATTAACTTAATTAAATTAAATCGGAATAAGTAGGGAAGTAGAATGTGATTTGTTTGTTGTCACGTACAAGACTTTGCGTAAAGAGCGGATTAGGCTTAGGATATTTCAGTGAAATATAAAAACATTGATATTTTTGATGCAATCTTAATGCTGGTATTAAAAGATTTTCAAAATTCAAATGATGAGTAATGAAGCAGTACAATATTTCATATGTAGCTAAAGAAATATTGCGAGAGCTTTAGAAGCAGCTGGACGTCACAAATCGTGCGCATCTGGATTATATATATGAAAGCGAAGGACCCGTGAAAGTGCCAAGGGCCCTTTTGCTGAAAAATTTTCTTTTATTGTCCCATCGTCCTCACTGACTTTTTGCAAGTCGGTTGAGTTCGTTCGGTGCAGGAGCGCAGGGCGCGCACAATGACTACAGGTTTCCTAATACGGCCACGGTTCCCGAGGTCCACAATGAAAAAAAAGAGGAATTTTGGCGACCACAAGGACCTGGAAGGCATGTATAGCGCGTTAGACGAACGCCGAGCAAAAATTTAATAACCAACGCACTACCTTTTATTCCTTCAGTAGAAACCGCGCCTCAAAATGGCAACCTGCAGTAACTGTCGTCTTGAATTTAATTTGTGGCGTCGTGATTACACGATGGACCAGCAATTGAGCCACGCACGTGCACATACTTCTTAAGGGCACAATAGAATTGTTCTCAGAAAATCCAAAGATAAATAAAGCTCACTTCGCAGCAAATCACTCTCGCACTGTCCCCCCCCCCTCGACCACCATTTACAACTTCCCTCACTTTATAACGTTATTACTTGAAATAATTTTAATTAATGTAGTTACAATTCTATCTCTATTTTCTACCCTCCAGACTTGATCATAGTAAAAATTAGTTTTTATCTATCTTTTTTTAAATTCCCTTTTTCGATACCGGATATTTGAGATAAAAAGGCACTTCTCTAATTTAACGAAACGAAGGTGAATACTTAATGTAGAAGAGATGTTGGATAGGAGAAAAAAAGAGTCTTCAAGGTGAGCTGGGAGATGCGTGAATGGGGGGTATGTATGAATGGGGGACCGCGCGCACAAACTCACACAATTTATACTATCCGTGTATATATCCTTTCATTACTTTGGATTCGTTCGACCACCCTGTCTCTTCAATGTGTAAGAAAACATACACTCTTACCATATGCGCATACCTGTCCTTTGGACGTGATTGCCGATCCGAATGCACAAGTTGACCGCACATCAGCGATATCGCTACTTGCAATCGCGCGGGATCGCTTTATTTTTGCTACTTCTGAGGACAAAAAGATTTATTTTCGACAAATAGGATCTCATTTAACTCTATATTTAAAGTTAATTAAAAACAAATTTTTTTTTTGATAATATTAAAGTAGATTAGGCGGGTGGTCTAGGCAAATGGGAGTACTCCTAATTTCAAGTCATTCTGCAGACGGAATAATTAATTCTTGATCAGCCATTGGGAGCCTTTCCTCATGGCGGATAGGTTACAACCTATTCGTATACCAAGGTGGTTGTAAATCCAGGGCGGACCAAAATCAGCAAACAACAAGAATGGTATCAAAGAATTCAGATTCAGTACCCCATGTAAACAAGCTGGAAACGGGAAATCTTACCTCAAATCCTAAGACTGGTGTTCATCTATTCACGGATTGTGAGAGCGCACAACTTCTTGCAGTGCCACGAATGATCGTGGAAAGGTTACATCTTAAAATACTTAAGGATCTTAAAGATATTCTTACACGTCGGTGAAAAGATGGCATTATAGGGTATTATGTTAATAAAAGGTGCAAAATTGTTCAATATTCCATATATTTAATATATAACAATACATCTTCATTAAAAGCTATATAAAGAATGATCTCTCTGTACAATGAGCATTCGTGTGAGACGATTTGTAACATAAAACGTGTAAGTGTGTATTTATGTTTTTGTATATAGTGTAGCGTGAAAAATACGAGTCTTGTTTGGACGGTTTTCCTGCTTAGCATTTTATTTATTTATTTTAGTAATTTGCAAGCATAAAATGGCACATTTTGTACATTGCTGATTTTAAACCTTTAAAAAAGTTGATGAAGCTCTGAATATTTAAAACCGCCATTCTTTTTAACTAAAATCTCCGATGTAATGAGAGTATAAATAAGACTAGACTTCGTTAGATTCCGTTATTAACAATAAAATATATAATATATATATATAGTTTACAAAAATATGATAACAACGACATTTTTAATTATCACTCTTTCATTTACAAATGCACAGATCCCTCGCTTTCTTTCAAATACCAAATGCCATCGGTCCTATACGTTAAATTTTAATTCGTTCAATTTTTCTCCAATTTCGCACAAATTCGAGTACAAAGTATGTAGCAAAAAAACAAATTGTATTAAATTAATTTTTTTTATTTACAATTTTCATTTGTCTGACTATTTATAAATTCTTGTTAATTATTTTTAATTTTTTATTATTTCTCAGTGTTTTAAGAGAAGTGAGACAAGAATTAACAATTTAAATTTGTGTTTTCATTTTAAATGTGGGTGCTGGATCAATTCGACCGACTGTCACGACCACTCTTTGGTGAACACATTCTTGCGCTTCATATTACATCTATTTACATTCCAGTCTCCCATCTTTGGCACAAAGCTGTGTATTCAAATTTACAGGATCATTATTTAATCAATGAAACCAAGGTTGCGGATTTTTCTCACACTCACTTTTTTAATTCTTTGTTTTCTCTCTTCGTGAATATAAGGCGTTCCTTGTATATAATATTGTAGTTTTAAATGCACTAAAACCAAATTAGAAGCACCATACCATTTTCGCGAATTTTTATGACAATAGGCATCTCGCAAGTTATTCAATAATTCAATTATTATCTTTCGAGTGGGTAAAAAAAATGCTCACCTATATTTTCTCTGCGAATAGAAACATTTTCTCTTTCGTTAACTTCTCGTGTATTTTAATAGTATTCTTTCATCACACATATATTACTGTTTTTTTTGCAATAAATCGTGTAAAATTTTATTTAACCATTTTTAATAAATAATTTGTAAAAAGTAATTGACGGATTGTTTTTCTAGACAATTTTATAATTATTTACTAATGGAACATTTTTTTACAGGTTCTGTTAGAAAAGGATGAAGAGGGGACCGTGGAAGAAAAAAAAGATTTTCAAACTAGATGATGAATAATTTTTCGAACAATTATTTGTTCACCTAATGGCAAATATTACGATTATTAGAATATCATTCTGTTAGGGGAGGATGAAGAGGAAACCGTGGAAGGAACCAAAGATTTTCAAACTAGATGATGAATAATTTTTCGAACAATTATTTGTTCACCTAATAGCGAATATTATGATTATTAGAATGTCATTTGCTTTTCCTTTCTAATTGGATATTTTGTAAAATATTTGAAGCTATAAATTTACAAATTAAATAGAAACATGGAAAAATCATTGACTACTTAATTGACATACGGAAAGATAGATTTAACAGAAACTAGCAGAGAATATAGTATGGATTGAGCAATTTTCTCTCGTACAACACTCTTCCTAACACAAATAAAGCTGAACACGAGTCGTCAAGCGCTTAACACGGATCATACAATCCATTCGCGGAACTCACTCGCACTCATTCATTGAACAATGATCATTCGCGACTGGTAACTCAATCAGTCGAGACATTATACAACTTTAAATTCGATTACAAACTTTCATTAAATTAATTTAATATTTTTTTTTATTAACTTTTACAAATAAAAATTGCGGACTAATAGTACGACTTCCGGTCGTTACTTGATTGTATGGAATTTCACTGAAATCCATTTAAATCAATAAAATTCGTGAAATTTTTGCAGCTAAAATAACGAGCAATGGTAGTCACTTATGTAAAAGAGTGAAAAAGTACAAGATTTAAGACTCGCCTTGGATCGGAAAGTATATTAATGTTTCAGGGCGGAGTTATAGGACTCGGCAGGAACAGAAAAAGTAGAAGTGATGCATGCAAGAAATATATGAGATGGTCGATGGGGATTAAAGCGAAGGACGTCAAGCTAAAGAAGTCGAAAAAGAAGAAAATGAGATCAGAGTCCAAGGGAGAAAAAGGGCAACGCAATGTGCCTGAAAGAGTAAAAAGAAGAAGATAAGAAATAAGTTAAGCATGGCAGTCTGAATGAAATATTAAAGTTACCCCGTCAAAGAAAGAAAAGGAGACACACTCACTTACTGCAAGAATCACCAATTTACCAGATTTTGACGTTTTCCAAATAATCTGTAAGCGATTTCACAATTTCTAACTTTTTAACAATCGATTATTTTTTTTGCAGAAGTAAATTTTTAAATTGAGGGAACAGATGCCATAACGGACGAAGCGTATAAATATTTATAATTTTTACAGTTTTTAACCGATCGATCTGAAATTGTAGGAAAAACTTCACTATTCTATAAGGAACAACTCTGTCGCTTAAAATTCTTCCTTGATAAAACTTTCTCGCATTACTTTTTTCTTCAGAAGACATAAAAAACAAAAACCTAACATGTTGTATTTAATATTAAAAGTGGAAATTTTGTAATATTGTTAAGCTAAACGGTTTCGTTGACTCAAAATTTATTTAGTTATAAAGTAGCAAAAAATTCCATTTACAAAAAATGGAGATATCGTGAATTATGTTTCAAAAAGTTATTAACTTCACGTTATCAATATGGCGGACGAGAAAATAAAATATTATTTAGATTGGCTTGAAACTGATTACTCGGGACCAAGGGATTAAGGAAAATAATATTGAGAAAACTTGTGCGTTATTGTAATTGTAGGGAGATCAATCCTAGCGCATCTGTCCCCTCAATTGATCCGGTGAATCCGTGTATCCACCTCAAAAAAAAATCCGCTAAACTTTTTCTAGTCGATTCTAAACTTACATCTTGATAAGTTTGTCTTAATTTTGGGGGGAAAAAAATTACAGTCTTAAGAACTGAGGGTTCTCGGTTCCTCAAGGAGACCCGATGGAATATCCACTAGACTTGGATGAGGACTCGGTGAACTGGTCGATGCCGGATCACTTTCATCAGCGTCGTGAATATCTTCGGGTCCGCCAGTTAATTCGCGCACATTACCCGGAAGATAGTCTTTCCAACTTCTGAAAAGATACCTCGTGAATTTCCTCAATTGACGAAATTTACAATAGGTCGCTCCCTCGGCCGATTCTAACTGTTGGGTTTGTATTAAAAAACCCTTTTCCTTAAATGTCTGCTCGAGTTTTTCCCGTTGGATTGACTTTCTAGTTTTTCTCTTTCTTCGACCGTCGTCTTGTATCGGGGACCTTGGACAAGTGGGGGTTGTGATCCTCTCGGCAGCAGCGTTTAAAAAAGCTCCCGTCGATGATCCGGCCTGTCCCGCCGGCTGTTGGAGAGCCTCCCTTGGAAAGAATTCATAGCCCCTCATACTTTTGTCACCGGTTCCACTGTAGTACCTAAAGTTTCCCCCCGCATCAACCGAGAGACTCTTCTTTTCCTGAAGTGACGGTTTCGCACCGCCGGTGAATTTAAATTTGCAAATACTAACTTCAGTGGTGGGATTATTGTTGTTCTCGGTTGGCATCGGTGGAATGAAGATTGCGGATCTTTTTCGCTTCGTCGGCTGACCCTGATTTCCCAATGGGGCGTTTCTTTTAGGACGAGGGGAGACGGGCGATGGGGTTGAGGTTGGTGTCAACGTTGGCGTCGATGGCGAAGGTACCGGAGGTACTGGAGTAGGACTATTGAGACTATTATTCTCCAACATTGAGTACAGAGATTTAGGAACAATTTTCTGCTCCTTTGGCGATGTGTCCGGTTTGGGTAGGTTCTTTTCGTTTTGGGCCATTTTTTGATAGTAGAGGAACTGAGATTGAAGGGCCATGGGATGGATGAAGACACCTGCGTTGGGCCAGTAGACAAATCCGGGATTAGGACTCGTTGGATCGTGGTTGTTGTTGTTGTTGGTCAAATTGATATTGTTGTTGTTAACCGTTTCTTGTTGAATGGAATCGTAGGAAGCATTGAGACACTCGATATCTTCGTTATCGCTCGAGGCCTCGCTTTTCAACTGACCGGATTCGTAGACATTACCATGTTTCCTAAGTAGTCGTATTTTTAATTGATTCAGGTCCCGAATGCAAAGATTGAGGGGTTCGTCCTGTTCCTTCAGGGAATCTAAACCGAGACTCCTGCGGGACTCTTGTGTAAGCCTTTTCTCCAGGAGACTACTGATCCTATTCTGGATATCAGTTCGCTGAAATGGAATATGAGACTCTTTGTCCAGTTTATCTCGAGGGGTCTTCATTTCATCGCGTCCGGGTGTTCCGGGCAAAATAGTCCCGTAGTTTTTGTAGATAAGATGACAGATATCGGCCTTCTTGGGCTTCCTACCTCTTCTGGGTTTACTGTTATCGAGAGTAATTTCGCCCATGTAGGGAAGATCGGAATATTTCATGGGAGGCCTCGGCGAAGGTTGCGACTGATTTAAGTAAGGTTGGGAAGCGGAAGTTATCACTGATCTTCTACCACTCCCAAAGGTATTGTTAGGCTGTGGACTCGTGGGCAGCGGAGGGCAGAGTTCCTGTTGCATTGCAGCTATTCTTTGAAGCCATCCATGAACATCAGAAATGGGACTCGGGGTTGACGTCGAAGTCGTCGGAGCCGGACTAGGGGAAGTTTCGGAGACTGATGCCGGTGAGGAGTTTAACGCCTCTTGAGCTAATGCTGCTTCATAATGATCCAAATACTCTGGGGGCAATGCTTGATGATGAAATTTCAGTTTCCACCTTGACTTTCTGCGACCTCGGCTATAACATTAAAAAAAATTGCAATCCTTAGATGATTATCTTATCAATAATTGAAATTGAAAATTAAAACACAGTGTCGGAAAAATAATAACTAGCTTGGGTTCTGTTTGAATCGTATCGTCTATTACTGCATTCCAGCCACTCCTTAATTGCAATTTATAATGCAAACTAACACCTTCAACCGTGGGCAGTGAATATGCTTTCCTCCCAGCTTTTGCTCGGACATTTAATGAAATTCAATAACGGTAATCGTCTCGCGGTATTTCATCGTGTTGATCAATAAACTGATCTTGCCGAACCAGTTCTATCGCTCTGATTAGCAAGCTTCGATTAAACTATACGAAATGTCGCAATCCTCATCGTTATCGGCGCGACATAATAATTCGTCAATGAATCAATTATTAGAAATTATATACTTTTCAAATTGTATCATGTTTTCATATAACGAATACATTTTGACAAACTCACGAGAGAGATGATAATAAATTTTTCTTCTTGCCCGAATATCTTTTTAACATTGAGAAGAAAAACTGATAGAGAAATAATATTGCGTTTGCTTTAATAGGGGATGTGAATAATGATGTGAATAAATTATAATAAATCATAAGAATATTAACCTGGGTCTGGCACGGTTGGAATTGTCCTGAGGCAATTGTCCTGCACTGACATCGTGCACCTGCTGATTGCCTTGGTGTACATGATTAGCATCACCAGAGAGTGGTGTCTCCAATTGGGGTCTGCAAAAAAAATTAACAAACATTACTTAATTACTTATTTTCCATACTTCAAATATGTTAATAATAATTCTTTTATTTTACAGATTGTAAGACTCAAAAGAAACAGAAGAAGAAAAAAAACTGTTTTATAGTTCAAACAAAAGATGTTCATACTAGATGATGAATAATAAAATTTAAAATTATAGTTATTTCTTATCATTAAAATGGAATTTCTCATTCTCAATTCATAAATATTTAATTGCCCCTAAACGACATTTCTTTTTTTCTTATTGCTTAACTAGCAACAATTCTAACTTCTTACTTACTGTTTTAAACAAAATTATCAATTTTAAAAACAATAGAATTTAAGAATTTTTAATTCAAATTTTTTTTCATAAAAATAAAATATGAATTGAAATATAGTTTTAATACTATTATAACTATAGTTATCATATATTCTGAGACAGGGAATTTAGGAAAAAGTTGGGGATTCTTATAAAAACTACAAGAAAAAATTAAATTTTTTGAATTGATAAAAAAATTATGAATTTTGGTGTCTCTTTATGTTTGACTCTTAAGCTATGAAATTACCACGAATTCTAATACAAAACCTTCAAATTTTTCTCAAAAAATTAAATTCTATACAAAAATTTTTTTTTAATCCTAATAATCAAAATTTCAATTATCTTTATAAATAATAAAAGTTTTTTCTAAAATGCAATTATTTTCAAAATTTTTAATAAAATTCTTGGAAAAATTTAAATTATTTTCAAAAATTTCCCTCAATTTAATGATTTTTAATATCTACTACATTAATAAATTTTTTCAAAAGAATTCAATTATTTAAAAAAAATTATTGTACAATTCTACGTAAACATTAATTATTAAATTCAAAAATAATACAAATTTAACAGAAATTCAATTATTTATAAATTTTTTTTCAAGTTTCTTCGCAATAATTCAATTATTTTTATAAATAATACAATTTTTTACAGGAATTCAATTATTTTCAAAAGTACTAAATTTCTTTTAGGAATTCAATTATGTTCATAAATATTAAAAATTCATCGCAGAATTTCAATTATTTCATAAATAACAAAATTCTTCATAGAAATTCAATTATTTTCAGGAATTCAAAAAAAATTGTTTTCAAAATTTAATTATCTTTATAAATAATAAAATTATTCTCCTAAATTCAATTATTCTCAAAAAATTTAATAAAATACTTGGCAAAATTTCTAACATTTTAAAAAATTTGCATCAATTCAATAATTTTCAATATCTAGTTACTATAATATTTTCACAAAATTTACCAAATGAATCCAATTATTTAAAATAAATTTTTCTAAAAATTTTACGCAAACATTTAATTATTTTTATAAATAATAAAAAATTCAGAAAAATTCATTTATTTAAAATAGAATTTGCATAAAGTTTTTCGAAAAAATCAGTTATTTAAAAAATTTTCATATAATTCTTCTTCTTAGGGATTCAATTATTTTTATAAATAATAAAACTCATCGCAAAATTTCAATTATTTTTAATACAATTGTAATTTGTAATAAATTGAATTCCTTGAAAAATGTAATTGTTCTTAATTCGAATGAATTTAATTACCTTTATAAAAAACAAAATTTTTCACAAAAATTCAATTACTTTTAGGAATTCAAAAAAAAATTCTTATCCAAATTCAATTATTTACAAAAGTATTAAAATTCTTAGCAGAAATTTAATTCGGTTGAAAAAGTTGTCAAAAATTCAATTATCTTGATAAATAATAAAATCCTTCTCCAAAATTCAATTATTTTCAAAAATTTTTATAAAATTCTTGTCAAAATTTCAATTATTTTTAAACAATTTTTCTCAATATCTGTACTATATATAAAAAAAAATAAAAAATGATTTTGTCACTCTGTCATCTTTAATTATTATATAAGTTGTTAAAGTCCAAAGAAGTTCGAATTTAAAATTTTTGAAAATCTCTATTCCTATGGAACAAGAATAATAATTAAATATTTATTTAAAAAATAAGTTATTCATGTTTTCGAATAATTTTACAAAAAAAAAATTGGTAAATAAATGTAATAGAACATTTTTTTAGTATTTTTTCCTTTATTTTATAAAAATTCAAAAATTTTCAATTTTACTGTCAATTAAAATTTATAATTGACAAATGAAATTTATAAACAATTTTTTTCTTCATTTTAAAAAAAATTTTGAATTTTATTAAAACAATTGTAATATTAAGAAATAGAAATGATGCAAATTATATTTTTTTATGAAAATTAAGAATTTTCTGTACAAAAATATGAAAAATATCTGCATATTTTCAATTTGTCAAACAATATATTTTAATGAAAAAAAAACAAACAAAAGCATAGACAAAAACTAATTTCAAACTATGCAAACAGAATAAATGAATGAAAGATAAAATTATCAGATTATTATTTGTAAATTCTTCCCAACTTGCAACTTGCTTTAAAAATCATTATTATCGATACACATTCCAAGCACGAAAATAATGAATCTTTTGCTAGTGCGGAAAAAAAGATTGCAGAATTAATATTCCCCACAAAACTTTTAAACGAATGAAGATGCGGAATTTCCGTCTTGGTAAAAATTCGAGGGCATGAGTCGATGAATGCGAATTTTTTTTTTCTCTTCTTCATCTCCCTTAACTGCCGACCGACGACTGCTTTTGTAATATTGAGTATCGGTGAATCAGAAGTTATTCATTCCTCGACGATCTTTAATGAACTACCTCTGAACGTTACAAGCCTTTATGATTAATGTCAGGAATTCATAATATCCAAAACAAAACCTGGTCTCATTTAAATTTGAAATATATAGAGACGTGGACGGATTGAAATAAAAGAATTAGAGAATCATTGTTAAAGAAAAGTTCTCTCCAAGTTAATTTTAATATATGTGACCCCCTTCACGGGAAAAAGGGACCTAATGTTTTTGTCGCATATGTTTAAATAAATTCTAAAAGGTGATTATTTAACAGAATTTGACTTACCCTAAAATATTAGTTTCCCGTCCCCTTTCATCCTCCTCTTGTGGTTCCTGTTTTACGGCCATGTGTACAAGAGCAGGAATCTTATGATGCAGTGGATGTTGAAAAGGCAGTGTGTCCGTTAGGGAGCCTTCTAGCCCCGTTGATTGTGCACGGGGCGCGACTTCCTTAGTCTGCATAATGCCCCCTGAAACAAAAGAAAATTGATTCTTTACTTCCTCTCGAAAATTAAGGTTTTTATTTTCAAAAATAGTCAAAGGATCCTCAAACATTTTTTAGGACGGTTTCCCTCAAAAAAAAAGAAAATCATCAGAACGCTCGGTGTGCATAAACTATAATAAAAATTCCAGTAAATCTAAATGTTTTCGTAGCATCTGATTCAGGACCATGAAAAACATTTGGGTGAAGATTCATAATCTAATTCAGAATCTTTAAAAACATTTAGGTTAAGATTCAGAATCTTCAAAAACATTTAAGTTAAGATTCTGAATCTGATTCAGATTCTTTGAAAACTAATTAGGTTATTCATTTTCAAAAAAAGTCAAAAGATCCTCAAACATTTTTGAGCATGCTTCCCTAAAAAAAAAGAAAAACCATCAGAACGCACGGTGTGCTTAAACTATAATTAAAATTCCATAGTAAATCCAAATGTTTTTGTAGATTTTGAATCAGATTAAGAATCAGATTCAGAACCATCAAAAACATTTAGGTAAAGAAACAGAATCTGATTCAGAATCATCAAAAACATTTCGATTAAGATTCAAAATCAGATACAGAATCTTCAAAAACTAGTTAGGTTATTTATTTTCGAAAATAGTCAAAAGATCCTAAAATATTTTTGAGGATGACAGACTTCGCACTCGATAATTAATTTTAAAAAAGTAGCAAATAAGTAACTTTCAAACTAAAAAAAAGTTATAAAAAAGTAGCTATCAAAAAATTAAACTTGACGACCAAAAAAACTCGTTTTAGACACTTCACAAAACTGACAAAAATTCCATTCTATAATTTATTTTCCTGACTTTTTCCTAATTTTCATTAAATTTTTTTTTTTAATAATTTAATTTTTGAGAATAATTTTATAAAAAATTTTAAATAATTGATTCCTTTCGACTAATTTTATGAAAATTCTAATTTAAACAATTAAATTCCTAAGGAATTTTTATTATTCGTGAAATTAATTGAATTCTTACAAAGATTTTTACAAACAATTTTTTAATTAATTAAAATCTGTTTAGCAATTTAATTAAAATAGTAGTATTTTAATTAAACTTCTAAACAGATTTCAATTATTTAAAAAATTGTTGAGTAATTTATTATATTATTATTTTATTCTTTAAAAATTTAATTAAAATAGTACCTAGTATTTTAATTAAATTTCTAAACAGATTTCAATTATTTAAAAAATTGTTTGTAAAAATCTTCGTAAGAATTCAATTATTATTTCATGAATAATAAAAATTTCTCAGATATTTAACTATTTAAATTAGAATTTGCATAAAATGAATCGAAAGGAATCAATTATTTAAAAATTTTTATAAAATTCTTCGCAAGAATTAAATTATTTTTTTAAAGAAAAAAAAATTTGATGAAAATTATAGGAAAAAATATTAAAAATATTAAGATATTAAAAATCATTGAATTGCGAAAAGTTTTTTTAAAAAATAATAATAATTAAATTTTACAAATTTTGAAAATTTTACAAATTTTCAACAAATATTAAAATTTTTGACAATAATTGAATGTCTGTGTGGTATTTCATTAAATTTTTTTTTAAAATAATTGAATTTCCTAAAAAGTAGTTTATTATTTATAAAAATAATTTTCTTTGAATTCTTGAAAATAATTGAATTTCTATGAAGAATTTTGTTATTTATTAAATAACTAAAATTCTGCGATGAGTTTTATTATTTATGAACATAATTGAATTCCTAAAAAAATTTTATTATTTATGAAAATACTTGAATCGCTGTAAAAAATTTTATTATTTATAAAAATAATTGAATTATTGCGAAGAAATTTGAAAAAAATTTATAAATAATTGAATTTCTGTTAAATTTGTATTATTTTTGAAAATAATTAAATGCTAACGTAGAATTTGTATAACAATTTTTTTTTTAATAATTGAATTCTTTTGAAAAATTTTTTTAAAATCGTAGATATTAAAAATCATTAAATTGAGGAAAATTTTTGAAAATCATTGAAATTTTGCTAAGAATTTTATTTAAAATAATTGAAATCTTGTAATGAATTTTATTATTTATGAAAATAATTCAATAGTTGATCAGAATTTGATTAAAATTTTCAAAAATAATTAAATTCCTGGGAACAATTTTATAATTTATAAAAATATTGGAATTATTGCGAAAAATTTTATTAAAATTTTTAAAAAGAATTGCATTTCTGTGAAAAATTTTGTTATTTTTGAAAATAATTGAATTCTTCGGTAAGAATTTTATGAATATTGTTTTAAATAATTAATTTTTCTTGAAATATAATAAATATTATGAAAATTTTATTTTAAATAATTGAATTCTTGTGGAAAACTTTATTTGCGAAAATAATTGAATTTTTCGATTAATTAATTTAAAATAGTATTATAAATAATTGAAATTCTTCGAGGAGTTTTATTATTCATAAAAATATTTGAATTCTTACGAAGATTTAAAAAAAAATTGTTAAATAATTAATTTTCTATATGAAAAATGTTATTATTAGTGAAAGTAATTGAATTAATGTGAAATTTCAAAATTTTTTTTGTAAACGCTGTACTAAATTAATTGAATTCCTGTGGAAATTTTATTATTTATGAAAATAATTGTATTTTGGTTAAATTTTATGAATTTTTTTTTTTAAATAATTGGATTCTTTTACGAAATTTCATGAAAATACTAGATATTGAAAATAGTTGAATTTCGTATATTTTTTGAAAATAACTGGATCGTTTTAATGAATTTGATTATAATTTTTGAGAATAGTTTTTTTATTTCTGGTATTAGCGAATTTAAAGTAGTGAAAATTCTAAAAAAACAAAAGAAATAGTAGCTTTTTGTGGGTGAAATCTAAAAAAAAGTACTCAAATAGAAGCACATCGCATATATATGATGTGCTTTACTACTTTTTTTATAAAAAAAGTAGATAAGTACGAAGCCTGAGATGATTCCCTCAAAAACAAGGAAACCATCAGAATACAAGGTGTGCCTGAACTATAATCAAAATTCCAGTAAATCCAAATTTTTTTGTAGATTCTGAATCAGACTCAGAATCTGATTTAGAACCATCTGGAACATTTGGGTTGACATTTTGAATCCGATTAAAAACCATCAAAAACATTTGGGTTCAAATTCTGAATCCGATTCAGAATCTACAAAAACCAAAGGTAACTGGAATCATGCTTTAAAATTTACCTAATAGTATAAAATAACAATGATTAATGTCTGATTGACACTGCAATAATGATTTCGAATATAACGATTATTGGTTCATCCACCTTGGTTGCAAGCAGTTGCAAGTGAATAAAAGATAAAAGAAAAAAAAAAAGAAAGTGGTGCTGAATAATACAGACATTTCTCGAGACAATTTTACATTTCTAGTGGTTTGAGTTTAAGTCGGGTGATTGGGCCCTTAGGATGGAACAGTGGTAACATGGTGTGTTGGATGAGACGTACGCACGCGAGAATTCTATGGCAGAAAAAAGAATCCCTAGAGACCAGTTTTCTGGTTGTGGCGAGAGGAGTGACAAGGCGAAGCGGTGTAGATTGCCAACAGAGTGCCATTGTAATTCCACATGGCAGTATTCTTTTCTCTCTTTCTCTGGTCGCGACAACTTTACGTTTGCTTCATGTCGTTGTATAGCGCAGCAAAGAGAGTCCTTTTCTGAATCGAACGACATTCCTCAAGGTTTTGATATGCCGTCGCGCGCGCTCCATGTCGCTGAGACACTTTTATCAAGAAAATCACTATAAGCGCCGCAAACAACAACAGACATAAGTAATGTCTATATCGTTTATGGAAAGTTTCGCGAGACCTTATCTTGTCTTTCCAATATACATCGAAGAAACTCATCAGGAAATGAAAATGAATTCTCCATAAAACTGCTTTTTTTTCATTCGCGCATAAATATATTCCAATGCCAATGGTCTTTTTCAGTTCGAGAGTGTGCCGGTTGTATTATAAATTACTGTTGTTGCGACTTTTTTTTACATTTATACCTGACATTGTTCTAATGCATCACAAGATGTTGTATCTTATGTGATGCAATTAAGTTCAGAAGGGGAAATCCGATTTGGAACATACAACAAAAAACCTTTTTCAAAAATAGAAAGGCGATTTTGACTTTAAAGGGTATAATTAACTATAATAATCTTAAAATTCTGTCTTTTATTCATTCATTCATTCATTCATTCATTCATTCATTCATTCATTCTGTCACTAAAGAACAGAAAAATTTTTTTTTTATAAATTTTTTTGCAATTAAACAAAATTTTATTTCTTCTAAAATGAATGAACCGATTTTAATGAACCAAGCGGGTATATATAGGAAATAAAATATATAGTTTCGTTTAGAATTTAAAAAAAATTTTTAAAGTTTATTTCTTAATAATTATTTAATAATTTTTTTAAAAACAATTAATTTTTTTCATGTTCTGCGCCTTTTAAAATTTTTTTCAAAATATCAACATCCAATTAAAACTATAAGAAATCAAAATCCTTTGAGAAACTTTAGGAGCAATATTTATTTTAAAAGTTATAATGAAAATTATATTGCACGGAGATGTGATTTTGATGATTTACAGAATTAAAACATTATTTTTAACTTCGAAATGAACAAAACACTGTCAAATTAACGTTTTCATTCAATTATATAACTATAAAAATGATCAAAAACTAAATTAAAAATTATTTTAAAATAAAGAAAAAAAATGTTTATAAATTCCATTTGTCAATTACGAATTTTAATTGAAAATGAAATTGAAAATTTTTGAATTTTTATAAAATAAAGGAAAAAATACTCAAAAAAAATATTCTATTACATTTATTTACGAATTTCTTTAATTGTAAAATTATTCGAAAACATGAATAACTTCTTTTTTGAATAAATATTTAATTATTATTCTTGTTCCATAGGAATTAAAATTTTCAAAAATTTTAAATTCAAACTTCTTTGAAATTTAACAACTTATATAATAATTAAAGATGACAGAGTGATAAAATCATTATTTTTTATTATAAGAATATTTTGTTACTGTAATTTTTTCAAAATTATTTTCATCATTTTAATTCAATTATTATCTTCTAGAATTTTTAACTAAAATTCTTCTCTGAATCAATTATTTTTAATATTTTTTGAAAAAGTTCTTTGCGAATTTTCAAATTTATTTATTTAGAATTCAATTTTACGAAACTTCGATTATTCGGAAATTCTTCAATTAAAATATATATTTAAAAATAGAAATTTGAAATAATTTCAAAAAAAAATTCAATTAAACTTTTTCAAAAAAATTAATTCTAATGAATTGTCAGTTAAAAGTATATGAAAAATTTTAATTTACAAAGATTTTAATTTAAAACCTCTTCAAAATTCATATTTTCTAAAATTTCACTCTACAATGCTTTTAATATTTAATTATTTTTTTTAAATTTTAACTTAAAATTCTTTTTGAATCAATTTTTATTAAAAAATTCTACAAGAATTCAATTATTTAAATACAAAAAATAATAATTCATTAAATAATTGAATGTTTCTTAAAATTTAATGCTCATAAAGAATTTTCTCAACAAATTTTTCAAAATTGAATTCTTTTGACAAAACTTAATAACATTTTTAAGAATAATGACATTTTTCGAGGAATCCGATTAAAATTGTATTAAAAAGAATTGAAATTGTGCGATGAGTTTCAATATTTATAAAAATAATTAAATCCTTAACAAGAAGTATTTTATAAAAAAATTTTGAAGAACTTATTTTTTATTTTGAAAAATTTTATGCACAATCTATTTTAAATAATTGAATTCCTGTAAAATTTTTATTATTTCTAAAAATAATTGAATGTTTGCGTAGAAGTTGAGAAAAATTTTTATTAAATAATTGAATTCTTTTGGTAAATTTTTTGAAAACATATAGTACAGATATTGAGAAAAATGTTTGAAAATAATTAAAAATTTGACAAGAATTTTATTAAAATTTTTGAAAATAATTGAATTTTGGAGAAGAATTTTATTATTTATAAAGATAATTGAATTTTTGACAACTTTTCAACCTAAATAAAATTTCTGAGAATAATTTTAATACTTTTCTTAATAATTGAATTTTGATAAGAATTTTTTTTTAATTCCTAAAAGTAATTGAATTTTTTGTGAACAATTTTGTTATTTATAACGGTTATTAAATTCATTCGAATTAAAAATAATTACATTTTTCAAGGAATTCAATTACGAATTACGAATTATTGCGAAGAAATTTATAAAGTATTTGTTAATATTGAATTTCTGCAATCATTTGTAACTTCTTCAAAATTAAATTTAATTTAACTAAAAATTTTCTATAAATCCATTATTTTTAATAATTAATTAAATACATATATTAAAAGCTTTAACTAATTTGAAAGAGTTTCAATTATTACTAATTTTCAAAAAGTAAAAAAAAAAAAAAATAATAATAATTTTTAATTAAATTTATTCAAAATTGAAATTTTTTAAAACTTTAAATTGAAACCTTCTGAAGTTCATCTATTTATAAAAATTGTATGCTCAACTCTTTTAGAATCTGAATTAATTTTGAAATACCTATTTAAGTAAAATTATTCATTAAATAATTTCTAAGTAATAATTTTATGACAATTCTTAAAAAATTAAGTTATTTTAAAAGACATTATTGTCAATAATTGAAAAATTTGAAGGTTTTTGTATAAGTTTTCGTGGTATTTTACAGTTCATAGGGCAAACAAAAAAGACACAAAAATTCAGAGTTTTCTCATAAATTTGAAATATTTAATTTTTTTACAGTACTTTTAATAAAAATCCTTGACTTTTCCTGTATTCCCTGTCTCAGATCATATGATTATTATAGTTACAATAGTATTAAAACTGTATTCCAATTCATATTTTATTTTTATGAAAAAAAATTTTAATTAAAAATTTTTAAATTCTACTTTTAAAAATTTATTTAAATTTAATAAAATTAGTATATATGAAGATTTTATTTTAAAAAAAGCAAGTAAGAAGTTAGCTGCGTTCGAATTGTTGATAGTATTCTTCTAAATATTAAAAGAATTGAAAATTTTCGGCTAATTTAATTACTAGGTCAATTAATTTCTTTCCGAGACGTCAATGGTGACAGCGGTGGGATTTTAATTTTTTTAAGAGAATAATCAATCTGTTATAACAATTGGAAGATTTTGGCTTTTTAATATGTTACAATCTACATAAATACACAACTATAATGAAAGATCATTTTCCGAAAATAAAAAGGTGGCAGCGGTGGGATCTGAATTTTCAAACGGATTGTTCCTTAAATATAATAATTTGGAAAATTTAATTGCCATCTTTCTTCACCCAATCGACGAGTTATATTTTACCTGAACAAATGAATAACAATACGTAATGGAATTACGAAAAATAATTCATCTATATTTGAAAGAAGAAATAAAGGACACATTTCGAGGAATTTCTATACTGAAATGGAAGGTGACGAACGAATGGTGTGTATATATATGAAGAAACTGCCTGATGTGTGGAAACATTATATACACATATAGTGACTTTAACACACGGCACTCTTGACGGATAAAAATATATCCGCTCGGAAATAGCTCTAGACACCACACACCATCACCCTCAATTCCTATTCCATATTTGGCATTACCGCCGATCGTATTTCCAATATAAGAGAGTAAGAAGAAGAAGAAGAAGAGACGCGGCATCTGCCGTCTTAACACTACTGTCACGTGTCAACTGCAAATCGCATTTCAAGATCTTTTCCCCCTTTTAATATTATATAAAATCCGTGAAATGCGGTGAATCGTTATAAACATCCTTTCCACACAAGAAGGATTCAAGAAGTCATTCAACATCAATTCCTTGCCCTTTAAAGGTTTTTCGAATCACCTCAAGGATTCCAACAAATTCATTGTCACCGATAAAGAACCGAGGCTCTTTCAACTTTTAAATGACTTCAATTTCTGCAAACAATGGAATTGAGTTTCAATCGACACAATATAATAGACAGTTCGCCATTCTCAAGATAAAATCGCATTGTGCCTTTTTTTTTAAATTCTTCCCTGTGGAATTTTCTAAACGTGTGAAAATGTAAAATCAAACTTCAATCCATTGTACTTCACCATAAAGACATTGAGGCTTATTTTTAGGTCAGAATATATTTTCTAACCATTTATTTCCTCTCAAAAAGTAAAATAAAAAATAAATAAATAAAAGTAAAATAATAATAATTTTATCGAAGATTTAAATCATCTTCTTGATGTAGTTAAAAATGTAAGTGAAGTCTCCCCTTAAAAAATTAAAATTCCAATTTGAGTTCAAACAGGGTTGCCACAGGTCAGGGAAGTCAGGGAAAAATCAGGGAAAAGTCAAGGATTTTTATTAAAAGTGTTGGAAAAAATTAAATTTTTAGAATTTATAAGAAAATTCTGAATTTTTGTGTCTTTTTTGTTTGCCTCATAAACTATGAAATTGACAAGAATTTTTTAATAATAAAAAATGTTAGCAACTGTTTAATTATTTTCATAAACAATAAAATTCATTTGTAGGATTTCAATTATTTTTAATAAAATTTTACAGGAATTACTCATAAAATGTAATTATTCTTAAAAATTAAATTTCAATTCCTTGGAAAAAACAATTATTTAGAAAAATGTTCTTTTTAATTCTTTGAAAGAATTCAATTATTTATAAAAATATTAGAATTTTTCATAGGAATTTAATTATTTTCAAATATTTAAATACAATTGTTCAAAGGAAATCAATTATTTTTAATATAATTTTTTTTTTTTTGAAATAATTTAATTATTCTTTTAGATTTTCATAAAATTCTTCCCAAGAATTCAATTCTTTTCAAAAATAAACATTTTCACAGGAATTCAATTACTTAAATTTTTTTTTTTCAAATTCTTTGTCAGATTTCGATTATTTTCAATTTTTAAATGAAATTTTTCTCCGGGATTCAATTGTTTTTATAAATAATAAAACTCATTGCAGAATTTCAATGATTTTTAATACAATTGTAATTTGTAATTGAATTCCTGGAAAAATGTAATTATTCTTAATTCGAATGAATTTAATTACCTTTATAAATAACAAAATTTTTCACAAAAATTCAATTACTTTTAGGAATTTAAAAAAAATTCTTATCAAAATTCAATTATTTTGAAAAATATTAAAATTCTTTCCGCTGAAATTTTATTTAGGTTGAAAAAGTTGTCAAAAATTCAATTATCTTTATAAATAATAAAATTCTTCTCCAAAATTCAATTATTTTCAAAAATTTTAATAAAATTCTTGTCAAATTTTGAATAATTTTCAAACATTTTTCTCAATATCTGTACTATATATTTTCAAAAAATTTACCAAAAGAATTCAATTATTTAATAAAAAATTTTCTCAACTTCTACTCCAACATTCAATTATTTTTATAAATAATAAAAATTTCACAGGAATTCAATTAGGTATTTAAAATAGAATGTGCATAAAATTTTTCGAAAAAAATTAGTTATCTAAAATTATTTTATAAAATACTTCTTGTTAAGGATTAAATTATTTTTATAAATAATGAAATTCATCGCAGAATTTCAATTATTTTTAATACAATTTTAATCGAATTCCTCGAAAAATGTCATTATTCTTAAAAATGTTATTAAATTTTGTCAAAAGAATTGAATTTTTTAAAAATTTGTTGATAAAATTCCTTATGAGAATTAAATTTTAAGAAAAATTCAATTATTTAATAAATTATTTTTTTTTGTATTTAAATAATTGAATTCTTGTAGAATTTTCTTATAAAAATTGATTTAAAAAGAATTTTAAGTTAAAATTTAAAAAAAAATTGAATATTAAAAGCATTGTAGAGTAAAATTTTAGAAATATATGAATTTTAAAGAGGTTTCAAATTAAAATATTTGAAAATTTGAATTTTTCATATACTTTTAACTGACAATTCAGTAGAATTAATTTTTTTCAAAAAGTTTGATTTTTTTTAAAAATTATTTCAAATTTCTATTTTTAAATATATATTTTAATTGAAGAATTTCCGAATAATCGAAGTTTCGTAAATTTGAATTCTAAATAAATGAATTTGAAAATTCTCAAAGAACTTTTTCAAAAATTATTAAAAATAATTGATTTCGAGAAGAATTTTAGTTAAAAATTCTAGAAGATAATAATCGAATTAAATTGATGAAAATAATTTTGAAGAAATTACAGTAACAAAATATTCTTATAATAAAAAATAATGATTTTATCACTCTGTCATCTTTAATTATTATATAAGTTGTTAAATTTCAAAGAAGTTTGAATTTAAAATTTTTGAAAATCTTAATTCCTATGGAACAAGAATAATAATTAAATATTTATTTAAAAAAGAAGTTATTCATGTTTTCGACAAATGGAATTTATAAACAATTTTTTTCTTCATTTTAAAAGAATTTTGAATTTTATTAAAACAATTGTGATTAAGAAATAGAAAGGATGCAAATTCGTTGAGAAAATTTACGACAATTATTTTAAAAGTTATAATGAAAATTATATTGGCGCGGAGTAAATAAATGTAACAGAACATTTTTTTAGTATCTAATCATTTTTGGAGTGAATCAGAATTTTCTTTAGGGTCAGGGAAAAGTCAAAATCAGTCAGAAAAAAGTCTGAAAATAGACCTTAGGATATAAGGTGAAGTAAAATGAATTATCCCTGTAAAATTTAAAAAAAAAATGAAAGAAAAAAAATTTCATTGGTGACAGCGGTGAAAATAAAATGGAAAATTGAGGAAAGAAAAAAATTCAGTATGGTGGCAGCGGTGGGAATAAAAATGTAAAATTTAAATTACACATACATTTTTTAAAAATGCTTTATCATCAAAGGCAAAATGAAATTGTTCGTTTCTCGAACTGATATTATATAATTGGTTTTGAAAAATATTTTCGAATGTAATTAAAGAAATTTTTCTTCTTTTATTTTCGTACCAGGAGAGAAAAAGAAATGAAGACCGACCGACATTATAATCGCATCTTAATTATGGTTTATCATTTCTTGAATGCTACAGAAATCATCGCTTTTTCGTTTGTTCTCATCTTCTTGTAATTGACTGAAGAGTGGCTGTGCCACTTAACTCGATTTACGGCAATATGTAATTTACGGTTACGCACATATAATAATAAGCTTACAACAAGTGCTTGCATACACCTTTTCAATATGATTTATAATACTTACTCTCCTTGTTATAGTTTTACATAAATATCCCTACATAATACATATATTTGCATTGTGAAAAAAAATTACTTTGTACTTTTCATTTATTATTTTCAAGCATTTATTTTTAAAAATAGTTGAATTTTTTTAATCCTTTTTTATCAAGGTTGACAAATGTCAAGGAAATCATGAGAAAACGAAGTAAAACAGCGTTAACCTTTGAATATTTTTTTTTTTTGGTAAATTTTCGATTTTGAAGAAAATGAAATTTCTTTAAATTATTGAGAGAAGAAGAAAAAGTTAAGGACAAAAAAAGTACATGTATATGTAAAGAGCGGGTGTATTTTCTCGTTTGTTATATTGAAATGACATTGACGTTTATAAAAAGCAACGCGACATACCGGCCGGTGTATAATTATTATTATAAGAGAGCGAGGGAGGTGGCCCGATTCATTGAAAGACCACTTATAGAATGATGCAGGCGCGCGTAACAGAAAATTTATTTTTTAGCTATTTTTAGTCGCTTTGGCGCTCTGCCACTATTTTAGGTTCTCTCAAATTTCTCACTCCATATTTGGAATTATGTGCGAGCCAAAATATTTTCTCAATCGCGCCCCTTTTTTTTATACACCAACTTTGGCTCTCGCAGCTCTTCTAAAACTATATTTTATATTTAAGTATACAAAATTTGAAAATAATGTTCAAAATTGGAAAATGCATTAATTTTAATATTTTTAATCCATATATATAATTCTATTGTAACTTTGCTTTATTCGTTTCTATTTGATTTAATTTCTATTATATTTTTGACCTTCTGTTCGATTTTATTCTATTCAATTCTATTCTACTCGAGTTTATTCGCTTCAATACGATTCTATTCTATTTCAGTAAAATCAATTCGAAATCTATTCGATTCTAATTCAACTTTATTCGATTCTATTTGATTTAATTCCACTTTAGTTTTTTATATTCTATTCGATTCTATTATAGTTTCTATACGATTCTATGCAATTCTTATCGCCTCTATTCGACTCTATTATAGTTTCTATACGATTCTATGCAATTCTTATCGCCTCTAATCGCTGCTATATGATTCTATTCTTTTTCTTCTATACAATTCTATTCAATTTGAAATCTATTCTTTTCTAACTCAAATTTATTCGATTCTATTTGATTAAATTCAAAATCTATTCGTTTCTAACTGAACTTTATTCGATTTAATTCGATTCTAATTAAACTTTATTTTATTTTATTCGATTTTATTCGATTCTATTTGATTAAATTCGAAATCTATTCGTTTCTAACTGAACTTTATTCGATTTAATTCAATTCTATTTGATTCTAAATAAACTTTATTCGATTCTATTTGATTAAATTCGAAATCTATTCGTTTCTAACTGAACTTTATTAAATTCAATTTTAATTAAACTTTATTCAATTCATTTCACATCTAATTAAACTTACTCCATTCTATTCGATACTAATTAAACTTTATTCGATTCTATTCGATTCTAATTAAACTTTATTCGATTGTATATTTGATTCTAATTAAACTTTATTTGATTCTATTTGATTTTAGAATAAAATAAAATAAACTAAAATAAACTAAATAAAATAAAATTTATTCGATTCTATTTGATTAAATTCGAAATTTATTCGTTTCTAACTGAAATTTATTCGATTTGATTCGATTCTAATTAAACTTTATTTGATTCTATTCGATACTATTTAAACTTTATTCGATTCTATTCGATTATAATTAAACTTTATTCGATTCTATATTTCATTCTAATTAAACTTTATTTGATTCTATTTGATTCTAAATAAACTTTATTCGATTCTATTTGATTAAATTCGAAATCTATTCGTTTCTAACTGAACTTTATTTAATTCAATTTTAATTAAACTTTATTCCATTCAATTCACTTCTAATTATACTTACTCCATTCTATTCGATTCTAATTAAACTTTATTTGATTCTATACGATTATAATTAAACTTTATTCGATTCTATTTGATTACATTCGGCACTTTACAATCCTATTTTAATTTTATTAGATTCTATTTTAATATTTTATCCTATTGTATTTGGTTTTATTAGATTATTTTTTATTCAACTATTTTGTTCTATTCGATTTTATTAGATTTTTTTCTGTTCTATTCGATTCTATTCTGTTCTATTCGATTTTATTCTGTTCTTTTCGATTCTATTTGACTCTATTCGATTTTATTATGTTCTATTCGATTCTATTATGTTCTATTCGATTTTATTCTGTTCTTTTCGATTCTTCCTGTTCTATTCGGTTCTATTTGATTCTATTCTTTTTTTATTCTATTCTATTTTGTTCTATTTGATTCTATTCGATTTTATTATTATCTATTCGAATCTATTCTGTTCTATTCGGTTTGATTCGGTGTTTTTTTATTCTATTCGATTCTATTTGATTTTATTTTGCTCTATTCGACTTTATTCTTTTTTATTCTATTCTATTTTGTTCTATTCAATTCTATTCGATTTGATTTTAATGGCCGCTAGTCCATAAAATTGCATTTAACGCAATGGTAACGAGGGGGGGAGGGGGTCTAAAAAATCTGAAAAATTGGTAACGTAGTTTATGGACGGCCCCTTAGTCACTATTTGTATGAATCGCTCTAAAATCACCAAAATATTTTTGGAAATTAATCGTTAATATAATCAGTTAATTGAACTGTCTCATGATGTAATTAATTTTTGGTGTAATAAAAATTACATATTGGATATAAAGTTGAATGCCCACGTTTAGAGCCTATATATATGATATAAATAGTTGTGGAACAGCCAAATGTACCAAATTAAGGGAGAATATCTAAAATATTTAAATTAAATCTTCATTAATATAGGATCAGAAGAACGGGAAATCCAATCGATTTGATCTAATGCCTGCGTATATATCTTCGATTTTGTAGTATACGAATGAGACCTTAATGTCGAAATTGAATGCCAATGAATATTCATATAAATGTTTCGCATTGACATTTCAAGTGTTGCTCTCAACTCTCGGACATAAACGACAGGGGCCAAATTTTTATAGACATAGACGAAAAAGATGAAGGATAAGACCAAAGATAAAACTAAGGTCCAATAAAAATGTTCATTTCGTAATCAATTAATTTTTTGCTGTTTATTATTTTATGTACCTAACAATAATAAGTCTAAGATCTTTATTATTTAAATTGTATGGTTTTTTAAAAAAATTTTTGTAACAAAATAATAATAATAATAATAATAATAATAATATAATAATTTTTAAAGTATGTATAGTATGACATACTTTAAGTACTAAAACACTCAAAGAAAAGGGAAACAGTTCGTTTATTTTTGCAATAAATATTATTATTTAGAAAAATAATAATAATATAAATAATAAAAATTAATTTTTCCCTCACAGCATCCAGATATTTAGGCATCCTGCAAACATCTTAAAGGTATCTATATTGATCCTTAAAGATATAACCTTCCATATAGATATATCTCATATAGTAGTCGTAGTTTTTAAGGATCAAACGATAATACAAGGATTTTTGCAGGATATCCTAAATTTTTCTAAAACTGTCTCAAATATTAATCTAAAAGTCTAACAATTTTTGTATATTTAAAAAATATATTTTAATTTAAAAAATTTTAAAATATTTTAACTTTTATTAATTTTTCCATCATCTTGACTCGGGAGTGATCGTTGACTTCAATACTTAATTATTTTAATTAAGATTTAATAATATAAAAAGCAAAACGTTTTCATTATTATGAGAAAAATAAAAAAAAACAGAAATAATACAGAAACAAAATATGGAAATCTCACCTGAAATGGGAAAAGTGGATTCGGGCACCATGTAAAATGGAAATTATCACTTTTCAATTTATAAACAAAGATAATTATTTCTTTTTTCTACACTTATCACCTTTCTTTTATTATAAAATTCACTAATAAAAAAATTAAACCACATTATAAAAACAGTCATTTTTTCTCCTCACATTGTTTTTTTTTTTTTATTTTCTTAGAAACTATAATTGCTTTGAAAATTAGAAGAACAAAATTCACAAATCACAAAACAGTGTAAAAAAAAAGTCGAATACAACAATGTGTTGAAACTTTGAACACACGAAATTTCTGTATAGCGACTTAACTGGAGAAAGACGGTTTCGGAATAAATGAAAGAAGACTTTTGAGGGAGGCACGTGCTTTCTATCGGATCGTTGTGAGTAAAGAGAAGGACAGGGAGAGAGAGAGAGAGAGAAAGAGAAAAAAGAGGGAGAAGGGAGTAGAAGATGATAAGTGGTTCGATGAAGAGAGAAAAGGAGAGAAAAAATAGAATGAGAGAGAGAGAGAGAGAAGAGGGGAAATAAAAAGATAGAAAAAAAGGGATACGGAATATACAGTGGACGGTATTGAAGCTGTTTTGGCACTGTAACTCGCGTGCCAGGCCAAAAATCACCAACCCCAGTAGTATCCAAGAGCGTTAGCTTCGCGAGGTGTGAGCGGGGGCGCGGGCGTGTATATTCTCGATTTGGGCGGATGGAAATCTGAGATTGCTCCATATCGGGCCGTGAGCAGTGTGCCACCAGGAGATGCTCCCTAATAGCAAAGTCTGACAGGCTCGGATTTAGAAGGAGACAAGACCATTCGTCAACTATAGTTGCCATATATAAACATTATATATATATAATTATATATACATAGGGGAAACAACTTTACTCTCGTAGAACATTTCAAAAATTCGATATTATTAAAATTATTTTAAACTTTGACAAATTATTTTCTTAGGAGAATAAAACACATCTCCAAATTTTTAACTCAATTCAATGAAAATTATAAAAATTACAGGTACTTAAAGTTTTTTTTAAGAATAACATTTAACACTAGCTATAGTTTTAATGTAAATGTTATAGAATCGTTCGCTTATACATTCTTCGACGAAACAACAAATAATAACAAATTATAATTAACAAAAAACAAGATTGTAATGATAACTAGTAACAAATTGTAATTAATAATTAACAGAATTGTAATAAATAATATCAAATTATAATAAACAAATAACAAGATTGTATTAATAAATAGTAACAAATTGTAATAAACAAATAATAACAAAAATTGTAGGTAATAATAAATAATATCAAATCATAGTAACAATAAATTATAATTATAACAAATAGTAAGATTGTAATAATATACAGTAACAAATTGTAATTAACAAATAATAGAATTGTAATAATAAACTGTAACAAATTGACAATTAACAATTAACAGAATTGTTATAATAAATCGTAAAAAATTGTAATTAACAAATAACAAGATTGTAATAATAAATAGTAACAAAATGTAATTAACAAATAACAAGATTGTAATAAATAAAAAACTATAATAATTAAAATCATAACATGTTAATAATATAACATTTGTTATTATTATTATTATACTTTGTTATTATTTATTATTGTTCGTTATTATTAATTATTTTTTTAATTAATATTATTACTATTGTATAAATTATTATTATTATTAGTTAAACATTTTTATAATAAAAAATAATATAACAAGCTTGTTATAATTAAAACAATTTATAATTATAATATAACAAATAACATACAGAAATTGTAATAATAAATAATAACATGAACAAATAAGAAGATTGTAAATAATAAATAGTAACAAATTGTAGATAATTAACAAATAACAAAAATTGTAACAAATAATAACAAATATAATTCATTAACAAATAACAAGATTGTAATAATAAATAGTAACAAATTTTAATTAACAAATAACAGATTTGTAATAATAAATGGTAAATTGTAATTAACAAGTAACAAATTGAAAAAAATTATAACAAATTAAAATTAAGAAATAACAAAATTGTAATAATAAATGGTAACAAATTGTAATTAACAAGTAACAAAATTGTAAAAAATAATAAATTATAATTAACAAATAACAAAATTATAATAAGAAATGGTAACAAATTGTAATTTAGAAATAACAAAATAGTAATAATTAATAGTAACAAATTATAATTAATAAATAACAGAATTGTAATAATAAATGGTAACAAATTGTAATTAGAAGTAACAAATTGTAAAAAATAATAACAAATTATAATTAACAAATAACAATATTGTAATGATAAATAGTAACAAATTGGAATTAACAAATAAACAAATTGTAATAATATACAGTAACAAATTGTTATTATCAAATAACATAATTCTAATAATAAATAGGAACAAATTGTAATTAAGAAATAACAAAATTGTAATAAAAAATAATATACAATTATTGTAACAATAAATTATAATAATCAAATAACAATATTGTAATGATAAATAATAACAAATTGTAATTAACAAATAACAGAATTTATTTATTTATTTATTTTACACCTGTCTATAGCCGGATCGGCTGATACAGGAGGAGAATCGCATACAATAATATCAGAAAAAAAGATAAAAAATCAAATTATAATGATCTTATAAGCCCTCACACACAGATTACAACTCACAACAGTTACAAATTATAAAACATAAAAGTGCGCTAATCTTTAGGGATCATTCCTTCTCCTAGTAACGACTGCAAAAAATATACAAAGGCTTTTATGGTTACATAGTTTGTCGAAGATAATACAGAGACCCAGCCATCAAAAATGCTGTCATTTTCGTAAACTCTAGGAAATGCTGCTTTACAAAGATGGGCACAAGCAGGGCAATCAACCAGAATATGGAAGAGGTCCTCCTCCTCCAGTCCGCAAAAAGGGCAATCACTGTTAACCTTGAATCTGTAGACTTTCCGTCCAAAACTTATTCTTCTATTATGTTTATTAGTTAGTCTAATTTGTGCAAAAATTCTTTTAATAAACAGGGGGGAGCGGATCATCAAATAAGGCTGCACCAACCCATTGATCGACAGAGACGGGTACAGTACCAAGCTACTAGATTGGGAGCATCGCTCCAAATCCTTGGCACTAAGGTATCGCCCGTATCTGTCAATAATGTCTTTCCGCCTCAAATCAATAGAATCTAAAGAGAGGTCCTCCCAAACGTTAATGTTATCCCATAACTCAAAGGACCGACAAAACTGCAGAAACCAGTTAGATCGGTAAGTGGGGTCTCTAAGGGCCAATTCTCTCAAACCCTCGTAGCACAGTCTAGGGTACCTAAAATTCTCCATTTGCGAGATTCTAACTATCCAGGACAACACAGACTTGAGGATCCTAAGAGAAAGGCGAATAGAGCCCGTCTCCAATCTAACTGCATAGCTTGGTGTATTATTTGGTAGGTAAAGAAGTTTCTTAAGAAAAGAAAGCTGAGTCTTCTCAATCATGTCCAGAAAGCACAAACCCCACACCTGGATACCGTAGTTTAGGATGCTAAACGCGAGACTTTGAAAGAGTTTATCGTAGGTGCCCCAAGAGTCCGCCCCCACCGTGTATATAACTTTAAAGATCCCTCCAATTGCCAAATATGTTGCGCCAACCGCCCTATTTGCAGCCGGAAGAAAAGAACATGAATTTGTAAATGGGATTCCCAAATATGTATACTGATCTACTACATTTATATTTTGATTTCCATATTTAAAACTTTTAAACCTTCTTGCTTTAGAGTTTGCGGATCTCGTGAAGATTACAATATTTGTTTTTTTTTGCATTAACTGTTAGCATGTTAGCGTCACAATATTCCGATAAGACGTTTAACTTTTTTGTTACTTCTAGAGGAGAGTCCGAGAGAAGCGCATAATCGTCGGCATATCCCAACGTCAAGACCTCATTCTTGGAATTAATCATTAATCCATTACAGTTGTGATCAATAAAGAATCGCTCCATGTCACTAATAAATAATAAAAACAAATACGGACTTAGGACCTCCCCTTGTAGGACACCCTTAGTAACCCTTACATAGTCAGTCTGTCCCTGAAAAGTTCTAATACATGCATACGCTGAGTCATAAAAGCTTTTAATAATTTTAATAATTCTGGAGCTTAGACCTAATTTATGCAATTTATGCCACAGCAGCTGGTGACAGACAGATGGAAATGCCCCCTTGAAGTCGACGAAAATGACATAAGCAACAGTATTTGGTTTACTCAGATGGAGCTGAATGATCGAGTTCAGAGAGAAGAGATTATCAAGACAACTGCGCCCCCTTCTGAATCCTGATTGAGATTCAGGTATAAGATCCAATTCGTTAGCCCAACGCACAAGCCTATCACAAATGACCTGAGTAAAAGCTTTTGCAACATTATTAACTAAAGTGATAGGCCTGTGATCGTCAGGATCACCAATTGAACCACCCTTAAAGAGCATACAGTTTGTCAGTCTACCCCATCCCTCCGGGACCGATTCGGAAGTCAGGATTTTATTAAACATGTTATTCAGATAAAGAATCCAATTTTGCGGAAGATTTTTCAAGAAAATATATCCAATTCCGTCAACTCCCGGGGCACCACCATCTTTACCACGGTTCAGACAGGTCATCATCTCCTCTACGGTTATAATTCCATCCAGGATAGGATGTGATATCGTCAGGAAATTAGAATTAATAGAACAGGAATTTATTTCAGGAGGATAACAGGATTTAAGGTGTGTTAGCCATGTTGGCAAATCAATGACTGATGATTGCGAGGATCGATTCCGGAATCTATTGATAATGGTCCAAAATTGCTTAGATTTATTACACCTAGATAATTCGTCAATTAATGACTTACGAAAAGCAGTTTTTTTGGAATTCATAAGATTCCTAAATGCCCGCCTCGCATCCACCAAATCATTTTTTGAATTTTCCGCGAAACAAGATTGTTTTGAAATTTTCAGTGCCTCCGCTACGCGCCTTTTAGCAGCTTTACATTCTGAATCAAACCACGGCTTCCTCCTGACGTTCCCTCTCCGAGAAAAGCCCCTCCACATTCCAAGATCAGACGCAACACCAGTAATACAAGACGTGAGAGTATTGTTCATACGATCAACATCGACGTCCAGGTCCGCAACCTCCCCCCTCCAAGCCATTGCGAAAGAAAAATCTTCAGCTCTATTTACATCGAAAATTAATCTACCATTATTACCCGCCATATTATTTTCAAAAGGAGCATAGAGGATGCTTATTTCCAAAAGAACTGGCAAGTGATCAGAGAGAGTGGGTAGATCTAGGACCCGGAAGTCCCCACACAGCGGAAGCCCATTCAAAGAGGACCACACCAAATCGATCACACTGCGACCCTGTGCGCCAACAAACGTAAAATCTGCCGGTGAATCACTCTTAGAGCGACCATTCAACAAAACCATATTACAAGATTCCATTGCATTTACAAAGCTTCTACCTCTAGAATTTATTTTCGAATCTTTAGAGCATCTTTCTGCACTAAGAGAGCCGTGATCAAACAAAATCGCAGGGTCGAGTTGGTTGAGTGCGGCAACTCTACAGTTGAAATCCCCGCCTACAATTACAGGAAGGTCGGGGAAACATTCCATAAATGAATTTAAAGTTAAAGTCAAATTGTCCAAAAATATAAAAAAATCAATGCCTTGTGGAATGTAAACCAAGCCTAAAATAAAACTACACTGTTCAGAAGATACCTTAACAAAAATAAAATTCGGATCAAATATTAAGTCGGATACCTTGTAAAACACTCTATTGAAAGCTATTAACAAACCACCACTCGCCCTTCCACGATCGCAGGTTCTAACTCCCGGAGAGGTGACGGTGTTGAAGTGGGGGAACTGATGAAGCTTCAATTCCGGTATGATAGACCAAGTTTCGCAGACACACAAGATATCCCCCTCCAAAATTATCCCCTCGATGTCCAAAATATTGGAGATACCGTGGGCGTTCCAGAAGATGACTCTAGTCTGCGCATCAGAGGTCGGACCCCGGTGGGGATGTCTCTCGGGAGTAGGGGATCCAGGCGCACATAGCTATTTGCCAGTTGTCACGTTCGAGTCGGTTGACGGTTCTGCGTGGGGCACTGTTTCTGAGGAAGAGGGGGTAGAATGATCAAGAAAATTACTCAGTGATTTCTGTCTCTTACGATCACTTGAATCCGCTTTTGTTGGGCGACCCCTCTTCTTTGAAGGGGTATCCTTGAGAGACACGGTACCCTGAATACCCACAGACTGCTGCAGATGCTTCTTGCCGAGCGTTTTAGGTGGAGTGCTGAGTTTTTTAGATACTAAGTCATTGGCCTTCTCCCTGGAAACAACCGCACCGTCAATGAAGACACAGCTTCCCCTTAAAGATGCATTCAGACCCAAATCTTGCAGTTGGTGGACTAAACTCAGCATTTCGCGACGCTCTTCTCTCTCTTCTCTTGAGCGATCATTAGTAATAAAGACATTTAATTGCTTAAGTTCTTTGACTTTCCCGAAAATCAATTTGACCCATTTAGATGAGATAAATTTAATCAAGACGGGACGGTTACCGATATCCCTTCCCATTCGGAAAACGTCATCAATCACAATTTCCGGTATTATCAGATCAACTTTCTTGAATATGTTCAAAACTGTAGAACTCAGATTGTTGTTAATTTCTTCACAGTCATCCAACTTGTAGATGACAATGTTCTTTGCTCTATTTTGCTTCTCAAGAAGAGACAGGCCTTTTTCAACTTGGGATAGTTTAATTTGAAACTCCGAAGTTTTGTTAGAAAGGGATTCGACATGTTTATTTGAGTCTTTAATTTCCTCACGAAGTTTGTCATGAGAGCGAGTAAGGTTGCCTAGAGTGGTCATTAAGTTTGACCATCTCTCTTCTTCTGTTAATGACATATTGTCAGAACAATCAAAATGTAAACAAAGACAATGGACGAAGTAAACAATGTAGCCTGAGTCAATTCCAAAAAAAAAAAAATATTCACAATTTATACACTTAAAAATAAAAACTGTCACAGTTTTAAAAGTAAAGTAAAAATTAAGAGGAGGGGAATAGCAACACTTATCACATTCGAAGTACAGACGACTCGTAACTTTGTCAATAAATTAAGTCCAAGCAAAAAACAATATTTGTGTCCCTTCCACAAATTCAGATCAGACACTTATACACCCCGGATCGGAGCTAAAGACGAAAAAAGCCACAAAAAAAAACATGCACCAAACCAAAAACCACCCAATACTAAAACGCGAAACTTTGGCAAAGCCATTAATTCTCAATTATGAGCAGTAATATTCATAAACAAAAGCAGAAAATGCTTATAAATAACACGTGAGTACACAAACACGACTGTACTCGGTGACGGCTAGAACGAGACTCTCAACAAATAACAGAATTGTAATAATAAATAATAACAAATTGTAATTAACAAATAACAGAATTGTAATAATAAATAGAAACAAATTGTTATTAACAAATAACAGAATTCTAATACAAGGAGAAAAATATAAAGAAACCTTAACTATTTTCATTGTAAAATCTAAACTGACAGAAACTTCTGCACATTGCTGATAACTGTTACTACGTTCGGAGTAAATTTTGCTACGATCAATGTAAATTTTACTGACTTTTTACAAATTTCTTTTATGAATGTTGTAAAATTTAATTAAAAAATTAGTAAAATTTACTTCGAACGTAGCAAAATTTACTTCGAAAGTATAGTAAAAGTTACCAGAAATACGCAAAAGTTTCTGACAATTCAGGTTTAACTATGAATGTAATAAAAGTTAACTTTATATTTTTCTCCATATAATAAATAGTAACCAATTGTAATTAACAAATAACAAAATAATAATTGTAATAAATAATAACAAATTATAATTAACAAATAACAAGAGAAATTGTAATAATAAATAATATCAAATTACAGTTACAATAAATAATTAACAAATAACATGATTGTAATAATACATAGTAACAAATTGTAATTAACTGATAGCAGAATTGTAATTAACAAATAACAGAATTTTAATAATAAATAATAACGAATATAATTAACAAATAACAACAAAAATTGTAATAATAAATAATAACAAATTATAATAACAATAAATTATAATTAACAGATAACAACAAATTGTATTAAAACAAACAATAATCAACAACTTAACAAATTGTAATAATAAATAATTTACTGAATTATAAACAACAACACGTGTATTATAAAGTAGATCTGGATCTATATAGTCAATTTAATGAATTCAGAGGAATGAGTCAAACAAGTGTTCGGATAAGAATGGTTTTCAAAAAATGCATGTCTCGATAATAGAATATGAAATGTCAAAATCGTTTTTTGGATGAGATTTTTTAAACCAGAATAAAACTAAAAAGTATACTTCATTATCCAATGTCAAAATTTTATATAGGATGGAGAAAAAGTTCAAACTTATATATTAAGACCAAAATTGAATTTTTACACCTGACATATATATAAAAAAACTAAATATTTAAATTTACTGGAATTTTTATTAAAATCAAGGTTCGAAGGCACATCGTGTGTAAGATAGAGAAAATAAAAAAAAAATTGCAAAAAAAAACAAAATTTAGCATATATGAGTAATAAAAACACAGTGGAGAAGAGAAAAAGGATAAAAATACAATTAGAGAAACAGAAAGATTCTGAATTAAAAAGGCAACGAGTGCCAAATAAGAAATAAATAAGTAAAAAGCAACTCACGTTTAAAAGACAATTAATTAAAGTGACTCGGCAATGTTATGCTCATATTTAAAGCAAAAATAATTGAACATCGAAGAGAGAAGTTAAATTTACATCGAGACAAAATGTTGTTAATAACTGCGAGCATAATCATTAGCTTTATGATTAATTGAACCGCCGGATCGTAGAAGGGCATATAGCCCATTTGAATTACATTGGCTATATGCCCTTCTACGATCCGGCGGATCACGATTCGGTTTCCACGAATTATTCGTGGAAACCTCGCGGTGAAAACATTATTATGATATATTTAAATGTGATTTTAATCACATTCAGTCAATTTTAATACGACGAGGTTTAAAACAATTATGTATATTGTAATTTAAAATCCATTGATACAGGTATTTTCAAACTAAGGAAAAAGTAATAGTTTATTGTTATTAATAATAATTTATTATTATTATTAAATTTACTTTGTATTTTTGTTGAAACAATTAATAAAAAAAAATTATTGTTTTTACTACCCTAGCACCTATTTTAGAATATTTTATACAAAAATTTAAGTAGGTATGAGTACCTATGGTGCTTTTTATTTATTTCAATAGGTACTTTTTATTATTTCTTAATTTCCAGAATAAATTTTGTCCTGCGGTGTATTATTAATAATTAAATATGTAAATAAATAAAAATAATAGACTTTAACATATATTCTTTTAACCAGCCCTGGTATGTGTTGTTCTTATGAAAGCGACAGACCTACAAAGGTATATATTTAACCCCGCACGTAACCAAACGAAGAATTGACAAACGTGTTCGAGACGTGCGCAACAGACGGACCTTTTAGTTTTAATTTTTCTTCAACCATTATCGCTTCTTTCTTCCTTTTTAATATTTCCAATTGATCCGTGAATTTGTACTTCATAATATTTATATACAAAGCACTGACTTACGTTCTACTTATATTATTATTGATTTTTCCAGACTTTTCCCTAATTTTCATCAAAAAAACTTCTATCTTATCCTGCGCTAAAAAATTAAATTCCTGCAACGAATTTTATTATTCTTCAAAGAATTTCAATATTTAGAAAAATAATTTAATTCTTGCTAAGAATTTTATACAAATTTTTAAATAGATATTGATTAAATCATTGAATTGAAAAAAATTTTAGACAATAATTCAATCCTTGCGAACGATTTTATTAGAATTTTTTAAAATAAATGAATTTCCAAGAAGAAATTTATTACTTTTAAAAATATTTGAAATCTTGTGATGAATATTGAATATTATTGTTATTTATAAAAAATAATTGAATTTTAATAAGATTTTTATTAAAATGCCTCAAAATAATTGAATTTCCGGAAATAATTTTGTTATTTATCTTTAATAATTGAATTTTTAGGAAGAATTTTATTAAAATCTAAATGAATAATGGAATTATTTCAAAAGAAAATTAATTTAAAAAATTGTATTTAAAATAATGAATTTCTTTCGAACAATTTTATTAAAATATTTAAAAAATAATTAAATAACTGTGAAGGATTCTATTATTTTTGTAAGTAATTGAATTCTTTCAAAGAATTTACAAAAAGAATATTTTTTAAATAATAAATTTTTTCGAGGAATTGAAATTAAATATTTAAGAATAATTACATTTTTTGAGCAATTCCTGTAGAATGTTATCGAAAATATTTGAAATCCTGCAAATAATTTTAATATTTATGAAAATAATTGAACAGTTGCAAAGAATTTTATTAAAATTTTCAAAAATAATTAAATTTCTCTTAGAAGAATTTTATCATTTATGAAAATAATTGAACTATTGCGAAAAATTTTATTAAAATGTTAAAAAAGAATTTAGTTTCTGTGAAAAATTTTGTTATTTTTGAAAATAATTGAATTCTTCATATAATAATTTTATAAACATTGTTTTAAATAATTAATTTTTCCGAAATATAATAAATATTATGAAAATATTATTTTAAATAATTGAATTTTCGTGGAAAACTTTATTTGTGAGAATAATTGAATTTTTCTATTAATTATTTTAAAATAGTTTAAAAAATAATTGAAATTCTTCGATGAGTTTTATTATTTATGAAAATAATTGAATTCTTGATTTTAATTTTTCCAAAAACTTTTTTAATAAATTAAATTTCCATGAAAAATGTTATTATTAGTAAAAGTATTTGAATTATTGTGAATAATTCTAATATTTGTGTGAATAATTGAATTCTTCCAAAGAATTTAAAAAAAAACATATATTTTAAATAATTGTTTTTTTCGAGGAATTGAAATTAAATTTTTAAGAATAATTACAGTTTTTGAGTAATTCCTGTAAAATTTTAATTCAAAATAATTGAAATGCTGCAATGAATTTTATTATTTATGAAAATAATTAAACAGTTGCTAACAATTTTATTAAAATTTTCAAAAATAAAACCATTTTTTTTATTTATGAAAATAATTGAATTTTTGTGAAAAATTTTATTAAAATGTTTAAAAAGAATTGAATTTCTGTGAAAAATTTTGTTATTTCTGAAAATAATTGAATTCTTCATATAAGAATTTTATAAACATTGTTTTTGAATAAATAATTTTTTCAAAATATAATAAATATTATGAAAATTTTATTTTAAATAATTGAATTTTTCGATTCATTATTATTAATTTAAAATAGTATTAAAAATACTTGAAATTCTTCGATGAGTTTTATTATTTATGGAAATAATTAAATTTTGGATGAATGTTACTATCAATTTTTTTTTAAATAATTGAATTCTTATGATAAATTTTATGAAAATACTAGGTATTGAAAATGATTGAATTTCGAATATTTTTTGAAAATAATTGAATCGTTTTAAAGAATTTGATTATAATTTTTGAGAATAGTTTTTTGATTTCTAGTAGTACCCTACTTGGAATATTTTCTTATTTTAAAAATAGTATATAAAATATACTAAAACAAGTGCTAAGTACAAATTTTAAATTTGAAAATCAAGTTTTTACAGTATAATTTATTTATTTTTTTATTTATTTACTTAAATATAATGATTTAAAAAAAAACAAATATTTTCTGCTACAAACATTCCTATATACTTCCACTGCACGTGACCAGTTAACGCTCACGCTTCTATGCTCTTGGCCAAAACTTTTCTTTCAACAAAACGAAGGTATCGATAGAATCGTGCATTGAAATCGTGATCGAATATACGATCGTGGATCGTGTTACTGATCCCACTAAAAATAGAGAAATGAGAATAAAACTCCTTCTCTACAAAAAAAGTCATTCCTATTTTACAAGTTTTAAATTTTCTTTCAAAATTAAAAATTATATCTATTTTATTAAAATTATAATAATAAAACTTAATTATTTGTTATTTATTATTATTATTCTTTCAATAAGACAATTAAATCAGAATCTGATCTCTGAATTACAGGAATTAATTTCCACTGTTCACTATGATTACCTATACTTATTTAATTTTTTTCTATTTCAACGTTATTATATTATTTATGACTTTAATTGAAACATTACAAATTTTTTACCTTCTGCATGCGGTTAAATAAATAATAAATTGTTATTTTTTAATTTATTTTAACGCAATGAATTTATAGAAAAGAACGAAAGTGCAAGTTTTTTCAAAAATACATTTTACTATAATTTAATGGACTAATATTGTATACATTTATAGTTAAGGGATTTTCTGAACTCGTATATTATATGTGGGTGATAGATAATGTTTATGTCTGGGATTCTGTAAATAATAGAAGGTAATATTCCGTATTTTGGCTGGCTAACAGAACCTCTTTTACTGCGTGTGTTTCAACACTAAAAATATCCGAAATATTTCCCTAAAATTCTAGACAGCAGTTACGAAGCTTCTATTCGTAGAGTGAATAACGATTTACTCAACTTCTCTGTCAAAGGTATATCAGTTTAATATTATAATACTTTAAATAGAACAAGGAATCACTTTGCGCTTATAGAAAAAAATACTATACTCGAAAGAACCAAATAAATCTTGCTGCTCCAAATAAATCTTACAATGCAAAGAAAATACAATTTTCTTGTATCAAACAAATATTTAATGAGGTTTAAAAATGCAAAATTTGAAAAATTTCTAAAAATTTAGTTTCTTTTAAGAAAAAATCCCAACCTTGCGGTCTTAATATTTAAGTTTGAACTTCTTTTCCATCCTATATATATGTAAAATTTTGACATTGGAGAATGAGATACTTTTTATATATATATATATATATATATATATATTTGATATCCTTAAAAAATCTGGTTATAGAAGTCAAATACAGTGCGAAGGGGTTAAAAATAAATGAATAAATAAATTTGTATAATATATATAAATATAAATACGAATACCTACATAAATAAAAAAATGTATATAAATAAATAAAAAAATATATATATATAATATCATATACATAAATTTAAACTGTTCTGAGACATAAAACTTTTTGGCTAACAATTAGGATTCCATTTAAACGACGCCATAGGATGAGGGCACTTCTTTCGATATCTCACAGATATGGGAGCAATTTCGGTTTCTTATCCGTGGGCTCGCGCGATTTTCGGCATTTGGTACCTGTGATCTCACAACAAAATATTTAGATGTTTGCTTGTGTGTTTATTAGCTCACGAGTATTTGTGTGAGTGCGATAAATCGTGCAGGTTACGAGGCGGACATTATCCGCGGCAAAAGGCTTGGATTGCACGTCATCCGGTGCTACTGTGGGAAACCAAAAGTCGCCGTTCGTACGGCAAGCTTTCAAGGCTCATTAACCCGCAAAAGCGATAGCGTGCATTACGGAATTAAATGCTTTAAAAAAATGTACATTTGCTATATAGTGTATCACGAGAGGACTCTTCGTTTTTATATATGTATTGTATATGTGATGCGCTCTCAAGAATGGTACCTAAGAAGCAAATCACTTAAGTGATTTGCTTCTTAGGTACCATTCTTAACCTTAAATTTATTAATTTAAAGTTATTCTTATGTTATGTTTACTTTAATTAAATTCTTCTTTTTCATTATGTAAATTTGAAACTTGTTTTTATAAAATATTTTGAGGCCCATGTCACTTTTGCGAAATATCATTTTTACGAATTGTCATTTTTACGAAAAGTTATTTTTACGAATTGTCATTTTTACGAAATGTCACTTTTGTGAATCGCCATTTTTTACGAATTGTCATTTTTGCGAAAAGTTATTTTTACGAATTGTCATTTTTGCGAAAAGTTATTTTTTCGAATTGTCATTTTTGCGAATTGTCATTTTTTGCGAATCTCCATTTTTTCGAATTGTCATTTTTACGAATTGTCATTTATGCGAACTGACATTTTTTCGAATTGTCATTTTTACGAAGTGTCATTTTTGCGAATCTCCATTTTTTCGAATTGTCATTTTTGCGAATTGTCACTGTTGCGAATTGTCATTTTTGCGAAAATTTCTATAGAAAATCTCTATATGCATACAAGTTTACTATAGCAATTTTCGCAAAATTGCCAATTCGCAACAGTGACATTTCGTAAAAATGACAATTCGAAAAAATGTCAGTTCGCATAAATGACAATACGCAAAAATGAATTTTCGCAAAATGACAATTCGAAAAAATAACTTTTTGCAAAAGTAACAATTCGTAAAAATGACGATTCACAAAAGTGACAATTCGTAAAAATTGACAATTCGAAAAAATGACATTTCGGAGCAATAACGATTTGTAAAAATGACAATTCGTAAAAATGGCAATTCGCAAAAGTGACATTTCGTTAAAATAACAGTTCGGATAAGTGCAATTCGGTAAAATGACAGTTCGGTCAAAAATTCATTTGTTTATTTTTGAAACTAATTTCAGATCATAATTTTTTTAGGGGTCATTCACAAACTACGTCACGCTTTTTCGGACTGATTTTCACCCCCTCCCCCCCCCCCCTCCGTCACATTTTTTACATACACAAAAAATTTGTTTCCACAGTTCGTCACACACAGCTTGACACCACCCCCCCACCCCTAGGAGTGTGACGTAGTTTATGAACGACCGCTTATGTAAAAAATACACAAAAATTATGATTTCAAAGTAGTTAGAAAAATAAACAAATGAAATTTCAAATAAAAAAAGTTAAGTAATAATGGCATTTTTATAATTTTCAGCCTAAAAACAAAGCTTTTAAAAAAGATGCTTCAAAACTGAAATAAATTTTTCTGCGCACTATCCTAATGCGCAATTTACTGATGCGCAACAGGATTCTGCGCATTACACTGATGCGCAGTAGCTCTCTACGCAATTTACCGATGCGCAGTAGCATTCTGTGCACTGTACTAATGCGCGTAAGCGTTAATTACTGTTTATTAATTTTATTTGCTAACAGAAGTAAAAACAAACTGAATTTTACTATAAAGTAAAAAATAAAACGAAAAAATGACTTTTGCCTTTAAAAAATAACATAATTCTGTATCACATTTTCTACAAAATTATAGCCATGGATTTCGAAAGCTTACCGCAATTTTCAGAAAAATTTATAAACACGGTCTAAATATTTCTCTCAACAAAATTTTTTCTCTAAACAATTTAATATATTTGAAAGAAGTAAAATTACTATTTACGATAAAAAAAAACTGTTACATAAATAATAATAAAATACATAGGTATATTGGGTGATATAAATCTTTATGATGATTCAACATCTACAATTTAAAAATAACAAACGCCAAAAAATATATTTTCTATAATAACGTCAAAAAAATGAAGAAGAAGAAGAAATAAAAAACAGTTCCATATAAGGAAACATACTTTTCGCAATGTACATAATCCTTGGTTTGAAAATATTTTTTAACATGAATGGAACAAGAGATAGTATCCGGTTTCATGCATTGAAGTTTTAAGCGTGGGTGCGGTGATTTTTGGTCCGATATGTTCAATGTCTCTTTAAGGGGCGACGATTCAATGAAATTCCGTATTATTTGTTTCAGAAAAATATATTAAGAATTTGAATTCGTGTAAAAGTTGTAAGTACGTATTTTCATTTAATTTCTTCTTTCTAAAGGAAGCAATTTTTCTTTATACAGTGAAAACACTTTAATATTATCACTAGAAATAAAATTTTTATTTAATGAAAATAAAATTTAAGAATTTAATTCAATTTCGGTTTTTAAAAATTCAAAATGTCCGATCCAATATGGAGGTTGAGTTCTTCAGTAATTAATTGGATTCACCTGCTATTTGTTACTCCGTGGTTTTTTTGCCACAGAGTACAAATTTGATGTCTGTTTTTTAAAATTCGAAATGAGAAGAAATTTAAAAAAACTTTTTTTTTTAATTATTATACTATATTTTATAAATCTAGTATTTTATCTCAAAAAAAATAGTAACGCAATATAGTTGTGCGCAGCTTAAATGTGCCTAGAAACATTCTACGCACTATTCGGATGCGCAGTAGTACTCTGCGCAATTTACTGATGCGCAATAGCATTATGCGCACTTTACCAGATGCGTAGTCGACTTCTGCGCAATTTAGCGGTGCGCAACATGAAATTATTTAAAAATACATATTTTTGTCTCAAAATTTCGTGCCATGAACTTGTAAAGTGTAAAAACATTCTGTTCATCGATTTATAAAAAATTAACCTAAAAAAAATATATTTCTCATGCTGCCGATTGCAAATATTTTTTCTTTTTAAATAAGAATAATTTTTGAAAAAATAAAAAAAATGAATAAAAAGAAAGAAAAACTTAGAGAAGAAGTAAAAAATAAAGAAGATATAAAATGAAATTAAAAAAGAAATTGCTGCTAATAAAAAAATGCTATTATTTCAATATATCGTTTAGTGTGTGTAAATTATATGGTGTATTTATTAAATAAAAGTGCGCGAGACTTATTTCTCGCGCGGCAGCTGTTATTTCATAGGTAATATCGATGATTTTAAACTTGTGTCTCGAGTGTGGCGCGGAATGTGGAGGCGTACTCGCATTATATTCCTTATAGGTTAAGCCAACCCGCCCACTTGTCGTGTCCCAATACCTGGCAGCGATATGTCAACAACTACTTTCCACTTCTCGTGACATCGACTTTATCGCGTCTCTCCAATACAGATTCGACATTATACAATAATAATTATTACACTTAAATCCCTCTTATCACTAATATAGTGTGCAATGAATAATAATTCTCTCTTTTCTCCACGAAAATCAGTACTCACTTTTATTTTTTCAATATTCATTTTTCCTTTAATTGGAAATTCGTAAAAAAAGATAGGAATCTATTATTTTAGCTAAAAAATTGTAACACGACATTCGGCGCAGTTTAAATGTGCTTAGAAGTGTTGTGAGCGATTTAAAAATGCGTAGTTGACTTCTGCGCACTATGCTAATGCGCAGTAGCGTTCTGCGCAATTTACTGATGCGCAGTAGCATTCTGCGTACTATACGTATGCGCAGTAGCTCTCTGCGCAATTTACTGATGCGCAGTAGCATTCTGCGCACTGTACTAATGCGCAGTAGTATTAATAACTATTTATACGTGCAAGCCAATGAATGAACATTAAGAAGAAGAAGAATTACTATTTATTAACTATCAGAAGTAAAAACAAACTGAATTTTACTATAAAGTAATAAATAAAACGACAAAATGCCATTTTTCGTTTAAAAAATATCATAATTAATTGAATATTCGTATTGTGTATCATTGATAAAAGAAAGAGAAGTTCATTCTTTCTTTAGCGAGTATCGCCGGTGTTCTGGAAATGATACACAAGAAGGGGAGGTGGGTCTGTGTATATAGAGTGTGAGTGGAAAAGGGGAGAGGGACTGTGTAACATGAGGTAAGCTGCCAATCGCTGTAAGGCGAGGTTGAACTAACCTGCATGATTGATATGCAAGAAGACAGATTGCACCCGTCAGCAGTGTCGGATCACTTTTCCCAGAACCCTTCAAAGAAAAAAAAACTTTTTCTTCAATAATTTACTTGCATTTTTCAATTTTTTTGCATTTAACATTTTTTTTTGGTTACTTGCAATTTTTAATGCTACTGTAAAGACCACCTTGACATTTTCGGTTATAAAAAATAATGTACATACAAAACTTTCGAAAAGACCAGCGGCTATTGGTGCGGCGCATAACTTTCCCGCTGCTGATATACAAAAATTTGCTTCGGGGTTAAAAAAATATTTTTTTTTAATTCAACACTTGGTGAATATATAAATTTTTCATTTTTTTTTTACCATATAATATTAATAAGAGGCCTAGGCCTTTACGATCACCTTATTAAATAAAAAAATTTATATTTAAGGCCCTAGGGCCTTTTCATTGTTTTACAAAATATAAATTTTTTATTTATACTGTATTGTAATTAAATTTTAATCCCCCCTCCCCCTTTGCCCTTTTCTCTCTTTTTTTGGGGGGAAAAAGTGAAAAAAACGAAAAATTACAAGTATAAGAAAAAGGAACAATTTAAATACCAGTGTTCGGTACAAATCTTTTGCCGCCAAACGTTTAAGAAATGTGTGTCGGTGCCATTTCGGCAACGCACGATTGGACAAAGATCTATGTGAAATCATCAGAGACTTGATGTAAACGTGAGGAATTTTTTTTCTCTAACCAAAAAAAAAAAAAAAGTCTTAACATATTTACCTCCGCATCAAACATTGTTTGTCGATCCAATTTAAGTTCCACAGAGAGAAAGAGAGAGAGAGAGAGACTTTCAAGAGGAAAAAAAAATATAATTCTTTTCTACCATGTTTCGTCGCTTATATTCGCACCATGCGTTATTTGTCGCGCGATGTCTATCTGTACTTTGCGTTTTCGAAAGGTTGTAATTATCACCTTATAAAAAATCGCATATCCATCTTTGCAATATTTATTATATACTGTCAATGATTAATAAATGCGTACTTTTAAATTAAATTTTTTTTTCGCCAAATTATAACGTTCGGAATGCAAAAAGAAGAAAATAAAATTTTTTTCTTTCGTCTACATAATCTGTCATCGTATATAAATTCATGAATAATAATTATTTTTATTGTTCTTATCAATATATATGTATATATACGAAAGTAAAGACGTGAGATAAATTTTAAAATTTTGACACATATTTAATTTAAGAAAAAATGATACGTTTTCTCGATTAAAAAGAAAATTTTAACTTTAGACAATTATATGTTGAAAGTTAATTTTCATTTAAATATTTAACTTTTAAGAAATAAAAAAAAATAAATAAGTAATGAATAAAAGTAATAAATAAAAAAATAGAGAAAATGAATAAAATAATAAAAATACAATATTTTTTACATAATTAAATCAATAATTTGACTAAAATTTGTAGTTTATATTCATCTTTTGACTTCTCAATTTTGACCAGTTTTTACATTTTGACCTTCGACTTCTGACCTGAATTGAATGGTTAGTTATTATATATATCAACACTGAATTTTAACCTAATTTAATTAAAATCTATTTTTAAATTATACGTTTTGACCTATAAATTTTGAACTTTAATTTTGCTACTTGGGCCCAAATTTTAATGTTTGTTTGTCTTTTCAATACCCAATGGGAAATTAACCATTGGCGCAATAATGGTCCTATATTGGGAGCCAGCAGTACCAATGATGGTGCAATAATAGCAACCAATATTGGGCCACTATTGCCAGAGTCTTGGGATGATCACGACTTTGCCAAGCATTGGCAGCCAATATTGGATCACTATTGGCTGCCAAGACAAATGCCGGACTTTCCAAGCCTTGGATATTCATTGGCAACAAAGATTGGACCAATATTAATGACCAATTAATTACCAATGCTTTAAAATTAAATTAATGCTTGGTTATTTATTGGTTACCAATACTGAACCAACGTTTGAAATCAATATTTTACAAATACCAACACATAATAAAAATTTTTCAAAAAAAAAAAAAAAAAAATTACATTATTAATCTAAAGAAAAAAAAATTAATTTCATTAGAACACTCTGTTAAAAACAGAATGTGATAAAAATCAGACAAAGATAATATTTGTCTAAGTTTGAGAATGCAAGCGTCTCTCCTTATATAGAACTGGTAACACCACTTGCTAACGAGAGGAAGAAACTTTGGCGCACCCTGGTGGCACTTATACAAAGTAATTTCGAGCATATACTTTGAAGCAGCGCGGGACATTTCAAAATCGAACACCAGGGTGCGCCAGAGCTTCTTTCACTCACTAGCAAGTGGTGTTACCAGTTCTATATAAGGAGAGACGCTTGCATTCTCAAACTTAGACAAATTTTGTCTTTGTCTGATTTTTATCACATTCTGTTTTTAACAGAGTGTTCTAATTAAATTAATTTTTTTTTTCTTTAGATTAATAATTTAATTTTTTTTTTTTTTTTTTGAAAAATTTATTTTTGCTATGTGTTGGTATTTGTAAAATATTGATTTCAAACGTTGGTTCAATATTGGTAACCAATAAATAACCAAGCATTAATTTAATTTTAAAGCATTGGTGAATAATTGGTCATTAATATTGGTCCAATCTTTGTTGCCAATGAATAACCAAGGCTTGGAAAGTCCGGCATTTGTCTTGGCAGCCAATAGTGATCCAATATTGGCTGCCAATGCTTGGCAAAGTCGTGATCATCCCAAGACTCTGGCAATAATAGTCCGATATTGGTTGCCAATGTTTGACCAAGAAAAAACTGTTGGCAGCCAATATTGGTCCATTATTTAGCCAATGGTGAGCATTGGCAATTTCCCATTGGGTAGTGATTTTGATCTGTAAATTTTAATTTTCTTAAGATTTATAATTTTCTTTTTTTGCAAAAATTCTAGTCTAACTTTACGTCTTTGTGAATTTAATTTAAATTCTAATTTCTAAATGTACCTAATATAAATATTGACCTAAATATTTATAAAATAAATTAGGTTTTCAAAATATTTTTCTTGAAGTAAATTTTAAGGTTTCATTTTGTCTTTTTGGGCCGAAATTCTAGGGTTAATTTTAAATTTGGACATAGAATTAAAAATTATATTCGAATTATGTGACCTGTACCTAGTTTTGGACCTAATTTTAAATATATTGTTTTTAAACGAATTAATTTAGACCTCAAAGACTTCTTTTCACCTATTTTTAAAAATATATTTGCCATTTGACATTTTCTATACAAATTTTACGTTAAGTACGATTTTCAACATATAATTTTTAAGTAGTAAATGAATTTTTTAAATATTTACAAATTTTTTAGAAAAATGTAATTAAAATGTGATGACTTTTGACATTTCATTTATGTCAGTTTTAAAATTAAATTTTATCCACTATTTTGGATGTTTTTATATAATAATTAAGTAAATTAGCACATTTTTAACAAATATCAATCAAAAAATTTGTATTATAAAAATTATTTCTAAGCTTTTTTTATCAGATTTTCACTGCTGTCTATAACTAATCTTTTCTCCGTATAATTCAAAATAAAAATAAAAAATTCCTTGTTAAATTTAAAAAACTTTTGAAAATAATTGTCAAAAATGAATTCTATGAATATTAAACATATTTTTTGGAAATGAGATTTTTCTAAAAAAATAGGCTGCAATGACTAGGTGAATTACAATGGATTGACCCATATACATAATATGTATATGGGTCAATCCACTGTAATCAATATAAAATAATAATATAAAATAATAATATTAATATTAGGTCAATCCACTGTAATTAATATTAATTAATAATATAAAATAATAATATTAATATTAGGTGAATTACAATGGATTGACCCATATACATATGTATATGGGTCAATCCACTGTAATTAATATTAATTAATAATATAAAATAATAATATTAATATTAGGTGAATTACAATGGATTGACCCATATAGATATGTATATGGGTCAATCCATTGTAATTCACCTAGTCATTGCAGCCTATTTTTTAGAAAAATCTCATAATTTCCAAAAAATATGTTTAATATTTGTAGAATTCATTTTTGACAATTATTTTCAAAAATTTTTAAATAAATAGACCGCTACGAGTTTAGGTGCAATACAATGCATGGATTGACCAAAACGAAATTATTAAAATTGAATTTAAAAATAAATGGATGTAAATATAGTAAAAATATGTAAATTAATATGTATGAATTAAATTAACTTTTTGGTCTTTTTAATTTAATATTTTTGACTTCTTACATAAATTTTTATTGTAAAAAGACTAAAAATATATTGTATAATGTATAACATATATAATTAAATACTTTCTTGTACGGCCCTGTTGAGTTGACAGCCCTCATTTCTCCCTCTCAAACAAGTGCAACAATCACCGCTGCCTATGAATGCCTCCTCCGATCGCCATTTATCCGCACAAGAATTGCGGAAAATATGGCTACGTGTCGAGTTACGTGAGAGAAAGAGAGTCCTATAATTGCCAATGGCTCTTTTATATATGATTATAAATTTTCGCTTTAGGGCCTTTCCGGTCTTGCAATATATATAATATAAAAATCGATTCGGCGCACTTGTTAAGATTTAATAAGTTTATTATCAATGCTCTTTCTTTTTATTTTCAATAAATATATCGCAATTTCCTGCGTGTTGGGAGCAATCTTGCCCTGTGGCGTAAATATATTTCCTTTCGGTTCTTCCCTCAAGTGCGATTTATCTATATTATTGAGGAAGCAAAAAAAAAAAACGAGTTCGCAAAAGAAACGCGTTTACCGATCATTAAATTGAACCCGACTAACCGATCATCAGCAAAAAATAATTAATCAATAATTAATCGCGTGTTCCTGATCATTCAGGCGGTGTATACACTCTCGCTGATATGATGAATGGACATTTCGATTTTTTTTTTTTTTTGACTTCGTACTAATTTTACATCTTACTTATATTATGTTATATATACTCTGGTTAATTAGGTGCGCGATTTTACATTTGTCTTGTAATTTTTACAAGTAAATATAATTATTAAATCTAAAAAATTACTTTTCTTTATTTGAAATTTAATACCTACAGACTTAGCACTCGATAATTAATTTTAAAAAAGTAGCAAAAAGTAGCAATAATTGAATGTCTGTTTGGTATTTTATTAAATTTTTTTGAAAATAATTGAATTCCTAAAAAGCATTTTATTATTTATGAAAATAATTGAATACTTGCGAACGTTTTTTATTAGAATTTTTAAAAATAATTTAAAATAATTTAAAATAAATTGAATTCTTGTGATGAATATTGTTATTTATGAAAAGAATTGAATTTTACAAAGAATTTTATTAAAATCCCTCAAAATAATTCAATTTTCGGGAATAATTTTGTTATTTATCTTTAATAATTGAATTCTTTCGAAGAATTTTATTAAAATCTAAAAGAATAATTGAATAATTTAGAAAAATTAATTAAAATTGTATTTAAAATAATTGATTTCTTTCGAACAATTTTATTAAAATATTTTAAAATAATTAAATTCCTGTTAAAATTTTAAAAAATAAAAGAATTTCTCTGAGAAGAATTTTATTATTTATGAAAATAATTGAATTATTGAGAAAAATTGTATTCAAATGTTTTAAAAGAATAAAGAATTGAATTTCTGTGAAAAATTTTGTTGTGTTTGAAAATAATTGAATTTTTGCGATAAATTTTATTTAAAATAATAATAATAATAATAATAATAATAATAATAATAATAATAATAATAATAATAATAATTAAACAATAATTAAACAATAATTGAATAATTGTGAAGAATTAAAGAAAGAATTTATTAATTTTTTAAAAAATAATTGAATCCCTGAGAAGAATATTATTATTTATAAAAATAATTGAATTTATGAAAATAATTGAATTCTTGGCAAAAATTGTACTTTAAAATGAAGATATCTTATGATAAAACGAAACGAGGGAAGATAAACCACAGAGTTTAGCAATGAGACTGACAGAGAAGTTTAAGTTTTTCTCTCTCAATCTCACTATATCCCCTCTCCTACTCTCACGCAGGTAACTCTGCGCCTAATTGGACGATTTCCTTCATCTCTAATAACTCGATAGCAATTGAATATTTTTAAAAGAGTGTAAACAAAAATAATAAAGAAAGAAACTTTTCTTGAGGAAATCATTAATTTCTTAACTTTTCCTATAATTTAAATTCTTAAAATTAAAACAAAATCTCGGATAAAATTGTTTACGTATACATATTATTTCAAAAACGTAAAATATTATTGTCTCGTTATGAGTCAAAAGAGAAGAGCAAAAAAAAAATTCTCATCATATTAAGCCTACGCGAGAATGGACATCAACGTGTCTAACTGAATTTGTATATTTTATAGTGATGCGTGCGCTAGATTTTATATTTAGGTTGACCACCCGTAACTCTAGAACTACTGAATTAGGTTGGAACAAAAATACCAACACCCACTCCCTCTATCTCCGTCTCTCCTAATCGCGGAATGTATTTCGCCTCTCTGTTATATTCCCTCTTAAACATTTGTATACATATAGTATTAAAAATACATATTTCTTTTAAAATAGCGCACTGCCTTGCATGGGTTATGCGAATAAAATTTGACATTAATGTTTCCAAACGGATTTTTCCTACTGAACACGAATCTGGGATAGAAAAATTCCTGTCAGGGCACATTTTAAAATAAAAGGGGTTGAAACCCCTAAAAATAGGTTTTTTTTTACATTTTTGAAAAATTGTACGCAACTAAATCCTAATGTGCTAAAAAATATCGCTGATATATAAAATTAAAACTTGAACCGTTAATTATGGAAAAAATCTAAGTATGGGCAACGGCTAGAATTAATTTTTGAGAATTTTTTATTTTTCTATCAAAATTTATAAATTTTTCAAAATATGGATTCATAGCAAGTCCTTAGTAAATACTTTAGGATGTCTATATGACCATTCTGTAACATATGATCGATTTAAGACACTTTGCCAAATTATGTCCATTTTACAAAAATAAAAAGAAATTCGTTACAAAATCTTGAAAATTTTTCAAAAAATGATGATAACCATACTTTGCCATACTTAACAATAATTAAAAATTGTTGAAAATATCGCAAAAAATTATAGATCAGCAGTTGTCAAAACTTTGCCAGACATCTGCCATACTTCAAAAGATAAAAACTATTTGTCAAAAAATGAAAATTGTCAGAAAAAAATGATTTCAGCTATTCTCCATACTTCGCCAAACTCTTCCCATACTTTGAGAAAAAAAACCAATTTTTATAAAAAACGCTAAAAAATTTGGCAAAAATTCATTAGTTTGCCAGACTCTTCCCAAAGCCATCAGGACAATGTATAAAACTTAATAGAAAAGTAAAAAATCATTTGAAAATTTGTTTTTTTCCGTTGCCCATAATTCTCTTGCTTCGTAAAATGAACTGACTTTGTCAGAAATTTAAATAAATGACAGTTTAGTGATTAATGATTTTTTTATTAGAAATAATATAGTATTTACTTAAAAAATTTTAAATTTATAAATAACAAAAAAAAATGAAATAAATAAAAAGATTTGATTTATTCTGTTGATAAATATTACACATTATTTCTCATGAAAGTACATAAAATGCGCGTATAAAATATTTGCTAAAATACGACAATAATGATCATGTTTATTTATAAAACAGGGATTTCATTTTTAACAAGAGCTAAACCGCACACCAGACATAGTTGGATATAAAAAGATTTCACCAGAATTTGCAAAAATAACAGATGATTTAATAATAGAGAATTTTTTTCGTTAATTTGCGTTTTTCTTATTTAACATAACATATGAAAGAATGAAAGAAATTTTTTTTTAAAAACCATTTTCTTTTATTTAATATTTAATAATTGGTTTTTCTTTTAAGTTTTATAATCACAGTATAAGTTTCAATTTACACCAAAAAAGAATTACCTAATATTAATATTATTATTTAATACTAATTACAATGGATTGACCCATATACATATGTATATGGGTCAATCCATTGTAATTTACCTAATATTAATTAATTTTATAATAAATTTAATTAATTCGTTAATTAATTTAATCCTATTACAGTGGATTGACCCATACACATATGTATATGGGTCAATCCATTGTAATTTACCTAATATTAATTAATTTTATATTAATTTAATTAACTATTTAATTAATTTAACCCTATTACAGTGGATTGACCCATATACATATGTATATGGGTCAATCCATTGTAATTTACTTAATATTAATATTATTATTTAATATTAATTACAATGGATTGACCCATATACATATGTATAGGGGTCAAACCATTGTAATTTACCTAATATTAATATTAATTTAATATTAATTACAATGGATTGACCCATATACATATGTGGGTGATTAAATTTAAAATGTCATTTTGCTGTCCTGCCGAGAAAACTCGAGTCCGAACCTATATATCGAACATATTATGGTTCATTAATTTTATATATCATTTATTTTGTTCAAATTTTAATTTTTAGCCACCAAAAGCACTCAGAAAAAATTTGGCAGCAAAATTGCAGGCAAAATGTCACTGGTGTCCCGTGTCCGCGAACATAAAACCATATCTTGTCTACTAAGAAAAATTGTTATTTTTCATGTTTTTGATTACCGAAAAAATTATTTCGTAAAGTGGAACTTCTATATTTAAAGAAAAACTACTAGTCGAATATAAATAAATAAAATAGTGGTTGGAAAAAAATCAAAAGCGTATGTCCTTAAATTTCATATTTTTAAGAGAAAATGACAAAATCTGAATCTCGCGCTTAATATTTAATTGTGCAAGAGTAAGAAAATGCTTTATCGACTGTTAATAGAAAGTACTATGTGTCTAGAAGCCTAGAGAAAAAAACTACAACGTTCTAACCTATCTACAAAATACACGATGCATGGCAGATTGGCAGAATGAATTTACCGAGCACAAATGTCACTGGTGTCCCTGCGACAAAATAGTACTTAATATTAGTATTTTTTTCAAATACCTCATTATAGTCTCACTTATTACTGAAACTTTCAGAATCGCACACCTCCAAAGTTAGAAATATAATCATTCTTTTTTAAAATGAAAATTGAGGCAGAATGTCACTGGTGTCCCCTGTCACTGGTGTCCCCTAAAATACACAGGCACTCAAAAAAAAGTGTTTTGTTCTAAACACTATGTATTTTTCGCTGCTGAATCCGAATCCGAAGGCAGAATTGACAAATCTGCTCAAAATTTTGAAATAAAAGTAAATAATAATAAATAATTTTAGAGTCGTTTTTTGAAATTATAAAATTTAACAACATATTTTTCTTTTATTTTGTCAATATTAAGCTTTCTACATTTTTTCTATGAATTATAAATCCACATATATTTTCTATTTATTACGTTCAATTATTCTAGTTTTAAACTATATTTTTACTCATATGTTCATATCTTTTTTATTATTTAAAAATAATTTTCAATGACATCTTTAAGCGTGTCACTGGTGTCCCCTAACTTGCTTATGTCTTCTTGTGATTTACAGCTACATAATTCACGGTGAAAATTAATATAAATTATTTTATAATTCGTATTTGACTATTAGCTTTTAATACAATGATTTATTATAAAATTTGATTGTATTTTCAGTTTGTTCTAGTGAATACATACTGAAAAAGTGCCTCGTGAAAATATATGTTTTTTCTCCAAAAATCTGTCTGTTTATGAAAATATTTGTTATTATGTGCTTGACCACTATTGATTTCATGGATTATACATGCTAGTCAACCAAAAAAAAAATAATTTAACCAGAAATTTCAACATCGCCAAGTCAACATTTGCAGATAGTGAAAATGACATTTTAAATTTAATCACCCATGTATATGGGTCAATCCATTGTAATTCACCTAATATTAATTAATTTAATCCAATTTCAGTGGATTGACCTATATACATGTGTATACGGGTCAATCCATTGTAATTCACCTAAAGTATGTGTGAGAGAGAGAAAAAGAAAAGGATCATTGCCAAACTTCTTAAATGTCTTCTGTATATATGTATTTACTTAAAGGTAATATATACTAAAACATCTTTTTAAACTTTCAACCATTAATAACTGGTGAGCTTATCTTTGAAAATCGACCTGTAACGATCAGGTTACCTTCTCTTTATATTTATCCCTTCTCTCTTTACTCGTTAATCAAAAAATTGAAGCATCTATAATGTCTCCTTCCCCCCCACTTTTCCACCCGGTAAAATGCGAGCTCAACATGATGAATTGTACTTGCAACGTGGCATCTGGCGCAAAAAAGAATTCAGATCGAAGATAAATCACGTGGGCTGGTTCCTGTTGTTACCACCTTTCAGAACAGATCATAAAACGATCGCTTTATCTCCATTAAATGAATCCTATTATATATATATATATATAGCAGTTAACAGTGCATTACATTCAGTTAAATATTCAGAATTCATATATATTACATTCATCCGGTAATTTTTCTTTTTTTATACAAAATAGAAATTAATTGTATTAATTAGAATAAGTGGTAAAATGTTAAACGGAAACGCGAAAGTAACTTAAATGATAATATCAAATTGCATTTGATTACAATTATCATTTTTTATGCGATCTTAATTCTTAACAGTTGAAATAAAAAAAATTCTAAAAATATTGTAATAAAATTCTTTAAAACGATTCAATTATTCTCAAAAACTTTTCGAAAATCAATGATTTTCAATATCCACACAATTTTAGTAAATTAAACAAAAGATTTATAACGATATAATTCTTCGCAAACATTTAATTTTTTTATAAGTAATAAAATTTTCACAAGAATTAAATCCTATTTTCCTAAATAATAAAATTTTTGCCTAGAATTCAATTATTTAGAAAAAAAATTAAATAAAATTCTTCGTAAGAATTGAATTATTTTCATAAATAATAAAATTCTTGTCACAAATTCAGTTATTTTTAAAAAAATTAATAAATTCTTACTCCAATTCTTCAGAATTATTCAATTATTTTCCCAAATAATAAAATTTTTGTCGAGAATTCAATTATTAAAAGAAATTAAATAAAATTCTTCGCAGGAATTCAATTATTTTCATAAACAATAACATTTTTCACAATAATTCAATTATTTATAAATATTTAAATAAAATTTTAGACAAGAATACAAGTATTTTTGCATAAATAATAAAATGCTTCTCAAGAATTGAATTATTTAAAAAAAATTAAATAACATTTTTTTCAATAACAATATTATTTTTAATAATTCAATTCTTTATAAAAATTTTAATAAAATTCCAGGCAAAAATACAATTATTGTTGCATTTTAAAATTTTGCACAAGAATTCAATTATTTAAAAAAAATTAAATTAAATTCTTCGCCAGAATTGAATTATTTTTATGAATAATAAAATATTCTTGTCACAAATTTAATTATATTTTAAAAAATTGATAAATTCTTTCTTCAATTATTCTTCAGAATTATTCAATTATTTTCTCACATAATAAAATTTTTGCCAATAATTCAATTATTAAAAAATATTAAATAAAATTCTTCGCAAGAATTCAATTATTTTCATAAATAATAATATTCCTCTAAGAAATTCAATTATTTTTAAAAAATTTGATTAATTCTTTCTTTAATTCTTCACAATTATTCAATTATTAGATATTCAATTATTATTAGGTATTCTAAATAAAATTCATCGCAAAAATTCAATTACTTTCATAAATAATAAAATTTTTCAAGATTATTCAATTATTTAAAAAAATTAAATAAAATTCTTTGCAAAAATTCAATTATTTTCATAAATAATAAATTTTTTTACTACAATTGAATTATTTAAAAAAAATTCAATTAAATTCTTCGCAAAAATTCAATTATTTCCATAAATAATAAAATTCTTCTCAGAAATTGAATTATTTTTTTTTAAATTAATAAGTTCTTTATAAGAATTAAATTTTTAAAAACATTCAAATATCCAATATATTGTTTATTTTTGTATTTAAATAATTGAATTTCAGTTGAACTTTCTTATAAAAATTGATTTAAAAATGAATTTCAGTTGAAATTTTAAATAATAATTGCATATTAAAAGCGTTATATTACGATTTGATAGAAATTAACTAAATTTTAAAAGATTAATTATTAAAATGGAAATCGTTGAAAATTATAATTGGTTGTAAAACTGTAATAACATTTGAAATTTTTACTTAGAAAAATTATTAATTCATTTTCTTAATTCCTGTGAACAATTTAAATTAAATTTTTGTGAATAATTTTATTTGTTTACTTGTAAAAATTACATTTTAATAAAATTTTATTTTTTAGGATAAAAATTTAGAAAATAATTGAATTTTTAAAAAATTTTAAATTTTGTTTAATTTGAATGAAAATTGTGACCTCTAGACTGATTTTGACACAAAAAGTACATTTGGCCCCACTGTGTGTCGGTAATACAGAAGTTCAACTAAAAATTTATTTCCTCAAATTGACAAAAAAATAATTGAGGCACTTAAATAAAACCTAAAATAACCGAATTCGACAAACAGTTTGTAAAAATATTTTCTTGTTTTCGAGAAAAATGATCGAAAAATTGAACCTCCGTATTGTATAAACTATAAAGCGATCGAGTTATAGAATACGGTGCAATTAGTACTGTTGAAATTTTGTATTTTTAATTTTCTTAGGTGCGAGAAAAGATTTTTTTGTTTCAATGATGCAGAAGAAAGAGCTTTATAAAATGAGTGATGATGAAATTTTTGTTTTTTCGCCAAAGTAAATTTGTAGAATATATATATATATGTATAAGAGTTTCCCTGTATTCTATTTTCAGGTATACACCTGTCTTATTTTACAACACAGTATTTTCGGAGGCCATATGAAATTTTGCATCGCGTTTCCGACAATATACACGACTACTTGAATCATGCTACATTATATGCGTGTCCAAAAAAGTGATGGATTACCTGCCGAGAGAATTCTGATTAAAGGACACGCCACACACAAGATAATAATGAGCCAAAAGTGCTGTCCAGTGTATAGCCATGAAGCTAAACCGCATTCAAGATTCCAATTTACCTTTTATAACGAGCGACTTCGTTATCTCGGCGCTCCCGGACCCCAGAGAGTAAATAAGATATCGCCAAAAATCCCGTAAGTGAAATTTGACAAATGTACCTCTCAAGAAACAGTATAAAGTGTGTGTTGTATGTGTGTATGTTTATAATAAGAAACAATTCGGTTACTCTCGAGTCTGACATGATCATTTTCCCATGGGAGTCAGGAACATAAACCAAAAAAGCACAACATATGACTACAATATTGTATGCCTTCGACTCTGCTCAAGAAAACTTATATTGTATTTTAATTATTTTCCCCATAGAATACAAAAAATAAGTTTTTTTTGTCAATTATTAGTAATTAACATTAATCCATATGGTTCACTAGATTTTTAACCATGATTAAAATAAATAAATTTTCATGTTTTGAAAATTTTTTTTATTGTTCGACATGGATTCCTAAATTGTGACCATAGTCAAAATATAGAATGCAGACTTCGTACGTATCCACTAAAACCTATACTTACTATTTACTACATTTTTTACGTTATGCTACTATTTGGGTACTTTCTTTAGATTTCAGCCACTAAAAGCAACTATTTCTGTTTTTTTTAGAATTTCCACTACTTTAAATTCACTAATACTAGACATCAATACACTATTCTCAATAATTATAATCAAATTCTTTAAAACAATTCAATTATTTACAAAAATTTTTAATAAATTTTACAGGAATTGCTCAAAATATGAAATTATTCTTAAAAAAATTTTAATTGCAATTTCTCGAAAAAATCAATTATTTTTTTAAATTCTTTGAAAGAATTCAATTATTTTCAAAAATAAAAAAATTTTTCACATTAATTTTATTACTTTCACTAATATAACAACATTTTCATGGAAATTCAATTGTTTAAAAAATTTTTTTAAAAATCTTTGTAAGAATTGAATTATTTTCATGAATAATAAAACTCATCGAAGACCCGTGTGGAAAAATTTTAGGGCGCTGACCAAGCGCTTAATAGACTGTCTAACGTCTTTCTAGACCCAGGGCAGACGGTCTTGTCGAGCGGCTGTTCAGAATTGAAACGAAACTTCCACGCTATCGTCTAGAATAGACCAGCGTTTCTGGTCTGATCAGCAGTGCTAGTAAATTCTAATCTACGTCTATTCAAAATTTCTCATTATATGTTATGAAAACTATTCTTAGAATGATAAAACTTAATTATATTTGAAATAATTTTGATGACTTTTTTTTACATAAAAAGTATAAAAAAATATTTTAATTTTCTGTATTTTTCACTTCAACTTTCTTTAAGCGTAAGGCTTTGTGTCCCTCCCAATCTTTGGCATTGGAGATATAGTAGTCTTTTTGTAAAATAAAATTTACTGCAAATCAAAACAGCCGGATGAAACTAGCAGTCGTACTCAGCACCAATCTTTAGGCGTCAACCACTAATTAATGAAATTAATAAATAAAAACTTACTAAATTTGCTATTTAGTGGATATTGATTCTCAAATAACAATATTCGATGGTTTTTTAAATCATTAAGTATTACTAAATTTGAAGGAGAGGCATATTTGTAGATGACGCCTAAACATTGATGCTGAGTACGACTGCTAGCTTCAGCCGACTAGTCAAAACACATAGAAACACATCAAAATCTATTTTTTCAGTGCACATTTAAAATTAAATTATACAGAAAACAGCAACAACATAGCACATTATTATTCACATAAAACAGAAACCACAACGAATACTAAAATTCACAAAGAAAATGCACCATACGCTGACTGATCTAACGACGCCAAACGACGCGACGCCATATTAGGCGCCATGTTACTTAACAGCTGGGCATACATCGACCCATGCGCATATAACATCCTAGACCAAATCTAGACGGTCTTTATAACACCGTACTAGGCGGACATATTTGACTTAGATTTTTTCTAATAAGCCCATCTGTTAAGTCACTGATTCGGGACTTGATGGACCGTCTAGAATTAGACGGACTTGATGATTGCTAATCGGGAAATCATTGGACTCTAGACTGCCACAATATTTTTCCACACGAGGAATTTCAATTATTTTTCATATACTATTTTAAATTAATTAATCGAAATATTCAATTATTTTCACAAATAAAGTTTCCCACAAGAATTCAATATTATTTAAAATAAAATTTTCATAATATTTATTATATTTTGAAAAAATTAATTATTTAAAACAATGTTTGTAAAATTCTTTTAAAGAATTCAATTATTTTCAAAAATAACAAAATTTTTCACTGAAATTCAATTTTTATTAAACATTTTTAATAAAATTTTTCGCAATAATTCCAATATTTTTATAAATAATAAAATTGAGGCCTTGGATCCAATAACTCGCCCGACGCTCGGAGGAACGCGCAACTGCCAGTCAGTGAGCAGTGAGCGCCTCTAGGCCACTCACTGCTACCCGACTGGCATTAGCGCGAGTCTCCGAGCGTCGGGCGAGTTATTGGATCCAAGGCCTCAATTGTTCCCAGGAATTTAATTATTTTTGAAAATTTTAATAAAATTCTGATCAACTATTGAATTATTTTCATAAATAATAAAATTCATTACAAGATTTCAATTATTTTTATTAAAATTTTACAGGAATTGATCAAAACATGAAATTATTCTTAAAAATTTAATTTAAATTCATCGAAAAAATCAATTATTTAAAAAATGTTTTTTTTTAAATTTTTTGCAAGAATGCAATTATTTACATAAATATTAGAATTTTATTTTTTACAGGAATTCAATTATATTTAAATATTTAAATTAAATTGTTCAAAAGAAATTAATTATTTTAAATATAATTTTAATTAAATTTTTTTGAAACAATTCAATTATTCTTTTCAATTTTAATTAAATTTTTCCTAAGAATTTAATTATTTACATGAATAATTCTTCGAATTAATTCAATTATTAAAGATAAATAACAAAATAATTCCCGAAAATTCAATTATTTTGAGGCATTTTAATAAAATTCTTTACAAAATTCAATTATTTTTATAAATAACAATATTCACCACAAGAATTCAATTATTTTTAAAAGTAATAAATTTCTTCTTGGAAATTCAATTATTTAAAAATATTTTAAAATATTCTAATAAAATCGTTGGCAAGAATTGAATTATTGTCAAAAATTTTAATTAAATTCTTTGTTAAAATTTAATTATTTTTAAAAACTTTTCTCAATTCCATGATTTAATCAATATCTACTATTTTCATAAGATTTCCCAACAGAATTCAATTTTTTGAAAGTTTTTTGTAAAATCTTTATAAGAATTCAAATTCTTTTCATGAATAATAAAAATTCCCTAGGGATTTAATTATTTAAATTAGAATTTGCATAAAATTCGTCGAATGAAATCGATTATTTAAAAATCTTTATAAAATTGGTTGGTGTTGGTTAGTGGCCTGTTGTTCCCTAGGGTCAAATAGCCATGACTACTTTATAAAATTCTTTGCAAGAATTATATTATTTTTATAAATATTTAAATTCTTTCATAAAGAATAAAATTCGTTGCAGGATTTCAATTTATTATCGAAAATTAGAAAAAAGTCAGGAAAATAAAAAATATGGAATGGAATTTTTGTAAGTGAAGTGTCTAAAACAAATTTTTTTTTTGGTAGACAAGTTTAATTTTTCGTTAGCTACTTTTTTATAACTTTCTTTTAGTTTGAAAGTTACTTATTTGTTACTTTTTTAAAATTAATTATCGAGTGCGAAGTCTGAGAATATTTTAGATTTCAACTATAGTTTTCCCGTTGGCCATGATATTTGCTATATTTTCGAACGTGGTGAAAATATGAATGTTTAGGAGGGTTTAAAATATTTTTTTCGTTTGGAAATGGTTCACTAGATTTTGACCATAGTCAAAATATAAAAATTTTGTGGATTTAAAATATTTTTGTCATTGACCATGCGGTTTTAGTCAGATTTTGACCTCAGTTAAAGTTGTATATAAATTTTCAGGTTATTAAATATTTTAATCATTATTCATGGTTCGCTACATTTTTAATTATGGAAATGGTTCATTAGATTTTGACTATAGTCAAAATATAACAATTTAAAGGTTTCAAATCTATTTTAACCATTGCCCATGTGTTTCGCAGGCCACATCTTTTTTTCATAATCAATGGAGCAAATATTTGTCTAGTAATAATAAACCTATTATTATATACTATTTTTATTTTCTTTTTGCGAAAAACTTAATTGGCAGTAAAACTACTTTTTCCAATTATGTACATTTAAAAAGATTAAAACTGGAAAAACATATATATTTTTTGATTTCTGAATTTGGGATAACAACACACGATTTCTTTACTAAAGTCAGCTTGTCCCAAAAGGTGAAATTCCAACGTATCTCGGAAGAACTTTTCCATATAAAGAGAATCAAACGGTTGAACAAGTCGCGTATATATAAATAAGGGAAATTTCTAACTTGCTTTTATAAGGAAATAACGACTATACCCATGGAAAATTAATGGACCATTGATGAAGTACCTACTTTTTTTTGCTGACAAGTAATTAGATAGGTTGATACCAAATCCATAATATCTTGACAATTGCGGACAAATTACTAATTATCCACTAATTTTAAAAATGAAGAAACTTTTTCTTTACATTTTCAACTCCTAATTGATTTTTGTATTCTATTAGTCTACCATTTTGTAGAGTAATTATTTTTTCTAGTGACAATTATTTTTAAAAAATGCAAAATTGTATAATTTCGAAGAAAAAAAAAAAATAGACCTTTAAATTTAGACCTTTCGAAAAGAAATCGAACATAAATTCTCTTAATTTCGACATTGTTCGACATCAATTTGCAATAAATTTCTATAAAGTAGTTTTATTTCTTAAAGTGAAGAAACTGTGGTTGATCTATTGAAAGTGGCCCCCCTTTTAAAGTACCTTTTCAGTCCCTTTTGGTCTTCATTGATCAAACTCCAACATTCCCGCGATTTTGTGTCATTATCTTTCCGGATAATGGTCTCGAGCACATAGCCGAAGAAACATATATATATATACAAAATATACACATGGGAACTCGCGTTGTCTTCTTAAGTCTATAAAGAAAACGACCTTCTCGACATTCTCAACTTCTTTTCCGGCTCAAGGAATTCGCAACTCCCTCTCGTCGATCTCCAAGTAACGTGCAAGTGCAACTTTTTCATCTGCGAGTAATGTACGCATAGTGTCCGCTTTGGGGCCCACAGGTGCACTTTACTTATTTGACCTCGTTTTTTTGGTGAAACAAAAGAAAAAAAACACATTTTAGACCTCGCTGAGATAATGGAGCTAACAAATCAGGCAGAGGAACGGAGACTAGAAAAAAAATTTCTTTGATATCCTTAAAAATTCCAGAGGCTGCAGGCTTTAAAAGAAGTTTATGTGTTTCACGAAGAGGGAGAGAAAGAGAAGGTCGGCTTGGAATTTTAGTCTGCAAATGGACACATAGCTTCCTAATCTGAAGCAGAATTCTACAACATGCCCAGTTTTATGTAATTTTTAACAAAAATCTTTTTTCCTGATCAGCTTTTTTAGTCACCTTAGAGTAGGTAACCTATACTAATGTTATACACAGAAAAAACTTTAATCTAAATTTAAGAATATATTCTTGGCTCCTATTTAAGTATATTGTATACTTAAATTAAGTATTATACTATTCTTAAAATGAGAATATATTCTTATTTTAAGAAAATATATTTTAAGAAAAATATATACTAAAATATATTTTCTTAAAATAAAAATATATTCTCATTTTAAGAATAGCATAATACTTAATTTAAGTATACAATATACTTTAATAGGAGCCAAGAAGATATTCTTAAATTTAGAATAACGTTTTTTCGGTGTACCTACTAGTTTTATGTAGAACCAAGTTTTTTCAAAAATTTAGTTTTTCTCGGTTTATTCTATTCGTTCTATTTTCAACTTTGATTATTTACTAATAGAACCTTTTTTTACAGGTTCTATGCTAAAGAAGAATGAAGAGGACACCGTGGAAAACAAGATTTTCATAATAGATGATGAATAATTTTTCGATCTACCTCTAGCAGACTTTCTGCAGACAAAAATTCCCTAAAGGTCCTTTAGAACTAAGATATAGCCAAAAAACGAATCTTTCTTCATTCGATTAAAAATGAACATTAACATTAATTACTGCCCATGATCGACAATTTTCTTTATTCGATATATTTAGAGATAGAAATCTTTTCTTTGAAGGACACGATCAAGCCGGATTCTCGACACAAAATCCACCGTGAGGAGATGTTTTCACGATTCCACTCTATGGCACTGGCTGCCCACGCGTTCCAATCCTCTCGCTGGCTCCATTCATCAAACCGCGAGCGACCCAAGTTTTGTTTCGTGCACGCACGCAAGCAACGGAAAGAACGCTGTTCAAATACAAGTGCAATTCATATAGTCAGGACCAAACTGACTTTACTGAATGTGTGTATATGTATAATGCTCGCTTACAATGTACTGGTACGGGCCCTTATGCCTTATAAGTCAAGACTGCAACTTCGAGCAGAACCAAACCAACTTGTTCAATATATAGTTATGTCTCTCTATATTCCAAAAAAATAACACTGCCTCTGTTTCAAAAATTCAGCAACTCACGTTCAATTTTTGAAACAGAGCCATTGGTATTTCAATAGAGGCAGAATTATTAAAAATATCAAAAATTCCAAATAGCAACAAACAATAATCAACATTTTAACAAATTGTGATAATAAATAGTTTACTGAATTATAAACGACAACACGTGCGTATTATAAAGTAGATCAAGATCTATAGGCCATCTGATGAATTCAGAGGGATGAGTCAAGTGTTCGGATAAGAATGGTTTTCAAAAAATGCATGGCTCGGTACCCACATAAAAAATAATTGACCTTATCAGAAAAAAGAAGAGAATTCTCAATGTGTTATGCGTAATTTAGAATTGCGCATAACAAAACCCATTGTTTTTAGAGATTTACTAACAACATGGGAAATGTGCGCATCAAATGATGAGTTGTAAGTTTAATTTCATATTTATTGAATAAATCTTACAGTCACAAAGATCAATTACAAGATTATCGCTGAAGTAATTACAATATTTTAAGAATAACTATTAAAAAGACAACAATTATAATTTTAATACAATACAGAAACTATGTTAATGAACCAACTTCTTTTTAATTTAAACACATCGCTGACATGACGCAGAAATGGAATCAAGAAAATCATCTAATTCTTTGAGTGATGAATCCGGGGGAATATGAATGAACACAATAATAAAAGTTGAACCCTCAATTATCAATTTAATTGCAAAATATTAAAATCAGGAACAGAAGAAACTATATTTGATATATCAAAATTAATTGAATCAAATATGGATTTAACTGCAATGAAAATTCCCCCTACTTTTTTATTAATTCTGTCATCTCGATTGGCATCAAATGAATCAAATAATAACATTTATGTTTAAAGCCATACCATTTTAGCCACGTACCAAAGCGGACATCAAGATCAGAATTCCTCCTAATCATCTAAACCATTGATTACACTGGATAAATTTTTAATTGAACTGCAAATAATAAGAAATTTGAAAAGATTTTAATAAGGGACTTTATAATTTTAATGCTAAAATACTGGACCCAAAATTGGTCAATATAATACGTGAAAAGCAGTAAAAATCACGTAAGGATTCGAAGCTTTAAAGTTTAGATTCAAAATTAAAAAATAAAAATTTACCGCTCTTTTGAATCTATAAAGAATAGAAGAACAAAATACACGAGCAAGATTGAAATAACTTGGAAGTCTTATTATTCGTAATAGAGCAACAACTGTTGGTTTCGAAGGAGGCGTATACGTTCATTAACTCACGTCGCTGGAATTGTCGTAAAAGTTGCCAGAAATGGTCAACTAATTGTAACTCCAGAGATGAAAATAGGCATCATTCCTTTCAAGTCCGCCTTTCTTCATTGATTCAAGAAATAGTCTTTTACTCGTCGTTTCGCACTCACACAATCTCTCTCTCTCTCTCTCTCTTTCTCTGTCGTCGGCTATGATCGACGTTAATGACCGTGGAAAACGACAGTTCATCTCAAAAAGCAAAAAAAATAAAAAAAACTTCTGAAAATTATTTTTTTCTCTAATATGACTATGTTCTTTCGTGTCAACGTTTTTCTTTTTTAACTTTGGCAGAGCGACGCATAATTAATGCAATGATTTTCTTGTTTAAAATTATAAATTATCATTTTGACTGTCAAAAATTATTGGAGGTAATTAATTTTAGGATACCTCGTTTGTCATCTCGAACAAATTTACCTTTTTATATAAATAAAGATGATTTGGGGTTGATTAGAACATCTCCGATTTTTTTAAATGCGTGTTACCATATTAATAATAGGTATGTATATAATAATTTCCGCCCAAACATAGATTTGTTTATGGCTTCGCAACTTAAATTTGCTGAATGTGCAAAAAGCTATGTAATCGGCCTGCGTGAGCAACCATGAAATATTTTCATCCTAAAAATATTTGAGTATACAAAAAGAATAATTATTTCTGTTACAAATTTATAAAAAAAATTTTTTTCTTTTACTTTTAATAATTTTGTTACTTAATTGTTTTATGTTTATCTAGATACCCATTTATGGTCCAATATTGGACTGCGGGAATGTATATTAATAAATAAATAAATAATATAATAAGTTAATAAAAGAGGAAAAAATTATATCTTGACAAAGTCATTTAATTTTATTAAATAATGATTAAAGGATCCGAATTTTAAAAGCATTGATTATAAATGGGGCGCTTTTAAGATCCGGGGCCTCAAAATATAAATTTAGGAAATTCCCTAAGGGTTAAGATTTTATTAGAATCAATAGTAGAATATGAATTGAAATACAAATTCCAGTGGTATGATTCGATATATATGTATATATCATTATCTGGAACCATTTAGAGAATATAAAAAGAGCTCATTATGCGTTGGGACCCCCGCAAAGTGCGTAAGCGTATAGGGCAATTAGATGCGTGACCATGACCGTGTGGCATGGACGGCGCTCGGATGAAAAAAAAATCCTAACCCATTGTTTACCAGAGAGACCTGCAGGTACCTATGAAGCAAAACAAGCGTCACAACATGTGCACCAGTAAATTGTATATAATGGAGTTTATATATGTATATTTATAAATAGAGAGAGAAAAAATAAGAAGGAGAGAGAGAGAGAGACAAAGCGCAATGGAAAGCAACGAGATACAGTCAACCAATAACGAAAGCAGTTCGTCTTGAGTATGTGTGTGTGTGTGTTTATACACATGAATGAAGTCCCATTCATGCGAAGAACAACACCCCTTCTCCTTCATCCCCTTTTTCCTTCTTTGGAAGTGAAACACACACATAAATTTATATATATATATATATATTTTAAAGGTGCACACGTGATCGCCATTGTCGATTGGTAGAGGCGCAGGCAGCGCCAGTCGGGCCCGTTATTCCCACTTTTTACCAATCTGCTTCAAGAAGTCGCGCAAGACCCCCTGCCACGGCCCCAGGAGCGCAAACTGCTTTTTATTTCAAATCAGATAAATTGCCAGAACTTAAGAAGTATTTTGACACCATGGATATTGTACGCCAGTGATGTACATGATTGAAAATTATGAGAAATGGTCAGTATTTGAGAATATTATTCTTTTTGATTTTTTCATATCGTCTTATTTAGTTAGTATGATCTTCTCCAATATTTTATTACTTAAACTATTATTTTTGTAGGCAAAAAATATTTTATGTTTATTTAACCCGCATTTAGTCCCAAAAGGCCGTTTTTTTCTCTTCACATTTGCACTTACCATTTTTAAAAATGGTGAGCTAAAAAAATTTGCACATCGTGTTTCTTACACTGTAAAAAAAGGGAGTTAAATTTTAACTCCCCAGGGGATTCTATAAAAGTCGCACCCATAGGGGAGTTAAATAAAGAGAGTTAAAACTTCACACCCAAATGCTAACTCCCCAAGGAAAAAATAACTCGCGCGGGTGTTGAATGAAGGGAGTTAGAAATTAACTCTCTTTTGGAGTTGATTTTTAACTCGAAAAATTTAACTCCCAACTCCCGAGTCCGTTAACTCCCTAAATTTTTTACAGTGTATGTATTTTTTCGTCCTCTTTCAGAATCTGCAAGAAAATTTAACTTTTGACTGAAGGATTAAAAGTTATGATAGTTTAAACAAAACAAAAATACAAAATTTTTTTGGTTCTTGTTTCATTAAAACTACATTTTCGAATCAAAATCACTTCAGAAAAAATTTAGACTGACAAAATATCGCGTTGAAAATGTATGACCTTTCATTTAGGCATTGCTGGAAATTTTAATTTTTTCGAAATTCAAAATGGCGGCTCAAAAATGTCCGACAAAATATCTAAAATTTTGAATAGCCAGAGAAATAAATTCTAGACACATTTCTTCTCATGAGGATAAGAATTATTTAACATTATTATTTAAAAATGTTATAAACAATTTTATAAACAATTTAAGAATTGACAATAACTGAAGCTAAAAAATAGTTTCTTCTTCCACCGACTTTTTTACTGTTCTCTTAATGAATCTTTGAAGTGAAAATTATTGACCACAATTATTTAACAACTTTAAAAACAATTGTTATAAACAAATTTCAAATCAACAACAAGTAAACATGCCAAAATTTCGTCTTTTCCTTTACTATTTTTTTCAATAGGATTAATGAATCTTGAAACTTTAATTTGCCTACTACTACTTTAACTAAATTTGCCTATTTTAACAACACTTAAATATAAAAAAACAGTTTTTTCTTTTAATATCCTTTTTTCTATAGAATTCATATATCTTGAAACTTAAATTTAATTTTAAAAATTTTTAACAAAGTTATATAATAATTTGTTTACAACAATTGTTTATAACTTAATTGAAAAATATTAGTAGGTAAAATAAAGTTTCAAGATTCATTAATTTTTTAATTTTTTAAATATAAAAATATTAGATAAGTTTCTTGGAAAAAAGAAAAAAGTTTGAATAGTAACAGACTTAAATTGATTTTTATATGAAATCTTTTTACCCTAAACGATCGGTTCAAAATATTCTAATTCTTAATTTTTTCAAATTTGAGCAAGAAAAAGAAATTGATTTTAATAATTTAAATTTGAATAATGAAAAAGAAATATAAATATTATTAAATAATATGTAAGTGTAAATAATTATATTATATTTTTAAATTAGAAGCTTCTACTTAATATTGCCATATTAAAATTATTAATTTATTAATATTTTATTTATTTTATTATTTGCTTTGTTTATTAATTTGCCAATCTGTCACAGATATTGATAAGCACTGACGAGTTGACAAATATGAAGGACCTATTTGAATTTGACTGATTAGGAATTGTATTTGAATGACATATTTTATGCATTAAGTTTGATAAGTTGTTTAATAAATTCGACCTTTGAATTTTTAAAAACTCTCTTCAGATTCGTAATCATCGATCCCAAAAACCTTCAATTAACATCTTTCAGGTCAATTGGATCAATTTTTTACAAATTCGTCCGCTATATTGGATCCGCCATTTTGAATTTGGAAAACTAATATCAAATTCGTAATCAGCGACTCCAAGAATCCTTTTTGATACCAATTTATACCAAAGTCCGTTAATTTTTTGAAATTTTTTTCGCCATCTTGAATCTCTATTTGTTTTCCACATGTGAAAATATTTTTAAACATTCATTTTTTGCGAAAAATCATCCAGGAATCAAGTATTTTGTGCTGTTTGCAATTTTTGTTTCTTTATACATAATTTATAAACTTAATAACATAAAAATTAAAATATAACCAACAATCTTGATATTGAAGAAATAACCTTATCTGTAAAGTATAATTTAAAATTACAAAAAAAAATTTATTTCGACCTAAAAAAAATTTTTAAGTAAACTGACATAATTTCTACATACTTACACTAAAAAAAAAATATTTTTATATAAAGAAAATTATTCTTGCGATATACATATAAATTCCCTGTGATGTATCATGTAGGTAATTATATGTGCGTAATTCTGATGTTCTTCTTTCATTTGTAACATTTGTTTTCGAGCTGGATAATTTCATGTTTGAGTTAAAAGGATTCGAAAATGGTAATTGAGGCAATTTATACAAAAATGTCAAAATAAAAATCTTGTCGTTTTAAATGACGAAAAAGAAGAATTTTACGTAACATACACGCACAGCGATGAAAAAAAAATTTTTGATGAAATAAGAATAAAATTTTAATCATAGATTCTGTTGTATTTACGATACGCATTAATGTATGTACATGAGAGGCGAATACATATTTCATATATATATATATATATAATAATACGTGGTATGGGGTAGGGAGCATAAATATTTGAATAATTTAAGGTCGCAGGTAATAATCAGTTTCTCTCGGTGGACGATAATTATGATCGAGTGTCATATATGTACAAGAGTGTAGCTTCCGGTGACAAAATAATTTTCGCCAATTAAAATTGATTATTATCTGAACTTTTAAAAATAATAAATCAATTCCGTTATTCTGTAAATTTGCTTTTATTGAAAATTATCCCTTTTTCAAAATAATTACCAAGCTCCTAAACATCAAAAATATAAAACAAAAAAGTACAAAAAATATATAATATAATATAATGTTTTTATGTAATAAAAATTATAAAATCAAAAACATCTAAAATATATATATGTAAAAATTAGATTTTCGATTTAAATTCTTTATAGAATACAAATATATAAAAAAAAATATCTGATTGGATGGAAAAATCAAATAAAACATTTTTTCTATTTAAAATATACTTTTAAATTTTTAAAAATTTTTTAAACTTCGAAGGCAGATTTAAAAATTTTGAACTCGGGGAGATAGTTATTAGGCTTCAACCCCTACCTTATTTGATCGACATTTTCTCGAATTAACAACGTCACAATTTCATGTACATGATCTTTATACCTATACGCAAGTAAATTACTATTTGGAAGGAGAGATGAAAGACGACTTGGGATAATAATTTTCAAGTTGCGTGTGTTTGGATCACGATTTTCGTCTTCCCTATAATTTTCCCGAAGATCATTGGGGTCGATCTTCCCAAAAGATTTCATATTTTGCAATTCCCCAACATAATGGACACACACATACATATGTATGTACATATCAATATATATTTATAATATAACTGCTTTTGCGAATTCGCCAAACCCACGTCACGCCCAGAAATTTCATTTCACTAATGATCGACTGCAACGCCTTTAATTTTTAAATTAAAGTGGAATTTTTAAACCTCTGCTTGAACAGAATCCACCAATTGCTTCGATAATTTTACATGTAGCATATATATATATATATATATATATATATATATATAAATTTTGTTTCAAAAAACAACGTTTTAATGAACTGTGAATTCAATTTATATGATAAGGAATCCATTTTCAAGAGAAAGTTTTGTAACCTTAATCTTTTTCAAATTAACAAAATAATAATAATAATAAGGCATTTGGAAATATATGTTTTTTAATACGGGTCTTGAAGCCCTTATTAAACAATGGACCGGGATACAAAAAATTCAAGATGGCGGATCCAATATGGCGGACAATTTAAAAAAATTAACGGATTTCGGTATAAATTGGTATCAAGGGGTCTTTGAGGTCGCTGATTACGAATCTGAACTTAGTTTTACGAAATTCAAAATGGCGGATCCAATATGACGGACGAATTTATGAAAAATTGATCCAATTGGCCTGAAAAATGTTACATGGGGGTTTTTGGGGTTACTGATTACGAATTTGAACAAAGTTTATGAAATTCAAATAAGGCCGAATTAATCAAACAACTTTAAACTTAATACATGAAATAATTATGTAATTCAAATACAATTTTTCATCAGTCAAATCCAAACACTTCCTCCATATCTGTGATCCGTGTTTATCAATATATCTGTAACAGACTAAATAATATTTATATTTTAACAACGCAATATTAATTAAGTAGAAGCTCCTAATTTAAAAATATAATACATTTATACTTACATATTATTTAATTTTTAATATTATTCTTTTTATTAATATTTTTAATAATATATTTTTAAATTATTAAAATATTTATTATATAACTACAATCAGTTTTTTTTTCGTGCGGAAATTATGTTCCGCTCATCTGTAAATAATACTGAAACACTACAATTTGGCTAATTCTACCATGTCCAGCCTGGTTATGATTCGCTATAAAATTTAAATATAATACAACTCTTCAATTTTATGTCCTCCTTACTTTGAGTCCAATTTGCGTCAACATACTCGATCAATTGTATCTTTATTATTCTTGTCTTCGGAAGTGAATTTTAAATTCTGATATCCAGAATAATTTTTTCTCGTGTTTCATTTCAATCATTCCATGTGCTTTAAATTTTTTTTTTTAAATTATATATTCTTGTGCTATTTACAAAATTCCCATTATTTTCTTTTCTATTTAAATTTAATATATATTATCTAATATATTATCTAACAGAAAACAAGGTTAAGAATTTAAAACACGTGTTACTTGAAGAAATAATTAACTTTTTTTTCATTATAAATTCGAGGTTTAATCAAGTTCAATTTCGAAACTTGCCAAATATATAATCTATGTTTTGTTTCCAAAACAAATATAGTATCTTAAACATTTATTCAAGTGTAAAAAATACGTCATCACATATTTTTTAAAATTTAAGCAATTTTCCATTAATTATTTACTTGGTTTCTGAATTTAGCAAATATGTACTTAGAAGCTTTGTTATTTACATTAATAATCAAACATTGTTAATTTATTCCACATTATTTTCTGCATCATATAAAGTCGAAGATTCGTATTTTTTTATTCTAAATTCAGTATTTCATTTTATAAACGTAAACTTGATTAAACGTTCAGATAGTGAATTGCAGCAAATTTCAAAAAAATACTTTCCAATTGGAAATTATATAGAAGTTCAAAACAACGGACTAGTAAAAAAATACAGATGCGATAAATGCGTTTAATTAAAAATTTTGAAAAAAAACTTGTAAGTAGAAATTGTTTAGTCAAATAATTTAAGAAAGATAAAAGGTGAATCTTAAAACGTATTATAATTTTTAAAAACATTCGAATATAATAATAATGGAAAAAAATTGTTTCAGTCCTTCAAAAATGGATCTTGTGAATTTCATCAATTCTCTTCAAATTATCCATTTTCTAACGATCTACACATTTATAAATGCTGATAACCAACCCTTCTGGCGATTATTCAATACAAATAGATATTCACTTAACAATATTACCGAAATTTCTGAATCGGAATTACTTTACAATTTAACACATCCAAATAATTTACCCACAAAATGTCCGGATTTAAAAAGAAAAATGAGACAACTCTACAAATCAACGCTTACCAACAAATCAAATAATTTAACATTTAAACTCGTATTTGCAAGGTCAAAGGAGTTTTACAAAAAGACAAATCTTTCTTCAACCATAAGATTCGAGGATTTTTTTGCAATTAAATACTACAAACTCTTTGCAAGTCCAGAAATTGAATTAGATACTGATTTGTCGCGACGAATGAGAAATGCTCTCTATAGTGTTGCAATAACACAATCGAGTGTTCAAAATAGAACATTTCGCGAATATTTATATAAACGTGAGACAAAAAGTTTAACATGGATCAATCAAAAACACGAAAGAATGATGCTATCAGGAAGGAATGAATTTATTAGAGTTATGTCAAATGAAACTAGAATAGTTGAAGGCAAATATGAAAGAATTAAAAATAAATATCAAGTTATTTATGAACTGCATTTTTCAAAACCATATTTAAGTGTAAATCTTAAGAACTTTGATTTTTGGAATGAAGAATTAGAGAATGTTCTACTTCCAGAAATGACATTTTCCCACGACTCAATATCAATTTTTGAAAATGATAAAAAAACATTTTTTAAATTTAAAATGACGTACGATTATGAACATTTGGATTTATTGGATCAACAGAAGAGAGCTGTAAGTAAAATAAAAGAACTACGAGAAACGGATACTAAATTTTATGTATGCTAATTATTATATTATATTTATTAATTATTATATATATATATATATATATATATATATATATATATATATAACATACAGACTTCGCACTTGATAATTAATTTTAAAAAAGTACTACTAAAATTTAGTAAAATTTTACTATTTGTTAGTAGAATTCTACAAACTCAGATTTAGAGAGTAGACACTTCACAAAACTGACAAAAATTACATTATATTTTATTTTCCTGATTTTTTCCTAATTTTCATCAAAATTTTTTTTAATTAAAAAAAATTATTTAATTCTTACAAAGAATTTTATAACAAATTTTAAATAATTGATTCCTCTCGACTAATTTTATGCAAATTCTAATTAAAATAATTGAATTACTGAGAAATTTTTATTATTCATGAAAATAATTGAATTCTGTTTGGAAATTTAATTAAAATAGAGCATATTAAAAAAGTGCATATTAAAAATCATTGAATATAATTAAATTTCACAAAGATTTCTATTAAAATTTTTGACAATAATTGAATATCTGATGTGTGGTATTTTATTAAATTTTTTTGAAAATAATTGAATTTCTGAAAATCATTTTATTATTTATAAAAATAATTGAATTTTGTTAAGAATTTTATTAAAATGCCTCAAAATATAATTAAATTTTCGGGTATAGTTTTGTTATTTATCGACATAATTGAATTCTTTTAAATTTTTTAAAATAATTACATTTTTTGAGCAATTCCTATAAAATTTTATTAAAAATAATTGAAATCCTGAGATGAATTTTATTATTTATGAAAATAATTGAATAATTGCTAAGAATTTTATTAAAATTTTCAAAATTAATTAAATTCCTGGGAACAATTTTATTATTTATAAAAATAATTGAATTATTGCGAAAAATTTTATTAAACTGTTTAAAAAGAATTGAATTTTTGTGGAAAATATTATTATTTTTTAAAATAACAATATTCTTGCGAAGAATTTTATAAAAAATTTTAAATAATTGATTTCTTTCGGCTAATTTTATGCAAATTCTAATTAAAATAATTGAATTCCTAAGAAATTTTTATTATTCATAAAAATAATATTGAATTAATATGAAGATTTTTACAAAATAATTTTTTAAATAATTGAATTCTGTTTGGAAATTTAATTAAAATAGTAGATATTAAAAATCATTGAATTGTGAAAAGTTTTTAAAAATAATAAAATTTTACAAAGAATTCAATTTAAAAATTTGACAATAATTGAATGTCTGTGTGGTATTTTATTAAATTTTGATTGAAAATAATTGAATTCCTGAAAAGCATTTTATTATTTATGAAAATAATTGAATTCTTGAAAACGATTTCATTAGAATTTTTAAAAATAATTTTAAAATAATTGAATTCTTTTGATGAATATTGTTATTTATGAAAATTATTGAATTTTGCAAAGAATTTTATTAAAATGCCTGAAAATAGTTGAATTTTCGGGAATAATTTTATTATTTATCGACATAATTGCATTCTTGGGAAGAATTTTATTAAAATCTAAAAGAATAATTGAATTATTTACAAAAAAATGTAATTAAAATTGTATTTTAAATAATTGATTTCTTTCGAACAATTTTATTAAAATATTTAAAAATAATTGAAATCCTGTGTATAATTTTTATATTTTTGTAAATAATTGAATTCTTCCAAAGAATTTAAAAAAAAAACATTTTTTTTAAATAATTAATTTTTTAATTCTTAAAAATTAAATTTTAATTATTAAAATTTAATTTTGAAGAATAATTACATATTTTTGAGCAATTTGTAAAATTGTATTAGAAATAATTGAAATCCTTTGATGAATTTTATTGTTTATGAAAATAATTGAATAGTTGCTAAGAATTTTATTAAAATTTTCAAAAATAATTGAATTCCTGAGAAGAATTTCATTATTCATGAAAATAATTGAATTCTTGCGAAGATTTAAAAAAAAATTTTTTTTAAATTTTAAATAATTAAATTTCCATTAAAAATGTTATTATTAGTAAAAAGTAATTGATTTAATATGAAATTTCAAATTTTGTTTTGTAAATGCTATTCTAAATTAATTGAATTTCTGTGGAAATTTTATTATTTTTGAAAATAATTGAATTCTTCATAAGAATTTTATAAACATCATTTTAAATAGATAATTTTTTCGAAATATAATAAATATTATGAAAATTTTATTTTGAATAATTGAATTTTTGTGGAAAACTTTATTTGTGAAAATAATTGAATTTTTCGATTAATTAATTTAAAATGGTATTATAAATAATTAAAATTCTTCGATGAGTTTTATTATTCGTGAAAATAATTAAATTCTTGCGAAGATTTAAAAAAAAAATTTTAATAATTGAATTTCCATGAAAAATGTTATTGTTAGTGAAAGTAATTGAATTAATGTGAAATTTCGAAATTTTTTTTTGTAAATGCTATTCTAAATTAATTGAATTCCTGTGTAAATTTTATTATTTACGAAAATAATTGAATTTTGGATGAATTTTATCAATTTTCTTTTAAATAATTAAATTCTTCTGCGAAATTTTATGAAAATAACTAGATAATTATATTGAAAATGAATTTCGAATAGTTTTTGAAAATAATTGAATCGTTTTAAAGAATTTTAATTATAATTTGTGAGAATAGTTTTTTTATTTCTAGTATTAGCGAATTTAAAGTAGTGGAAATTTAAAAAAACCAAATAATAGTAGCTTTTAGTAGCTGAAATTTAAAAAAAAAGTACCAAAATAGTAATATAACATAAAAAAAAGTATTAAATAGTAGGTTTTAGTAGATGAGTGCGAAGCCTGAACATATCGATAAAAATCAATAAAACATTAATGATCAATAAACCTAAAACCATTTATTAACTTTGAATTTTTTTTCCCCTCCTTTTACACCATCATTATAAAATGTTGCGTCGCGCATATAATTTGATTACTTCGTGTATTATAATGAATGATATAGGAAGAAATAATTACTTGAGCAATAAAACTCAATGTGCGTCTGATGCGAAACAACTATAATTTTCCGTTTTTCTCATAATAATTAAGGATTATTAATCTGGTGTCTTTCACGTGGTGCACACTTCCTTTTCAAGAGTCAATGCCTATCATTAAATCAAGAATGACTATCGAGAGCTGATGCGTGGCAAAGGATCAAGAGAGAGAGAGAGAGAGAGAGGGGTAAGGGCAGGTGTGAATTGAGCGACATAACTTTTTTCTATGCGCTTAATATACAACACACTCTCAAGACTTTTTTTAAGACTCAATCGTAAATCAATTGCAGTCCATCTATGGTAGCGTAAAAGTGTGATAAGGAATAAGGAGTTAGTGCGACAGGGCCGAACGAATAGACGGAAAAAACTCATTATCACATTCCAATTGGGAGTATAGTCTAGAACATATTTATCCTGCTTTAATGAGAAATATATGCAAATTCGCGTAATTAAACTGTTGCACAAGCAAAAAAAAAAATGCAGTTTACAGTCATTTAAAAATATTAATCAGCAGTGTACACGTTATAAATTTTTTTCTGTTATGTTTAAAATGAATATCAGTCAGTTTTTATTTGGAATCAAAATAAAACCAGACAAAGTAGTCGGCAATTTAATTTTTAGTAGTTATATTGCTAAAATTTTTCAACAAAATATAGATTACCATAAGCTTACCATATTATACCATAATTTGAATTAGTTAAAAATTATAGATTTAACTGACCATCAATGACTGACTTTTTGCTTTTGAATCAGTTAAAAATAACAGATTTGATTATTTTCAAAAGACCAGGAATTTTGCTTTTTAACTAAAAATTTTTGTATACGGACTACCAATTGGCCACCCGGGATGGCCAAACGCTTTTTTATTTTTATGTTCCAAAAATGCTTAAAATTCATCAAATTTTTTCCATATAATTATGTGTTAATCCTACAAATACTGTATTTTAATAATGTTTTTATGCATATTGAATTTGTTTAAACAATTTATTATTGCAAAATCATAAAATTTTTACATAAGCAAAGAGATTAGAAAATTTTTGACAACTTTTCTTTTTCTTAGCTTTACTTATAGTATTTAATCAATAAAGACAATATTTACTGAAACGAGTCATTAATGTTATTATTTAAACAAATGATTGTTGTTATTTACCAACTTTTTACAGAATACACCTAGAAAGATGTAGTTTTTTTCCTAATTTTGCAACTTAATAAACTTTATATGATTAAAGATAAAGAATAAAAATTGAATTATTATTTAAACAATTTTTAAACAAATTAATAATTTGTTTATAAATTGTAATCTGTAATCATATTTATATAAAGTTTAGTAAGCCACGTCAAAAAATTCCATGGTATAGTACCCCCTGGAAATTCCATGGAACTTCTCCATGGAATTTCCATGGAGTTTCCATAGAAATCTGCAAGCTTTTTCATTTTAAAAATATTTTAACATTTCCAGGATTCTCATATGTCAGGGGAATCAGGGAAAAGTCAGGGATTTTTATTAAAGTACTGAAAAAAATTGAATTTAGAAGAAGTTACAAATGATTGCAGAAATTCAATTTATTTTCAAATGTAAAAAAATTCTTCGCAGAAATTCAATTATAATCAAAAATTTTTTAAAATACCACGTCAAAATTTCAATTATCTTTAGAAATAATAAAATTCTTCTCCAAAATTCAATTATTTTCAAAAAATTTCCTCAATTCAATCGCATTTTCAATATTTATTATTTTATAATAACATTTTTCAAAACATTTCAAATTATTTAAAAAAAAAGTGTTGATAAAATTTAAAGCAAACATTAAAATATTTTCATAAATAATAAAATTTTTTTACCGAGATTCAATTATTTTCATGAATAATAAAACTCATCATAGAATTTCAATTATTTTTAATATAATTTTTTAATCGAATTCCTCGAAAAATGTAATTATTCTTGAAAATTTTATTAAAATTCGTCGAAAAAATTCAATTATTTAAAAATTTTGTTGATAACATTATTTATGAGGATTCAATTTTGAAAAACATTCATTGAATCAATAAATTATTTATTTTTGTATTGAAATAATTGTATTTTTGTATTGAAATATTTGTATTCTCGTAGAATTTTCTATAATAAAAATTGATTTAAAAATGAATTAGGGTTAAAATTTTACATATAATAATTGAATAATAAAAGCATTATAGCATGAATTTTCAAAAATAATTGAATTTTGAATATTTTTAAAAATAATATTTTTCGAAGAATTTACTTATAATTGTATTAAAAATAATTTAAATCCTGTGAAGAATTTTATTATTTATGAGAATAATTGAATTATTTTAAAGAATTTTCATTACATTTCTTTTAAATAATGGAGTCATGTGAAGATTTTTATTATTTATGAAAATAATTGAATTCTTGTAACGAATTTTTATTAAATTTTTTTTAAACAATTGAAATCCTGTAAAGCATTGTATTATTTATGAAAATAATTGAATTCTTGCAACGCATTTTATTACATTTTTTTAAATAATTGAATTTATTTAAGAAAGTTTATTAAAATAGTAGATTTTAAAAATATTTGAATTTTAGCCAAGAATTTCATTATTCGTGAAATGGAATTGAATTCTTACAAAAAATTTGTGAAAATAATTACATTTTTCGAGGAATTTATTTGAAATTGTATTAAAAACAATTGGAATCCTAAGAAAAATTTTATTATTTATGAAAATAATTGAATTCTTAGAACGAATATTATTACAATTTTTTTAAAAATTGAATTCATGTGAAAAAATTTATTAAAATTGTAAAAATAATTGAGTTATTATATTCTTTTGAAAACTTGTATTAAAAATGTAAATTTTGAAAATTTTTGAATTTCAGCGAAGAATTTCATTATTTGTGAAATGTACCTATAATTTAATTCTTGCAAAAAAATTTTGAAGATAATTTTATTTTTTGTGAAATTTATTTAGAATTTTATTAAAAATAATTGAAACCACGTTAAGAATTTTATTGTTTATGAAAATAATTGAATTCTTGCAACGAATTTTATTATAATTTTTCTAAATAATTTAATTTTTTTTGAAAAATTTTATGGAAATTAAAATTTTTATAAAACATGAAGATTCCAATAACTCCGAGTCTTCGACTCGGAGTGATCGATATCCTCATGTTTTATAATAATATTCTTATATGGGTTGTTGAATTTCATAAAGATTTCGAATTTGAATGTTTTTAAAGTCTTAATTCCTATGGAATAATAATACATAATTAAATACTTATTTAAAAATTTAGTTATTGATGTTTGCGAATAATTTTACAATTTAAGAAATTCGTAAGTAAATGTAATAGAACAGTTTTTTGAGTATCTAACAATTTTTAGAGTGAATCGCAGAATATTCTTTAGGGTCAGGAAAAAATTAAAAATTTTGTCTGGAAATCAGGGAAAAGTCAGGGAAATTCTGTAAGTTTTATATTTGAATAATATTTGAACATTTCTAGTATGATTAGAGTCTAATAATAAGTTTTGTTGGAACTTTTTTGCAAAATGCGTATTTCATTCAAGTTTTGCAAATGAATTGCAACAATTTATTATTAGACTCTAATCATAATAGAAATGTTAAAATAATATTAAAATATAAAACTTGCAGAATTTCCACGGAAATTCCATGGAATTTTGCGAACGTGGGAAATTCCAAAATATGGAAAAAAAACTACAACTTTCTAGGTGCATTCTGTAAAAATTTGGTAAATAACAACAATAATTTGTTTATTGACATAAAACAATTTTACTGTAAAACTTTGATGATTATTTTATAGGATGGAAAAGAAGTTCAAACTTAAATATTAAGACCAAAATTTTGATTTTTGCTAATTGAAGGACAATTTTTTATTTCCAAAAGGCGAATTTTAAAGCAAACTTCAAATCTTAGTCACTTTATAAGTAACTTGTACAACTGTAACGAATAATTACTTTTTCTCATAATATGTAATTTAAGTTACTTTTTCGCTGCGTTTCAAATTTAAAGAGTACATTATAGATATTACATACACTAAGACTTTTAACACGTTATTTTATTTCATGTTATTTAGTGAGATAATAAATATTGGCGAAATTCTAAAGTTTTGTAATATGTAAAGTTTAAGCCATATATGTGGTTTGACATTAAAAAAAAGTATATATACACACATATGATTCCAACAAAACCGTCTCTTTGAAAAGAGAGCCAAACAAGACTCAGTAGTATGTATACATAAGAGAGTAAGAGAAGTCTCTCTTGGCGTTTGTACCCACGCTCAGAAATTAGAATGCAGTCGCGATGGTATAATTTATGGACAAATTATGCGCGCGGTACATTAATGCGTGTCAAAAGGACAAAAGATGAATTTTTCTCCCTTCAAACGCAAATTGAATATTATTAGAATTCAATATTATATGCAATATTTATATACTTCTTATTCATTTATATTTATATTATTTCAATTATATTTAATACCGCACTTTACATTTTTTTTATTATTATAATTATAGCCATATTATCATTATAGTGATTTAAATTTTGGCGATGACAATTATCGTAAATCGTACGTTTGATTTTAAAAAAAAAGAGAGTCTTTCTCGAATATAATTGAAAAGAGGACTCAGCATATAAAAAACTGTAAATTTTAAACACTTTGTGTATATAGAGTTTTAAAAATGTCACTTGTACACAGTATGTATAATGTATATTTTTAGTGGTTGGCATTTTCTTTTTAAATCACTATCAATTAGCTTATCGTAGCAATAATATATTTTTTTCTTCTTTTCATTTAAAGTAAGCGGCGCTCGTTATGTTCAGCAATTATAATTAATTTTGGATAAATTAACGTCCATAATCGAGCACCTGATCGCGAAGAGTATTTTTATATATCTGTATATACATATGTATACATTTAAGTACTTATACACTTTGGGAATCTGCGAGAAAAGTTTTACTCGCCGGAACAAAATGCAGGTGTTCACTTTTTTAACCACAAAAACCAAGAAGAGAGAAGACGCAATAAAATGAAATAATATGATGAGAGAAATTATTATGGAGAAAAAAAGAGGGGAAATGTTTTTTTTACCTAATAAATTTTAATAACAATAATGATAATGACAATGACAATAATAATAATAATTATAATAATTTTAATAATAATAATAATAATAATAATAAACAAATAAATAAATAAAATTTTAATGAATGGGAAATTAATGAACATGAACTTGATGTGCCAGGAAAGGTCTATTGAGGTTAAAAGATTAGTATCTGAAAATGAACCTTCCGGTCCATCTATATATGATGAGATGTAACGACCTATCAGTGAGAATTTATTGTATATATATATATATATATATATATATATATATATATATTAAATTCTCTGCATTATTTCTATATCCTACATTATTAACATTCATGTGCTGATATAACGATAGCCTTATGATTAATTATACGTTTCGCCTAATACGGAACAGCATTGCATCTCTCTAATAGATGTTTCCAGCATCATCGAGAAAACGGTACATTTGATTTGAAAAATGCATAAGCAAAAAAAAGAATAATAATTTTTCCATTTTTCTTGCCTTGAATATTTTTTATTTAACAATTCATTATTCTTTCTATATATATATATATATATATGTGCATATATATTCCAATGCATTGAATGAAGAATGCAAATTTTTTATTTTATTTACACCTAACTTGACGTACAGAAATATCAGTTAAAACAGGGAAAAATGAAAATTCAGATTTTAAACTGAGTATAAAACCTTATTATTATTAATTAACTATAATAAATAACAAATAAAAAATATACCCATTTTGTTTGTTGTATGCTTTTTTCTATAACAAATTTCGTTTGACTGATCTAAATTATGCAATTTTTTCTCCTTTCTACACTGAGAAAACTGGAGTATTGGACTAAACATCTGGAGGGACAAATCGTTGATATTTGAGAGTTAGCTATTGGATAACAATCTAAATGTTCAAATTCACCATTGACAGATATTCGTGCCATTTCTCTTGGAGGGAAAATGAGTTTATAACAGAGGGACAAATTAACCATCTTGAGAAATCCCTTCCTTATCCGGCGCGAAATGAATAAATATGGCAACCTAACCCCTAAATTAAATACATAAAATGTCAGAAAAATAATTTCGCGCGCATCAGATCGTACACATTTTCTGCGCAACTTTTAACCCTCAGATATAATGGGAGAGAATATACAAGTAGATTTCCATTATCAATTCAAAATTTATTTTAGAAGGACTATTTAACTCTCTTCATAAGCAAAGGAAACATACACTTTTTGAACCTCTGAATTTGACTCTCCAGTTTTCTCAGTGTATTTATAAAAAATAGAAAATTGTTAATTCTAAAAAAATTACAATTAAGAAATAGGAAATATATTATGCATAATTTTTATTTCTCAATAACAAATTCATTCTTTTTTTTGGGAAAAAAACGTTACATATATTCGTGTTTTTTAATATTTTTGTACAAAATTCTCAATTTTCATAGGAAATTATTTGCATCATTTCTATTTCTCAATTACTAGATAATATTCAAAGTTTTTTAAAAATAAAGGAAAAAAATGTTTATAACTTCTATTTGTTAATTACAAATTTTAATTGAAAATTATTCGAAAACATCAATATTTCATTTTTAAATAAATATTTAATTATTATTATTTTCCATAGGAATTAAGATTTTCAAAAATTATTATTTTATATTATAAGAATATTGTTACTGCAATTTGTTCAAAATTATTTTCATCATTTCAATTCAATTATTATTTTCTAGAATTTTTAATCATCTTTTATGAAAATAATTGAATTTCTTAAAAAAAATTTTTATTATTTATGAAAATAATTGAACTATTGCAAAGAAATTTATAAAAAATTTGTAAATAATTGAAATCCTGTGAAATTTTTATTATTCATGAAAATAATTTAATGTTTGCGTACAATTTTATTAAAATTTTGCTTTAAATAAATAAATTATTTTTGGGGAATTTTATTAAAATAGTAAATATTGAAAATAATTTAAATAAGAAGAATTTTTGAAAATAATTGAAATTAGGACAAGAATTTTATTTACATTTTTGAAAATAATTGAATTTTGGTGAAGAATATTGTTATTTATAAAGATAGAATTGGAATTTTGACGAGAATTTTTTAAAAATTTTTAACGCAATTGAATTTTATGAGAAGAATTATATTACTTTTAAAAATATAACTGAATTTCTGCAATTATTTGTAATTTCTCCAAAATTCAATTTTTTTTTTATTGTTTTCGACAAAAATTTGAATTAAAAATTTTTAAATTCTATTATTTTTAAAGTTGCTAATTTTATTTTAAAAAGTAAGTAAGAAGTTAGCTTTTTTTATTAATTTTTTCTGTGACAAAAATGTAGGTCCAAATCAAAACCAAATTATTTGCAAAACATTTTGAAAAAATAATTCTTTCGCGATAGATTATACTTTAATGCTTGATGAATTAAAGAGTTGCGGATAATTTTAATATTATGCATTTGAGCAATTCCACGTGAATTGATCCAACCAAAAAAATTAGATTTTAAGGTACATCGTTCTATTCAAATTGACATAACTTTTACCAAAGTTTAGCAATTTTAATATATACTAGGGGGGCTTTGCCCCCCTGCGCGCTTCGCGCGCCAACCCCCCTCCTCTATTTTTATATTTATTTTAATTTTTATAAATTTAAAGTAATTTTTTCTTAATATGAATGCATCTCAATAAATTACATACAATACATATATGACAAAATACACATAGATTTTGACGTAATGTAACAATCGTTATGGACCTTTTTTTATCTATATGTCAAAAATTAGATTAAACTTTGACATATATTTTGACCGATTTTACACTGTAGGTTAAAAAGACGTTAAATTTTAAATAGATTTTGACGTATCCTAGATACCTTTATTGTCCTTTATTTTCCCTTTTTAAGTTGTAGTTAAATAAAAGTCAAATTACACATAGATTATCACGTAACTAAATAACAGAGTAAAAAAAACGTCAAAATTAGGTCAAAATGATAGGTGTAAGAGCAAACACAATTTAAAAATTACCTTACATTGTTAGGTCAGATGGCAAACTTCACCTCATCATTAAGTCTGCGCGCGGAAATTGTTTGACAAATTTTGACGTCTAGGTCAAAACTGCCCTTAAGCTTGACCTAAATTTTGAAGGTAGCGGGAATTCTTTGTCAAATTTTGATGCGTAGGTCACAACTGCCCTCAAAATTGACCTAAATTTTGAGGGTAGCTGAAATTGTTTGTCAAATTTTGACGTCTAGGTCAAAACTGCCCTTAAAATTGACCTAAATTTTGGGGTTAGCGGATATTTTTTGTCAAATTTTGATGTCTAGATCAAAACTGCCTTCAAAATTGACCTAAATTTTGAGGGTAGAGGGAATTCTTTGTCAAATTTTGACGTCTAGGTCAAAACTGCCTTCAAAATTGACCTAAATTTTGAAAGTAGCGGGAATTCTTTGTCAAATTTTTGATGCGAAGGTCACAACTGCCCTCAAAATTGACCTAAATTTTGAAAGTAGCGGGAATTCTTTGTCAAATTTTGATGCGAAGGTCACAACTGCCCTCAAAATTGACCTAAATTTTGAGGGTAGTGGAAATTGTTTGTCAAATTTTGACGTCTAGGTCAAAACTTCCCTCAAAATTGACCTAAATTTTGAGGGTAGCGGGAATTCTTTGTCAAATTTTGACGTCTAGGTCAAAACTGGCCTCAAAATTGACCTATATTTTGGCATATATTAACAGTGGACCAACCTTGACTATGTTCCTTTTCTAAGGGGCCCTTAGAAATGACTGAATCAGCGGCGGCGGCGGCGAAATGATTTTATATTATAGGGATAGATTTATATATTATAGTGAATTTTATAGTACTTTTTGTGTATCTTTTCAATTAAACACAAAAACTATTTTTTCAAGAAAAAAACAATATTCAACTACTCTTTTTTCAAAGATAAACCTTATTTTTTAATTTTTATACACAAACTACGTTTTGAAAAATTTTTTTTATTATTTTTATTGGAAAGCTGAGATTTTATCCAGTAAATTATGTAAAATCAAAAAATTGGCCAACAATGCATTTTCAATAAAATAAACAAGAAATCTTTAAAAAGTTACCTTTTTTTATTTTTTTCAAAAACCATATTGTTGTCCTATTTTTAAAACATAATTTATTGCAAAAAGTCTCAGGTTTTCAATAAAAATGATAAAAATTTTGAAAAAAGGTGTAATTTTTTTGAAAATTGAAAAATAAGGTTTATTTTTGAAAAAATAGGGGTTAAATAAAGTTTTTTGAAAAAAATTTTAAAATTTTTGAAATTCAAGAACTGAGCAAATTTTTAACAAATTACATATTCTGATTGCAAATGACATTTTTTATATAACTTAAGCCGAAAAAACATTAAAATATTTCAATTATTTTAAGAATTATATTAATTTTAACAAAAAAATCAAAAAATTTTATGATTTGATCTTTGTTTTCGGATAATTTTTTGACAAATTTTAATAGATTTATTGAGTGTCTTTCATATAAAAATTATATCTTTTAAATTATTTATTTACTAAATTGGTATTAAAATAGATTTCATTATAATAATATCAATACATTAAAAAAAAATTATTAAAAAACAAAAAGTTGGTTTTAGCAAATTCGGATCTATTATTTATTTTTCAATTTTATTGTTCAAATGGGCTGCATTAGTCTCAAAAATAGTTTTATACAAATAGTGTATATATCTGTAATATAGATAGTTTTAAAATTTTTTTTCAAAAATATAATAATTGAAACATTAAATATAATTTTCTTTTTCCATTTAAAAATAACCATAATTATATTACAAACGAAGAATTGAAATTTTTTTTGAAAATTGTAAAACTTTGATTAGATTTCCATATATTGTGTAGGTATATATTATAAAATGATAATTGGAAACTTTATACATTGAATAATAAAGCGCTAGAGGTGATTAAGAAATTGAACATTAATGTTTTAGATGTGAATTATAATGTCTTGTTTTTGCCATAAAAATGAATGTTATATTCTAAAATTAAATTTCACTTCGCATTATAATATCCACTCACTTTCCGCATGTATATATATACACTAGTATACAAGAGTCGTAAATCTACACGTTTTACACTGTCAATTCAGCATTACATCAAACTACGTAGATTATAGTCTCTTAATTTTTTATTTCTGTGCACATATAATAAAATAATATTCAAAATACAATACAAAAATATAAGAATAAATGTATTTTTTATTAAATTATATTTTTTTTATTATTTATTTATTAAAAAAGACCGATTTTTAAGTTTAAAGTTAGAGTAATAGAAAATTTTATTAAGAAATCTTATTTTACTACAGCTACTTTGATAAAGGGAAATTTGTGTACAATGTAAGTGGAAAAAGAAGTCTCAGACTAGACTCATTGACTATTACTACTTTCCAGTAGTAATGGATGGTACTTGCAAGACAATGAAAATCACGATCCAAAAATTTAATAATTTGTCTTCAAACTGTGAATATTGTTCATTTTCTTTTATTATTTTTAATATTATTGTTATTATTTTTTTATTATATTATTATTATATTATTATTATTTTATTTTTTTATTATTATTATAATTATCATTATTATCGTTTAAAATTTTTCAAAGTGTAAATAAACAAAAGCGATAATTTACGAAAACTGATTTTAGTTTTACTCAAATAAACATAAACTTTCAATTAAGATAAAAATAACAAAAATAACCTTTTTGTGACGCGCTCCGAAGAAGAAGCTGATCAGTTTAAGGTTATGTTTTTATTATTTTTAATTTAATTAAAAGTCTCTGATTCATTCTTTAAAACTAAAATCAGTTTTCATTAATTATTTTAAATATAATGAAGACTTGAATATCAATGGTTTATACTGAAAGTTGACCCCTTTAAGAGTATTTTTTGTTTAAAGATTACAAACATAACCTAAAATTTTTTTGCTTCTAAGGTACATTTCTTAGGAGCGCGTCACAATTATATAATTCTAAAATTAATTCTATTATAAAATTAAAATACATGTAGACAATAATAGACTAATAATAACATTTAATTTGTCTTTCAACTTACCATCGACTGGGAATCCATAACGTGCCGTATTTAGGCGATTTTCACAGCACCAAGGTAGTCAAACCCCTGTTTTTTGCAACCCCGTCGATAAACATAAGAAAATCCAATGCAATGTGCACATGCGCACTTAAGACCGTTTTTAAAAAAAGCTCCACTCACCAACACAGTAACACTCACACTATTGCTTACACAAATACATTATATTGTCCAGTATTTTGAGTATCGTTCCAACTAGAAAACATTCCGAAAGAGGGCGAAACTTGTCCGGTTAATAATAATAGACAAGTAACTTTATTATTATTATTTTTAATGTCAATTTTATAGACATGTAGTTATATATTTCTAGTACAATAGAAAAATATTTTTCGAGTTTATTATAAATTTGTGATTTGATGGGAAAACATTTTTTTATTGATTTGAAGAATTTTTTTCACCACGTGATTTTATGGTCCATATATATGTATAGATATAAATATATATATGAGACGCTCTCACTGTGAATTCAAAGAGGAGCGCGAGAAGGCGCGCCGACGTACTCGCACGAGCCCGATTCGAATGTGACTGGTTCGTTGCGATTCCGGCGTGCCTCGCGTGGAGTTTGACCGGTCGGAGGAGCTCGGAACAACACGCGGGATCACGATAAACATAAGACAGTGTGATCTTGAAAAAGTGATGCTGGGCGCCGGGTGGGAAAAATATTCTCTATATGCAATTAACAACACTCTCTGCATTATAATTATTTTCAATTATAAAACATTTTTTATCAAGTAGGTAATAATTTTTTTTAAATATTTAATAACTTATTTTTGAAAGTAAATTTTTATTTAATGAATTAATATATACTTAATAAATAATATACTAGACTAAAACTATTTTGGAAAAAAGGCACGTAATTTTTTTTTATATCGACAAACATTAACTGTTCATTTGTTTATAGTCGAAATGTCATCGTTTTAAAATTATGTTACCAATAACATTTTTTATAGATATTTTTTATAAGTTATAATTTTTTTATGTTATAAACAATTATTGTAGTTCAAATTACTTGATATTTGTTACGCCAGGGTGTTTGGGTTCCTGAATATGAATTTGGTGCTTTTTTTTAAATTCACAATGGCGGATCTAAGATGGCGAACATAAAACTTTAAGTTTGATCAAATTCTTATGTAGGGTCAACTACCTGCTTAGAATAAAAAACTTAGCCTAGACCATTGTAATAAAAGTGGATAGTACTTGCATATTTTACTCTTGCGAGGAACTGTATAAAAAGAGGTAGGTACCCTTGCCTAATTCAGAATTTGCGGCTAATTTCAAAATGAATTTTATTAATTTTTACTAAAGCTAAAATTTAATTTTCAAAAAAAAGTTATTATGTTAATATAAGCAATGTTTTAATTTTTAAATGACTTAAATTTCTCCCAATCGATAAAATTCACACAGGATGTGAGACTAAAGACATTTTCAGTCTAACGCGTGGGATGGAATGAACTCGTGAACCATTAAAAGATGACTCCTCAAGACCATGTGGGTCACACTTGTTCTAAAGAGGAAAAAGTCTCTTACGTGAACGAAAGATCATATAATTATGAGGAAAGAGTTCAAGAACACTGAAATAAAGCTAAAAATAATAATTATTGTCTTTAACACTAACATATTTACTTTTTACTATTATTATCATTATTATTTTATTTTATCTTCTAAAAAATAGTCTTTGACTAAATTTTGTTGAATTTCTCTTTATAAATATGACATAATTCTCTCTTTACTGAAAGATATTTTCACGGATAAAGCACCGAATTATTTTTTATTTGAATAAAAATAATATTGTTTATAGAGATTTATAATATCAAAACATATTAGTTAAATAAAAATGGTGTCACTTTCAAAATAAAGTTCCGAAAACGATTGGAAAAAAATGTATAGACCATAAAAATTGTGTTTTAGACCTACAACTTTTGTTGGGAACATTTCTTGAAATTCTCCGTTTTTAAGAGTTAAACACAGAAAACCATAATTTTATGATATTTTATGGTTTTTACCATGAAATTCAAATTTGCGTTAATTTTCACTATTATTTTCGTAATCAGCGCACCAAAACACATAAGTATACCAAATTCCATTGAAATCAGGATGGGACTGCACCCGAAAGGTACCAAAGAAGTAAATTATTTTAAGATTATTATTGTGTTATTTTTACCATATTGAACCACTCGAACAGCATGGCTTCAGAATTGGCGTTGCGCGTGGAAGTGACAGAAGCGGCAAAAATGTCATCAAAACTTGAAAACGATTTACCAAGTCTGTAAAGAGATTTATATTATCAAAACATAGTTTTTTACTAATGGCGTTTTAATTTCCACCTCAACAAGTCGAACTTCTGTTTATGGAATTTGTTCAAAAAAAAATTATTTTGTCATATGCCTTAACTTCCAAAAATTTTAGGTTATATTTATGTCGCAGTTTTTCCTTTATCAAAGAATCGATTTTGATTTTTTGAAATCAGGAACATTTTTTATTAAATATTTTCCCCACAATGAGTTAATATTATTCACTTACCTAAATATTAAAAAAAAAAACCAATCAACATACAAATATTATTATTATTTCAATTAATATTATTAATAATTTAATAAGATACTTAACAAGTCTTACATTTCTGCTTAGGCTTTGGTGGGCTTTGCGTCCATTCTCAGAGACCAGGGTTCGGAACGTAAATTATGCTCAATGTATCTTAACTTAGGCTTGGGTAGTCAGGAAATATAAGAAATAATATTCTTGTATCAAGGTACTTCCACAATGAATGCGAATTCAAGTTCATTTATTAAAATGAAATGAAAATATATACAAAACTTATTATTATTTCGATTAAAGAAAAGATGAAATGTTTGTTCGTGATTAAAATACGACCCTGAAATTTCCGAGTCTTTTTAAGAATATATAAATGTGGAGTGAGGAGACCGCGTGGGACCAAGACTGCCCTGCCTTGGTTAGCCAGATGACATTATTCATTATGTATACATATTTCTCCTTCGTGATTATAAAGGCAACATAAGTTCGCTGCTCTTTAGGTACAATATAAAATACGAAATCAATTTTTGTCAAAGAGAGCTCAATGCCCCAGAGCTTGCTAACATCATAATTTTTATCGATGCCGCAAGTTAAATGTACTTTTTTCCAATACATAAATGTTCTTTCACCCTCCCCCCTTTCTCTCTTACAACGTCTCATAAAATGCACAGTGAAAAAAATATATGCAATAAAATTTTGCATTATATCAATTTGCGATAATTGGCTTCGTGTGGAGGATTAACAATTATTGCCGCGTCAGGTAATATTAGTGCTGAGTAAATGGTAATAATTGCACTCAAGTCGAGAAATTACAGTCTGTCAGGGCTCAGCATGTGAGTGTTTTCATACCAACCTTTTTTTTATGACAATTCTTCAAACACGACATTAACCGCCGATTTTTAATGTTTTTATAATGTAAAAAAGCTTTTAGTGTAAAATTTTTCTTTCATTTCTTTTCACAAAAAAAAGTGATCGGATAACCATACAAAAGTGATTTTAACTAATATTCAAGAAACTAAAATTTCGAAATTATATCAAATAATAAAAATATTCAGTTCAAAACAAATTTTTTGATAAAAATTGAGGTTAAAACGCCCGCAAGGAGAACTTAAATACTCAGTTTTGGATAAAAATCACCTCTGATGATTTATTTTAATGACATTTAAATGTTTCACTAACGACAAAGGACCGAAGAATAAATTATCACATAAAGTATAATGGAGCAAGTTTTGAAATCGTTTTGAGAAAATTAAAGCAAACCGCGAGGAGAGTGAACCGAGTAAACTGTGCGAGAAGGAAATAAATGGCGGAAGGGATGGACGTTTAACATTTTGTGGTCTGTATTCGTGAAAGTGCAACTATAGATAATTAAGAAGACTTTCTCAGTGGGGTGGCTGTTAAGGAGATTGCACTCACGGTCCTGTAATAAAATAATGGTAAAAGGGGACGAGGATAATTTATGTTATTTCCCGTGTCGGTCTGTTCGTTCATCTTCAAACCAACGTCGCTCGTTCTATCGAACCTGATTGTCCCAACTCAAACCACTCTCCGACTCACACCTGTTGTCTGTTCGCGAGGTAGAAAGATACCGGTGCGTTAAACCTCCTTTTTTTCCTCTGACTCATCGACTCGACACGCAAAAAAAAAAAGAAAAAAAAACGTCGTAATGTTGTCATAATTCGTTTTATTGCCGGCAGCTGACTAATTCACATGGACCAAACATCGAATGTGTCAAGGGTTTAAATCCCTGAACTCAAGTTTTAAAACATAACCTCATTACCAAGCACTTTCCGATCTGAAAGGTTACCTTTCAAAGTGGAATTTTGAAACATAAATTTACATACGAAATTTTAATTCTTTTTTACATTTGGATTATTTTTTTGTATTATGTATGTATTAAAAATTTACCTTTTTTGTTTCAGAATTCGGAGGAGAGAAGAAGAAAAGATTTTTTCCCACGTGCATAAATGGACGCTCTTCGATAGCTGACGACAGGGAGTAAAGTAGTTCATTCGTTCGACCGTATGAAAATGAACACCGAACAAGTGAATGACTTTTACTGCCTGTCGTCTGCTATCTATAATCGACACTTTTGTGTAAGGAATAAAAAATGTTTTAAGTAACACAGACACAAAGTCAGCCCAAAAACAATTGAATGCCTTTGTTCCCTTGTTGCTTAATAAAGGGTATTAATTTGTGATTAAAAAAAAGGGTATTAATATTTAATGATGAATAAAATAAATCTGAAGAAACTTTTGGATAAATAGGTACGAAACGCTGAACAAGTGAATGACTTTTACTTCCTGTCGTCTGCTATCTGAAATCGACACTTTTGTACAATAGGAATAAAAGACGTAACACGGAAACAAAGTCAGCCGAAAAACAAATGACTGCCTTTGTTCCCTTGTTGCTTAATAAAGGGTATTAATATTTAATGATGAATAAAATAAATCTGAAGCAACTTTTGGATAAATAGTATAGGTACGAAACGCCGAACAAGTGAATGACTTTTACTTCCTGTCGTCTAGTATCTAAAATCGCCATTTTTGTGTTTTAGGAATAAAAAATATCTTAAGTAACACGGAAACAAAGTCAGTCCAAAAACAAATGACTACCTTTGTGTCCTTGTTGCTTAATATAAGGTATTAATATTTAATGATGAATAAAATAAATCTGAAGCAGCTTTTGGATAAATAGGAACGAAATGGGTTACATTTTCGTATTATAGTTGATTTAAAAGGAGAAAGCAGATATAGAAAATACGTGAATGATGGTGAGATAAGTTATTTCTTTGTAAATAAGAGCATAAATCTATTACGTCAGATCGTCATCTCTATCGCGCCCAGAACAAAGGAATCTTCTCGCCATTACTTATATAAAAAAAAACTTTTTTTCCCTCAAGAACATCCGCATGTACTCTTTAGGAGTTCTCGCTCACCTCGTGAGGTCGTTACATCTATATTCGCACGTACAAATGCAAATGACGTTGCCTCACGAGTACGGGCCCGCGAGCACGGTTTTATATGCTCGCGCACATTCAACGCGACACATGCAAAGTGCATTATGGTGGTAGTCGCATCCTGGGAGGCCTTTCAGATAATACGAGGGAATATAAAGACAGAAGCAAAATAACTATCGAGAGCAAAGAAGGCAGACTCAAGTATAGTCTATCCGTTAGGCCCCGCAATATATAGATAAATATAAAGCACATACATATGCATAATATTGTCCCGCATGCCTATCTCGAACATTACACTCCAGAAAAAAAACCCTCAACCACTAATGATCTCCATGCAAAAAAAATATTACTTAATACAAAATAATTCTCATTTTTCTCTCTTTGAATAAATTTATATTTTCCTACATACACATTTCTAAATAATGGAAAAACACTGTTAACAATAAGTGATAAATTTAAAACTTTGAAATACAGTATGTTTCGTGCTTTTAAACTTGTGTCGTAAATAACAGGTCATAAAAGAGTCTTAATACACAACATAAGAGGCTTATCGGATCGTTTTTAGTCCATAGACTTCTTTATGAAGTATAATTTTTATATCTTTATTCTACTATAAAGAAAAATTGATTTCTTGAAAAATCCAAGAGAATAAATTGATGACTATGTCTATGAACTTGAAAAGCGTCTATAGGCCATATATGATATTAAAGCAAAAAAAAATATCTGAATTTAGCGTCGCCATGCACCTTAATTCTTTGTGCTGAAGAATTATCAAGATTTCCAATTAATCCTTGAGGATGGCTTCATAATAGCTTCATGAACAGGTTCCGTGGCTATTAAAACAAAAAAAAGCGGCGCACCAATGCCGCCAGTGCATCCGGTCTTTTCCCGACTTTCCGCAGAAGAACGCGTATCGTTCTATAATCAGGAGAAGAAGTCGCACGTATCATGCGCCATTAAAGAACAACTCCGACCCATATAGGTATATGAAAATAAAAAAAAACAATCCCACTATGGCAATCGAAGGAATATCGAAGGCGTCGGGTGAAGAAGAGCAGACATCGTTTGACTTTTCGATGTAAACGCCACATGAAAGAAACTCCTTCGCTCGTGCAGCCTGTCAACGCCGGGTATATAAGAGTCGCGTCTTGTGGAATCAGGTTTTCTGAAAATTAATCGACTTCAACCTAACGATACGACTTTGTGGAATCATTATGAAATGAATTTAATTCAACGAAAAATTAATCAGGCGAGCGATCCGAATTTTAAATTATTCTTTTATATATATAAGAGAGCGAAGCAGAAAAGAAATCCAATCTAATTGTGTTTTGTGGTGTGCCAGAGACAAAAAAAAGAGGAAGGAGACAATTCCTAAGAGAAATACTGAGATTTAAAACTCCTTGTTGCCTAATAAATGTTATTTATATTTAATGATGAATAAAATAAATCTGAAGCAACTTTTGGATAAATAGGATCGAACCTGTTGTCTGCTATCTAAAATCGCTATTTTTGTGCATTAGGAATAAAAAATCTTAAGTAACACGGAAACAAAGTCAGCCCTAAGCAAATGGCTATGCCTTTGTTCCCTTGTTGCTTAATAAAGGGTATTAATATTTAATGATGAATAAAATAAATCTGAATAAGCAACTTTTGGATATTAGGAACGAAACGCCGAACAAGTGAATGACTTTTACTTCCTGTCGTGTCTGCTATCTAAAATCGACATTTTTGTGCATTAGGAATAAAAAATATCTGAAGTAACACGGAAACAAAGTCAGTCCAAAAACAATTGACTACCTTTGTGCCCTTGTTGCTTAGTAATAGGGTATTAATATTTAATGATGAATAAAATAAATTTGAAGCTACAATTTCTTAAGAGAAATACAGAAATTTAAAACTCCTTTCCAACAGGAAATAAAAATTTTTTGTTTTTTGTAAATCATTAACTTTTGGGGAATTATTTAACCCATTGTCACATGTTAACAAACTAATTTTAAAAAAATAGATTGGTGAACGAATTGCAATAATCAAATGAGCAATGAGCGAATAATAAGCCCGTTTTACGGTATTATAAAAGTAGAATATAAATTATGAAATTACTATTTCGATAATTTTCTTATTCTAAACCGACAATTCTATGCAAATAGATTTGCTCTATTAGGTCGTTGCTTTTACAAAATTATTCCGCAATATTTGTATCACGACCGCTTGTGAGAGAAAGAGAGAAAGAGACGGATTGTAATTCTCAGAAAAGGATCCACGTGTTTCATTATTACGATCTGATTCATTTCACTTCATTGTCCTCGAATCTTGAGAAATGTAAATTTGAATATAAACTTATATGAAAAGAATCTCGAGAGAGCGTGCTGGTAAGTATTTATTTCTCTTAAAACACACTCGTAATTTACACCATTTTGAAAAGTAAAAAAGTAAGCCTTTAAATTATATTGCTTTATTTTCTCTCCTCTTTCTCTCTCTCTCTGCAAATTGCGCACAAAGAGAAAGAATGAAAGATTTGAAATATCTTATAAATAATATATAAATAGGGATATATTTATGCACGCCTTTTTCTCTTGAATGAAAACTCGTTTGCAGTTGCAACGCGATTCATCGATGGAGTATTCGCAATGTTCAATATTGTATAGCTTTGGTTGGTTATAGAGCGCACAAAATACTTGTATATATATAAAAGTATGTACGTGAGACCAAAGGCATTAAAGCTGTCGGTGTGGGCGTTCGAGTAGAGATTCGTAACTCAAGGGACTTGCATTTATGTTGCATTCTAGCTGGAGAATTGCAGGACAATAAATGTCTCCCGGCTGAATAATCATCTTTGTGCGCTGGGATGCACCATTTACTATCAATATATGTATATATAGAATAAAGGTATATGGACCCAAGCAGAGAAGATATCAAGTCTAACAATCTCTCACATTGAAAATTATACCATCAACTTTCATTTTACTATCAATATATAGCATATATATAATATAAAATATAAAGAGAGAGAGAGAGAGAAAAAAAATAATTTCTAGAAAATTCGATATGTAAATTATGATAACGGATATACATATTTGCAAATAAAAAATAAATAATAAGTAATGGAGTAGAGAGTTTTATTATCGGAGATGAATATAATAAATGGACTTTACTCATTTTGGTGTTTAAAAATTTCCTGCAAATAGATCAATACCAGATCATACTATTAGGATACCAGTGTTCTAGTTTGTATCCCTAATAGTTTATATACCCAGTAAATATATATAAATATATACACATACAAGACAAGACAGATTATTTATTCGAGAAAATATTGAATACCTATTAAATTTTATAGAGTTTTGTAATGACTCGATACATCAACATATGCATATAATAATCATATATTGCGATTTAAAAGAGGGATTACTTTTTTGTCCCCTGCACATTATAAACGATTCGCATATGGCGAGATTAAAAGTCAAAGTCTCTTAATATATATGTATATATACATATACACTTTTTGCACAAGTACAATTTCTATAAATAGATCGTTGTTGCACCGGTTCAATCCGTCGTAACTTGTTTTGTCATTTTTACCAGACTCTAAGCGGACAAGTTAGCCAAGTTAATTACTTGGATAATTCCTTGGCGCTCCTCTTATACAGTACAAAAGTGCCGACCGTTAGATCCTTCAGTATATTTCAATATTAATGCGCACTGAGCATTTTATATATATATATATATATATATATATATATATATATATATATATATATATTATAGTAAAACGTATCCCATTGGACACAATTAGTTAAAAGACTTCCTTAGGATATATTTTTACAGACGTTTCGCAAAAAGACGCTAAGTTTTTTTTGTCTCTAAAAATTGTATGTTTCAAAAACTTCACTAATACATCTTACAAGTAACACTATCCAAGTGTCAATCGCCGATTTTATTATAAAACTTGGTATACTTATTATAGATCGATAAATATTGGACATATTTTGATATATCGGTTGAAAAAGTATTTTAGTGGCAAAAACTACCCTTCTACCCCTTAATATGTGCATTATGTATGTCAGGCGATTCAAAAATGTGACAAAAATGTGTTATTTATTGAACAATTATAATGTTGTCAGAACTGTGAACGAAACACTGTAATTTCACGAGCGTTTGTTTTAGCTAGTCTATCATTAATCTTCTAGAAAAAAGAATTATTAAGAAAATTGATGGAACGGAGCAAATGTTAGACATGACTCTTAATTTGCGTACAAGCAAGAAAATCTCAGATTTTGATTAAACCAACGCGAGCTTGAGGAAAAATGAAAAAAAACCAAAATTGAAACAAATAAGTATCCCCTCAATCTTTCTCACTTAATGGTGAGTATGAAATACTGTGAAACATCTTAAATCAATTAATATAAAAATATTAAATTCCCATTACATGTAAACATTTGTCTTGATCATAAATAACTTAATACTTATTTGCTAATGACCAAATGAATCTAAATCGAAAATACAGAATTGAAATAAAATGAATCTCTCTGATCTTGGTATATACGTTTATAAATATATTGAAGAGATTAATTACATGAGAAAGAAGTCCCTGAAGAGAATACGAAAAAAAGACGCTGAGAAGCTAATTAAAAAACCTCAATGTGCAACCTGAATGAAAGAAGAAGAAGAAGAAGAAGAAAAAGGAATTTAATTTTAAGTTGCAATGAAACGAAGTGCACGCTACGAGAGAGGCCGGGGAATACTAATTGTTTTCATCGAGGAGTGATTTATGGAGAATCAGAATCTAATCAATAGAAGAAGAATTGAATAAAGCGTTAAAATAACTCGAAGAACGGTGTCAGTTGCAAATTATATGTAGACATCAATTCGTAATTGCGCAAGGACGAGTGTCCTTTCATTTGAGAAGCGTTAGTCGTTAAATCATCGTCGCGTTAGGCGCACTCTCCTGTAGTACTTGTCGTTTTATGGAGGTATATAGGGACACTGATTCGCGTGGGATTGGAATGTTTGGGCGCGATCGCATTTTCTAAAAAAAAAATAAATAAATCTGTTCATTGCTTGTCCGCTTTGCTTTGATTTACAATTTGCAACGCAAGCTCAAAATCATATCCCCCTATATTTATTTAATTAAAAAAAAAGAATTCAAAATTACATTAATAAAGATCAAATATTGCTAAAAAACCGAAATTTCAAATATTAAAAATTTTAAATTCCTTATTTTAACTGATAACATTTAATTCCCTCAAAACTGTTCCTTATAAGGAACAGTTTTGGGGGAATTAAATGTTATCAGTTAAAATATTGCTCTCTAAAGAAAAAAGAAAAGATGAAAGAAAAAATAGTGAGCATGGTGCAAATAGGATCGAAGTACAAGGGCCGGTTAACTAGGCGCAAATGCTCTGGGAGCAGATGCAAAAATATTCTTGCGAATGTCTATACAACGTAGATCGTAGCAAGTTTGCGTAGGCGAATGATGTCCATCCATTCAGGACCAGTCCTGAACTCGTCCCTCTTCGTATAGCTCGGAGTGCTATCCAGAAAAGTGAGGTGGTATCAACGATACGACAACGTAGGTCGCCGGTTGGTTGATTCTCAACTCACGGTTACCACCACCATTTGTGGTGGGGGGGGGGGATTCTTCTGGAATCGCGTGCAACTTTCCATATTGAGGAGTTTTAAAGCTGCACCTTAGTAGTGGGATAACCAGAGGCGCCTACACGCGCTCCACCGCATCAACTGGTTATAAGCATCAGGAATGGTCAATAAAAAAAAAATTGTGGGGTTCATGGAACAATCTCTGCGAGATTAGTCTTAAGACTTCTTTGCAATATATAGACTCTAAATGTATCTTGTATCGTGGATTTTGAATAACCACACTATAAAATCCAAATTTATTTTTGAGGAATACTTCCATAAAAACTTAAACTTTAACGAATTATTAAGTTATAATAATTTATGGTAATTATCATCATAGCAACCGTGTCAATACAAACAGTTACTATATGGTAATCATTTTCATTACAACGGTTGCGATGGTTAGTACTTCCATAGCAACGGTTGCAATGAACGGTTAAAGAAAATTATTAAAACGGTTGCCATGGGAACAATTGCTATCGTAACCGTTACCATTGTAACGGTTGCTAAGGAGACAGTTGCTTGGTAACCGAAACCACTGCAACCTTTTCCATAGAAACAGTTGCTATGGTAATCATTACCATTGTAACGGTTGACAAAGAAACAGTTGCTATGGTGATAATTACCTTTGTAATGGTTGCTAGGTAACCGCATTACCATTGTGTAACGTCCTGAGACGATTACGTCACAATTAAAATATTTAAAATTTATTTATATTTTACATAGAAATATTTTTCACAAAATATCATGTATTGAAAAATTAAAAAATTACCTTTTTTGTTTCAGAATCCAGAGGACAAAAGAAAGTTTTCCCACATTTTCCTTGTTGCTTAATATAGGGTATTAATATTTAATGATGAATAAAATAAATCTGAAGCAACTTTTGGATAAATAGGAACTAAACGCCGAACAAGTGAATAACTTTTACTCCCTGTCGTCTGCTATCTGAAATCGACACTTTTGTGCATTAGGAATGTAACACCGAAACAAAGTCAGTACAAAAACAAATGACTACTGCCTTTGTTCTCTTGTTACTTAAAAAAGGGTATTAATATTTAATGATGAATAAAATAAATCTGAAGCAACTTTTGAATAAATAGGAACGAAACGCTGAAAAAGTGAATTACTTTTGTGCATTAGGAATAAAAAATATCGTAAGTAACACAAAAACAAAGTCAGACGAAAAACAAATGACTGCCTTTGTTCCCTTGTTGCTTAATAATGGGTATTAATATTTAATGATGAATAAAATAAATCTGAAGCAACTTTTGGATAAATAGGAACGATACACCAAACAAGCGAATGATTTTTACTCCTTGTCGTCTGCTATCTAAAATCGATCTAACTCAAACAAGATAGCAGTAAACCCAAAAATCAATACCTTCAAATATAAACTATGAAAAATTAACATAAACGAATTAATCAATTTTGATATTCTCAATATTATTAACAAATAATTAACAATAAACAATTATAGAATATTAAAACCGTAATTATTAAATAACAATTTTGACTATTTGTTTTATTAATTAGTAGAATGTTTTAAATAAATTATCCATAGTTTATTATTAAATTCCAACAAAAACATCTTTGATGCAAAAAGTTCCGACGTGAGTAAAAGTTTTTGCAAATGTCCAAACAATTATTAGTGAAATAAAAGTTTACCAAGTAAAATTTATAACTAAAGTTTTAATATTGAATTGTGACAAATATAAAATTTAATTTAATTACTTAATGAAATCCAATTATTCGTCTTAATAAAAAATTTCTATTTGAAGCAATTTTAAGATCTTTTCAATACTTTCATTAATTACAAACAAGCTAGAAACATTATTGACACCAAAATCTTGATAAAATTTTAATTAACAAATCATTATAATAAAAAATAATAAAATAATAGTCAGAATTTTCTTAGAATTAGTTATAATAAGTAGATAATTATTGAAATCATTAATAATTTTATTGTTATTAACTTTAATAATAGTAATTTTTAAACAATTTATAAACAATATGTTAATTGATAAAATTACTTTAATTTATTATTATAATGATTAAATAAGATAAGGATTTTTAAATTATTGATTAATTATTAAAATTAATAATTTTATTGTTTTTAATAATTGTTCTTTTTCCATTTCTTCCATATTTACACCCCCGAATTTTCCTCCTTTAAGAAATTTGGCAGTGGGAATTGTTACATAAATATACGTGTGTTCCTTAAGGTATTACCAGTTAGAAAAATAATTTCTTACGAATAAAAAGTTCTCTTCAGTACTCTACAAAATCTCTTCAAATAAATACTCTCAAAATCTCAAGCATTTATTCCAGTTCTTAATTCTCAAAAGTTAAAAATATCCCAAGTTTAATTTCCATTACTAAAAAGTTTAAATAAATTTGATAACAAAAATGTTAATAATTTACAACGGTTTTAAATTCAGATTCCTAAATTTTACCAACTTCATCCGAGTTTACGTAAATTATTGATATCGAAATATCAGGAAATAAAATCAGCTAAAATAAATAGACAAAATACTTTGTACAAATGTATCTTACACACATATATATAAATTTATATATATAAATTATTTTTTACATATCACACTTGTCAAGTAAAGTGTTGAGATTAGTTGGCACCCAATTAGTACCGCCATGGCAAACAAAAAGAGCCTTTCCATCAATGTACGCCTGTAAATTTCCCACTTTGTACACTTGTTTTGCTTCTCGATATTTATTTGGTATTGGCATAAAGAGAATTCCTCGTTCCTCACATTTCTTTTGCACGAAATCTTTGAATCCATGTGGAATTTGATTCACGATCCTCATTGCTTCCGCAATACTCTGAAAGATGAAAATTCAATTATAAAATTGTTTGCATAACATGATTTATTAATTACCAGTACAGGGTTACCACAAAAATTTAATTTTGTTTTTCCCTGACTTTTCCCTGATTTCAAGACAAATCAAAATTTTGTTTTTTTCCCTGACCCTGACGAATATTCTGATTCACTCTAAAAACTATTAGATACTCAAAAAAATATTCTATTACATTTATTGACAAATTTCTTTAATTGTAAAATTATTCGAAAACATCAATAACTTCTTTTTTAAATAAATATTTAATAATTATTATTTCTCTATAGGAATTAAGATTTTTGAATTCATATCTGAAAATCAGTAACTTATAATTAATTTAACCCTCCTGCGCATACGTTTCTACCCACAAAGTCGCTTGCAAATGCATACATTTTTCAGGATGTAGGATTTGCACGGCGATCGGTATCTAGGGGTTTTCGGGGTCGCTGATTACGAATCCGAGGTCAGAATTTCAAAATTCAAAATGGCGGACCCAATATGGCAGAAAATTTTAACAATTTTGAAAAAAAAATTCTAATCGTTCCGTCTATCGCTATCTAGGATTATTGAGGTCGCTCATTACGAATATAAAGTCCAAAATTCAATTTGTCGGTCCCAATATGGCGAACGACAATTTTGAAAAAGTTTTCAAATCGACTTATCTATCGCTATCTAGGGGTTTTCGAGGTCGCTGATTACGAATATAAAGTCAAAATTCCTCAATTAAAAATGTCAGATCCAATATTAGCAATTTATTATGTGTAGTTTGAAAATGGAACAACAATAAGCATTCAAAATTTTTTTTAAAAAATTTCAATCTGTTTTTGTTTATTTTATTTAAAGTTCATTGTTAAAAAAGTAATAAATAATAGTATTTTTATTTAAACATTTACTGACTCTGAATGATTGTTAAATTTAATGTTTTATTAAATGTAAATTATAATTAATTAAATGTAATTAATTAGAATAGTCGCATACAAAAATAATAATAAATATTTTCCTTAACCCCTTGGCAGTCGATGACGTGTATGCACGTCATGGTGCAGGTGGGCTCAAACTGTCGATGACGTGTATAGACGCAAGCAGATTTTTGGCTACAAAAACACACATATTTGTCCACAAATTAATACACATTTTAAAAAATTCATCGGATTCACTTGAATATTAAATCCGCTATTATGCATTTTCAAAATCTGAAATCGGATTCGTAATCAGCGACTTCCAAAACCCCCGAGTAAAAAGTTTTAAGTAAATCCGATGAATTTTAGCAAATTTCGTCCTCTATATTGGATCCGCCATTTTGAATTTTTAAAATCTGCAATCGGTTTCGTAATCAGCGACCCTGAAAACCCCCGAGTAAAAAGTTTCAAGTGAATCCGATGAATTTTAGGAAATGTTGTCAGCCATATTAGAACCACAATTTTTAATTTTTAAAATTTGATATCGGATTCGTAATCAGCAACTCCGAAAACCCCTGAGTAACAAGTTTCAAGTCAATTCAGTCGATTTTTAATTTTCATATTCGCCATATATTAGATCCGCCATTTTGAATTTTCAAAATCTGATATCGGATTCGTAGTCAGCGACCTCGAAAACTCCTGAGAAACAAGTTTCAAGTGAATCCGATGAATTTTAGGAAATGTCCGCCATATTGGAACCACCATTTTAAATTTTCAAAATCTGATATCGGATTCGTAATCAGTGACCCCGAAAACCCCTAGATAGCGATAGAGGGTCGGATTAATTTTTTTTAATTATCATCCGCCATATTGGATTCGCCATTTTCAATTTTGGAATTCTGACCTCGGATTCGTAATCAGCGACCTCAAAAACCCCTAGATAGAGATAGACGGGACGATTATAAAACTTTTAAAAAATTGTCGTCCGCCATATTGGGTCCGCCATTTTGGATTTTTTGAATTTTGAATTTTTGACTTTAGATTCGTAATTATCGACCTCAAAAACACCTAGATAGCAATAGACGGGACGATTAGAAAACTTTTTCAAAATTGTCATCAGCCATTTTGAATTTTGTCATTTTGAATCCATGTTTGTAAGCAGCGACCTCTAAAACCCTTTGATAATAAGTTTTGGTAAAATTCTATAAATTTTTTTAAAAGTCCACTTTTAAAAAATATAATTGTCCGACATATTGGATTCGCCATTTTGAATTTTTGAATTTTGAGGTTGAATTCGTAATCAGCGCACCCAAAAACCCTTTGATGGACAATGTTTGGAAAATCCGATAAACAAACATTAATTTATAAAACAGAAATTTTTCAATTTGTTTAAACATTTTATATGCAATATTTATTGTTAAATAAATAATACATAGTGTGCTAAATAATTCAAATAGCTTCGTTTGTTCATTGAAAGAAATTTGCAACTTGTCCGATGTCTTAATATTTATTTAAACAAAAGTTATTAACAAATATGTTTGGACGAGTATACTCGTCCTCATGCATACGGTAACGGTTTAGTTTGGACGAGTATACTCGGCTTTATGCGCAGGAGGGTTAAGATGACAGAGTGATAAAATCATATTATTTTATATCATATGTTTTTAATATTCAATTATAATTTAAAATTCTACCTAAAATTCAGTTTTTAATCAATTTTTATTAGAAAATTTTTCGAGTTTTCAATTATTTAAGTACAAAACTAAATAATTTATCAAATTTGAAAAAAAATTTAAGAATAAATGCAATTTTCTATCATTTTATTTAAAATTGTATTAAAAATAATTGTAATTCTGCGATAATTTTTGTTATTTATGAAAATAATTGAATTTTTGCAACTAATTTTATTAAAAAATTTTTTAAAGAATTGAATTCCTGTGAAGAATTTTATTTTTGAAAATAATTAAATTCCGGAGAAAAATATTATTATTTATGAAAATAATTAATTTTTTTGTGAAGAATTTTTATTTAAATTTTTTTAAATAATTGAATTTTATTTTTTACGAAAATAATTGAATTGTTTCGAAGATTTTTATAAACATTTTTGACAATAATTATTGTATTCCTAGGAAAAATATTGTATTTAACAAAAATAATTGTATTCTATGATGAATTTTATTATAATTTTTGAAATTTATAAAGCATTTTATGAAAATTTTTTTAAATAATTGAATTCTCGAGAAAAATTTTATTATTTATGAAAATAATTGATTTCTTGCGAAAAATTTTATTCAAATATTTTTAAATAATTGATTTCCCATAAATAAATGTATTATTTGTGAAAATAATTGAATTCTTAAGAAGAATTGTATTGAAAATAATTGAATTGTATATAAAAATTTTATAAAAATTGTATTTTATTAACTAAATCTTGTAAAGAATTTTGTCAACATTTTTTAAATAATAGAATTTTTGAAAAAATTGAATTGAATTCCTGCACTGAGAAAACTGGAGTGTCAAATTCGGAGGTTCAAAAAGTGTATGTTTCCTTTGCTTATGAAGAGAGTTAAATAGTCCTTCTAAAATAAATTTTGAATTGATAATGGAAATCTACTTGTATATTCTCTCCCATTATATCTGAGGGTTAAAAGTTGCGCAGAAAATGTGTACGATCTGATGCGCGCGAAATTATTTTTCTGACATTTTATGTATTTAATTTAGGGGTTAGGTTGACATATTTATTCATTTCGCGCCGGATAAGGAAGGGATTTCTCAAGATGGTTAATTTGTCCCTCTGTTATAAACTCATTTTCCCTCCAAGAGAAATGGCACGAATATCTGTCAATGGTGTATTTGAACATTTAGATTGTTATCCAATAGCTAACTCTCAAATATCAACGATTTGTCCCTCCAGATGTTTAGTCCAATACTCCAGTTTTCTCAGTGTGTGGAATTTTTATTAAAATTTTGTTTAAATAATTGAATTCTTTTGAAAAACTTTATTAAAATAGTAAATTATGAAAATTATTATAAATTAAGGAAAATTTTTTAAAATTTTAGTTGAAATTTTGACAAGAATTTTATTAAATTGTTTGTAAATAATTGAATTTTTGAGAAGAATATTTTATTATTTATTTAAAGATAATTGAAATTTTGACGAAAATTTTTTTTTAATTTTTGAAATAATTCTATTTGAATAATTGAACTCCTGTGAAATTTTTATTATTTATAAATAGAATTGAATTTTTGCGTAGAATTTTAGAAAAGTTTATTTTAAATAATTGAATTTTTTTTGTAAATTTTGTAAAAATATTTATTAAATATTGAAATTCATTGAACTATGAAAAATTTTTGAAAAAAAAAATTGAAATTTTAACAAGAATTTTAATCAAATTTTTGAAAATAATTGAATTTCTGCGAAGAATATTAATACTTTTGAAAATAATTGAATTGTTGTGATGAATATTGTTATTTATGAAATTAATTGAATTTTAAAAAGAATTTTTTCAAAATCCATAAAAATATGTAATTGAATTTCTGGGAAGAATTTAAAGATTTTAAATTGAAATCTTTTCAAAATTCAATACTATAATGCTTTTAATATTTAATTATTTTCTAAAATTTTAACTAAAAGTCATTTTTAAATCAATTAGAAAATTCTACAAGAATTCAATTATTTAAATACAAAATTAATTAATTTATTGAATAATTGAATGTTTCTCAAAATTTAATTTTCCTAAAGAATTTTATCAACAATTTTTAAATACTTGAATTCTTTCCTTGAATTTGAATAAAATATCTAAGAATAATTGCATTTTTCAAGAGATTCAATTAAAATTGTATTAAAACTAATTGAAATTCTGCGATGAGTTTTAGGTATTATTTATAAAAATAACTGAATGTTTGCGAATAAATTTATAAAAAAAATTGGTAAATAATTAAATTCTCATGAAATTCTTATTATTTATGAAAATAATTAAATGTTTGCCTAGAATTTTATCAAATTTTTTTTTAAATAATTGAATTCTTTGGAAAGTTTTATTAAACTAGTAGGATATTGAAAATCATTGAATTGAGGAAAATTTTTGAAAATATAATAGAATTTTTAATGTTTTTAACTAAAATTCATATACAACTCCATTATTTCTAATAATTAAGTAAATATATTGAAAAAACCAATTAATTTAAGAATTGGAATTATTAAAATTTTCAAAACTCTATGTTCTTTAAAATTTCTAATTAAATTCGTTAAAAATTGAAGTTTTATAAAATTTTAAATTGAAATCTTTTGAAGTTCATCTATTTATGAAAATTGTAAACGCAACTCGTTTAAAATGGAATTAATTTTTAAATATTTAAATAAAATTATTCATTAAACAATTTATAAATAATAATATGATAGATCTTCAAGAATTAAGTTATTTAAAAAAATATTATTTATTATCAGAAAAAGAAAAAATTATAAGGGTTTGTATTAGAATTCGTGGTAATTTCATAGTTTATGAGGAAAACAAAAAAGACTCAAAAATTCAGAATGTTTTTATAAATTCTAAAAATTTAATTTTTTCCAGTACTTTTAATAAAAATCCCTGACCCTGCAATAATAATAATAACAATAATACAAACCTCAACTCTCGGCTGAATATTAGAAGGTATTTGGTGAACAGGTTGACTTCTCTCGAGAATTGTCAAATATGAAACTTGTTCAACAGCTCCCGGTTGAAGTCCTTGTGGCACGGAAACAGCTCTATTCATCATTTCCAATGCCTTTTTGAAATATTCACTAATTACCGGTTCGGCGAGTAATTTCTCGCTGAGCATTCCCTTCCAGCCCAAGTACCAGTGCGTGATCTCGTCATAATTTGGTGAACTATTCAGCCAAAGTGCCAATATTTGCAACCATTTTGGAAAGAAGAATTTATCAAGTAGACCAACCATTGTGTGCTTTGGCAGAAGTTCCTTCCACTCATAAACCCAATGCCATTGATCGAGAATTTGTTGATGTGGATTTATCACAAGTTCACTGAGGGCAATCTGCAATTTCGGCACAATATTTTTCACTAAAAATGCCTCTAAATCACCGGGTGTAAAAACTTCAGCCCATGGCTCAAGCATTAAACGTGCCGACCTATCCGAAGCGTGCCATCCACCCAGAGCCGAACCAAGTTTACGTCGAATTATCGGATAAATTAAATTGTCAAGTCGATGACCTAAAATTAAAAATTGATCATTTTTTACCTGTTTTCTGTATCTATGATCTTGAAAAAAGATTCGAAAACAAAAACTTACGTAAGAGCTGAAGCCAAGGATGGATCCAAGTATGAATTGGTACCGTGTCGGTCAATGGATTCCATTCTTCAACTTCAAGCGTGAGTTTCGGAAGAACCAGAAGATCGAGGATATTCTCGAAAATCCAAACTGGTAACAGGGGCATCCAATTTTCAATCAGATCGATTAGGGGATCCGGGTGTCTGCAGGTCCACTCCCTGGCAAAAAGAAATTATAATATGAATTTTATAATGATTTATAATGAATTTTATAATCTTCCAAAAATCGAAAAACTTTCTTTATAAATATAATAATGTAAGGAGAAATTATTTCAAATATAATTTTTGAAAATGTTTAATTGAATTTTGGGGAATAGTTTTATTATATTTATAAAGATAATTGAAATTTTGACGAGAATTTTATGAAAATTTTTGAAAATAATTGAATTTCTGCGAAGAATTTGAATACTTTTGAAAATAATTGAATTCTTGTGATAAATATATTTTTATTTATCAAAATAATTGAATTTTGAAAAGAATTTTTTTTTATATTCCTAAAACTAATTGAATTTCTGGTATGAATTTTGTTACTAAATCAAATAATTTCAACAGAGTTGAACGCTATAATGCATATTAATATTTAATTATTCTCTAAAATTTTAACTGAAATTCATTTTTAAATAAATACTTGAATTCTTTACGCGAATTTTAATAAAATTTCTAAGAATAATTGCATTTTTCAAGGAATTCAATTAAAATTGTTTCATTAAAACAATTGTTTTAAAAATAATTAAGATTCTGCGATAAGTTTTATTATTTATTAAAATACATGATTGAAGTCCTATGAAGAAGAATTATATAAAAAATTTTCAAATAACAGATTTTTTAAAAAATTTTATGCAAATTCTATTTTAAAGAATTGAATTCCTGTGAAATTTTTATTATAAATAAAATTAATGTTTGCGGAGAATTTTAGAAAAATTTATTTTAAAAAAATTGATTCTTTTGGTAAATTTTGTAAAAATATATAGTAGATATTAAAAAATCATTTAATTATAATAACAGTTTTTAAAATAATTGAAATTTTAACACGAATTTTTTATTCAAATTTTTGAAAATATGTAATTGAATTTTGGGGAATAATTTTATTATTTATAAAGATAATTGAAATTTTGACAAGAATTTTATGAAACTTTTTAAAAATAATTGAATTCCTGGGGAGAATTTTGTTATTAAATCAATTAATTTCAAATAGAATTGAAATTAAAAATTTTCAAAAAAAATTAGTTCTACAAAACTGTTAATTAAAAGTATGAAAAATTCAGATTTTCAAAGATTTTAATTTGAAACCTTTTCAAAATTCAATTATTTCCAAAAATTCACACTATAATGCTTTTAATATTAAATTATTCTTTAAAATTTTACCTTAAATTCATTTTTAAATAAATCTTTATTATAAAATTCTAAAAGATTTCAATTATTTAAATACAAAAATAAATAATTGAATGTTTATTAAAATTGAATTTTCCTAAAGAATTTTATCAACAAATTTCTAAATTAAAGAATACGTACAAAACGGCTCCTCTGATTGAAGGCATCCAAGCGTTCCATACAAGTTGATCATAAGGTTGCAATGAACTCGATTGAAGAGTTGTTTTTCCAATTTCCAAAATCTCCTTCCACTGTTTAAACAAATCAATCGATTGTCTCGGTTGCATGAGCGGATTCCACGATGTCAATGATTCCTTTATTTTTGGACACACCAAACTAATGGCCAATTCGCCCAATTCATAGAGTTTATATTCCTCATGATATTTGTCCTGAAGATTTTTAAAAGCCTCAGCTGTTTGCGTCAATGTCAATTCACTGCTCTCGTCCATTAAACGATTGACAATACACAAAACATCTTCTAAAGTGTCAATTAACTTTTTCTGATGATCAACAATTTTAAAATTACGTGTCCTCTCAGCCTCAAGGGCAATTAAACGATCGCCAAGCGTTACATTCCGTCGATTATTTTGTATTATATCCTGCTCGCACATATCAACGAGAAGATTTAAATTATGCTGAAGTTCGGGTACGGAAAAATTACACTTTAATTTTTTATCATTTATTAAAATTGTCTCATCGGGACGTTGTTGACCGCTTCCAATTGCATGATAACCGCTTAAGACACGTTGCTCGGGACCAGTCATGTCGATAACTTTAACGCGGCTCATTTCGCTAGTTGCCGGTATTTTTCGATTCATTCGATGTTTTCCATCCTCGAGTACTTGATCGACACTGCGATAGGTGTATTTTGTTTTTTTCTTATTGACAGTTGCATCGCCCTTACGCCAATGTGAAACTTTAACTTTTTGCTCCTTTACATCGTCATTGGTTTTCTCTTTCTTTTTTTCTGGGACTTTGGCAAATTTTTCTGGACCATAAGCACCAATTGCGCCGCGTCCTTTACGTAAATGCGCCTCAACAGGGGCGCTGATACCTTGCAATTTTTTACCCAAACCTTTACCGGGTTCAAAACCCATCTGAAAATTTTTATTTTTGATTAAAGAAATTCTTAGCTGTATAAATAAAAATAATAAATTTCATTTCATTAATAAAATTCATTTCCTTTAATTAAAAATAATAAATTTTAATTATTTTAGTAAAGTAAAAAAACAAAATTAAAAAAGAAAATACATACTTGAAGTAGAATTTTTGCTCCAATCCCTCGTGTGTGTACTTCCCAGGTTCCCATGCCTGTTTCTATAAGTGCAGGATTAAGTGGTGCTTTCTTTTTTCTTAAACCAGCAATTTCACCCTCTAAGTTTAACGAAAATTGTTTACGTGTCCTCATATTGCTGGGACCTTCATTTTCCGAATCACTGAAAAAGAAAATTCGTTAAAGAACATTAACCATTTTTTTTTCCTAAAACGTTTTTAAAATAAAGTCTAAATTTGAAGATTGCAATACGCGCGTTAGATTTGCTAGTAATTTAATAATTTTTTTAAAATAAATATTTAAATATTAGTACCTTTTATACTTTTACAGCAATTAAAATTTTCTAACATTTTAATTAAATAAACTTTTTGAGATTTAATTATTTCTAAAAACTCCTAATATAACTATTCTAATATTCAATATTATAATGAATTCTAATATTCAGTGAAATTTGAACTGAAATTCGTTTTTAAATCAATTCTTATCAAAAAGTTGTACGAGAATTCAATTATTTGAATATAAAAATAAATTTAATTGATAAAATTGATTATTTTAGTGTCTTTTTTGTTTACCTCATAAACTATGAAATTACCATGAATTCTAATACGAAACCTTCAATTTTTCCTGTTTCTGATAATAATTTCCTTTTAAATAACTTAATTCTTAAAGATTTATAATATTGTTATTTAGAAATTATTTGATAAATAATTTTATTCAAATATTTTTAAATTAATTCAATTTTAAACGAATTGCGTTTTCAATTTTCATAAATAGATAAACTTAAAAAATTTTCAATTTAAAATTTTATAAAACTTCAATTTTGAACGAATTTAATTAAAAATTTTAAAGAACATAGATTTTTGAAAAATTTTAATAATTCAAATTCTTAAATTAGTTGGATTTTTCAATATATTTACATAATTATTAAAAATAGTGGAGTTATATAAGAATTTCAGTTAAAAACATTAAAAATATTATTATTTTCAAAAATTTTCCTCAATTCAATGATTTTCAATATCCTACTATTTTAATCAGACTTTTTAAAGAATTCAATTATTTAAAAAAAAAATTTTGATAAAATTCTAGGCAAACAATTAATTATTTTCATAAATAATAAGAATTTCAGGAGAATTCATTTATTTACCAATTTTTTTTATAAATTTCTTTGCAAACATTCAGTTATTTTTATAAATAATACCTAAAACTCATCGCAGAATTTCAATTATTTTTAATACAATTTTAATTGAATCCCTTGAACAATGCAATTATTCTTAGATATTTTATTAAAATTCGAGGAAAGAATTCAAGTATTTAAAAATTTGTTGATAAAACTCTTTAGGAAAATTAAATTTTGAGAAACATTCAATTATTCAATAAATTAGTTAATTTTGTATTTAAATAATTAAATTCTCGTAGAATTTTCTAATTGATTTAAAAATTAATTTTATAGTCAAAATTTTAGAAAATGATTAAATATTAAAAGTATTATAGCTTGAATTTTGTTAAGGTTTCAAATCAAAATTTTTTTATTTCTACCGAGAAATTCAATTACAAATTTTTAGCAGAAATTCAATTATTTTCAAAAATTTGATTAAAATTCTTGTTAAAATATCCATTTTCTTCAAAAAATTTTTCCTAATTCAATGAATTTCAATATTTAATAAATATTTTTACAAAATTTACACAAAAAGAACTTTTCTAAAATTCTACGCAAAAAATCAATTTTATTTATAAATAATATAATAGAATTTGCATAAACTTTTTCGAAAAAAATCAGTTATTTAAAAAAAATTTTTAGATAGCCGGTATAAATTGTTAAATAAATAAAAATAAATAAATAAACTCTTCTTCTTAGGGATTCAATTATTTTAATAAATAATAAAACTCATCGCAGAATTTAAATTATTTTTAATACTAATTCAATTAAATTTCTCGAAGAATGTAATTATTCTAAAAAATTTTATTAAAATTCGTCGAAAGAATTCAATTATTTAAAAATTTATTGATAAAATTCTTTAGGAAAATTCAATTTTAATAAACATTCAATTATTCAATAAATTATTTATTTTTGTATTTAAATAACTGAATTCTTGTAGAATTTTCTAATAAAAATTGATTTAAAAATGAATTTCAGTTAAAATTTTAGAGAATAATTGAATATGAAATGCATGATAGCGCAAACTTTTAATTTCAATTCTGTTGAAATTAATAGATTTAATAACAAAATTCTTCACAAAAAGTCATTTATTTTTAGGAATTCAAAAAAAATTCTTTTCAAAATTCAATTATTTTGATAAATAACATTATTCATCACAAGAATTTAATTATTTTCAACAGTATTAAAATTCTTCGCAGAAATTCAATTATTTTCAAAAAGTTTCATAAAATTCTCGTCAAAAATTCAATTATCTTTATAAATAATAAAATTATTTCCTAAAATTCAATTACATATTTACAAACATTTAAATAAGAAATTCGTGTCAAAATTTCAATTATTTTAAAAACTTTCATTAATTTAATGATTTTTTAATATAATTGAATTTCGTAAAGGTTTCAAATTAAAGTCTTCAAAAATCTAAATTTTTCACACTTTTAACTAATAATTTTGTAGAATTAATTTTTTTGACAAAGTTTAATTTTTTTTTAATACATATGTATTTGAAGTTTTTATTTTTGAATAATCGATGAAATTTCGTAAAATTGAATTGTAAACAAATGGATTTGAAAATTTTTAATGAACTTTTTTTTAAGAATTATTAAAAATAATTGATTTAAAGAAGAATTTTATTTTTGAAGAAGTTACAGTCACAATATTACTTGTTTTTTCCGTTCCAACTTTACAAAAATTAATTTTTTTCCTAGGTAAAAAATTATATTAGACGGTGAAGAAATTTAATATAAGAAATTAAAAGAAAATACCTGGAACTATTTGGAACATAATCGGCATCACCTCTTCGAGGTCTACCCGTATCATCATCATCATCATCATCGTCATCATCATCAGCAGCATTTTTATCTGCCTTTTTCTCTTCCTTTGGTTTTCCCGATTGTTGAATACCTCCAGAAACAAAACTAACTGGTGCCGTATAATTTTTTGGAACTTTTTTCGTATTTCTAAATGAAGGTCTACTTGTTTCTTCTTCCTCATCACTATCGGCCCACATTCCTTATAATTTAGAAATAAACATTTTTTTTTTAATTTTCTATTTATTTATTTATTTCAAGTTTCTACAACTAATAAGCCGACCAAGGAACATTTACAAAATATAAATTTCATATTATGTCGTAAAAATATATTTTAAAACTCTAGAATTAAAAATTAGTAAAAAAGAATTTAATTATTTTTAAATAATTATTAAATTTAAAGTCTCAACATTTTAATTTCTAACCTTAAAAAAAAATTCGTTTCTAAAAATTAATAAAATGAAATATATGACAGAACTTGGATTTCAAAAATTATTGTTTACTTTCTAAATAGAAGAGAAATAAAAAAATATAGATATATTTACCAAGCATTTGTTGTTGTTTAGTAAGTTTTCGACGAAAACGATTTGTATTAAATTCATTGTCAAGATCGTAATCTGTGATCTCAAAACTTTCCATTTCATCTTCGGACATTTTCTTTTTTTATTATTATTTCACTTTTACAACAACACTAATTTTAAATCTAGATTATGGCTTTTATTTATTTATTTCTCGACAAAAACTTTTGTGGGAGTATTTTTACGCTTTTTACAAACGTCAAATTTTAGGTTATGTTTGCTATTTACGTTTCTGGTCGTTTTTTACTGCTTAGGGATTTTTCAACTAGAAAATACTTTTCGTTTGATTGGTAACACTGAGGTATTGACATATTTGAAATTGTTTCATTTAAAATACGCAAGAAAACTGATTAAATCGAGAGTTAATAATTCAATTATGGTAAAAAACATTTTTTCTAAAATATTAATTTTAAATATATTAGTAAACATGTATTTTGTTGCTAAAATTATTATTTAAACTTTAGTTACCGGCAGATAGGTCGACATCTGTTGATAATGTAGAATTTGCGGAGTAATAAACAGTGTTGCCAATCCATATTCAATCCAATAACAAAAATTACGAAATCTGTCAAAAAACTTAAAAGACTGAAGCTCGAAAGAAAATACTCCTGAATTAATAAATTTTAATTCACGACAAATTCTAAAGTATTTTCTAAAAATTAATAAAAAGAATTTTTCATTATTTTCTCCAGATTATTTTTGTATTTATTTTTACTTCACAATGTCAGATCGTCTGACACAATTACAAGATATGATAAATCAGGTATTGTTCCACCCGAAGAACAACAATTGTCAATTTTTAATGTTTTACATTGTTATCATATTTTTTAAAATCTTTTTTTTTTTGCAAAATACTTACTATTTTATTCTATTCAACAGAGAGAAACAAAATAATGCTACGAATAACAACAAAATTAACATGCGAACCTAACCTCAAAATTTGACATTTATATATTTGTTTTTTCAAAGTGCATTGTATTCTAATTATTTAATTTTTTTTTCAGCAAGCTGAGCATTTTTGTAATAGTATTGGAATTTTACAACAATATTCCAGTCCAAGTAAATTTCCCGGTTTTGATCGTGTTGGGACTCCGCAACCAAATCAACCGCAAGAAGGTTTGTCAAGAAATTTAAATATTTTTTTAATACTTACAATTTTTTTAACACTTTAATTATAATTAAAGTCTTCGACTTCTTCATTTTTAAATTAATTATTTTTAATTACAAATGACAGAGTAATAAAATTAATATTTTATATTAATAAGAATATTGTTACTCTAACTTCTTTAAAATTATTTTCATAATTTCAATTCAATTATTATTTTCTAGAATTTTTAACTAAAATTCTTTTTTAAATCAATTATTTTAATAATTCTTGAAAAATTTCTTTGAGAATTTTCATTTACTTATTTCTTTTTGTATGTACATTTGAATTTTACGCAATTTCATTGATTATTCAAACATTTTTCTTTATTAGAGAATAAAAACTCGAAATAATTTCGAAAAAATTCTATTAAACTTTTTCAAAAAAAATTAATTCTACAGAATAGTAAAAAGTATGAAAAATTCAATTTTTAAAAGATTTTCATTTGAAATCTTTGTAAAATTCAATTATTACTAAAAATTCATGCTATAAATTTGTTAATATTTAATTATTTAAAATTATAACTAAAATTCATTTTTAAATCAATTTTTATTAGAAAATTCTACGAGAATTCACTTATTATAAACTCATAAATAATTTCGTTAACAATTTTTTAAGTAATTGAATTCTTTCGAAGAGTTTTAATAAAATTGAGCAGAATAATTGCATTTTTCGAGGAATTCAATTATTTATTTATTTATTTGAAATTGTAATTAAATACATTAAAATTGTAATAATAATAATTGAAATTCTACGATAAATTTTATTATTTATAAAAGTTCATAATTGAATCCCTATGAAGAATTATGTACAAATTTTCTGCAAATTCTATTTTAAAGAATTGAATTCCTGATAGATTTTTATTATTTATAAAAATAAAATTAATGTTTGCGGAGAATTTTAGAAAAATTTATTTTTAATAATTTATTCTTTTAGTAAATTTTTTAAAAATATATAGTAGATATTGAAAATCATTGAATTAACGAAAATTTATGAAAATAATTAAATTTTGAATAGAATTTTTTTTTAATTCCTAAAAATAATTGACTTTCTGTAAAGAATTTTATTTATTATTTAAGAATGTAATTGAAGTTTTGATAAGAATTTTTTATAATTTGGAACGTAATTGATTTCTTGTGATGAATATTGTTATTTAGGACAATAATTGAATTTTAAAAAGAAGTTTTTTTAATTTCCAAATATAATTGAATTTCTGGGATGATTTTTGTTATTTATGAATGTATTTGAAATTTAGTCCAGAATTTTATTAAAATTTTAAAAAATAATTGAATTTTGGAGAAGAATTTTATTATTTATAAAGATAATTGAAATTTTGATCAGAATTGTATTAAAATTTTTTTAAATAATTGAATTTATGCGAAGAATTTTATTAACTAAAATTAATTTTAAATCAATTTTTACCAGAAGATTTTAAGAGAATTTAATTTTTTAAATACAAAAATAAATAATTTATTGAATAACTAAATTTTTCTCAAAATTCAATTCTAATAAAAAATTTCACCAACAAATTTTTAAGTAATTAAATTCTTTCGGTGAATTTTAATAAATTTTTAAGAATAATCGAATTTTTTGATTAATTCAATGAGAATTATATTAAAAATAATTGAAATTCTTTTCTTCATTTTTACAGCTTTAAAGTTACTTTTTGCTGTCTTTTCTTTACTATGTATAACTACTAAGTACGAAGCCTTAAGTTTTATTGAATTTTATATTATTTAGTTCAATTATTATATTTTTATAATTATTTCACTTTAATGGCATAAAATTTATTTTCATTCCCAGATTACGCGGCATTATTTGCGACATTAATTGCAAAATGCGCAAAAGACATTGACACATTAATTGACAGTCTACCAAGTGAGGAATCATCTCAGGAATTACAAGTGGCGAGTCTCAGTCGTCTAGAGAAGGAAAATCAAGAGGCAGGCGAGAAACTCGAGGAAGTTGTTCGCGAGGGCGAAATTCTTTTGTCCCGCATTCAAGCCGCTCTCCAGGACATTGCACAAAGTCAACTCGACATGCAAAATCCATTGACAACCGCTGTGATAAATACAAATCTCAATATTGAAACAACACCATCAATAAAGCAAGAAAATCTCGGCACAAACAGTGCGCCATCGAGTAACAGTCATCAAATACCAGACCCATCGCCAAGTTCCATAAGTCAATAAAAGAAAACAAAAAATTTTTTTCCAAACAAAAAAATTTACCATAAAAAATTATTTACTCATCGAAAAAAATCACTCATTATAATTAAGTGTAAATATTTCATTTTTATCAAAATAAATTAAAAATCTCAAACTTAATTTTTCATTTCAATTGCCGTAAAAATAAATTAAAAATCAGGATTATTTTCTTCCTGACAATTTTAAGAAAAGGTATATTTAAAAAAAGTATTAGCTAAATTAAAAATAAATTTTCAAATTCATAAATAATGTCAGTTAATTAATAAATAATAAAGAAAAAAGAGATATATTTTTTTCTTCTTTTTTTTAATTAAAAAACGATTCTGTCAAGTTTTTTTTTGTATACAAAAAGCAATGTACTATATTAATTACAAATGTTTCTTCTTTTTTTTATTCTTCTCCATCTCTTAAATAGTAAATCTAGATTTGAAACTGATTTAAAACATAAATAAGACATTAACGTCCCATAAACTTTCATAGTATAATAATGAAAAAAAAACCAAGAAAAAATATTTTTTTTATTTCAACCGTAGAGTTGCATTTTTATAAAATGTTTTTTTATATATAAGGGGTGGTAATTGAGGGGGGGAGGGGGCATATTTACAAAAACATGAGCAACGGGAGGGGGGTACGATGAATTAATGTAATAAAAGAAAAAAAATGAAATGAACAATGAAGCTGACGAACACTTTTTTTGTTTGTTTTTTTTTTTAATTGAGAGTTCCCCGACATTGAGGAGCTCCACATAGGCAGGGAATTTTATCGTCTTCCAATGGAAATTTGTAGTCGTACGTAATTTCCTCGTTGACTCCAATTGGTTGTTTACTGTAAATTACTATTTTCTTTTGACTTTCTATAGTGATCACTTTAGCGTAACAATTTGGCTGCAAAAAAAAGGGGAGAGAAAAAAATTTATTATTATTATTATTATTATTACTCCTATTCACAGGCCTCGAACTAGGTCCTCGAACTAGATTAAATCACGTAAAGGTCCGTAAATTTGCTTCAAGTCCGTAAAAGACAGTTTTTTTGAAAACAAGGTCCGTAATTTGATTGAAAAAAACAAAAAGTTCGTAAATTGAACGATATAATTTAGAGAATTTTAAAGAAATTAATTTCAAATGATTGCAGAAATTCAATTATTTTCAAAAGTAATAAAATTTTTAGCAAAAATTCAAGTATTTTCAAAATTTTAAAAAAATTCTTGTCAAAATTTCAATTATCTTTATAAATAATAAAATTCTTCTCCAAAATTCAATTAGGGTAAATGTGCCATCTACTGCGAATTTCATATTTAGCAGCCTTTGAAATAATAAACTCGGGGATTATAATGCAAGAAGTAAACTTAAAGCTAATTAAATTGAAAGCTCTTGTCATGTAGATAATGAAACATTAATAAAAACTTTATAGAAATTGAACATTTAAAGAAATTAAATTAATAAACAAATTATCTGAAATGCGTGTATTACTAGGAGATTGACCCAACTACTGTGAGCAAATTACTGCGATAAAAATACGTGTATTCAGAGGTTATGTTGCTCCCAGTAATTGGAGCATATGCATATTCAATGGAAATGTCCCAATTACTACGATAAGCAATTGTCGTTCTTAAATAATTTAATTATTAATAGGCTTTAAATGTATTTCTTTACCCACAATGGTATTGAGTAAGGTCGAAAATAATTTTTTCTAACATTTTCAAATATATTATTCTATAACAGTAAAATAATTGTATTATACAAAAATCTCAGTAATTGGATCAATCCCAGTAATAGGTGCATTTACCCTATTTTTAGGAATTAAAAAAAATTCTTTTTAAAATTTAATTATTTTTGTAAGTAACAATATTCATCACAAGAATTCAATTATTTTCAAAAATTTTAATAAAATTTTGATCAAAATTTTAATTATCTTTATAAACATTAAAATTTATCTTCTAAATTGAATTATTTTCAAAAGTATTAAAATTCTTGGTAAAAATTTAATTGTGTTCAAAAAATGAAAAAAAATTTTGATCAAAATTTCAATTATCTTTATAAATAATAAAATTCTTCTCCAAAATTCAATTGTTTTCATTCATAAATAACAAAAATCATCCTAAAATTTCAATTATTTTTAGAAATTAATCAAAATTCTTTTTAAAATTCAATTATTTTTATAAATAACAATATTCATTACAAGAATTCAATTATGATCAAAAATTTTAAAAAAATCTTATCAAAATTTCAATTATCTTTGTAAATAATAAAACTCCTCCAAAATTCAATTATTTAAAAAATTTTTAATAAAATTCAATGATTTTCAATATTTACTTTGAATATATTTGTAATAAAATTCTTCGCAGAAATTCAATTATTTAAAAAAAATTTTCATAAATTTTTTCGAAAAAATCAACTATTTAAAATACAATTTTCATAAATTTTTTCGAAAAATTATCTACTATTTTAATAAAATTCCACAATATGCAAAAAAATGCAATTATTTTCATAAATAATAAAAATTTCACAAGAATTCAATTTTTTAAAATAGAATTTGTATCAATTTTTGTTGGAAAAAATCTATTAGATATTTAAAACTGTTGTAGAAAAATCTTCGCAAGAATTAAATTATTTTCACAAATAATAAAATTATTCACTGGAATTCAATTATTTAAAAAATCTTAATAAAATTCTTCATAAGAATTGAATTACTTTTTTTTATATAAAATTCTTCTCATGGAATAAAATTATTCTCATAAATAATAAAACTCATAGCAGAGATTAAATTGTTTACAAAAATATAATAAAATTCTTAGAAACGATTCAATTATTTTCAATATCTAATATTTTAATAAATTTTCCCAATAGAATTAAATTATTTTCATAAATAATAAAATTTTTACAGAAATTCAATCAATAAAATTATCAAATATTATTTAAACAAATTTTTATAAAATTCTTCACGGGAATGCAATTATTTAAAAAAAAATGTAATGCAATTTTTTGCTAAAATTCAATAATTTTTATAATTTTTAATAAAAATATAAGAATTGAATTGTAATAATTATTCTTAAAAATTTTATTAAATTTCTTCGAAAGAATTCAAGTATTTTAAGAAATATTGATAAAATTCTTTATAAGAATTAAATTTTAAGAAATATTTAATTATTCAATTAATTATTTATGTTTCTACTTAAATAATTGAATTCTCAAAGAACTTTTTAATAAGAGTTGATTTAAAATTGAATTACAGTTAAAATTTTAGATAATTTTAGTAGAATTTTCTAATTTACATTAATTTAAAAATGAATTTCTGTTAAAAATAAATAAATTGGAAAATTCTGAAAAAAAAACTTTTTCGAAAATTATTAAAAATAATGGATTTACAGAAAAATTGTAGTTAAAAACACGAAAAAATAAATTTAATTTTTAATTTTCATAAATAATAAAACTCATCGCAGAATTTCAATTATTTTTAATACAAATTTAATTGAATTCCTCGAAAAATGCAATTATTCTGCTCAATTTTATTCAAATTCGTCAAAGGAATTCAAATTATTTAAAAATTTGTTTACATAATTCTTTATGAGATTTGAATTTTAAGAAACATTTAATTAGTCAATAAATTATTTATTTTTGTATTTACATAATTGAATTCTAGTAGAATTATCTAATAAAAATTGATTTAAAAATGAAATTAGTTAAAATTTTAGATAATAATTGAATTTTGAAATCAATTTTTTTGAAAAAGTTTAATTCAATTATTATTAAATTATTTGAAGTTTTTATTTTCTAATATATATATTTAATTGAAGAATTTACGAATAATTGAAATTTCGTAAAATTGAATATTGTAAACAATTGGATTTGAAAATTGTCAAAGAACTTTTTCAAAAATCAATTGATTTAAAGAAGAATTTTAGTTAAAAATTCTTAAAAATAATAATTGAATTGAAATGATGAAAATAATTTAATAATTTAAAAATTATAAAATATGAAGAATCGATATATTTTAAAGTTACGAAAAAATTTAATTTATAGTTTTAAGTAAAATGTTCTCTTATTTGTTTCGGCTGGTTATATTTTTGTCAGTGGTTTGTAAATGGTCCGTAATTTTTCATTTTTAATCCGTAAAGTCCGTATTATTAAATATTTTTACTAGTTCGAGCCCTGTATTCATCCAAATAAGAATTATAAACAAAACAACGATACTTACATTACAACTATGGTTAATGAACCGAGCGAGATTGCCACATTTGGTCGCGTCAATAATTGTATCCAGATCGATTCTGAAAAGGTACGAACTTCCAATTCCAGTTGCCTCGTATTGTGATTCACGTAAATCGGCGACAACTGGCCTCACCATTTGTCCAACGTATTCAATTACCATTTCGTCGGCGGCAATTGGCTCCATTGCAAACAAGCCCCAATCGTGAATTCCCGATTTTGCAAATTTCAATTGCTTCTTTCGGAACTAATGGTGAAAACAAAATTTATGTATTTAAAAATACCTTTTTTCAACAAATTTCAATAAAATAAACAAATTATTTCTAAACAAGCTAGTACTGAATAATACTTTTTTCATATAATTTAAATTAAAAGAAAAGGAAAAATTTATACGTGTGAAAAATTTACCTTCAACTGATTAAACTTAAGAAGATCACTGTCTGTATCGATACCGAATGCAGTGAGAAGACGACGTTGATTACTTCTCGCTTCTCGAGACAGTGCTTGCATTTTACCGGTGAGAGTTTTCAAATTTACTTTTGGACCATTCGCAACTCCATCTCCTCCTGCGTATGGACCTCCACTTTCCTCTACATCATTACTTCTTTGAATACTCAGCGCGTAATGATGCTGGAATTATTAAAACATTCATTAATTTTTTATTGAAAAATACATACTTTAAAAAATTTTTGTTTTTAACTTTCATAACTTCCAATTATTGAGATTTTATATTTACTAAAAAATAAAATTTAATTTAAATTTCTTCTTAAGTAATTTTTAAGGTTTTATAAAAATTTCTTTATGCTTCAATGTTTAACATTTTTTACAAGTCGGAAAAACAGCTAAATTTCATTTTTTACAATCGAAAGTTGAATTTATATTTTTAACCGAACGTGAGTTCCCCGTATTATTTCAAAAAACTATTTCTTAATTATTAAAAAAATTAAAGAATATTTCAAAAACAAACAACTTAAAATTTAATAATTTTTTTTTTCAAAATAAGAAATATTTTTAAATTCTACAATTTTTAATATTGGTTAACATAGACCCGAGAAAAATATATTTTCATTTGGCACAGTTAAAAATTTAAATTGTTTATAAGAGCTTTTAAACAGCTTTATTTTTTAATAACGTGAAATTTAAATCTATTTTATATTTAATTCAGGCTCACCAAACTTACATAAAAAATAAAAGTAAATTTATTTCCTTGCAGTATTAATTGTTACAAATAATATCCAAAAAGAGGTTAGCAAATTTTTTTAAATAAAAAAAAATTATAAACAATTTCAGTTTTATGGACGTTATTTTAAAAAAATTACCAGATTTTAATGCTTATATTAAAGAAATATCTTAAGACCGGAACTTTGTTATTAAATATAAAGACTAAGAAATTTCTTCCAAATCGAAAAATAATTTTTTTTATATTACTAATCCTCAAACCCTCAAGAATTTAAAAAAATTTTAGTATTTTTTAATTTTAAGCAAATGGCAAGAGCTTTCGTTGCGCGTCACCGGAGGTTATTTAAATCTAACCGTTTTTTGTAAAACTTTAAAACTTATTGAATTAACCGATAAAAAATGATATTTTAACTTTTAATGAAAACACATAATTGTACCAAATTTTAACTTTCTGGGTCAAAATGATCATCTTTTGGAAAGAAGCGTAAAATTCACGGGTTGATTCGGTGTTCTTTTGCGATTACTTTATAAATGAAATGCTAAATATTTTTTTAGAGCTGACATGGTGGCCACAAGTTTCAGTTTATCAATTTCCCTGACAATTTACTGACATTAAAATTACTTTCCGACAAAATTCTTTTTACAGGAAAATATTAATGTTTACGGAAAATGGGTAAAATTTATGAACTTTAATAATTTCTAAACATTTAAAATTTGGTAAAAACTTGTAAAAATAATTAAATTTTTGAAGAATTTTAGTTATAAGCAGGATCATAATTCCTCAAAAATTTTAATAACTCCAAAAAGTAAATTCTCATAAATTATTATTTACATTGTTCGAAGATAATTGAATCTTAAAAAATTATTATAAAACAATTCTAATAATTAGTTTTTAAAAATATTTTAATGTAATTTTTCGAAAATAATTGAATTTCTTAAAGAAAAATGTTGTATAATTTAAAAAAACTAATTAAATTTTTTTCAATTTTAATTAAAAAATTTAAACTTGATTGTATTCTCCAAAATGTTAAAAAGAATTCTAAAATATTATTATTTTTATATGTATTTGAATTTTTAGAAATATGTCATTGAAAATACGGAAAATATTGATTTTTAAAAAATTAGAAGCTAATTTTCATTAATTTTCATTTTTAAATTTACTTTTAAAGATTATTCATTAAAATTTTTAATATTTCAATTATTTTTAAAATTTGCAATTAAAATTCTTCAAAAATTGTAAATAAATACTTGAAATAAATTATTTTCAATTAAAATTTAACAAAATTTTAACTACACAAAAAGGTTTTTATTATAGAAATATTTGAAAAATTAAATTATGTTAAAAAATGATTCCCGAACAATTTTTGAAAGATTTGCTTAAAGTTATTTTTCGAATTATAAAAATCAAAATAAATTGCACTTTTTTAAGTATTAAAAATTGTTATATTTTGTTGCAATGTTTGGAAAAAAAGTAAAAAAAGTCGCAATTTTTGAAAATAAGCAGAAAAAATTCTTAATTTTCTTAATATCTCTGACATTTCCCTGACTTTACTGACATGTGGCCACCCTGGCTGTGCAAATTTAAAAAATTCGATTGACTTGGTTAGGTTAGAATTTCGAGTCCATGTAAAATTCGAGTTTCTATAAACGTCTAATTTTTTTCTTTATAAATTGTCTTTTCAGTATCAAAAAACCTTTAGTGAAGAAACACGATAAAATGTACCAATCGTTAAAAAAATCGATTTTGAGTTTATGATGCTATTCGACAGATTTTCATTTGTTTTTTCTAGTGGAAAAATCAGAAATTGAAAAGCATGTCCGCGTAAATAAACGGGTTTTCTGTTCAAGGCGTCGCTTTAAACGTTCACCCTGTAAAATTCTCTTTTTCGACAATAGGTACCTTTTTTCGTGTCGCGACACATTTTTATGCTGAAATACAGAAATAAAAGTTTAGTTAATAAATATTCGTAAATAAAAGAATATAAAAAAATTGTAGCAATTTAAATTAATAAAATAAATTAACTAAAAAGATAAAATGAAATAAGAAATGCTTACTTTATGCTTAGCCTTCTCGCGAATATCGACTTTGTAATAACCTTCCGTTCTCGCGCAACCAGTGGCATGTAACCTGAGGTCATCTCTTTTTCTTCTCTTCGCGGGACTAGGAACATCAGTAGGCGGATGATCCACCCAATGTGTGTCATTAAGCCAATAACCTTGAGCGTCATCAGCCAACAAGGCCTCGTAACTTCTCCTCAAATACTCAACGTCCTCGGCGTCAATTCCTCGCGTTAAGAATTGATAGAAAATACTCATTTCCGACATTAGATCCCTCTCCTTATAGGTAATTTCCGGTTGTGCAATTTTTGGAATCTCATAAATATTCTTTCGATTTTCCATTTCAATATTCTCCTTTTCACGCTCATAATTTTGAATATGAAGTTTAGAAATTTTATTATTCTTCCGCTTCTCCGCCTTCTCTTTTCTCTTATCCAATTTCATCGGTTTTGCTTTAGGTGGTATTGGTATTGCTATTGGGATCAGTTCACTTTCAATCGTTGGTTTATCATCAACCGTGACAGCCGGTTTTTCCGGTAATAACGAATAAGAATGTTCAGCAAATACTAATGGCCTATCATCACCTTCGGGATAATTATCTCCATTTAATCTCAAATTTGCCTCGGCTTGGAATCTCAATTGACGAATTTCCAAACTCTCCTCTTCAGAATCGGTTGTTGGTATTTCACTGAATGTTATTTCAATTTTCTCCGATTCTTGTAATATTGGCACATCATTAATATATTTACTTGACAATGTCTCCAAACTTCGGATAATATTCGGTTGTATTTGTCCAGGACTTTTGTGCCTAATAATATTATCTTGACCGGCGAGTGTCATTAATGCCTCGGCAGCTGAACTTTCCATTCTTTCAATATCCCTTGGCTCTTGATTCCATAAATTCTCAGTCTTCTTAACCTCCGACATGAATTTCATTTCAGGTGTTTTTGGCCTATCGATTAATTTCATTTCAATGTCATTGACAATCTTTGTATCGTTTTCCTCTTTGGTTTCATGTGGATAGACTGGCGATGATATTGGACTAGCATCGTTACAAATTTCCGGTAATTCATTGTCATTTACATGAATTATTAGATCTGGTAATGGTGTAAATCGTCCCGGTGGTGTTGGACAATCGAGAGAACGTTGTATCGCAAGTTCCATGATAATATCAGTATTCTCACTTGTTGAGGCGAGCGGACGTGGATCGTAGGTAAATTCCTCATCGTCTGAACTTTCACTCGACGATTCACTACTGCTTGTATCATCACTTGAACTTGCAGCCGATGAGGAGGAGGATGTTGACGCACTGGGAAGACTCGCGAGTGGTCTTTTTGTTTTCGATACTGCCAGAAGATCCAAATCACTATCACTTTCAATTAATTCAGTTCCTAAACGATCCGACAGTCGACTATCCTCATCCAGAGGCATTGGACTCGGTGGTTTAATCTTTCGCTAAAAAATAAAAGAAAGAAATTACACCTTCAATTCAGTTTTTGAAATATAAAAATAACCCTTACCCTAAACGATGGCATTTTAGGCATACTGGCACGAATTCCCAATCCAAAACCATCATAATTGAAACCAAGCGGTGTTGCTTGTTCAATTAATGACGAAAGTCCCTCTTGCTTATTATTTTCATCCTTAACCACATTATTCGTAACATTCTCTTCAAAGGTACTCTGACTCTTTTCATGTGTCTGCGTTTTCTTCTCATCCCACCAATCTTCAAACAATTTAAACGCCGTATTCTCCACCATTTTTTTATTAAAGTCCTTTTTCAAAATTTGCTTCAATTCGTTAACAACTTTATTTAAAACCCCATTAATTGTGGGACCCTGAAGATTAAAAGAAAATCATCAAAAATTTCCATTGAATTTATAAAATATAAGCATTGAAAAAAAAATGAATCTTACCTGAGGATTATCTTTATATGTATTAAAGTTTGTCATCGCTTGAAGTCGAGACTGAAGGGAGGGATAATAATTTGCGCCTTGGGCATTATTATGAATTCCTCCTTGGAAGGAATTATTGGGTGGTTGATAACTATTAGGCAGGTACGGTGCTCCATATGGAGAAGGATAATGCGCAGGGCGTGGCCATCCATACATATCGCTTACAAGATGAGGATAGTGAGGATGTGTCAACGCGCCGGGATATCCTGGTCCTGGATAAAGTTGATTTACCGGCGGATTGTGAGCTATCACTTGAAAACTGATCTAAATTCGAAAATGAAGAATTAGGTTAAATTCTATTATTTTAAACCTCAAGTAAAAATACATCTATTCTAATATTGATCATTCATTTTACAAATTCTATTCTCTTTTAGCAAACCTCAGATAGTATGACTTTTTTCGATTTTTCTTCCACATTATTGTAATAAAATACCACATTTTTTTTTGTATAAAATGCAATTTATTTCGATTTTCATAATGTCAAAAATAACTATGTAATCTGTTTTTTAGAAACAACAATTTGACAACACTTCAGGGTTGTTACAAACATTTAATTTTGTTTCTAAAAAAAAATTAATTCCACAGAATTGTTAGTTAAAAATAAGAAAAATTCAAATTTTCAAAGATTTTAATCTGAAACCTTTTCAAAATTCAATTATTTCTAAAAATTTACGCTCTAATGCTTTAAAAATTCAATTATAATTTAAAATTTGAACTGAAATTTATTTTTAAATCAATGTTTATGAGAAAATTCTACTAGAATTCAATTATTTAAATACAAAAATAACAATTTATTGAATAAATTGCATGTTTCTTAAAATTGAATTCTAATAAAGAATTTTTTCTATAAATTTTTAAATATCTAGATTCTTTTGACGAATTTTAATAAAAATTTTAAGAATTTTTTCGAGGAATTCGATTAAAATTTTATTAAAAATAATTGAAATTCTGCAATGAGTTTTATTATTTATGAAAATAATTGAATTCCCAAAAAGAATTTTATTATTTATGAAAAGAATTGAATGATTGCAAAGAAATGTATAGAAAAAAATTTGTAAATAGGTACTGAAATTCCTGTGAAATTTCTATTATTTTTTGAAAATAATTAAAAGTTTGTGTAGAATTTTATTAAATTTTATTTTAAATAATTGAATTCCCTTGAAAAATTTTATAAAAATAATAGATATATTGAAAATCATTGAATTGAGGAAAATTTTTTAAAATAGTTGAATTTCGGTGAAGAATTTAATTATTTCTAAAGATAATTGAAATTTTGATGAGAATTTTTAAAAATTTTTAAACATAGTTGAATTTCTGCGAAGAATTTTATTACTTTTGAAAATAATTGAACTTCTGCAATAATTTATAATTTCTCTAAAATTATTTAAATTCTATCGTACAATTTACGAACTTTTAATCTTATTTCAATCAAATTACGGACTTTACGGACCTTTTTTTAAAAAACGGACTTTTACGGACTTCAAGCAAAGTTACGGACCTAGTTCGAGCCCTGCTTATAGCAAAACTGAAGAAATATTTTGTTTCAATAAGAAAAGTTGCATTTGATCAAAATAAGTAAAAAAAAAAGTCGCATTTTTTTTAAAGTAGTCAAAAAAGTCATACTATCCAAGACCTGCCTTCGTTTGAAAAATAAAATCTGAAAGCAAATCTTCAATCACAAAGTAGAATAAAAAAAAAAAACTTTACCTCTTCAATTTTCTCATCACCAGAACTCAATGGACTCAATGACATTCGATCATCATCGAGCGATATGGCAGGTTGAGATTCCTTTCGCCTATCATCATTATCATCAACAGCCGGACTATAAATATCCAATAATGCCTCATCCTCACTTGAACTAATAACACTCCCAAGATCCTCATCAACCGGAAATGGATGTATATTATTCTCACGAATTTTTCTCCTCTCCTTAATTTTATCCACAGCCTTTTCATGATGCGCCTTATAAATTTCAGCGGTGAGAAATGGACTCGGCGGTGTTGACAGTATTTCCTCATCAGGCAACGATTTCTTATCATCCTCACTGTCGCTACCAAATTGTAAGAATGGCGGTGCCATACCACCGGCTTTATCCTTCAATAACATTGCAATTCTCGTATCTAAATCCAATGTTTTTCGACATTCAATCGGTGAATCGCGTGGCGTTGTTTTCGGTGTTATTTGCTGTAATTCCTTATCCTTCTTTTTTGGCGTGAACTGTTGAATTTTCGACGAAGACGCTGAAGACGTTGTTGTTGTTGTTGTCGTTGGGGGTTTTGTGACGTGTAAAATATTCGGACTATCTAGACTCGATGAATGTTGTTGTTGTTGTTGTGGTGTCCAAACTGGAGCAGCGTAACTTGGAGTCGCTGAACTCTGTGGATTCCACCACATTGCTGTTGAATTTGTTTGTAGAGGGAGATTTGGCGAGACACCTTGAGCGACGTTTGGTAAATAACTATTTGGCGGTGGATGATGAAAACCACCGTAAAAATAATCGTAATTCGTTGCTGGAGTTGAATTTTGTGAATATGAACCGGAATAATTCATTTCACTTGGCGCTGTTGCATAACCAAGATCACTGCCTGTTGTACTTCCGGTTGGTGTTGGATAATCACGATATTTACCACTACCATAACGTGGTGTCTCAATATAGTCGCGGGTTTTTTCATTTTGTGTTGTATTCGCCGTTGGTGGCGGTGGTTTTTTAACACGTTCCTCAGGTGGCGGTGGTTGTGGTGGTGGAATTTTTTCAATAGGCGACGGTTTCTCTGGTTCTGGTTCGGGTTTAATTTCCTTCGGTTCAATGCGCTTTTCAATTGTCATTTCGTCGTAGAGCTTTTTACATTCGTCGCCAAATGCATCGAGAAATACACGTAATACTTTACCCATTACTGATGTATTATTTAATTTTTCAACACAAGCCTTTGATGCTTTTGTACTCTCGAATACAACGCGGGCAATTCCAAGATGTTTATTTGTCATTGGATGATAGTAAATTGTGAGCTCTTCAACGGTGCCAAATTTATGAACCATATCGGATAGAAATGCACGATCGATATTGTCATTTAAATGGCAGAATGTCACTTCCAATGGGGGTGGTTCGCCGCAATAATTTTGATCGATCTTGAAACGCGGCACTGGAAGATCGAGTTGCTCGAGACGTGTCCATATTCTTGTTAATTGAGAACGTGGATCGCGGGGTTGAACAATTGGTTGTGTTGGATCGCCGGGTACAACGCCATCGTAACGATATAATTTTGTTGCGCCTTTCACGAGAAAGGGATCAACCAAAAGTTTATAGTTTCGTGGTTTTGGGGACGTTTGTTGCTGCTGTTGTTGTTGCTGCTGTTGTTGTTGTTGCTGTTGATGTTGTTGTTGATGATGCTGTTGCTGATGATGTTGTTGCTGATGATGCTGTTGATGTTGATTACTCGTTGCTTCTTTCGAGGCATGTGATACTTGACTGTGACTATGCTTCGAGGAATGACCCGATGAATTTTGTGACGATGATGATGAATTGCTATGGGAATGATGATGGTGATGGTGATGATGATGATGGTGTGAATGTGAGTGACCATGTCCATGTCCGTGACTATGTCCATGCCCATGACCATGTCCATGTCTCTCCATACCGTTCATTGCCTCCGTGCATCATCCATTCACGTAATAATTCAGACTTTCTTTTAAGTGAAGAAAAAGTTTTTATAGGAACAATTGGGTTAATGTCCTATCTAAGAATATCAATTGAACACCATTTAAAATCACCAATGAATCCTTTTTACAGTCTTTTTAGAATCTTGACAGTGAATTTTTGATTCAAAAATGCTGAAACAAAAAAGAATTCCTTTTAGTTTTAAGTCAATTGACAAAAATTTAATTCTATATTTCCCTGATTTACACTAAAAATATTTACTCTTTTTCTTATCTAACTTCAATTCTAATTTATAAAAACGATGAAACAATCGATCAATTCTAATTTAGGTATTCTAATTTTTTCTAAAATTCAATCATTTTCCAAATTTTTGTTCGAATTCTTCAAACATACAATTATATGTGAAAAAAGATTTGTAAAGTAAAAAAAAAGAATTTTTAAAGTAAAAAAAAGATTTTTAAAGTAAAAAAATAAAATTCTTCAAAATAAAAAATTTATTTCAAATAAAATTTGACAAAATTTCTAATTAATTGGAAATTTAATTTAATTAGATATTTCTAAAAATTTATACTATTAAACCTTCTAATAATAAATTATTGTCTCTTTTAACTGAAATTCATTCAATTATTATTTGCTGGAATTTTTAACTAAAATTCTTCATTAAATGAATTATTTTTAATTAATCTTCGAAAAAGTTCTTTGTGAATTTTCAAAATCCATTTGTTTACAATTCAATTTTACGAAATTTCAATTATTTGGAAATTCTTCAATTAAATATAAATTGGAAAATAAAACTAAAAATTTTTTTTTTAAAATTCAATAAAACATTTTCAAAAAAATTAGTTTTACAGAACCGTTAATTAAACATATAAAAAAATTCCGATTTGCATAGATTTTAATTTGAAATCTTTTTAAAATTCAATTATTTCTAAAAATTCACGGAATATGGCTTTTAATATTCAATTATTATCTAAAATTCAAACGGAAATTCATTTTTAAATTAATTTTTATCAGAAAATTCTACGGAAATTTAATTATTTAAATACAAAAATAAATAATTTATTGAATAATTGAATGTTTTTAGAATAATTGCATTTTTCGAGGAATTCAACTGATTTTTTCCGAAAAATTTTATACAAATTCTATTTTAAATAATTGAATTCCTGTGAAATTTTTATTATTTATAAAGATAATACATAAAATTTTGCCAAGAAGTTTATTACAATTTTTGAAAATAATTGAATTTCTACGAAGAATTTTGATAGTTTTGAAAATAATTGAATTCTTGTGATGAATATTGTTATTTATAAATATAATTGAATTTTAAAAAGAATTTTTTTTAATTTCTAAAAATAATTTAATTTCTGTGAAAAATTTTGTTATTTATCAGCATAATTGAATTAATTCAAAGAATTACTTTTAATCAGTGAATATTGAAAATAATTTAATTCTTGCGAAAAATTGTCTTCCAATTTTTTGAAAATATTTGAATTGTTTCTATAATTTTTATTTTTATTTATTATTGTTATTATTACCATTACCAATATCTTTATAAATTATTTATTATTTCCATTGCATATTTCCTGAAAAAAATAATAAATAAATAATTAAAATTTTAAATAACTTTTTTATTGTTCTTAATTTCTTTTCATCATTAACTGTTTTGAATAAATTTTTTTAAAAAATTAGAATTACTTATAAATTTTAGAAATAGAAAAAATTACATTTTAATGTTTTTTGTAATTCAATCATTAAAAGAATTAATTTACTTCTTTAATTTTTTTAAAAATTAATTAAAAATTGTAACGCATTTTTTTCTGCATTAAATAAATAAATTAGAAAATTTACATTTTAATTTATTAAAAAAATGTTCTTAAAATTTTAATTTTTTAAAAAATTTACTTTAAATTTCATTTAATTAACAAAGTTACAATTAATTTACTAAAAAATAAGATTATTTTTAAATTGTTTCTTTACACAAAATTTCAATCATTCAAAACTTTTCGTTATTTTTGCAATTGAATTATTAAAAAATGAAAAATTTTATCGTATTTTCAATAATATAACTAATAAAAATGTATATTTTTTAAACAATAATAATTTAATTACGACGAAAATATTTGTTTTTATTTTATTGTTATTTTGTGAGTTTTACTTTTTCGATAATGATTTTAATATAAATAAATTATGTAATTATTGTTTAAATTGGAATTTTTTTTTATTTTAACGATTTTAACTGAAATGGATGTTTACATTCATAAAAATTTTGAGGTTATTTTTACTCATTAATGTACATATGATATATACATATATATATAGAAATATGTACAAAAAAGCATTAATTTTTTATTATCTCCCTTTTCAATTTTCGTCCAAAACACAAAGAAATTAGTAAAAAAAACTTTAATTACTATACAGAAGGAAAAAAACAAAACAAACAAAATACTCAACAATTTAAACAATTGTACACATCTAACAAACGTCAAATTAAAATTATTGTTTTCTTGAAATACAAATTTTTACTAATAATAGTTATTCGGTCAAGTAATATTAAAGTTTTCATTAATCTAAAAGAAACAATATTGACGAAAATAAAAATTACAATTAGCTTATTATTAATAAACACTATAAATGTAAATTGTTAACTTTTGTCAAATAACAAAGAAAGTAAAAATTCACTTTGCTCGGTAAGTTTAATGTAAATTAATTCGAAATTTTAATGCACATATTTTATGAATTAATGTTAATTTTTGACAACTATATAAAAGATAATAAAGTATCAAGTAACGAACATAACCTAAAAAAATGAAAGAATAATTTTTTTTCTCACTATTATTCCACTTTTGTTAAATTTTCAAAGACTTTTATTCGCAAATTCAATTAAAATTATGTTTCTTTTTAATAAATTAAGAGAATTTTTACAATTATTGATGACATAAATTGAAAATAAGTGTAAAATATCGAACTTGATTTTTATAGTTACGAATGTTTTGTCTGCTCCTTATAGATTTTCTCTCAATTTTCATTTACTTGCTGTCACAAATTTTCATCTAGATTTGATATTCACTTTTGCCTTTTTTCTAATGTTCACTAATTATTCAAGAAAAATCGGGAAAAAAAAATTTTTTTTATCGCAGCTGCCCTTCAACACACACGCCAGCGCATAAAACCACCACATGAATCGTGTCTCTTCTCCTATGTGTATATCAAAAAAACGCACTATGAATTGAGAAAATGGATTTAATTTTCCATATTTGTCCAAATCCAATCGAAATAACTTGAATATTTTGATTAAAGGTGAATTGAGAAATTTTTCACAATCACCTTTATCGTTGAAGAGAAAATAACAAGTTTCATTTTAACCCATAAGTTTTTAATTTTCGCGTGTAAAAAAAAAGTGAACACACTATTTTCATGATGACGCCATCCTTGTTACGAATAATATGAACTGTGAATTTCTATTTACCGTTCTTTTTTTTTTTATAAAATTCAAATGAAACGTTCATAATGAAAATATTACGGTAAAGTGAATTTATTAGGATCAAATTTCATTGATTTGGAAAGTATTTTTTGTTTTTAAACAATTTATGAAAGGAGACAATGAGAGAGGAAGAGAGAGAGACGGAAAATTATAAAAATTGGAATTTTTTTCAACTCAGTCAAGTATTTCTCCCTCTCAAGAAAAATATCCAAATTCCCATGACATCTTGTGCAAATTTAGTATAAATTTTATACATTTCATTCATTATAATAATTACAAGAGACTAATTAAAAGAATATTTATTACAAAAAAAAATCATTTTATTATTACATTTTGATTAGCTGACTAGTGAGTGATTAGGGAATTTTATTGCATCACGACCAATCAGAATTGAGGATTCACAAGACAATTTGTCGTCTGCTTGGCGGGAGATTTTGAATTCTCGTTTTACTCCTGAATAGGAGAAAAATCTTTCTATTTTCTATTTTTCAGTATCTTTTACTATCATATGAAATTTAGAATTATTTTATCATCGTTACAAATTTTTTTTATAGTTCAACCAAAAGTAGTGTTTTTTTTGTATATGGTTTAATTCAAAAATAAAAATTTTTCAATAAAAAAGAATTATTTGACTCGAGTAGTTGCGCATTACGGTGTAAAAATTCGTCTGCTAATTTGTAAGTGTGTTGGGTTGGATAGAAAAAAAAATCTAAATTTTAGGAGGAAAAACGATAAAATATATCAGTGAATATTTATTAATAAGAAAAGAGGGAAATAATTCAACAATTGTTTGTAAAAAATGTCGTTTATTCAAAGTTTCTTCGAGAGAATTATACCAGTAGTTAAGGCTGACGATGGAGACGATGAACTCGTTGATCCTCAGAAGGTTCTTCGTGTAAGTATATTTCGAGTTGAAAAATATTACATAACTTTAAGAGAAAAACAAAAATTACTGTAAATATTAATTTTAGATTGACACTAATTTTATTTTATTTCCCTTAGACATTTTTTCCATTTTTTAACTTTAACCTTAGAATAGTGTAAAAAAGATTGATTGCAAATTCGGATAATTTTTTTTCCTTTGAAAATAAATTATTTAAAAATTTATCCCTTACTTATTACGAAAATATTATTATCATCCAGTTTTGTATTTTTATTATATCTGAAAGAGACTTGAATAATTTTTCTTCTTTTGTGTAAAATACGCCGATTTTTCGTTCATATTTTGAGGTTATGTCTTCGTATAATTAAAAAATTTTTTTTTAAATAAATAAAAAATAAGTAGTAAATATAAAATTCAAAAATGCATTAAATAATTTTATTTATTTTCAAATTATTTTTTACAATTGTAAATATTTCAAAAAGTTTCAAAAATCATCTAATAATGATTAATTTTTATTATAGTAATTTTTGTTTTGCTTTCTTTTTCTTAATTAAATTAAATACTGTAACGAATAATAAAATTGTATAATTAATGAATTTTCTTAAAATGGAATTAAATTCTTTTATTTGAATTGAATTTAAATTGAAACTATTTTTCATTTATTCTTTCAAAGAATTTATTAAATTTAATAATATAAAATTGAACAATCATATTAAAATTATAATTTTTTGTTTGCAGGAAACTTGTAGTCAACAGAAAAAATGCATTGAACTGCAAAATCGATTGAATACATGTAACGATCGAGTGAATTCACGTAAAAACACTGAGGAAACTTGTTTGGAGGAAATAGTTGATTTAGTCCAATGTGTTGATCATTGCGTTGCAAAAACACTGTTTAGTAAATTAAAATAATTCTCTAAAAATTTCTCCATTAATTCACACTCGCATGTAAACCATATTAGTTTAAAGCTACGAAAAAAAAGTCAATGTTTTAAATATATTACAGTTAAATAAAAATAAAAGTGAATGCAAGTTTCTTTAATTTACCAAGATTTTAAAATAAATTTTTATTTAAAGAAATAAATTTAAAATTCCTAATTTTCTTGATAATTTGTTTTTAATTTCAATATCCTTAAAGAAACGAGTTGATATGCAAATTAGGTAAAGGAAGACATTCTTATGTTATTTAATTTTGAAAGAAGATGAAAAATACATAATGGTTAAATTTGAAGACAGATAATCTTATAATTCTTATTAATTCATTGACAACTTTGAAAATAATTAATTGATTAAAAAATTTTTATTGTAAAGGTTCGACTGTAAGAAAAATTATTTTCAACTTTTGCTGTATTTATAAGTGTCAAAATTGATTGTTCAAACTCATATAATTTAATCATTTTAATTATCTAAAATTATTTTTTAATAAATAAGGACCTTATGAAAGAATTTAATCTATAAAAACTAAAATTTCTTAATAGTACAATTGATTATAGTTATTAATACCTAGTAATAAAATTAAATTCCAATCCAATTTTATTTTTATAAAAAATATTTGAATTATATAAATTTTTAAAATTGTTAATTTTATATAAAACAGTAAAAAAAAAAGTTAGCCGCACGCGAATTGTTGCTAGTAAATAAATAAAATGGAATTGAAAAAATAAAAATATGAAAAAACTATACCAAGAGAAAAGAGATAATCCACTATTAATAATAATTGAATAAATAAATAACATTTTTCTAAGCTCCAAAAAATGAAAAATGTTAATTGCAAATTTTCCCTTTATCTGCAGCATACTTCACACATGTAAACAGGGTGGGGAAGATCCTCTATGTGACACGGCAAATGCCCAACCCTGTCTTAGAGCCGTCGTTCCTCATTTGTATTTTAAGTTTTATTTTGAGGTTAAAATTATTTAAAATTGGTAATTAGGACAATTAGAATTAGAGAAGAATTAATATAATCATATATTAAGAAATTTGATATTTCATTATGGATTCTCGAATGTACGATCCTACTCCACAATCTATCATTTTAGTAGATAGAGATAATAATGTAAGTATGCCTTAATTTTCTAAGAATTCTAATGGATGTTTTTATCCTATATATTGTTTTTAAATATATAATATGCCGCTTAATAACTTTTTTATATTCTACGCACAAATTACGTGCATTAGAAAAATTTTTATATTTCTTAATTTTTTGTAAAGATACAAAACCAAAAAGATATTTTTTTTTCATAATTATATTAAATAATTTTTTAATGTTTAATTACTATCTAAGTTAAATAGATTTCATTTTCTTTTTCAATTTCAAAATTCTTAAAATTTGAAACATTTGGATATTTTCTTAAAATGTTAATAATAATAATAATTTTATTATTATATTAATTTGATTCTATTTATTATAGTATTTATTTATTTCAGAGAATTGAACTTACTGCTGAAAATTTAAAAGTACTTCGAGAATGTTCAAGTGAGGGATTTCGAAACAGAGCTATACCTTTTGCTATAGGTTCGGGTTTTATTTCTTATATGGCAATGAAACAAGCAAAAGTATTGCAGCAGAGTTTTGGCAGAGTACCAGTTATTTTATTTTCTTCAGTAGCGGGATTACTGTTAGGTTTAAGAAGTTACAGTCCAATATGCCGCGAGCGATTGATGAATGCACTTAAACAAAGTGCAGATGGGTAATTATTAAAAAAAAACAAATATTATATAATTTAACCATGTGGAAGAGTTTTTCAAAAATATGCATGAAAAATCTTAATTATTATTATAAATTTATTAATTAAATTTCGTTAAAAAGTTACATTATTTTATTAGTTACAATCCAAATGTTATGGAAGATCCAAAAAATCAAGTACCTTTTGAGAAGGAACAGGAATATTTTAGTCAAAGTAAACCAACAGATATAGAATTGCCAATAATGGGTGATTTTGATACTTCAAATAATAATGTAGATATAAGTAAGTTTAGTAAATTAATATTATTAAAAATCTACACCCATACTCTACTATTTTTACTTATAATTAAAAAATAATTAAATTTAAATTTCGAACTAAACGAAAATTAACTTGATATAGATAATTTGGAATTACCTTTTGAGTCGAAGAATTCTGAAACGCAAAGAACTTACACATCATACGAAAACTTGAGAGATAGAAATCGAAGCGAACACTATGATAAATACAGGTATGTTTTTTTATTCACATTCTAAGTGCAATTTTACTTGTAAGTACAAAATTAAATACAGGACTTGAGATAATTAATAACCTTTTAAAATTAATTGAACAATCTGCATCAGGTTTATATTAATTTATAAATATTGGGTGCTTTCTATAGTTTATTAACTTATTTTTATAACGTAGAATGCAGCGACCTAATCAGGAAGCAAAACCAAACTATAATAATCCTCATCAGCCTGGACATCCAGGAAGTCCGACCATTTATCTTCCTTTTGCAAACCTTGGAGACTTGAATCAAAATCCTAGGAATGTTCCACAGAAATCCGAATATAGTGAACAGTCAATGAGATAAAAGTTTATTCATAACAACAAGATGTGTACGGTTATGATTAATAGTACTATTCTTTATAATATATAGACGTTTTATGTATTCTGTTTATTATAAACTTAATAATAAGTTTAAGGAAATAAAAATTATTTCCCACAGTTATAATACATAAAAAGAAAATATATTTAATTCTTAATTTCCCGTCGTTTTCAATTTTGCAATTCTGACTTTAAATACACACAATACAAATTATTAAAACTCCAAATTTAAACTAATTATTAAGACACCTATAAAAAACCATTTCAGAAGCGAAAACAATCAACGAAAGTGAATATCCAAAAAGAAGCAGCATGATCATTACATTTAAGGACTTGAAAATCAAAGACCTATCCTGCTTAAACAGATCGATTTGATTTTGACGAATTGAATTTTTTCTTGAGAAGGCCTCATCCCACTTATTACTGATACCTGCTTCCATTAGAGATAACGTTATTTCCTCAATTCGAGATTTTAACGGAGATCCACCTGAGAGATACATACCACTTGCATACACACCTTGGATATCTTTTAATATTTTCATGCCTTCTGAATTATTCGCTTTTCTTTGTTCTTCAAGCCTTATTTGAGCAGCATCTTCTCTTCCATGACAAGCAATATTTTTATTAATCATTAGTGAAATTGTGCAATCTTCGAATGATTCATCTGAACCTTTCAATTTCTTCATTAACTTCAAATAAGAATCTTCTGGTTCGTTTACTTTATGCCAATTCACATTTTGAGTTCCAACAACAGTTATATTAGCAGCAAGTACATCATCGAATGTTTCTATTTTCTTAGAATATTCCTTTTGTATTTGAAAATTTGAAATTACAGTATAGAGGTAAGACGATTCTAGAAAGTAAAAAATCAGAATAGATAGAAACACTAGTCTTTCTTTAATCTCTCGTGGGTCTCTCGGTGATGAAAATCCAAAAGCAATTTGAAGAGTGTACATAAATTTCCAGTAATGTGGATCAAATTTGAGAAACTTGGCAATCATCCATGGTATGAAAAGAATACAAAATACGATCAGCATTTCATGTAAATTACGTTCAGTTAATAATAATACAGCTTCACTTGGCAATATTGGTACTACGTACATAAAAGTGAAGGATCTTGTACCTCGAGTGATGAGGGCGAAATTGTTTAAACAAGTACCAAATATAGCGGTTTGAGGAAGCATCACTTGTATCTCGTTATAAATAACGTTTTTCCAATACCCAACATTCTTTTCTTTGTCGCAACGTCCAGCAATCCAGTTAGTGTCGTTGTAAATTATCTTTTGCAAGGTGAAGTTTAAAACATCAGACAATCCTATTGCCAAGCTTACTTCAGGACCTTTAATACTGACAACATGCTTTGTGCTATTCCGTTTAATGTAGATATAAGGGGGGTAATGAAACATACCCACATTTATTTTGTATCCGTTCAGATTACGAAGCTTGTTCGGAAAGAGAATGCTGTTCTCTGAGAATGATGTTTTAGTACATTTTTTAGTGAATGGATTATAATAATGTTGCTTGACAATTTGTATATCTGAATATTTTGATATTATCTCATTTTCTTTACGCTGCTGAATCTCAAGTACCGTGACGTCTAGAAACTGTTTTGGCCACAACAATTTGAAGAAGTCGCGATAATTGTTGGTTGTTGTAACTTGAAAAGCTATCAGAAGTTTTGGAATTGAAAGTGGTTCAGTTATTTTAGCTAGAGAATCAAGTATATTTAGTACTTCTGTTATATTTCGGTCTTTATTTCTTGAAGGAACGATGACGACAATTGTTGACTCTAGTAAAATTGGAGTTAGCTTCAAACTATGGCTGTTCCCGTTTGTAAAGTTCTTGAAATCAATAAGACGTGTTGGTATCTTTCTTGGAATATTCTTTACCATTTGATGTATGAGACAATTGCTAGAATTATCACTGTATAACAAAAGTACTTGATTCATTTTCGTAGACCGATTTAAAATTGTGGTCAATTCGCTTGGCCATATAGAAGATGCTTTACCCGTGATTTCTCGGGTGGTAAAATTAAAGCATACAAATGCTATTAGAGTTTGAATAGTGAACTTCATAATGTTCATTATAACACTTAAATAATATTATATTATTTTTAATTGTATTGTCTTATATGATTTCATTAGTTTTAAAAGAATTACCAACTATTCTGAACTTCTGTCTTTAATTTGCTGAAGAATCTAACAACCATATATTTGTTAATTGTCTTAATTCTTAAGGTTTCAATACAACCTTCCCATATAAAAGTTATTGCAGTAAGTGATTAATTTAATTTTCACTTTCTGTTTGATATTTAGCTTATTGTAAATGTTTTATCATTTAGGGCTTATATTTAAAATCTTTACTTGTTACTTTCTTTTGATCAGAACAGAGCGAAACTGCGTACAATAGAAGTAAAATACATTGATGGTACTATTGATTTCTTTTGTTAAATTATCACAATAAGTATAAGTAAGACACTTTATATTTATTTACTATGTTTTAACTGAAAACAAAGCGAACATCGAAATACTTGAAAGGTTGAGTGTCATCCAATGTCAATTTAATATATATGTATAAAATGTTTCATAAATGTTGTTTTTGTAGAAAAATAAAAAATACAAACAAAATAATAGTTGAAAAATTTTACTCAACGGTATATTTATTTTAATACTGGGAAGTAAAGTTTAAAAAGTTGAATATCTAACCAATAATTTGCCTTTCGAGTTCACTATTTGAGTATATTGTTGTCACATCCTCGTGACGAATAATTTTTTTTATTTAAATGTTTAAAATTAAGGTTTTTATATTATCTAAAGCACTTTACCATCTCTTTGTTACCATCTGCCTACTATAATCAGTCGAGGGGTCAACTATTCTTATCATAATGCAATGCTCTGAATATTCACCTGCGGATATTCGATTCGTTCTTAAGCGAAATTTAACCCTCTTATTAAAATAATGGAGGTGTTGCTCTAAAAATGGAATTTTTATTCTATGTTCTATTGCTCTATGTGAAAAATTCAATTTTTCTAAAAGACATAGTGTCATACATATTTTAGCAACCTTTCAATTTAGAAAGAACACACTTATTTCAAACTATTGTCAGCTTTCATATTATTTTTAATTGAATTGTCTTAGATAATTACATTGATTTTAAAAGAATTACCATAACTATTCTGAACTTTTGTCTTTCATTTGCTGAAGAATCTAACAACGATATTTGTCATTTGTCTAAATTCCATAAGATTTCAATACAACCCTTACCGTATATGAAAAATATTGCAGTAAGTGATATATTTAACTTTCACTATCTGATTGGTATATCTAACTTATTATTAAAGTTTTATCATTTAGGACTTATATTTTAAATTTAAACTTGTTTCATTCTGTTGCTCTGAACACAACAAAACACAAAACTACAATAGAAGAAAAAATATCATCGAAATGGTTGAAATGTCGAGAACAATATACAATGTCAATATTTCCCTTTAAAAGGAAAAGTATGCGACATGCAATTTGCAACATGAATAAGTATTGTAATTTACGTGGAGTTTTTTCGCGATACCACGAATAAAACATTAGTTCGAAAATGTCAAATTGTTTTGAACTTTTCAGGTAGCCTAAGCAGTATATGTATCCCTTCTCTTATTTTTCCATTTCTGACTAAGGCCTTTCTGATTTGTCCCAGAAGTAAACACATTACAAATTATTAAAACACAAAATTTAAACTAATTATTAAAATACTTATAGAAAACTATTTCATAAGCAAAAACAATCAGCGAAAGTAAATATCCAAAAATAAGCAACATGACCATTAAATTTAAGGCCTTGAAAATCAAGGACTTATTCTGCTTAAATAAATCGACTTGATTTCGACGAATTGAATTTTTTTTGGAGAAAGCCGCATCCCACTTATTACTGATACCTGCTTCCATTAGAGATAATGTTATTTTCTCAATTCGATATTTTAATGGAGATCCACCTGACAGAAACATACCACTTATATGCACTCCTTGGATATCTTTCAAAATTTTCATGTATTCTGAATTGTTCGCTTTTCTATGTTCTTGAATAATCATTTGAGCAGCATCTTCTCTTCCTTGACAAGAAATATTTTTATGATCCATTAATGAAAGTGTACAATCGGCGAATGATGTTTCTGAATATATTGAATTTTTCATTAACATCAAAAAAGCATCATCAGGTTCCATTACTTTAAACTGATCGACATTTGAATGTGAAATAACAGTTAAATTCGCAGCAAGTACATCGTCAAATGTTTCCATTTTTACTGAAGATTCTTTTTGCAGTTGGAAATTTGAAAATACAGTATAGATGTAAGACGATTGTAAAAAATAAAAACTCAGAACTGCTAAAAATATTAGTCTTTCTTTATTTTCTTTAGGGTTTCTTGGTGATGGAAATCCAAAAGCAATCTGAAGAGTGTACATAAATTTCCAGTAACGTCGATCAAAATTGAAGAACTTGGCCATTAACCAGGGTATCAAAAATATACAAAATACGATCATCATTTGACGTAAATTACTTTCAGTTTTTAAAAATACAACTTCATTTGGCAAAATTGGTACTACGAAAATAAGCGGTAAGAATCTTGTACCTCGAGTGATAAGGGCAAAATTATTAAAACAAGTATCAAATATAATGGTTTGTGGAAGGAGCACTTGTATCTCGTTATTAATAATGCTTCTCAAAAACCCAACATTATTTTCTTTGACGCAACGTACAGCAGGCCAGTTTGTGTTGTTGTAAATTGTCTTTTTTAAGGTGAAGTTTAAAACATCAGACAATGCTATTGCCAAGTTTATTTCTGGCCCATTAGCACTTACCACATGCCCTGTAATGTTCCGTTTAATGTAGACATAAGGTGGATAATGAAACATACCCACCTTCATCTTGTATCCGTTGAGATTACGAATCTTGCTCGGAAAGAGAATGCTGTTCTCTGAGAATGATGTTTTAGTACATTTTTTAGTGAATGGATTATAATAATGTTGCTTAACAATTTGTGCATCTGAAAATTTTGATATCATCTCATTTTCTTTACGCTGCTGAATCTCAAGTATCGTGACGTCCAGAAAATGTTTTGACCACAACAATTTAAAGAAATCTCGATAACTTTTGGATGATGTTACTTGAATGTCAATGAGAATTTTTGGAAATATAAATGGTTCAGTCATTTTAGCTAGAGAATCAAGTATATTTAGTATTTTTGTTAAATTTCGGTCTATATTCCTAGAAGGAATGATGATGACAATTGTTGACTCCAGTAAATTTGCAGGTAGTTTCAAACTATGGCTGTTCCCGTTTGTAAAGTTCTTGAAATCAATAAGTCGTGTTGGTATCTTTCTTGGAATATTCTTTGCCATTTGATGCATGAGACAATTGTTAGAATTATTACTGTATAAAAAAAGTACTTGATTCATTTTCGTAGACCGATTTAAAATTGTGGTCAATTCGCTTGGCCATATAGAAGATGCTTTACCCGTTATTTCTTGGGTGGTAAAATTTAAGCATACTGATGCTATAAGAAGATTTTGAATAGTGGACTTCATAATGTTCCTTATAATAACATTTAAGTCCAATTTTTTTAAAGACAATGTCATATATGTTATATTTGATAATTTTGTCTAATTCCATAAAGTTATTTAATAGAATTCCATATGAAAACCATTTTAGTAAATGATTAATTTAATTTTCACTTATTTCTGCTTGATATATAACTTATTGTAAATGTTTTACCATTTAGGACTTATATTTAAAATTTTTTCTTATTTCTTTCTTTTGATCAGAACAGAGCGAAACTGTACACCAGAAGTAAAATATATTCATAATACTATTTGTTTCTTTTGTTAAATTATAACTAATGAGTTAGTATTTTATTTTATCTTACTTATGTAAGAGACTTTATATTTATTTTCTATGTTTAAACTGAAAACAAAGCGAGCATCGAAACACGTGAAAGGTATTGAGTATTAGCCAATGTCAATTTAGGCCGTTTTCGGCATGGGGCCGTACACATAATACGTCACGCGGCTAGGGGGAGGGAGGGGGTCTGAGAATTGTGACTAAGTGTGACATGGGGGAGGGGGGGGGTGAACTCATGTGTTACGTCACGATCTTTTAAATTCAAAGATAATAAGAAATTATATGTGACAATGTCACTTTTTCTAAATAAAACAAGTTAAAAATGTTTTGAACTATTTAATATCTATTATGTATCTGTTTAAGGGGTAACATCACCCAGAGCCTATACAAAATATGGTCTATTTCAATTAATTATTTTAAGAAAACGGTCAAGTACAATGTTGCTGGGTTTACTCCAACGTTAAACACATGGGTTAAACTTAATTTAAAAATAAAACAAAAAAAATTTTTTCAAAATGGCGCCTTTACACATCCAACAGTGAAAAAATTGTAAAAAAAACTGGCCGGAAGGATTTCTCCAACATTTTTTGACGGATTCAATTAAAATTTAGACTGTAGCTTTAAAACAACATTCTTTATCGAAGTACATAGGATTTTTTAGATCGGTTAATGCGTTTCCGTTTTATAACCATTTTTACCTTGATTTTTTAACAAAAAATAACATTTTTGTCATCGAAGTCATACTATTTTGCGAAAAATTGATATTTTTAAAATATCCTATGTACTTTTCTAGTAAATGTCATCCTCTTTCATAATTCGTTTGAATTTTTTGCCTAGGTGCTTATGGAACGTAGAATAGCTTCCGGCTGCAGAGGTTGTTTTAAAAAACGTGATCTACGTTGAACTGTTGTGAAGGCGCCATTTTGAAAACAAAAAATTTTTTTTTATTTTTAAATTAAGTTTAATTCATGTGTTTAACGTTGCAGAAAACCTAGCAACATTGTACTGAACCGTTTTCTTAAAATAATTAATTGAAATAGACCGTATTTTGTATAGGCTCTGGGTGATGCTACCCCTTAACATCTATTGGCATATTATTTATAATATGATAAATAATATCCCGTGTAGAAATATCCCTATTATGGCCATATTAGGGAATGAAACACACGGCCCGTCCTGGGCCAGATCGGGGCGACGATCAAATGTGGATTTCCTGATCAGGGCCATATCAGGCCGTGTGTTTCATTCCCTAATATGGAAGGCCCGATGAGTCCCTGATCCGGACCATAGCGAAATTTCTACACGGGATATTCTCTTAATTTGAATCAGTTAAAAATCATGGTTTTAACTGTCAATCAGCAGTGACTGACTTTTTGCTTCTGAATCAGTTAAAAATAACTGAAAAATTATCCACAAAACACCGAAATTTTTCTAAATATTGTATATTAAAGATTTGCTTGCATAAGTTAAAAAATTTACTTGCAAAGTTTATTTTAAAATTGTGTAAAGATTTAAATTTCTCACTCCAATAAATGTCTATCGTCAAATTTTCTTAAAAATATAGCTTGAAACTTTCCTGAACATTTGAATTGCATTTTCGACTATACTTTCGTGAAAATCTTCCTGAAAATTTAACTTAAATTTTCGGAAAAGTTTCCCGCTAAACATTTATTGAAGTGGGATATTTAAATCTTTACACAATTTTAACTAAACTTTGCATTTAAATATTTCGAAGCTTGCGAGTAAATCTTTAGTAAATTTTTAGGAAAGTTTCGGTGCTATGTAGGTAGTTAAACGTGACTAATTGAATCAATCAAAAACAATTGTATTGAAACATCAGTTATTTTCAACTAATTGTCAGAAAAAAATATTACTATATGAATTAGTGACTGATTTTTTGCTTCTGAATCCGATATTCTTAACTGATTCAATAATTTAGAGTGTAAGATATAATATACATATATATTGTCCAATGTATAAAATTTACAGTGAAATTTACGTGTGTGACGTGACGTAGGGGGGAGGGGGGGTTCAAGATTTGTGACGAAGTGTGACATAGGGGGAGGGAGGGGTTAAAAGTGGTCAAAAATCGCGTGACGTATTATGTGTACGGCCCCCATGGTCATGGATCGTGATCCAGATCACTTTTCCTATGCTGTGATTGGTTACTTTGTGATCCGGATCGCGATCCATGACCATGCCGAAAACAGCCTTAATATATATGTATAAAATGTTACATAAATGTTGTTTTTGTTGAAAAATAAAAAATGCAAAAGAAATAATAGTAGAAAAATTTTGCTCAACGGTAAATTTATTTTAGTACTGGGAAGTAAATTTTATGAAGTTAAATATTAAACCAATAATTTGTCTCTCTAGCTCACTATTTAAGCATATTGTTGTCCTGGTTGTCACATCCTCGTGACGAATAATTTTCTTTTATTGAAATGTTTAAAATTATACGGTAAATAATTGGATTTTATACCCAAATAACACAACATTAGAGCTCAATGTTATGGAAATATTGTCATCCCACAAGGCATCGAAACTTTTCTAAAAGGTTGAAAAAAAAGCTTGACTGTAATCTTAAGAATCTTTAGTTTCAAAGCTCATTGAAGTAATTCTTTAAATTTCGACTGTTTTTTCAATGTTTGACGCGAAAGCTGACTGGACATTTCAAGAATAATAACTACGTTTTATTTTATTTTTTTGCACACTTTTATTAAAACCGTGAAGAAAAAATATTTATTTATTGTATTTTAAAACATTTTAATATATGGTTCTCTTTATGATATACAAGAATTGTTTTTCATGGAGTAAGACGTTATGATGAATCTGAATCATCAGAATCGTCATAATAATTATTGATGGAGATATTCATATATATCTCATTTAATAATTTTCTTATCATTTCTAAATAATAACTACGTTTTATTTCATTTTTGCACATACTTTTATTAAAACCATGAAGAGAAAATATTTATTTCTTGTATTTTAAAACATTTTAATATAGTTCTCTCTGATATACAAGAAGAATTGTTTTCATGGAGTAAGATATTATGATGAAGATGAAGCATCAGTATCCACAAAATCAAAAAGATCGAAGTGTTCCACCGGACCATCGAACACTGGCATTTCTTTTGCACATTTATATGTAACATCACCATCTAAACTAATTATTTCATCGACGCAGTAATCTGTAAAAGATATGGAAAGATATGTTCGTGTATATATACAGTAGAACGGATTTATTAATTTATTAAAGTCTTAGTTCTTGGATTGCAACAAAATTATTTTATTATATATAAAACAACTCAGTAGTTAGATATAGATGCACATGAACCTATGCACATATACATACCAAAGAATAATATAATAATATGTAATAATAATAAAAATACACAAGAATCTTGAATGGGATCCAATATGTGTTCTTGCATAGGAATTTTCAACAGGGTATTACATATTTGATCCCATTCAAGATTCTTGTGTTTTCTTATGCGTATGTAATCAATTTTTGGCACTTACCAAATCCATCCTGCATCCTATTCCTAAATGGTGAAATATAGTATCCGGTGCACCAATAGTACCCAGGTAAAGCATCATTATCCTTTGTACACTGCACTGTACAGATTTTTAAAAACGATTATTTTTTTCATAATTTCACATATGGAGGGATTTACGTAAATTTTCCGGAAGCTACATATTCTGTCCCACGTGAAAAAATTCCCGGGAATTAGACTAAGAAACATTATTTATAATTGAAGTATATAAGTTTCATCTGGTACTTACTAACTGCTTCCTCTTTACTTCCGTAACTTACAACTAACCCACTAGCGCAAAAGAAAAAGAAACTTGCGAATAAATAAAGACAATAATGAAAATACATGATTCAATTGAATTCCAAAAATAGCGGTAAAACACAACTTTTCTATAAGAAGAAAATAAAATAGAATGTACTTTTTTAAAAAGAAATTCTTGCATTGATGATAGAAAAAATTATCACAAAATTTTATGTTCAAACTCTTGAAGATAAAGTAAAAAATTAATGTTTTCTATAAATTATCTCAGTTGCAAACTTTCATGATTTGCAAATAAAAATGCACATGTTAATAAATTTGTTGAAAAAATAATTTTTATTGAAAACAATTAAATCTGTTATAGATTCACCTGCTATTTTCGTGACTATAAAATACATATATTTTTGTAAAACATAAAGTTATGCAATACCACTAAATGATAACGAATTTTATAATTATATTTTCTTTTGTACTGAGCAATTTTGTATTTTTTTAAATAAAAAATGATTACTCAGAAGTATATATATTTTGAAAAAAAAGAATATTGTTTTTTTTTAATTTAATACTTACATTTAGTAAAACATAAATTGAGCGTATTTTGATTATAAAAATCTATTTACTGGATGTAATTCTAAAACACTTTAAACATTAAAAAAAACCTCATAAGGTAAAAGTGTGCTATTGACTGATGAAACAAATTTTGTTCTTTTTCGCTTATTGTCCATGAGTTGAAGTATTCCTTACTTTTACTTATATTTTAGAATTTCTTTATAATTTACATCATGTAGTTCAAAATTCCGTTTTTGCTAATAATATGGGTATTTCAGGGATTTTAATTTACTCGTTAACAGCTTGCAAAACTCTAAAGTATGATAAGGAGGTGTACAATACCTGAAATATAAAAATTTTTACACTCTATACCCTCCTGGTTTAAAATTCCTGAACAAGTTCAGATAACTTTTGATAAGCATGGTTACATAAATTATAAACATGAAGTTCTCTATTTTTGAGTATTTATAAATAATTATAAGAATAAAAAAAATTTTGTTTATGAAATTGTTCTTCTTTTACCTTAGAGAAACTTGTCAATGTCAAATTATAAAATTTTGCAGCTGTAATTTTACTTGGATTATTAATTCTCATCATTACTATTTGTAATTCTTTAGCAGAAGAGCAACCAGCCCAGTCAGAACTATAAACACCATCTCTAACAGCAATGCTCTAAATTTATTGTGAATTATTAGCTGACTGAATAATAATCATAAAAACAAAATTAATTTTAGAAATCATTTTTTTTCGTCAAGATAATTTTTTACGGCAACCTTCAGAAAAAGTGAAGTAAAAGTGCCTTGGAAAATATTTTTGATTAAATCGCTTTTGTCCTTTGGTATTCACAATCAGTTTAGAGTTAAACTGATGACTCTAGTTCTAAAACAATTTTATATCTGCGACTTAGTTCGAGCCCTGTTTGTTTGGTAAATAGTTTCTTGAATTTATAAATGATAACTAAAGGTTAAAATTTAGAAACAAGCTTTTTGAGCCAACGATCCGTAAATTATAAAATCTGATGACTATCTAAAAACAAACCTCCTCCATTAACTGATCACCACTGTAGCTGAAGAGGAACAATTCGAATATTGCACTTTGAAGAAAGGTACCATATTTCATTAATTTTTGACGATCTGATGCATTCTAGAATTCATGCACACTTGACTTTTTAATTCAACTTTATTATTTTATCTAAAGTTTAAAAACTTTAGACAAATATTTACCGATGTTAATTGAAATCCGGAAAAACATATTAAGCTAGTGCTGACTATAATGTGTCCTAATGCCAAGGGACTTATTACCTTTTCCAACTGATCAGCATATCTTAAAAATAGTAAATTACATATTTAAACAAAATAAATAAAAATAAATAAAATTTCTTTTATAATAATAGTAATTATTGGATTATGCATATAAAAAAATATCACCTAATGCATGCTTGATGTTGTACAATGCATTCTTTAACAATTTTTTTACTACGGGCATTATACATTTTTAAATTTCTGAATTTATCCTGTAGGACAGAAAATTTTGCAGCGCCGTGAATAACAGAAATAATAGTAAAACCAGTCGCAGAGGTAATTGTACAACTTCCAAAGAAAGCTGAAAAAATATTAAAAACAAGAGCACATTCAAAGATTGGTGATGTCGTGTGATTAAAATAATAATATCCTCGAAGCGGTAATTTTTCACGATCTCCATCTTGGAAGTAAAACTGAAATTTATTATATTAGAGTTTATCTTTTGATATTATTGAATTAAAAATAATGTATTTACATACTCAATAAATTACCATGCGAATTGGTAATAAACATAAGCAACTCAGTGCTATTAGAACACTGATAATAAAAATAGTAACAATCTTATAGCTGAATTTGCATTTGTTTTTAAAAATATTTGCAACTTCTGGTGTAGCTTGACACCAATCATTTCGCATATTTTCCACAATAAAAAATACCTCTTTGTCGTGAGTGTAAAAAATTATATTGCGCAATGTTGCTAAATAGAAAGCACAACCAAATAATCCACATTCTATAACTTCATCGAAATTATGTCTATTACGAAAACCATCCGCTGTTATACCAATTGACATTGTCAGCAATAGAGTTGACCCAATAATTCGATGAATAGTTCGAAATTTTTTTTCCATTGATCCACTTTCTTTTGACAATGGCCAGAAACATGCCATTTTACTCACGATCATCAAAGGTTTAATCATTTTATCAAAATTATAATCATCTTCATAGTTCAAATTCATAGTTTGAATAATATTGTCTATACTAAAGAAAATAGCATAATATAATTTTTTTTAGATCATTCCTAACACTGCCTCTAGTTTATTTTTTAGACCATCAAAAGTAATAATAAAATAGTAATAAATTGGGAACATGAAAGTATTTCTGTGCATATACTTTAGAGTATATATATATATACAATTTGCACTAAAAGTAATGTGTAATATTTTATAATTTTTAAATACTCTTTGGAATCAAAAAGACCTTTGAAAAGACAAAGAAAAAAGTCTTACTAAATAAAGTATAAGATTTCAGGAATATCAAAACTACTTTATTTGCAGGTTCTCCAAATATAAAATTATCCCTTAGGGAGTAAATGATATACGTGTCACGATCGAAACTTAGTTGTAGGAGGGTAGAAATTTTGCGAGATATGTAGTTAAGAAATAACTACCTCAATTTAATATTTTAATGAGTGTGAAAATACATTAAATAACCAGATGTACCAGGAAAAAAGTTACTTTTTCTGTGACGTGACACCTTCTTCACTATTATATAGTGCTCTTTTTACAAATACCTATCAATTTGTAACGATTTTCGCCAATTATTCTACATGACAATTTTATAAATTGCTAGATATTCTGGAAACCACTTACAAAGTAGAATATCAATTTTTTATGCTTCCTTATATTCTGAAAAGAACATAAATCACATATTGTCAAAGACAATTGAATAAAAGTTTAGTAATTTTTCGTTTATGATATTTTTAAGCTTACGCAGTTAGATGGTCAATGGTATATCTAACAAATTTTATAAACAAATGATCGAAATAATTTGACAAAAAGAATTTAAATTAATTGCATAGAATTTAATTGGAAATAAAATTTTGGTAAGTAGACTAGTGCATTTCTTGATTCATATAAATATGGGTTCTTATGAGGAAATTAAGCCATATGGGACTTTTTAATTATTAATTAACTATATTAATCTCCATATTCTTTCATTTTTTCCTTAAAAAATATTAAATATATAGTAATAATATATAGAAAAAATTGAATTTTTTTTATTGATAATTTTATTTTAAAAAGTAAGTGAGAAGTCAGCTAGTAGTAAATTAAAAATAAAAAATTCCATATTATAAAAAATTTAATGAATGTTCTTGGGAGTAAAGATAGTATGTATTTAAAAATTGTACAAACAAATATACAATTTTACAAAACGTATTTTTATAATTGAATTTCAAAAACATGTTGATTATTTTATTAATTTATTTTTTATTCATAAAATACATATATACATGAATTAATTTTTATAGTTAACATGAAATTTTATTTTATTTATAATCATGTCAACTCTGACAGATGCATTTCATCTAAGATATAATAGAACCATCTTAAAAAATTAATCTACAGAATCGAGGCTTCCGTAACGCGTCATTCTTTGCACTGCGGCTGTACATGGTCCATCGAAAAATGGAATTTTCGTTGCACAGAAGTAATGAGGTACATCATCTATTCTAATTTCATCAACGCAAAAAACTGCACGGAATGAAAAAAATTGTTAAAACTTTTATTTAAAAAATTAAAAATTTAAACATATATTTTAAGAAGCAGGAAAAGAATATAAAGAAAAATCTCTTTATATTCTTTACGTGCTCCTTAAATTCTAGCAAAATTCAAGATTCGTGTTTAGCACTTACTTTTTCCATCTTCTATTCTATTGCTAAATATTGAATAGTCATGTTTAGTGCAGATAAACCAGCCAGGGAGTTCTGGATCTTCTCTGGTACAAACCACTGCAAAAAATTTTGATTCAATTATTTTTAACAAAAAAAGAAATAAAATAAAAAAAAACTTATTTTCTAATTTCCAATATGTTTCAAAAAAACAAAATTAATTATTCTTGTTTATTAATTTCAAAAATTTTAATAAAAATTCTTCGCAAGAATTCAATTATTTTCAGAAATAATAACATTCTTAGTAAGAATTTAATTATTTCCAGAAATAATAACATTCTTCGTAAGAATTCAATTATTTTTATAAATATATAGTAACATTTTTTGCAAGAATTCAATTATTTCTAAACAAACTATTAATATTAAAATATCAGGAACGAATACAATTAGTTTCTAAAATTTTAATAAATCCTTCGAAACAATTCAATTATTTTTTTAAATAGTAAAATCTTTGCAAAAATTCAATTATTTTCAATTTCTAACAAATACGATTATTTTAAAACCTTGAAAGAAACTAAAAACTTCATAAAATTCAATTATTTTCAACATTCTTAATTAAAATTATTAAAGAAATTCCGATATTTAAAAAAAAATTCAAAGAAATTCTTCGAAAAGAATTTAATTAAAATTTTCAAAAATTTTAACACAATTTTTCGCAAGAATTCAATTAATTTTATAAATATAGTATAGTAAAATTCTTTGCAGGAATTCAATTATTTTAAAAACAATTTTAATTAAATTCCTCGAATGAATTTAAATATTTTTAAATTTTTCCATAAATTTTCATTATTTCCTAAAATTTTAATAAATTCTTCGAAAAAATTCATCTATTTTTATAAATACTAAAATTCTTTGCAGGAATTAAATTATTTTTAATCCAATTTAAATAAACTTACACGAAAGAATTTAATTATTTTCAAAAATTTCCATAAAATTCAATTTTAACTAGAACTTAAAATTCTCTAAAAAAATAGTTCAATTATTCTCAAAATATTTTTAAAAAATTCTATATGAAAACTAAATTACTTTCAATACAATTTTTAAATATATTCGTTAAAAAAGTGAAAGAATTCAATTATTTTCAATTTTATTTTATTAAAATTCTTCATCATAAAATTTAATTGCTTTTAAAATTTTCAATTAAATTTATTAAAGAAACTCCATTAGTTTAAAAAAATTCAAAGAAATTCTTCAAAAGAATTTAATTAGAATTTTCAAAAATTTAATAAAATTCTTTGCGAGAATTCAGTTATTTTCCTAAATAATAAAATTTTTTGAAGGAATTCTATTATTATCAAATTTTTTGTTAAAATTCTTTACAACAGTTCGATGATTTTCAATACATTTATTTTAAAATTGAAAATATTTGAAAAGAAAAATTATAAAAAAGTTAAGAAACAAAAAAGCAAATTCACTTTATTATTATTAATTAATAAATATAGATTATTGAATAAATTTAAATTAAAACTAATATTTGAAAAATAATTTTCCTTACTTGCAGCTCGTTCTTCAGAACGATATAAGTCGGTGGTACGACTTTCACAAAATGCGTAAAAAATAAAACAAATGAATAGAGAAATTAGAAAACGCATTTTTATTTTTATTAGGTACCTAATAACGAAGAAAAATTAAGTTTTAAAGTTTATATAAAAATTTTCCGCAAGTAAAGTAAAAATGTTGTCGCAGTTATTATATATATACACACATATTGTATTATTTACATACAATTATCTTAAATAATACAATCTATTCAAATCACGGTACAAACTGAATTTCATAATAATTAAAAACACCTGTTCATAAATTTTTAACAATCGATTTATTAGAACTTTTTTAAAAATTAATCTAGTTCTATTTTACACCTATTTAAATAGAATTTGTATTGTATAATATAATCATTTTACTTTTTAAGCTCAAGATTTTCCGTTCAATTTTTATGTTAATAAAATATCTTCATTTTTTAATTTATAACTCGATACAAATTTTAATTTATAAAATATATTAACCACATTGTACTATTAATATAATAATTAAATTATTAATATATTAAAAATTATATTAACCATATTGTCACTTTATTGAAAATAAAAAATTAGTTGGCTTTTTTTAGTTTCTATCCAATGTAAAAAAAAACAATAAAGTTTTTTTTATAGAATGAAGGGAAGAAATGATGACAAATATCGTTTTTTATTGTGTAAAAAAGAGATTTAATTATATATACACGTGATGACTAACAATTGCATAGAAAATAATTTAAAATATATTTTAATAATTACGATGATTAAAATTTCAATGAAAATTGAAATAATATTATAAAATAGTAACATGAATTATGCACTTAATTCCATTTTTTTTGCATTTAAATATTCGACAATTGTAATTAAATATATACGATTTATAGTAAAAAATAATATTACCTAACTATTTAAAGCAAATGACTAATAATTCCTCAACAGGAATTTTAACTAAATATCAATAGATACATTCAATAATATCACTTAATTAAAATAATAATTGAACCGCAGGCGACCAAAAAATCCCTTTTGGTCGCCGACGGTTCAATTATTTAATATTATTTAATGTTAAATAAGTAATTTTTATAATTAATTACACTGGTTAATTACTATTCACATTGTTAAAAAAAATTAATAAAACATTAATATAATTAACAATATTATAAATTTTACAAATAATCTGAGGTATAATTTGCAATGTCTCTAAAATTAAAGAAACACTCATCTACACATACAGAAATCTGAATAAATTTGAATTTTAAAAAAATATAGAATTCTGGTTTTAGAATGAAGATATGTTTCCCTTTTTTTTAAATCTCATCTGAAGAGTAAATTTCATAAATAGTGGATGTAATACTTGGAGAGGTCACCCATATTTTTTTCAATTTTTTTTTAAACACAAACTCGAATTCTTCAAAAGTTTTCCGAGGCTTCTCTGAAAGTAGAAACAATTCTTTAAAAAATAGGATTATAAAAATAAATTTATAAAACACAGGCATCACAGTAACTTATTTCCTTAAAAAAAAAGGTGAAAAGGGGAATTTTTTTCCTCAAAAAGGAGACAAAAATTTATTTATTTATAAAACTTTCATATATAATTCAAATATTTTCTTAGCGCTTCTAAAAAATTTTTTAAAAATGATACGATTTTAATTAGAGTTGCCACAAAAATTTAATTTTGTTTTTCCCTGATTTCAAGACAAAATTTTGACTTTTTTCCTGACCTTAATAAATATTCTGATTCACTTTAAAAATAATTAGATACTCAAGAAAATGTTGTATTACATTTATTTACGAATTTCTTTAATTGTAAAATTATTCGAAAACAGCAATAACTTCTTTTTTAAAAAAAATATTTAATCATTATTATTTTTCCATAGGAATTAAGATTTTCAAAACATTCAAATTTAAATCTTTTTGAAATTCAACAATTTATAATAATTAAAGATGACCGAATGATAAGATCATTATTTTGTACTATAAGAAATATTTTTACTGTAACTTATTCAAAATTATTTACATCATTTCAATTCAATTATTATTTTCTAGAATTTCTAACTCAAATTCTTCTATAAATCAATTATTTATAATAATTTAATAAAAAAATTCTGAGAATTTTTAAAAATGTATTTGTTTACAATTCAATTTTACGAAATTTCGATTATTCGGAAATTCTTCAATTAAATAAATATTAGAAAGTAAAAACTTTGAATTTTGAATGATTTCAATTAAAATTTTTGAAAAAAATTTACTAGTTAAAAATATGAAAAATTCAGATTTTCAAAGATTTCAATTCGAAACTTTTTCAAAATTCAATCATTTCTAAAAATTCACGCTATAATGCTTTTAATATTCAATTATTATTTCAAATTTTAACTGAAACTCATTTTTAAATCAATTTTTATTAGACAATTCTACGAGAATGCAATTATTTAAATTACAAGAATAAATAATTTATATTAAATAATTGACTATTTTTTAAAATTAAATTCTCATTAAAATTCTCATTTTATTAACAAATTTTTAAATAATTGAATTCTTTCGACGAATTTTAATAAAAATTTTAAGAATAATTGCATTTTTGTGAAATGCAATTAAAATTGTATTATAAATAATTAAAATTTTCCAATGAGATATTTATCATTTATGAAAATAATTGAATTAGTGCGAAGAAATTTATAAAAAATTTATAAATAATTGAATCCCCGTGAAATTTTTACCATTTTATAAAAATAATTAAAGGTTTGCGTAGAATTTTAATAAATTTTTTTTTTTTGAAATAATTGAATTCTTTTGGAAAATCTGATTAAAATAGTAGATATTGAAAATCATTGAATTTAGGAAAATTTTTGCAAATAATTGAAATTTTGCCTAAAATTTTATCAAAATTTTTGAAAATAATTGAAATTTTACCATGAATTTTATCAAAATTTTTGAAAATAATTGAATTTCGGAGAATAATTTAATTTTTTCGAAACATAATTGAAATTTTGACAAAAATTTCTTAAAATTTTTTAATACAATTTTTGAATAATAAAATTTCTGTGAAATTATTTTATTATTTATGAAAATAGTTGAACGTTTGCGTAGAATTTCAATAAATTTTTTTTTGTTTAAATAATTGAATTCTTTTGGAAAATTTTATTAAAATAGATATTGAAAATCATTGAATTTAGGACAATTTTGGCAAATAATTGAAATTTTACCGAGAATTTTATTAAAATTTTTGAAAATAATTGAATTTTGAAGAAGAATAAAATTTTATTATTTATAAAGAAAATTGAAATTTTGACAAGAATTTCTTAAAATTTTTTAATATAATTGAATTTCTGCGAAGAATTTTATTACTTTTGAAAATAATTGAATTTTTGCAATCATTTAAAACTTCTCTAAAATTCAAATTTTTTTTAGTGTTTCTAACTAAAATTTCTCGATAAATTCATTATTTTTAATAACTAATTTCAGGATAATTTAAATTTTGAAAATTTTTGCAAAAATTTAAGTTCTTTAGAATTTCTAATAAAATTCATTCAAAATTTAAGTTTTATAAAATTTGAAATTAAAATCTTTTGAAGTTCATCTATTTATGAAAATAATAAATAATTGTAAACGCAACTCTTTTAAAATTCAATTATTTTTGAAATGTATAAATAAAATTTTATTTATCATTAAATAATTTCTAAGTAATAATTTTATGATAGTTCTTCAAGAATTAAGTTATTTAAAAAGAAATTATTGTCAGAATTATGGAAAAAATTGAAGGTTTTGTATTAGAATTTTTGTTTTTCTAGAAAAATTATTAATATTAATATTTTAATTGTTTGAATGTTAATTAATTATTTTTATAGAGGTCTGCATTTTGTTTAATGAACCACCTTATAATTATAAAATTCTTTACGTTATCTATATTATTTAAATTATTAACATAAAAAACATATTTATATTATGTTGTTGTATTAATAATCTAAATCAAAAATAAAACGCACTGAATTCTATAACATTGAGTCTAAAGTAAATTTTATGATTACACTTTGAAAAAGATTTCAAAAAAAGAAAAACTTGTTTATTTTTGATTAGAAACAGGTGAAAAAAGGGGACAAATCAGCAGAAAAAAAGGGGGAAAAGGTGACAAATCGACAAAAAAAGGTGAAAAAGGGACCAACTGTGATGCCCAAAAATAGTTAAATAGAAAGAAACTCTCACCATTATGCGATTGAAGTTTACATCAAGAAAAAGAAAATTAACTGATGTCCTGACTCTGTGAACTCGTCGCAGCTTCAATCAACTTCTGTCGCTCTCTATACATTGAGACTTTCATATTTTCCAATTGATGATAACGCAGTAATTTTAAAACAGCAAACACTGAGAGGCCAACCCAAATTGAAAGACTGCTCCATGCACCAAATTGTGCGGCTCCCAATTCTATATGAAAACCGGAAGTATTAATTCCATCAGCTTTATCGATATCGTTACCAGCAGCGAGTTCGCACGATGGAAATCTTTTGGTCATACATTGACACCATGTCATAAATCCAAGTGTTATTAAAATTGCCGCTAATAATGTAATAGCAGTGAGGAAAATTGATGAGACAACATCAATGAATGCCGACAGAAATGAACTGTCTTCACCTCGTTTCATAAACATTGAAAGTCGATAGATTTGAATGGCCGATGCAACAAATAGAACGAAACCAACAAAAACTGTGTAATTGCAATAAAGTTGCGATGCCCATTGGGCAACAAATTGTCCATCTGTCTCCTGCCATACTCCCGTTGAAAATAATAAACAGTGTCCTCTGAAAAAAATATTTAATTACTCAGATAAAAAAGACATATTATATATTATATATATAAGAATATTGTTACTGTATCTTCATAAAAATTATTTTCATTTCAATTCAATTATTTTCTAAAATTTTTAACTAAAATTCTTCTTTAAATTAATTATTTTTAATAATTTTTGAAAAATTTCTTTGAAAATTTTCAAATCCTTTTGTTTACAAATTACAATTCAATTTTACGAAATTTCATCGATTATTAGAAAATTCTTCAATCAAATATATATTAGAAAATAAAAACTTCAAATAATTTCAAAAAAGTTCCATTAAACTTTTTTAATAAATGTAAATCTACACAATTTTCAGTTAAAAGTATGAAAAATTCAAACTTTCAAAAATTATAATTTGAAACCTTCTCAAAATTCAATTATTTCTAAAAATTCACGCTATAATACTTTCTCTCTAAATTTGAATTAGTAAAAATGTTTACAAATTGGAATGACTTTTTGCTTTTGAATTAGTAAATTTTACCATTAAATTAGTAGAAACGACTATTTATTGGTAAAATCTGCTAATTCAAAAGCAAAAAGTCAGACATTAATTCAAATTAGGAACCATTTTTACTAATTAAAATTTAAAGAGTTTAAAATTCAATTATTTCTAAAAATTTTAACTAAAATTCATTTTTAAATAAATTTTTATTAGAAAATTCTACGAGCTTTCAATTATTTAAATACAAAAAAGTAAAAATTTATTGAATAATAATTGAATTCTCATAAAAAATTTTATCAACAAATTTTTAAATAATTGAATTCTTTCTACGAATTATAATAAAATTTGTAAGAATAATTCCATTTTTCGAGCAAATCAACAAAAAATTGTATTAAAAATAATGAAGATTCTGCGACTTGTTTTATTATTTATAAAAATGATTGAATCCCTAAGAAAAAAATTGAAATTTTAACAAGAATTTAATATAAATTTTTGAAAATAATTGAATTCTTGTGATGAATATTATTATTTATGAAAATAATTGAATTTTGAATAGAATTGAATTGAATTTTTGCAAATAATTTTATTACTTTTGAAAATAATTGAATTCTTGAGACGAATTTTAATAATATATTTCTTTTTAAATAATTATTCAATTATTTTTTTAAATATACTAAAAACTTCGCAAGAATTAAATTATTTAAATTAAATTTAGAATGCAATTTTTCGAAAAAAATCATTATATACAATTTTTTATAGAATTCTTCTTCTTAGGGATTCAATTTATTTAATTATTTAACAATTTGTTGATAAAATTCTTTATGAAAATTTAATTTTAAGAATTATTGAATTATTCAATAAATTATTTATTTTTGTATTTAAATAATTGAATTCTAGTAGAATTTTTGTAATAAAAATTGTTTTAAAAGTTAATTTCAGTTATAATTTTAGATAATAATTGAATATTAAAAGCATTATTGCGTGAATTTTTAGAAATAAGAATTTTAGTTAAAAATTGTTAAATTATCTTTAATTTATTTTATTATAAAACATGAAGAAATCGATCACTCCGAGTCGAAGACTCGGAGTTATCGATATCTTCATGTTTTATAGTTATGAAAAATTTAATTTATAGTAATTGGTCCGTAATTTTTCATTTTTGGTCCATAAAGTGCGTATTTTTAAATACTTTCACTGGTTCGAGCCCTGCTATTATTATAAAATCTTGTAAATCTTCAAAATGGAGAGAAGTGATGGTGCTTTTGAAAAAAATGTCTCATATTTACATAATTAAAAGTATATAAATTTCAAAAAACAAAACATCAGAATACAAGAAACAAAGTATAAATAAGATAACATTGTGTGCGCAAAATGGTTATTTGTGATAGGTAAGTTATTACACAGAATAGGAAACATCGATAAATATTCAAAATAGAAAACAAAACTCACCTAAATTCACTCTGGTGTAAACTCATAGGCACAATGATGCATAATGATAAAATAAGTGCAACAACATAGCCCGCAATTTGGCTCAATAATAAAATATTTGTAAGAGCCATAACAACTTTTTAGGTTATGTCACCTTCATCAATATTTAAAAAAAAAATAACACCTGCGTAAAATACACACTCAAACCGAACAATGATCTATTCAATCAATCACAAAGAACTCTCCGACTTCCTTCTAATTAGTAATTCAATTCAAATTTAATATTCAACAAATCAATTTTCTTTCTCTTTCTCTTTTAATATTAATATTTCTGGCACTTGTTACGCTTGTCATTCTTTTTCGCCATCATTGCAACAACAAAAGGAAAAATGTCAGAAATATCCAATGACGTATAAATATTTTTCCAACACCCCTAAAATTTATAAGTGAGAAAATTTTTCCAATTTTTGAAAAAATTGAAAAGAAAAAGAAAATATTTTAAATATAATTATACAGAAGATTATTTTTCCACTTTCATGTTATTTTGAAAGAAAAATAAACTTATTTTTTTTAATTTTACCCCCCCAGTTCAATAAATTAATGTTACGCACCTGTCATTAGACAAGGATAAAAGATACACACGAACTCTGCTGCGACATCAGCTGATTTCAATCAATGAATAAAGTACGTACAGCCTGATGACGTTTCCCCTGTGTCAGGAGAGGGTATTTTGTTTAGAAGAGAGCAGAATATTTCGAAGAAGGAAAAAACAAATAACATTGTCCTCGTGAAATTTACTTTTCCATTCGTTTGCTATTTCTCCTAATTTTGAAATTCTTTTTTTCTTCTCATCAACAACGTATTATGTTTCTTGTGATTAAATCCGGGTACAGAACACGTGCAACACAAGTGATGAGAGTCGATGTTGAAAATAAAAATCTCGACGCATTTTTCACCATCGATGAAGTGCATATGAAAACCTAACCTAACATTTTTTTTTTGTTATATCGCGCGAGTTTGTGTTCCTGATGGTTGTGAAGAAACGCGAATTTTAAGACAAATGTCAACAAAAATCTAAATGTGGTGTTTAATGTGAACGTGAAAAGTTTGTTTTTTTTCTTCTCGAGCGGGGGACGAAAAGAAAAAAAAGAAAATGTCGTGGTTAAAACCATTGGGTCGCTTTCAATGGACCGAGGGCATCAAGAATACGGCCTGCAGGTATCTTTTGCAGCGTTACCTGGGCCAATTTCTTGAAGAGAAACTCACCCTCGATCAACTTACTGTTAATCTATGCAATGGCACTGGTTCTGTGACAAATGTCAAACTCGACGTTCAGGTATTTAAAAAATTTTCTTTGTTTCATTGCATGTACAAATTAGTATTATTATTGTTATTATCGTAATTGTTTTCATTATTATTGTTACTATTATCGATAATGATAGTATTAATGGTGGTAATAATATTATTATTCTTATTAATATTATTATTTTTTTTTTTAAATATTATTATTATTATATTTTTTATTATTATTATTATTATTTTTAATATTATTATTATTATAATATATATTACCATTAGTGTAGTAATAATGCGTCAGAATAATTATTCTTTATTTATTTAATTACGCATTTTTTCACTTTTTTACTTTTTGAAAATAAGAATTTTTAAAATTTAAATAAATTTAAAATAAAATATTTTAAATTTATATATATTTTTTTTGCAAAAATTTAGAATTTCTCTTTCTTCAATCTTATAGGTGTATTTTTTTCACTTGCTTTGAAGGGTTCTCTTCATTAATTGGAGTGTATTTCTAAACAAAACAAAATTAAAATTAGGTCAACACCGTATAGAAAAAAGGAATTACATATTGTTATTTTTTTAAAATGTTTTTATCATTTACATAATAATTTTTTTGACTAATAATTAATTAAATTTGATATGATAATTAATTATTACACCGAATTCATTTAATTAATTATTATATCCGATGTAATTAATGATAAATTAATATTAATTATTATAAGATTTATTTATTTTATTTATTTAAACAAAATGAATAATAAATACTTTATATTTAAATGAACAATTATTAATATTATAATATTAATATTATTAATAAATATAATAATATAACGTATAATAATAAAATAAAATATTAATTAAAATAATAATAAAGAATAGTAGGTAATTAATTAATAAATTAAACAATATTAACTAAAGAAATAAATAGAAACTCTTAAAATGGATATTTTATTAATAATAATGAGAAATTTACATATTTTCAAATCATGTTTGTTTATTATTCAAGTGCGCCTACAGAATGTATTCGCGCATAAATTCTGTTTCTTTGTTTTACAGATTAGTTAAAAATAAAAAATTTCTACCATATTTTCGATAAACTCATATGTACTTGAAACTATCGTACACTACATGTATATTTACTTTGCAGAATTACACTAGAAATTTATTTTTTTTTTCGCAGCGATTAATATCAGCCAATTAATCCTTTTATTTCTTCATCAACAACGCGTATTATCACATATACTATAGATATATATGCATATTATCCATAAATTTTTTTTACTCCACAATATGTGATTTATTACTACAATTAGATACACTGGCAAATTAATCAATTTATTATTTAATGAATCAATTAATTAATCGTTAAAATTAAATTAAATTGTTTTATATTAATAAAAAAACAAGTTTTGATCATTGTTCTTAAAAAAGTTATTTTTCTAATTAATTAATTTCGTTATACTATTTTTTTTGCATTGTTATTGTTATTTATTATTTTTAATATTGTTATAGGGTTCCCACAGGAAGTCAGGGAAATAATTCAAATTCTTCTGAAATTAGTTACATTCAATTATTATAAATAGAATTTGCATAAAGGTTTTTAAAAAAATCAGTTATTTAAAAAATTTTCATCCTAATTCTTCTTCTTAGGGATTCAATTATTTTTATTAATAATAAAACTCATCGCAGAACTTTAATTATTTTTAATACAATTCTATTTGAATTTCTTGAAAAATGCAATTATTCTTACAAATTTTATTAAAATTCGTCGAAGGAATTCGTTTATTAAAAAATTTGTTGACAAAATTCTTTATAAGAAGTCAATTTTACGAAACATTCAATTATTCAATAAATTTTTTATTTTTGTATTTAAATAATTGAGTTCCCGCAGAATTTTCTAATAAAAATTGTTTTAAAAATGAATTTCATTTAAAATTTGAAATAATAATTGAATATTAAGAACATTATAGCTTCAATTTTTAGAAATAATTGAATTTTGAAAAGGTTTCAAATTAAAAACTTTAAAAATCTGAATTTTTATACTTTTTATCAACAATTCTGTAAAATTAATTATTTTGACAATTTTCAATTTCAATTCTGTTGCGATTAGTTGACTTATAAAAATTGTATTTAATTATTTCAAAAGTTTTCAACTCAATTCTTTGATTGAATTCAATTACCCATAAATATCAAAATACTTGCCAAAAATACAATTATTTTTAGGATATTTTAAAAAAAATTCAATTATTTTCATAAATATCAATATTCATCAAAAGAATTCAATCATTTTCAAAAGTATTTATATTCTTTGCAGAAATTCAATTATTTTCCAAAATTTTATTAAAATTCTTGTAAATTTCAAAAGATTTCAATCAGGAATATTAAGAAATTTGAATTTTAAACGAATTCAATCAGAAATGGTAAAGAACTTAAATTTTAGAATTTAAAAAATTTTAATAATTCAAATTCTTATTAAATTTTTTAATGTATATTTAATGAATTATTAAAAATAATTGACTTAGAGAAGAGTCTTAGTTAAAAATTCTCTAAAAAAATAATTGAAGTTTGGAGAAGTTAGAAATGATTGCAATTTTTAGAAATCATTGAATTTTTAAATGATTTCAAATTAAAATCTTTGGAAATCAGAATTTTTTATACTTTTAATTAATAATTTTATAGAAATAATTTGTTTCAAAAATTTTAATTCCAATTCTGTTGAAATTAGTTGAATTTTTTATTATTGAATATTAGTTCAAAAATTTTAACGCAATTCATCGGGAAAATTCAATTATCTTCATAAATAAATGACAAAATTACTTTAAGGAATTTAAAAAAAATTCTTCTCAAAATTTAATTATTTTCATCACAGGAATTCATTTATTTTCAAAAGTATTACAATTCTTTGCCAAAATTCAATTATTTTTATAAATAACAATATTCATCACAAGAATTCAATTATTTTCAGAAGTATTAAAATTCTTCCCCAAAATTCAATTATTTTCAAAAAATTTAAGAATATTCTGAGAAAAAGTTTGTATAATTTTCAAAAAATTTTCAAAAATCAATGATTTTCAATATCTACTATTTTTATGAAATTTCCCAAAAGAATCCAAGTATTTAAAATATATGTTTAATTAGGTAATTATTAAAAATAATATATTTAGAGAAGAAGTTTAGTTAAAAACTTTTTATAAAAATTTAATTTTTGAGAAGTTACAAATACTAGCTTAATTTTTAGAAATAATTGAATTTTGAAGAGGTTTCAATTTAAAATCTTTGAAAATCTGAATTTTTAATATTTTTAACTAACAATTTTTATAGTAAATCAGAATATTCCTTAAAGTCAGGGAAAAATTCAAAATTTTGTTTGAAAATCAGAGGAAAAGAAAATAAAATTTTTCTGGCAATCCTGTTATAAATAATTACTTCTTTTATTAATCAATAAAAAAAGTGAAATTAAAAGAAAAATATTGACTTTTTTTCAGGCTCTAAATGAGATGGGCAAACAGCAGCAATTACCGTTTCAATTTATTGACGGTTCAGTTGACGAAATGTCAATAAGCATCCCGTGGCTGTCGTTACTAACTGAGCCGAGTTACATTGAAATAAAAGGACTTAGATTGACGATACAGCCGAGGAAACGTGAAGACACGGGAACTTCTATGTTTGAATCAATGTTGAGCTCAATGAGTTCAAGTATTCAACTCGCTCAAGAATGTCTTCAAGAAGACGCTAAAGACGCTGGAAATTCACAGCCACTCGAGAGTGTTGAACTTTTTGCACAAACAATTGATTCAAGTAATATAAATTATTTACTGCAAATAATTTTTTTAAAAAACGTAACAGGGAATAAGCCAGGAATTTTAATGCCAAACCGGAATTTTTTTTAACAAATTAAAAAAAGTTTTATTATTTTAATTTGTTTTTAAAGAATCGCTTTTTATTTCAATTTTTATTGATATTTATACTGTTCTCTAAATTTGAATTAGTTAAAAAAATTAATTAAATATATTTAATATAAGTTTTTTTTGTAAATTCTGAAAATTCTTTTAAATTTATTTCAGTTCTCTGCAAAATAAAAGTAAGATTTTTGAACACTGTGATTCGAATGGAACACATGCCATTGGGATCGAGGACGGGAGTAGCCTTAGAAATAAGAATAAGAAATTTAGAATATTCCGACGAAGCAGGTTCGGATCCAAGCAATGTGAATTTAGATCCAAATCTCCAATCAAAGGGCTACGTAATTCAGGCATTCATGACGAAGAAATTTTATTTAGAAGGCGTGACAATTTTTACTGATGAATTTCCATCAACGGCAAGAACTTCATCACGTAGTCGTTGTTCAACGCCCGATTCAAAGGTAAAATTAATTAATTAGAATGCCACGAGAAAGTATTTATACTTTTTTTTTTGTTTAATTTCAGAATTCCGATGCACAATATTCGTCACCGCAAATGTCGCCAAATCAAAGTCCAGATGCAAGTGGCGTTGATAATAGTGACGTAAATAATTCACCGACTGGTGTTAAAAGTCCAATAATAGTTGCTAAAATTTCCGGACGACAGGAATTGAGATTGAAAGTAAAACAGGGTGAGGTGCCGGGACCTAAAGTTGAATTGGAAATGATATTGGGTTCGTTCACAACATTTTTGAGTCCAAGACAAATGCATGTTTTAATTGAACTTGCACATGGACTTGCAACACCTGATTTGGAGGATGTTAGTAATGTGCCATTGAGAAATTGCACGGAAAAACCAATGATGAACAGTGATTTTAATCGTGTTGAGCGAGAACTGCTTCAGAAGATTCAACCACTTCAAGGTTTACGCTCCATGGTAAAAAAAAACTTTATTTTATTTTAAATAATCACCTTTAGATAAACTTCAATTGGTTTTCAATTATTTTCAAGAATTTTAATAAAAGTCTTTGTAAAATTCAATTATTTTCAGGGATTTTAATAAAATTCAATTATTTTCAGGAATTTTTATAAAATTCTTTGCAAAATTCAATTATTTTCTTAAATAACCAATATTTTTCGAAAAAAAAACAATTCTTTACAAATTTTTTAGGGATTCAATTATTTTTTGAAAATAATAATACTCATCTCAGAATTTCAATTATTTCTCAAAAAATATAATTATTCTGAACAATTTTATTAAAATTCGTCGAAAGAATTTAATTATTTAAAAATTTGTTGATAAAATTATTTATGAAAATTTAAATTTAAAAAATATTCAATTATTCAAAAAAGTATGTATTTATTTTTGTTTTTATATAATTGAATTCTCGTAAAATTTTCTAATAACAATCGATTTAAAAATGACTTTTAGTTAAAATTTTAGATAATAATTGAATATTAAAAGAATTATTGCGTGAATTTTTAGAAATAATTTAAGTTTCAAAAGGTTACAATTAAAACTTCTTCCTCGAAATTCTATTACTTTCTAGAATTTTAGAAAAATTCTTTGCAAAATTCAATTATTTTCATAAATAAAAATATTCATCACATGAAAAATTCACAATTAAAAATTCTTCCTCGAAATTCTATTACTTTCTGTAATTTTAGAAAAATTCTTTGCAAAATTCAATTATTTTCATAAATAACAATATTTATCACATAAATTCAATTATTTTCAAAAGTATTAAAATTCTTTGCAAAATTCAATTGTTTTCAAAAGTAATAAAATTCTTCGCAAAAATTCAATTATGTTCAAAAATTTAAAAAAATTCTGATAAAAATTCAATTATCTTTAAAAATAATAAAATTCTTCTCCAAATTTCAATTATTTTCCAAAAATTTAATAAAATTATTTGCAAAATTTCAATTATTTTCAAAAAAATTTTTCTCAATTCAATGATTTTCAATATCTACAGTTTTAATAAAGTTTTTCAAAAGAATTCAATTATTTAAAAAAAAATTTTGATAAAATTCTAAGCAAACTCCGCAATAATTCAATTATTTTCATAAATAATAACATTTTTTTTACAAAAATTCAATTATTTTCATGAATAATAAAATTCATCATAGAATTTCAATTATTTTTAATACAATTTTAATTGAATTCCTCGAAAAATTTAATTATTCTTGAAAATTTTATTAAAATTTCTCGAAAAAATTCAAATTTGTTGATAAAATTCTTTATAATAATTTAGTTTTGAAAAACATTCATTCATTCAATAAATTATTTATTTTTGTATTTAAATAATTGAATTCTTGTAGAATTTTCCAATAAAAATTGATTTGAAAATGAATATTAGTTAAAATTTGAGATCATAATTGAATATTAAGAGCATTATAGCATGAATTTTTAACAAAGTTTTTGAAAATAGTGACATTTTTCGAAGAATTTACCTAAAATTGTATTAAAAATAATTGAAATCCTGTGAAGAATTTTATTAATTTATAAAACTAATTGAATTCTTGCAATGAATTTTTTCAAATTTTTTTTTAAATAATTGAAATAATAAAAAGTATCTTTTTTTTGAATTTTTTTTGAAAGAATCTTATTATTTATGAAAATAATTGAATTTCTGCATCGAATTTTATTACATTTTTTTAAATAATTGAATATTTTTAAGAACTTTTATTAAAAAAGTAGATTGTTAAAATATTTGAATTTCAACGAAGAATTTCATTATATTCGTGAAATGTAATTAAATTCTTACAAAAAAATTAAGAGAATAATTCCATTTTTCTAGGAATTTACTTTAAATTGTATTATAAATAATTGAAATTCTCAGAAAAATTTTATAATTTATGAAAATAATTGAATTCTTACAACGAATTTTATCAATTTTTTTTAAATAATTGAATTCATGTGAAAAATTTTATTACTTGTACAAATAATTGAATTTATGCAACGAATTTTATTACATTTTATTTAAATAATTATATTCTTTTGAAAACTTGTATTAAAAATGTAAATTTAAAAAATTTTTGAATTTCAGCGAACAATTTCATTATTTGTGAAATGTACCTAATTTAATTCTTGAAAAAAATTTTTAAAAATAATTTTATTTTTCAAGAAATTTTTTTAAAATTGTATTAAAAATAATTGAAACCATTTGAAGAATTTTATTATTTATAAAAATAATTGAATTCTTGCAACGAATTTTATTATAATTTTTGTAAATAATTTAATATTTTTGAGAAATTTTATGGAAATTAAAATTTTTATAAAACATGAAGATATCAATCACTCCGAGTCTTTCGACTCGGAGTAATTGATATCTTCATGTTTTATAATAATATTCTTATAAGTTGTTGAATTTTAAAAATGTTTGAATTTGAATGTTTTGAAGAATTTTAATTCCTATGGAAAAATAATAATTAAATACTTATTTAAAAATTTAGTTATTGATGTTTGCGAATAATTTTACAATTTAAGAAATTCGTAAGTAAATTGAAGCGTTTTGTGCAGAAACAGCATAAGTCCATAATTCGAAATTGTTCAGGAATCAATAAAAACTGTTTTTCTCGTAAATGTTAAGATTTTTTTTAATTCGGCTTTTTGCATTATATTCTACTAACCTATAAGTTAAAAAATCCAATATTATTAATTAATTATCTACTTAATATAAAAAATTAAAAAATAAATTAACATTTGGACTTATGCTGTTTCTGCACAAAATGAAATGAAAAACACAGAAAAATTATTAAATCCAGTGAAATATCAAAGTTTTATGAAATATTTAATAAAATTTATTTAAAATATTAAATTTGGATGATTTTTAGTAACATTTTATAAATAATAAAATTGTTTTAAGAATAAATTTAACCAATTTTCAATATTTTCTAATTTTTAAATTATTCAGTCACCACTGTCACTTTTTGCTTCCCATGAGTGTTTTTATTTATAATATAAACTGTTTAATATAAATTATTAAAATACGTCAAGAATATCACAAATAAATATAAAACTTATCATGGACTTGTGCTGTTTCTGCACAAAATAATAATTTAATTATTTTTTTTAAGGGTTTAGAGTTTAGTCACTTATGTAATGTTTTACCAGATTGAAAAGCTTCATTTAAAGATAAATTTCCAATAAAAAAGTGATTTTCGAAAAAAATGGACTTATGCGGTTTCTGCACAAAACGCTTCAAATGTAATAGAATGTTTTTTTTGAGTATCTAATAATTTTTAGGGTGAATCAGAATATTCTTTATGGTCAGGGAAAAAGTGAAAATTTTGTCTGGAAATCAGGGAAAAGTCAGGGAAAAATAAAATTAAATATTTGTGGCAACCCTGAAGGATAAATACCGAAATTATTTTCAGGACCTAAGGCACACACAGGGTTGGTCATCAACAACAGTAGAATCAGACAACGAAGATGAATTCCTGCCAATGCGTGCGCCAGGTGCTAATTTAATGTGCGACTCTCTCACCAGTAACAATACCAGTATGGACGGAAGTATAACAACATCCAGTATCAGTTCAAAAAGTTCAATGAACAATCAACCCAAACATCAAAAATATCGTCAAAGTATAGACACCGATTCGTCAGCGGAAACATCGCAATTTCACGTGAGAGTTTCCTCAATTGCAATGGTTCTTCTTCATGAAGATATTCTAACTCTGTGCACTGAGGGTGTCGGTCTCACTAGAGCAAGTACCCGAGAAATGGAGACAATGGCCGAGGAGTTCTTTAAAAAAATGGATTTCTTCATATCGGCTGGCTATGGAAATAAAGACTTTGAAAAGGCATCGAAAATGTTTATCGACGCCTGTCAACTTAGTCATATAAGAATTCTCGCTGCTCCATTAGTGATTGAGGCTAGTGAGAAAAAAACTGCTCAATATTCATTAATTTCCGGTAGTTTAAGTCTTGCAAGTTTAGAAATTGTCGAATCATTAGTCAATGCAAATACAAATTCCACGTGTCAAAGTCCACCTCTTACGGAATTTATTGAACTTCTCTCATTTTTTAAGGACACAAATAATTTTGGTTTCTCAAATACAACGGATTTTCGAATGTGTTTTAAGCATACGGAAAAGGCAATTAGACATGGACAGAGCACAAAATTTGCACATCCAAGAACGGAAATTGAGTAAGTTAAAAATTTTTGTTTCAGACAATTTTTAGCATTTTAAGTGTTGTTGTAGCACTTTTTGGTAAATTCAGGAAAAAGTCGAGGAATTTTATTATAAGTATTGAAAAAAATTAAATTTTTAGAATTAAAAATTCTAGAAAATAATAATTGAATTGAAATGATCAAAATAATTTTGAAAAATTTACAGTAACAATATTCTTGTAAGTTATTGAATTTCAAAAGATTTGAATTAAAATTTTTTAATTATTTAGAACATTTTTTCGAGCATCTAATTATTTTTAAAGTGAATCAGAATATTTTTTAGTTTCATGGAAAGAAAAAAATTAATTTTTTCTTGTAACCCTGAAATTGTTTCCTCTTTTTTTATAATAATTTGGATTATTTTTGAATATTTTTCTTTAGCATTAATTTGGGACCAATTAGGAGTGAAATTGATGTTACGATTGTTGATCGAATTTCCGCTGTTTTAAATCCACAACCAATTTGCACATGTAGTTCAAGTTCATCAACGAGGGATACTTTGGTATGTTTCTACTTTTATTCTTATAATTATTGCATGTTATTTTCATTTTAAGTCATTAAATGACACATTTGTGCCTTTTTTCGGTAATTTAAATATAAAATCCCCATTAATTTTGTCCTAGAATCAGCAATCTCTTTTTGAGAGTCCACATTCACCGGATTCAAGAACGGATATTAAAATTTCATCACCTCATTGTGTCATAAAACTCAGGTAAATAATTTATTTTTATTTAAATTCTCTTCTAATTTGCAACTAACAATTTTCACAAAATTTTCAATTTTTTATAAGTTTAAAAATTCTAAAAAAAACATTTAAGCAATTTCACGTGAAACGATTAAGTAAAAAATTTAATTTTCTGGAAATGGCTAAATATTCGGAATTTTGAAAAAACAGGGGTTAAATAATTTTTTTCCGAAAAAATAGTTTTAGAATTGAAAAGTACACAAAAAATTCTTTAAAATTCACTATGTAAAATTTAAATCGCTTAATTTTTCAAGAAGTTGCAGGGCTCGAACAAGGTTTGTAAGGACGAACAATTATTCTTAAATTATACGATATAATTTGGGGAATTTTAGAGAAATTACAAATGATTGCGGAAATTCAAATCAAAAATTTTAATAAAATTCTTGGCAAAATTTCAATTTTTAAAAATTTTCCTCAAGTCAATGATTTTTAATATCTATTTTAATAAAATTCTACGAAAACATTTAATTATTTTTATGAAATAATAAAAATTTTACAACAATTCAATTATTTACAAACTTTTATAAATTTCTTCGTAAAAATTCAATTATTTTCATAAATAATAAAACTCATTTCAGAATTTCAATTATTTTTAATACAATTTTAACCAAATTCTTCGAAAAATGTAATTATTCTTAAAAATTTAATTAAAATTCGTCAAAAGAGTTCAATTATTTACAAATATTTTGATCAAATTCTTCACAAGAATTCAATTTTTATAAACATTCAATTATTTGATAAATTATTTTTTTGTATTTAAATAATTGTATTCCAGTAGAATTTTCTAAAAAAAAATTAATTTAAAAATAAATTTCAGTTAAAATTTTAGATAATAATTTTAATATTAAAAGCATTATAGCCTGAATTTTTAGAAATAATTGAATTTTGAAAAGGTTTCAAATTAAAACATTTGAAAATCTTAATTTTTCATATTTATAATTAACAATTCTGCAGAAATAATTTGTTTGAAAAATTTTAATTCCAATTCTGTTAAAATTAATTGATTTATTAAAATTATACTTAATTATTTCAATTTTTTCAATAATTTTTCAATTTAATAATTTTTAATATTTAATAAATATTTTCACAAACTTTACAAAAAAAATTTTAATTAAAATAAATTTTATAAAAATTCATCAAAAGAATTCAATCTCAGAAAATATTGTGTTATTCAATAAATTATTTGTTTTTGTATTTAAATAATTGAATTCCTGTAGAATTTTCTAATAAAAATTGATTAAAAAATGAATTTTAGATTATTGTTGAATATTAAAAATATTAAAAGCATTATAGAGCAAATTTTTTGAAATAATTGAATTTGGCAAAGAAAAATGTAATTTCTTAAAAATTTAATAAAATTCGTCAAAAGAATTCAATTATTAAAAAATTAGTTGATTAAATTCTTTAGAGAATTTAATTTTAACAGGGTTCCTACAGAATCTGGAAATCATTCAAATCATGGAAATGGTATTGAATTTTTAAAAGGCTTCTGGAAATCAGGGAAATAATGGTAAAGGCCTGGAATTTTAAAAAGTTTCTAAATTTTTTCTGTTTTCCATTTTTTGTCTTGAATAGAAATTCAAATAATAATAAAGCTAAATGCCATAAAAGAGAAAAAAAATGTTGCATTTTAAGAAATACGATTTTTCGGATTCTTGATAATTTTTAATAATTTTTAATTTTTTACCAAAGGGTGGAGACTATTAAAAAAGTAAAGTATTTTCCAAGAGCCCAAAAATAATAAAGCTAAATCCCATAAAAGAGAGGAAAAAATGTTGAATTTTAAGAAATTCGGTTTTTTGAATTTTTGATAATTTTCGATAATTTTAGATTTTTTACCAAAGAGTCGAGACAGTTAAATAAGTAAAGTATTTTCCAAGAGCCCAAAAATAATGAAGCTAAATTCCATAAAAGAGAGGAAAAAATGTTGAATTTTAAGAAATTCGGAATTTTTGAATTTTTTCGAATTTTTGATAATTTTAGATTTTTTACCAAAGAGTCGAGACAATTAAATAAGTAAAGTATTTTCCAAGAGCCTAAAAATAATGAAGCTAAATCCCATAAAAGAGAGGAAAAAATGTTGAATTTTAAGAAATTCGGAATTTTTGATAATTTCCGATAATTTTAGATTTTTTACCAAAGAGTCGAGACTATTTAATAAGTAAAGTATTTTCCAAGAGCCCAAAAATAATGAAGCTAAATTCCGTAAAAGAGAGGAAAAAATGTTGAATTTTAAGAAATTCGGTTTTTTGAATTTTTTCGAATTTTTGATAATTTTAGATTTTTTACCAAAGGGTGGAAACTATTAAATAAGTAATGTGTTTGTGAAGAGCCCAAAAATAATGAAGCTAAATTCCATAAAAGAGAGGAAAAAATGTTGAATTTTAAAATAATCTGTTTTTCGAATTTTTTTAAACGAATTTAATCAGAAATGGTAAGAACTTAGATTTTAGAAAAATTTTAATAATTCAAATTCTTATTAAATTTTTTAATGTTTATTTAATGAATTATTGAAAATAATTGAATTAGAGAAGAGTCTTAGTTAAAAACTCTAAAAAAATAATTAAAGATTGGAGAAGTTACTAATTTTTTTGAAACATTTTAATTTCAATTCTGTTTAAATTAGTTGAATTTTTTATTATTGAATATTAGTTCAAAAATTTTAACGCAATTCATCGGGAAAATTCAATTATCTTTATAAACAGTGACAAAATTACTTTAAGGAATTTTAAAAATTAATAAAATTCTTATTAGAAATTCAATTAGTTTCAGGAATTTAAAAATAATTGCTTTAGAGAAGATGTTAAAAACTTTTTATAAAAATTTAATTTTTGAGAAGTTACAAATACTAGCTTAATTTTTAGAAATAATTAAATTTTGAAAAGGTTTCAAATTAAAATCTTTGAAAATTAGAATTTTTTATAATGAAAAATTTACGAATAATTGAAATTTCGTAAAATTGAATATTGTAAACAAATGGACTGCTTATATTTTTGTCAGTAATTGGTCCGTAATTTTTCATTTTTGTTCCGTAAAATCCGTAAAATATTTTTAAATGCTTTCATTGGTTCGAGCCCTGAAGTTGTGTTAATTTGAATAATTTGATGTAAAATGTAAACAATGTCCCTTAAAATCTAATTATTTTTGATTGTATCAAAATTGTTGATATTTTTGTTTTGTTTCCGTTCGAAATAGATTTCCAATTCCGGACATGAGACCATTACATGACATGAATCGAGTACCTTGGTGGAAGCGTTCGGTGAGAGGTGACTATGTGACATTCAATTTAATCGATACAAAAATACATTCATCAATGGAGAGTCGTTCGCGTTATTTATCGCGACATGAAATTCAATGTCGACGATTGCTGATGACTTATACTGAAGCCGATTCCGATGTGCCGGTGGAAATTGGAAAAGCTTCGGCTGATGAAAAATCCGATGGCTCACTTCAAACTGACAATACTGAAGGTTTCGGTTGGCCTAGAATTGTTATTACAATTTATCCGAAACATTTGGGTGGTCCTTTAGAGGATAGTTCAGAGGGTGAAGCCGAATCGAGTTTGGATGATACTCTGGAAAATTTGGAGAATGCTTCGAGACACGCACCATCGCCATTTAGTTCGAAGCGAATTGTTCATGAATCGGATACTCCTCATTCGAGAACGCAAGCACAGGGCGAACGAAGCGAAAGTGATAACAGGTTTGTTGGTTTTTTTCTTCAATTATAAATTGAATATAAATTGAATAAAATTTATAAAATTCAATATAGATTTACAAATTGGAGTTTTTCTTTTTAAAAATAATATTTTAGTAGTTTGTAATATTTCTGTAAATTAAAATAAATTTTTTTTGTATTTAAAATTCTGCAGAGACGGAGAGGAATTGATTATACCCGGAAGTAGGCAAGAGATGCTCGAATTCATTGAGGAAGGTACTCGTGGATCGAGAATTCAACTTGAAATCGGCCTACCATCAACTTCGATTCAAATTCCATCCAAACATCTTTATGAACTGTTGTACAATCGTTTTAATTCTGATCTATTATTGTGGGAACCGTCAGCGCCAAGGCCAGTCTATACATCACCGGACACGCACATTGGTCTCGATTTTTCGCCAAATCTCTTGCAGGAATCAATCTATCCCAAGTAAGAATTATTATTTTGTTACGATGAAAGGTTTGGTATAATTTTAATTTTACGCCTAATTTTGTTTAATATGATAACGAGCGAATTATTAGATACTTAAAACAAAATTCCATTGTTCGGAAATTCTTCAATTAAATATATTTTAGAAAATAAAAGCATTAAATAATTTCAAAAGAATTGAAATAAAAAATTGAAAAAAAAGTTTTACAGAATTGTTAATTAAAAGTATTAAGAATTCAAATTTTCAAAGATTTTAATTTGTAACCAGTTGAAGATTCAATTATTTCTAAAAATTCAAGCTATAACGCTTTTAATATTCAATTATTTATTATCTAAAATATGAATAAATTAACTGAAATTCACTTATAAATCAATTTTTATTAAAAAATTCTACGAGAATTCAGTTATTAAAACACAAAAATAAATCCTACATCATTTTTTGAATATTTGAATATTTCTTAAAATTGAATTCATGTAAAGAATTTTATAAACAAATTTGTAAATAATTGAATTCTTTCGACGAATTTTAATAAAATTTTTAAGAATAATTATATTTTCCGTGGAATTTAATTAAAATTGTATTAAGAATAATTGAAATTCTGCGATGAGTTTTATTATTTATGAAAAATAATTTAATTCCTTAAAAAATTTTTAAAGAATTGACTTTTTTCGAAAAAATGTATGCCAATTAATTTTTAAATTAGTTAAATTCCTATGAAATTATTATTATTTATGAAAATAATTGAAATTGTTATTTATTAAAATAATTGAATTTTGCAAAGAATTTTTTTTTTAAATTCCTGAAAGTAATTGAATTTCTGGGAAGAATTTTATTAATTTTAAAAATAATTAAATTCTTGTGATAAATATTGTTATTTATTAAAATAATTGAATTTTGTAATGAACTTTATTAGAATTCCTGAATATAATTGAATTTTGGCGAAAAATTTTGCTATTTATAAAGATAGTTGAAATGTTGACAAGAATTTTTTTTTAATTTTTGAAAATAATTAAATTTTTGGAAAGAATTTTATTTAAAAATTTTGAAAATAATTGAATTTTGGCAAAGAATTTTAATACTTTTTGAAAATCATTGAATTCTTTCGATGAGTATTGTTATTTATGAAAATAATTAAATTTTGAAAAGAATTTTTTTTTAAATTCATAAAAATAATTGAATTTTCCGGAAGAATTTTGTTATTTATGAAGATGATTGAATTTTTCCAAAGAATTGCGTTAAAACTTTTGAAATAATTAAATATAATTTTAATAAATCATTTAATTTAAACAGAATTGGAATTAAAATTTTTTCAAACAAATTAGTTCTACAGAATTGTTAATTAAAAGTATGAAAAATTCTGATTTTCAAAGATTTTAATTTGAAATCATTTAAAAATTCAATGATTTCTAAAAATTGCAATCATTTACAAATGATTGCAATTTTATTGCAATTGTAACTTCTCAAAAATTTAATTATTTTTCTTTAGAGTTTACAACTAAAACGAAACTAAAACTAACAACAAATTTTTTTTAGATTTAGCATGTGTAAGAGTGGAATACAATACGATTCGGAATCGGACTCAGAGGACGAGGGAATATTTTACTCGACGGCTGAGAAAAGTATGAAAACAAAGCAAATTCGAGTGTCTAAAAATGGTCAGTCGAAAATTGCACTAACATTGAATATTAATCACGGTCTCTTGAGTATGTACACACCAGTGAGAGATTCAATGAGAAATGTCATACCTGGACAGCAGGGTGAATTAATTTTAAGAGTTGAGGATGCGACACTATTTTTTATTACATCATATAAAGGCGACATTAATTTGGGTTATATTTGTGCAATGTCGAAAAATATTTCACTAAATCATTGTGGATTGACGACAACGCCATCGCAAACTCCACCATTGAGATCGATTAATTCCATTATTCCAAGGCATTGTCTACAAACAATATACAGAAGTGAATCGGGAACAAATGTCACGTTAAAATCAACTGATAAAGATATGCTCGCTGTTGCTATTCGTGTACAGGCTGCGCATCAGACACACAAAATTAAGGTGATTTTTTAATTAATACATTTAATGAATTTAATTTTATTTAATTATATTTAATTATACTTAATTATATTTCATTATATTTCAGTAAACTTTATTAATTATTATGGTTTTAATAAAATTTGTTTGAGTATTTATAATTTGTTTAAAAGTAGAATATTTTTTTCTCTTGAATTATTTTGAACTAAAAAAAACTAAAAAAATTATTTGAATTATTTGAATCCATTTTTTTGCAGACTTTTAGAGTTGCGGTTGGAATAAGAAATGCAACACTTAGGCATCGAATGAGTGCGACGCAATCTTCATGGTTTTCGCAATTAACCGACTGTCTGGACGTCACTGATCATCCAATTGCGGGTTATTCACCTCCAGGTGTACTGACAGAATTGCATCTTCATCTTTGGGATTGTGCAGTTGCTTACAGGTTATTTTTTTATTTCCTATTTAAACTTCCAAAAAAAAAGAAAAATTGCTAATTGAAAAGGAGCTGTTGCTTTGCTTCCTTCCATGCATTGCCAGTGTCATTAATTTTGTCCCTCAATTTTTTTCAGTACATTTTAGAGAATAAAATTGAGATTTCAGGAAGATACTAAAATCACTCTTTTCAGGGTTGTTACAAAAATGTGATTTTATTTTTCCCTGATTTCCAGATTGAACTTTGACTTTTTCCCTGACTCTAAAGAATATTCTGATTTACTCAAAAAATGATTAGATACAGAAATTGTTAGTTAAAAATATGAAAAGTTCAGATTTTCAAAGATTTTAAATAGAAACCTTTTAAAAATTCAATTATTTATAAAAACTAAACTTGTATTTGTAACTTCTCAAAAATTAAATTTTTATAAAAAGTTTTTAACATCTTCTCTAAATCAATTATTTTTAATAATTAATTAAACATATTTTTTAAATACTTGAATTCTTGTGGGGAATTTCATAAAAATAGTAGATATTGAAAATCATTGATTTTTGAAAAAATTTTGAAAATTATACAAACTTTTTCTCAGAATATTCTTAAAATTTTTGAAAATAATTAAATTTCTGCGAAGAATTTTAATACTTTTGAAAATAATTGAATTCTTGTGACGAATATTGTTATTTATGAAATTAATTCAATATTAAAAAGAATTTTTTTTTAATTTCTAAAAATATGTAATTGAATTTCTAGGAACAATTCAAAGATTTTAATTTGAAACCTTTTAAAAATTCACACTATAATGCTTTTAATGTTCAATTATAATCTAAAATTTTAAGTGAAATTTATTTTTAAACCAATTTCTATTGGAAAATTCTATGAGAATTCAATTATTTAAATAGAAAGCTAAATAATTTTTGGAATAATTTGCCAAATTCAATTATTTCAAAAAATTCACACTATAATGCTTTTAATATTTTTAATATTCAACGATAATCTAAAATTATTATCAAAATTCATTTTTAAATCAATTTTTATTAGAAAATTCTACGAGAATTCAATTATTTAAATACAAAAATAAATAATTTATTGAATAACACAATATTTTCTAAGATTGAATTCTTTTGATGAATTTTTATAAAATTTATTTTAATTATTGAATTTTTTTTGTAAAGTTTGTGAAAATATTTATTAGATATTGAAAATTGTTAAATTGGAAAATTATTGAAAAAAATTGAAATTTTAACCAGAATTTTATTCAAATTTTTGAAAGTAATTGAATTTCTGCAAAGAATTTTAATAGTTTTGAAAATAATTGAATACTTGTGTTGAATATTGTTATTTATGAAATTAATTGAATTCTAAAAAGAAATTTTTTTTAAATTCCTAAAAATAATTGAATTTATAGAAAGAATTCTAAGATTTTAATTTGAAACCTTTTCAAAATTCAAGTTATAATGCTTTTAATATTCAATTATTTTCAAAAATCTTAACTATAATTCATTTTTAAATCTATTAGAAAATTCTACGAGAATTTAATTATTTAAATACAAAAGTAATTAATTTAATGAATAATTAAATGTTTCTCAAAATTGAGTTTTCCTAAAGAATTTTATCAAAAAATTTGTAAATAATTGAATTGTTTCGACGAATTTTAATAAAATTTTTAAGAATAATCGAATTTTTCGAGGAATTCAATTAAAATTGTATTTAAAATAATTGAAATTGATGAGTTTTATTATTTATAAAAATAACTGAATGTTTTCGATGAAATTTATAAAAAAATTTGTATACAATTGAATTCCCGTGAAATTTTTTTTATTTATGAAAATAATTAAAGGTTTGAGTAGAATTTTATCAACAATTTTTTTAATACTTATAATTAAATTCTTTTGAAAAATTTTATTAAAACAGTAAATATTGAAAATCATTGAATTGGGAAAAATTTTTGAAAATAATTGAAATTTTGCTTTGAATTTTACTAAAGTTTTTGAAAATATTTGAATTTTGGAGAACAATTATTTTATTATTTATAAAGATAATTGAAATTTTGACAAGAATTTAAAAAAATTTTTAAACGTTATTAAATTTTTGCGAAGGATTTTATTAATTTTGAAAATAATTGAATTTCTTCAATCATTTGTAACTTTTTCAAAATTCAATTTTTTGAGTGTTTTTTTTAACTAAAATTCTTCTGTAAATCCATTATTTTCAATAATTAATTAAATATACAATTCGAAAAATTATCTGATTTCAGAAGAATTTGAATTATTAAAATTTTTCAAAAATCTAAGTTCTTTAAAATTTCTAATTAAATTCATTCAAAATTGAATTTTTCAAAAATTTTAAATTATATTCTTTTGAAGTTCATTTATTTGTGCAAATTATTATCGCAACTTTTTTAAAATTCAATTAATTTTGAAACATTTAAGTAAAATTATTCATTTAATAATTTATAAGTAATAATTTTATGATAGGTAGTTCTTCAAGAATTAAGTTATTTAAAAATAAATTGTCAGAAATAGGAAAGATTAAAGGACGGCTAAACTGCGATACGCCATCTGGTGGTGAAAATTGGAACTAGAGAGATCGGTCTGGTTTAAGGGAAAATACACGTGACAGATGTAAATAACATATTAAATCGTTTTATATTTTAGGTTTAAAATAGAAAGAACTTCATAAAAAGTAAATAATAAATTGAAGAAATTAAATCGAATTTCGTCGGAGTAAAATTTACTCCCGAAACATCGAAAACCAATAATTTTTGTTCAGTTTTTGGGTGCAGCAGTAGAAAGTGCTGTATTCGTAAAATTGTAAAATAATATCATCAAAACATAAACATAAATTTTTTTCTAAATATTTTGTGGCAATATTGTTGCTTTATCTATAATTAAATTATTTAGCGAATATTTTTTTTCGTTGGTTAATGTTTTAAAGTTCAACTTGGTCAAAGATTTCCAAGAGCTGGAGAATTAATGGTCAAAGTTTCGAAAATAAATTGGGCATAAAAGAGTCGCATTTCACAAAAGATGATTATTCTTTTTTACTGAAGCAGGGAAGTTATTAAAAATTGTATTAAATCTGCTTAAATATAATTAAGGCTTTAAATTGTTACAGAATTACTATTTGTGATGCGCTCTCAAGAATTTTATAGGTTATGTTGACGACAGTTTTATCTTGATTAAAAGCATTAAAAGTTTCTTTTTGTTCCTGTAAAATCGAAATCAGTTTTGGTTGAATATTTTGGGAATAATGAAGATTCAAACATTATTGGATTATCACGCATATTCGATGTTTGCAAACAGAATGCAATGAACTTTTAATTGATTTTGATTTTTGCATTTGCAGTTTTATACAAAAGGTAACATGTCCGGCATTTTTTATAACCTTTCACCCTCTATAAAATTCGACTTAAATGTGTCGAATTGGTGAAAACCAATATTTCTGTTCAAAAAAGCTGCATTTTTTGATTTTCAATTAAAATTATACGTGTTTACTTTACATCTGTCATTAAAACAGACCGATCTCGCCGGCCATATTGGTTTGTGACGTCACGACCACCGTTCCCAATTAGAATTCGTGGTAATTTTATAGTTTGAGTCAAACAAAAAGGACACAAAAATTCAAAATTTTCTTATGAATTTTAAGAATTTAATTTTTTACATTATTTTTTAATAAAAATCCCTGACTTTTCCCTGAATTTCCCAAACCTTTGGCAACCCTGTCACTATCATAAGAATAAACATGAACAACAATGAATAACGAATTTTTTTTGTTTCTCTTTTATAGACCTCTTCATCTTCCAATAAGATCAGTGGTAACGCTAGGAAGTTTCAGTATCTCCAGTAATATTGCAGCGCAAACAAATACATCGACTCTTCGATTTATCGCTGAAGACTTAGCTCTATTCATTTCCGATAAACTTGGAAATCACGTGGATTTGAGAAGAGATTTCGTTTGTGTTATGGACCTCGGTCTCTTTGAACTATCATTGAGACTCAATGAGAAAATGTGCGGTGGTGCACCGAGAGTTGATTTAAGGGCGAGTAACAATTGTTTACATGTGAGAACTTGCGCTGATTCTGGTAGTGCTTTAATGCAACTTTTAACATATTTCGCGAGTGACGGTGACATCGCTTCAAATCTTGATACAAGCGACACGATCTCCGTACCTGGTTCTGGCGATGAGGAAACTTTACTCGGTGATGAGAGTGTCAATAATCTGAGTAAGAGTCAAGTCGAGAGGGTCAATAGTCTTATGGAAGAGGCAATGGAGGATACTGTTAAAGGTATTTTTAATTAATACCTTGTTAAAGGTATTTTATTAAAAAAACAAAAGGAGAGTCCCTTCTTTTGTTTTTTTAATAAAAAATCATAAAGTAGTAGATAATAGGTCCTATTATCTACTACTTTATAATTAATTACTTAATAACTTAAAAATAATAAATAGATAATGTTAGAATTCTATATTCTTTGCTGTAATAAATAAATCGATTTAATAAGCCTACTTACAGGGCACGAACTAGGTCCGTAAATCACTTAAAGGTCCTTCAATTTGCTTAAAATCAGTAAAAGTCATTTTTTTTTTTGAAAAAAGGTCCGTAAAGTCCGTAATTTTATTGAGAAAATACGAAAAGTTCGTAAATTGTACAATATTGTTTGGAGAATTTTAGAGAAATTACAAATGATAGCAGAAATTTAATTATTTTCAAAAGTAATACAATTCTTAGCCGAAATTCAATTATTAAAAAAATTCAAAAATTTTTTAAAATTCTTTTAAAATTTCAATTATCTTTATAAATAATTAAATTCTTCTCCGAAATTCAATTATTTTCAAAAATTTTGATAGAATTCATGTCAAAATTTCAATTATTTTCAAAAATTTTGATAAAATTCTTGGCAAAAATTAAATTATTTTCAAAAATGTTCCTCAATTCAATGGTTTTTAATATATACTATTTTAATAAAATTTCCCAAAAGAATTCAATTATTTAAAAAAAATTTAATAAAATTCTACGCAAACCTTGAATTATTTTCATAAAATAATAAATATTTCACTGGAATTCAATTATTTACACAAAAATTTTTTATCTTTGCAATCATTCAATTACTTTCATGAATAATAAAACTTTTACATGGATTCGATTATTTTCGTAAATAATAAAATTCTTTTCAGGAATTCAATTATTTTTGTAAATAATAAAACTCATCGCAGAATTTCAATTATTTATAATACAATTTTAATAAAATTTCTCAAAAATATAATTATTTTGAAATATTTTATCAAAATTCGTCAAAAAAATTGAATTATTTAAAAATCTCTGAAAATCTGAATTTTTCATACTTTTAACTGAGGGGCTAATAGTAAAAATGGTTTAAAAAAACATTGGGAGCAAAAGTGGGATAAGTGACTTGGGAGCAAAAACGAGTTAAAATGATTTTGTAATTTATGGATAAATTAATTGTAATTCACGGTCAAAAAAATATTTAAAATAGTAAAGAAAAACTTATTTTATTATAATTAATATTTTGCAAAGCAATATTATAATAAACTTATCGATAAATACATAAATCATTTTATCCCGTTTTTGCTCCCAAGTCACTTATCTCATTTTTACTCCCAATGTTTTACTCGTAGATTTTTCTAATAGAAATTGATTTAAAAGTGAACTTCAGTAAAAAATTTTAGATAATAATTGAATATTAAAGGCAATATGGCGTGAATTTTTAGAAATAATTGAATTTTGAAATAATTCTTTTGAAAAAGTTTAATTGAATTTTTTTTTATTATTTGAAGTTTTTATTTTCTAATATATATTTAATTTTAGAATTTACGAATAATTGAAATTTTGTAGAATTGAATATTGTAAAAAAATGTACTTGAAAATTGTCAAAGAAGTTTTTCGAAAATTATTAAAAATAATTGATTTAAAGAAGTATTTTAGTTAAAACTTATTGAGAGCCCATTCTTTTTTGTTTCAAGGAGCGGCTGTGAAATCTTGTAAAAAATCACCGGAAATTGAAAAACAGGTGAAAGTCTTCTTTTTCCCTGGCGAATCAAATCCTCTATTACAAAATGAAATGTCGCACACGGAAAGAAAAATTGTTTCTCCACAAGAAACACATATGGAGGAGGAGGAAGATCCCGATGAGGATTTTTGTATTCTCGGCGAAGAGGCGGGTGTTGGAATTCTGCCGCGACATGGAGTTCCAGAAATTCGTTGGCTTTGTCCTGAATCATTGCGCGTTATCGACAATCATTTCTCAATTCCATTGGGAAAAGCTGACGTTCTTAAGGCACCAAAACATTTTCCCCTTCCCGTTTTAAGGTACACACTGTGCGAAATGAACCTCATATGGCATATGTACGGTGGAAAGGATTTCGGAAATCCTCAACCTCCTCCCAAGAAACATGTCACAATTGACGAGGTGGGTCAACGGTACAATGCAATGAATCAAGGACGGTAAGAGAATCATATTTTATACTCCAGGGTTGCCACAAATCAGGGAAGAAATAATATTTATAAATAGATTAACATAAAAAGATTTCAATTTAAAATTTTTGAAAATTTCAATTTTGAATGAATTTAATTAGAAATTTTAAAGAACTTAGATTTTTGAAAAATGTTAATAATTCAAAGTCCTCTGAAATCAGTTAAATTTTCTAATATATATTTAATTAATTATTAAAAATAATGGATTTACAGAAGAATTTTAGTTAAAAAACACTCAAAAAATTGAATTTTGTAAATGTTACAAATGATTGAAGAAATTCAATTATTTTCAAAATTAATAAAATCCTTCGCAAAAATTTAATAACGTTTAAAAATTTTTTTAAATTCTCGTTAAAATTTCAATTATCTTTATAAATAATAAAATTGATCTCCAAAATTCCAATATTTTCAAAAACTTTAATAAAATTCAAAATAAAATTTCAATTATTTTCAAAAATTTTTCTCAATTCAATGATTTTCAATATTTACTGTTTTAATAAAATTTCTCAAAGGAATTTAATTATAAGTATTAAAAAAAAATTTTTTGATAAAATTCTACTCAAACATTTAATTATTTTCAAAAATAATAAAAATTTCACGGGAATTTAATTGTATACAAATTTTTTTTTATACATTTCTTCGAAAACATTCAAATATTTTTATAAATAATAAAACTCATCAATTTCAATTATTTTAAATACAATTTTAATTGAATTTCTCGAAAAATTCGATTATACTTAAAAATTTTATTAAAATTCGTCGAAAAAATACAATTATTTACAAATTTTTTGATATAATGCTTTAGGAAAACTAAATTTTGAGAAACATTTAATTATTCAATAAATTAATTAATTTTGTATTTAAATAATTGAATTCTCGTAGAAATATTCAAATTGATATAAAAAGAAATTTTAGTTAAAATTGTAGAAAATAATTGAATATTAAAAGCATTACAGCTAGAATTTTGAAAAGGTTTCAAAATAAAATCTTTGAATTCTTTCTATAAATTCAATTATTTTTAGGAATTTCAAAAAAAAATTCTTTCTAAAATTCAATTAATTTCGTAAATAACAATATTCAACACAAGAATTCAATTATTTTCAAAACTATTAAAATTCTTTGCCGAAATTCAATTACTTTCAAAAATTTAAATAAAATTCTTGTTAAATTTTCAATTTTTTTTAACAATTTTTCAATTTAATAATTTTCAATATCTAATAAATATTTTCACAAACTTTACAAAAATTTTTAAAAATTCTTGTGAAAATTTCAATTATCTTTATAAATAATAAAATTTTTTTCCGAAATTCAATTATTTTCGTAAATTTTAATAATCTTCATGGCAACATTCAATTATTTTCAAAAACTTTCCTCAAATCAATGATTTTCCATATCTACTATTTTAATAATTTCAATTATTTTTGATACAATTTGAGAATTGAATTCCTTGAAAAATTCAATAATTCTAAAAAATTATTTTAAAATTCGTGAAAAGAATTCGATTTTGATAAACATTCAGTTATTCAAAAAATTATTTATTATTGTATTTAAAGAATTGAATTCAGGTAGAAAATTTCTTATAAAAATTGATTTAAAAATTAATTTTAATTAAAAATTAAGATACTATTTGCATATTAAAAGAATTATAGCGTGAATTTTAACAAATAATTGAATTTTCAAAAGGTTACAATTTACAAATTAAAATTCTTACCAGATTTTCAATTATTTTTAGGAGTTTTGAGAAATATCTTTTCAAAATTTAATTATTTTTATTAGTAACAATATTCTAATAAGAATACAATTAATTTTTCAAATATTAAAATTTTTTGCAGACATTCAATTATTTTTAAAGATTTTAATAAAATTCTTGTCAAAATTTCAATTTTTTTCAAAATATTTCTCATTTCAATCATTTTCAATTTCACAAGAAAAAATTTTCACAAAAATTACCAAAAAAATTCAATTATTTAAAATAAATTTTTCTAAAATTCTACGCAAACATTCAATTGTATTTAAAAATAATAAAAATTTCACATGAATTCAATTATTATATTAAATTGAATTTATATAAAATTTCTGGAACAAAATTAGTTATTTAAAAAATTTTTATATAATTCTTTTTAGGTATTCAATTATTTTTATCTATAATAAAACTCATCTCAGAATTTCAATTATTTTTAATACAATTTTAATAAAATTTCTCAAAAATATAATTATTTTGAAATATTTTATCAAAATTCGTCAAAACAATTGAATTATTTAAAAATTTGTTACTAAAATTTTTTATTTGAATCCCTGAAAATCTGAATTTTTCATACTTTTAACTTGAAATAAATTGAATTTTTTAAATTATGTTTAATTATTTTAAAAGTTTTAACGCAATTCTTCCAATGAATTCAATTACTTTTATAAATAACAAAATTCTTTCCAGAAATTCAATTATTTTTAGGAATTAAAAAGAAAATTCTATTCAAAATTCAATTATTTTCATAAATAATAATATTCATCACAAGAATTCAAATATTTTTAAAAATTTATATTAAATTCTTGTTAAAATTTCAATTTTTTTCTTAGGGATTCAATTATTTTTATAAATAATAAAATACATCGCAGAATTTGAATTATTTTTAATACAATTTTTTGTTGAATGAGAATTTAATTTCGGGAAACATTCAATTATTATTCAATAAATTTTTACTATTTTTGTATTTAAATAATTGAATTCTAGTAGAATTTGCTAATAAAAATTTATTTAAAATTGAATTTCAGTTATAATTTTTAGAAATAATTGAATTTTGAAAAGATTTCAAAATTAAAATCTTTGAATATCTGAAATTTTCATACTTTTAACTGACAATTTTGTAGAATTAATTTTTTTTTGATAAAGTTTAATTGAATTTTTCTCGAAGTTATTTTATAGTTATTTATTAATTGAAGAATTTTCGAATAATCGAAATTTTTGAAAATTGAATAATTGTAAACAAATGGATTTGAATATTCTCAAAGAACTTTGTCGATAAATTATTAAAAATAATTGATATAAAGAAGTATTTTTTGTTAAAAATTCTAGAAAATAATAATAATTGAATTGAAATGACTTATAATATTCTTATAAGTTGTTGAATTTAAATTTTTTGAAAATATTTATTATAGCGTGAGTTTTTAGTAATCATTGAATTTGGAAAGGTTTGAAATTAAAATCTTTGAAAATTTAAATTTTGCATACATGTAATTAACAGTTCTAGAACTAATTTTGTTGAAAATTTTTAATTTCAATTCTGTTGAATTAAGTTGAATTTTTTAAATTAGGTATGTTTAGTTATTTTAAAAGTTTTAACGCAATTCTTTGAATGAATTAATTTTTCTTTAGGGAAATTAAATTAAATTTTGTTTAGGGAAAGAAAAGAATTAAATTTTTTTTTGGCAACCCTGTATTCGTTTTCTAAATATTCTACTTTGTCCTCAAATTTTCTTTTTCTTCTCCATTTTTGAACAGAAGTCGTTCAGTGATTGGTGGCGTTGGATACAAGAAGAATTCAGCAAATGAAGTTCGCTTTGGTAGTGTTCCAAATTCACCTCGAGCAAGAGCTCGTGAATCGCCAGCGGAATGGTGGAGTCTCGGCGGTCCGGGAAGAGACGAGAAACTCCTCATGGAACTTCAATTGCACAAAGTTCGTTTTCAACATGAAGTTTATCCCGAGGAGACGACACAAGCCTCACGGCAAATTTTGCTCATCAACGAAATTGAAATTCGCGATCGACTCGATTCATCGAATATAAATAAATTCCTCTATCAGTACAGCAGTGAGGATAAACCGAGACAATCGCACGCGAATATGTTTGAAATGAAGGCAGTTCACATACGTCCCGATCCAAAACTCAGTACCCAGGAGTGTTGCCTAAAACTGAGTATTCTACCACTTCAGCTGAACATCGATCAGGATAGTTTACATTTTCTCATTGATTTTTTCACCGAATTGAGCGGAGGACCAAGTCAGGATAATGCGAATGTGAATAGTAATACACAATCTTCGCCGGGATCGAAGCAAGGAACACCAACTCACCATCCACCGGTGATGAGTGTCAATGACACTAATGCAAATACAAGAAGTATGAATTCATCGCAGGAAAGCGATACGGTCGTCGATCAGAATTTAATGATTCTACTGGAGGATGAATTGACAATTAAGGAGAATAAGCAGAATACGAAAATTATATCCGAATCTCAGGATGACAGTCAACCCACCTACTTCAGGTAATATTTTACTTTTCTTTCAATTTCCTTTTTTTTAATTTCAATATTTTAAATTACTTCTATTTCAGACTCTACGCACTCGATAATTAATTTTAAAAAAGTAACAAAAAGTAGCTTTCAAGCTAAAAAAAAGTAGCTATCGAAAAATTAAACTTAAAGACCAAAAAAAAACTCGTTTTAGAAAAAATTAAATTTATGATTGATAATATTTTAACGTCCGTGTCTTTAATTTGTTGATTGAGGATGATGAGGATCCTAAAGGCATCGAAACGTTGTCCAAATAAATAAACAACATAACACCGTCTAAAAGCCTTGTAAAATCTACTCAATGAACAAAATTAAATTTAATTAAAATAATTAATTTACATAAATTAAATTTAAATTCTAATTTTTCACAAAACTGACAAAAAATTAATTTTATATTTTATTTTCCTGACGTTTTCCTAATTTCCATGAAAAATATTTACTTCTTTCTTATTCTGTTAATAAATTCAATTCCTACAATGAATTTTATTAATCATAAAAGAATTTAAATATTTACAAAAATAATTTAATTCTTGCGAAGAATGTTATACAAAATTTTAAATAATTAATTTCTTTCGACTAATTTGATGAAAATTCTAAATTAAATAATAGAATTCCTCAGAAATTCTTATAATTCATGAAGAGAATTGAATTCTAACGAAGATTTTTTAGAAAAAATTTTTTAAATAATTGAATTCTGTTTGTAAATTTTATGAAAATAGTAGTAAATCATTGAATAGCGAAAATTTTTTTAAAATAATTAAAGTTTACAAAGAATTCTATTAAAATTTTTGACAATAATTGAATGTCTGTGTGATATTCTATTAAATTTTTTTAAATAATTGAATTTCCAATGTTTTTTTAAACCATTTTTACTATCAGCCCCTCAGTTAAAAGTATGAAAAATTCAGATTTTCAGAGATTTTTAAATAATTCAATTTTTTTGACAAATTTTGATAAAATATTTCAAAATAATTATATTTTTGAGAAATTTTTTAAAAATTGTATTAAAAATAATTAAAATTCTGAGATAAAAATAATTAGATAAAAATAATTGAATCCCTAAAAAGAATTATATAAAAAATTTTTAAATAACTAATTTTCTTCGAGAAATTTGATGGAATTTCTATTTTAAATAATAATTGAATTCATTTGCAATTTTTATTATTTATAAATACAATTGAGGGCGTGGATCGGATAACTGCCTGTAGCTTATGGCATGGCCATGCGCTACGGGCAGTTACCCGATCCACGCCCTTAATTGAATGTTTGCGTAGAATTTTAGAAAAATTTATTTTAAATAATTGAATTTTTTTGGTAATTTTTGTGAAATTTTTTTTTTTTTTGAAATTACAAATCGTTGAATTGAGATAAATTTTGAAAGAAATTGAAATTTTGACAAGAATTTTATTAAAATTTTTAAAAGTAATTGAATATCTGCGAAAAATTTAAATATTTTCAAAATTAATTGTATTCTTGTGATGAATATTGCTATTTATGAAAATAATTGAATTTTGTAAAGAATTTTATTAAAATGCCTCAAAATAATTGAATTTTTGGTAATAGTTTTGTTATTTATCTTTATAAAGATATTATAATAATTATTATTATATTATAATATTATTATAATAATTGAATTCTTTCGAAGAACTATTCATGCAAATAAATAAATTCTTGGGAAGAATTTTATTCAAATCTAAAAGAATAATTGAATTATATCAAAAAATTTTAATCATAATTGTATTGATTTTTTTCGAGGAATTGAAATAAAATTTTTAAGAATAATTACAGTTTTTGAGCAATTCCTGTAAAATTGTATTAAAAATAATTAAATTCCAGATATGAATTTTGTTATTTATGAAAATAATTGAATAGTTGCTAAGAATTTTATTAAAATTTTCAAAAATAATTGAATTCCTGAGAAGAATTTTATTGTTTCTGAGAATAATTGAATTATTGCGAAAATTTTATTAAAATGTTTAAAAAGAATTGAATTTCTTTGAAAAATTTTTTTGTTATTTTTGAGAATAATTAAATTCTTCATAAGAATTTTATAAACATTGTTTTAAATAATAAATTTTTTTTCCAAATATTATAAATATAATGAAAATTTTATTTTAAATAATTAAATTCTTGTGGAAAAATTTATTTGTGAAAATAATTGAATTTTTAGATTAATTAATTTAAAAAAGTATTAAAATTAATTGAATTCTTGTGGTAATTTTATTATTTATGAAAATAATTGAATTTTGGATAAATTTTATAAATATTTTCTTAAATAATTGAATTCTGTTTGCAAAATTTTATGAAATTACTAGATATTAAAAGTAATTGAATTTCAGTTATTTTTGGAAAATAATTGAATCGTTTTAAAGAATTTGATTATAATTTTTGATAATAGTTTTCTTTATTTCTAGTATTAGCGAATTTAAAGTAGTGGAAATTCTAATAAAAACCAGAAATAGTAACTTTTAGTGGCTGAAATCTAAAAAAAATTACCCGAATAGTAGCATAACGTAAAAAAGTAGTAAATACTAGATTTTAGTAGATAAGTGCGAAGCCTGATATTTATTAAATAATTAATAATTGGTATTTTAAAAAAATTTCAGGAGTGTCGTATTTGGACCTTCAGTGAACATAAAAGTGGATTATCAAGCTAAACGAGTGGATTTCAGTCGTGGACCGCTGGTTGGCATTTTAATGGGACTGACACATTTGAACAAGTCGGAATTAAGACTGAAGGAGTTGTCGAATCGTCACGGATTACTTGGTTTCGATAAATTAATTACATACTTGCTGCAGGAGTGGATTCAGGACATTAAAGATCATCAACTAAAGGGTCTTTTGGTCGGCGTGGGACCAATGCACTCCTTAGTTCAACTATGTAAGTTTTTTCGTTGCTTTTTTATTGAAAATTATAGACCGAGTGATAAAATCATTATTTTATATTATAAGAATATTAATACTCCAACTTCTTCAAAAATTATTTTCATCATTTCAATTCAATTATTATTTTCCAGAATTTTTAACTAAAATTCTTCTTGAAATCAATTATTTTTAATAATTAGTTATATTTTTTTTAAATTGAAATTATTTTTGAGGAATTTGAATTATTAAAATTTTTCCAAACATTAAAGTTCTTTAAAATTTCTAATTAAATTCATACAAAATTAAAATTTTCCAAAATTTTAAATTGAAACCTTTTGAAGTTCATTTATTTATGAAAATTGTAAACGCAACTCTTATAAAATTGAATTAATTTTGAAATATTTAAGTAAAATTATTTATTGAATAATTTCTTAGTAATTATTTTATGATTAGTTCTTCAAGAATTAAATTGTTTTAAAAAGAAATTATTGTCAGGAATAGAAAAAAGTCAAGGCTTTGTATTTGAATTCGTGGTAATTTCATAGTTTATGAGACAAAAATTCAGAATTCAAAGAGTATAAAAAATTAAATTAAATCTTTACTATACCGAATTTCTCAGATAAAATTTATAAATTTCAACATCTATTTAAATAATGTATGTTATCGAATTTTGATGAAAGAAAATTATCTTGATTGTTTAATAAATTGTTTTTGTGAAGTTCAAGGAATTCGCGACTTGTTCTGGATGCCAATCGAGCAATATCAGAAGGATGGAAGAATTGTACGAGGTTTGCAGAGGGGTGCAAATAGTTTCACGACTTCAACAGCAATGGCTGCTTTAGAATTGACATCGCGATTGGTCTACGCAATTCAGAGTACCGCCGAGACGGCCTATGACATGGTCAGTCCTGGACCAAGTGTAAGGAGAAAAACACGCGGTCAAAAAGGACGCAGAAAACGATACAATCAACCCTCGGATATTCGTGAGGGAATGACGAATGCCTATATGCTAGTTAAAGAGGTATTTTTCTCTACTTTTAATTTCAATTTAATTCAAATCCAATTTAAATTTAATTTCAATTTAATTTTAATTTAATTTCAATTTAATTTCAATTTAATTTCAATTTAATCTTGAACTTTATTTATTTTCAATTGCACTTTTATAATCAGAGTTGTGCCACGCTTTTGCTCTTTTCAAATTCCCTGACTTTTCCAGGTTTTCCAGATAATAAAACGGAATTTTTCCAGCTTTTTAAAACGAAAATTATTCGAAAACATCAATAACTTTATTTTTAGATAAATATTTAATCATTTTTTTTTTAAAGAAATTAAGATATTCAAAAATTTGAAATTCAATAACATATAAATAATGAATATTATTATTATAAAAAATGAAGATATCGATAACTCCGAGTCTTCAACTCGGAGTGATCGATTTCTTCATTATTTATAATAATTAAAGATGAGCAAGTGATAAAATTATTATTTTATATTATAACAAATATTGTTACTCTAACTTCTTCAAAATTATTTTCGTCATTTTAATTCAATTAATATTTTCTAGAATTTTTAACAAAAATACTTCTTTATATCAATTATTTTTAATAATTTATCGACAAAGTTCTTTAAGAATATTCAAATCTATTTGTTTACAATTAATCAATTTTGCAAAATTTCGATTATTCGAAAATTCTTCAATTAATAAAATAACAATAAAATAACTTCGAGAACAATTCAATTAAACTTTATCAAAAATTAATTCTACAGAATTCTTAGTCAAAAGTATGACAAATTCAGATATTCAAAGATTTTAATTTTGAAATTTTTTTAAAATTCAATTATTTCTAAAAATTTTAACTAAAATTCATTTTTAAATAAATTTTTATTAGAAAATTCTACTAGAATTCAATTATTTAAATACAAAAATAGTAAAAATGTATTGAATAATAATTGAATGTTTCCCAAAATTGAATTCTCATAAAGAATTTTATCAACAAATCTTTAAATAATTGAATTCTTTCTACGAATTATAATAAAATTTGTAAGAATAATTGCATTTTTCGAGGAATTCAACAAAAAATTGTATTAAAAATAATGAAGATTCTGCGATTTGTTTTATTATTTATAAAAATAATTGAATCCCTAAGAAAAAAATTGAAATTTTAACAAGAATTTAATTTATATTTTTGAAAATAATTGAATTCTTGTGATGAATATTGTTATTTATGAAAATAATTGAATTTTGAATAGAATTTTTTTTTAATTCCTAAAAATAATTTAATTTCTGGAAAGAATTTTGTTATTTATAAAGGTAATTGGATTTATTGAAGGAATTGCGTTAAAACTTTTAAAATAATTAAACATAATTTAAAAAATTCAACTTATTTCAACAGAATTGAAATTAAAAATTGTCAAAATAATTAATTTTACAGAATTGTTAGTTTAAAGTATGAAAAATTCAGATTTTCAGAAATTCAAATAAAAAATTTTAGTAACAAATTCTTAAATAATTCAATTTTTTTGACGAATTTTGATAAAATATTTCAAAATAATTATATTTTTGAGAAATTTTATTAACCTTCGCGCTACCGGCTGGCCACACGGTGTGGCCAAGTATACATAATGTTGTATATCTGCTCGACTTTTGTAATCAATCGAATCGCCATTTTAACTCACTGGACAAAATTTTTCAGTTAATTTGTATTAACACATAACTATATACAAAAGCTTTGATGAATTTTAATCGTTTTGGGAACATAAAAGTAAAATAGCGTTTGGCCACACCGTGTGGCCAGCCGGTAGTGCGCGTATACAAAAATCTTTGGTAGCGCGAAGGTTAAAATTGTATTATAAATAATTGAAATTCTGAGATGATACTATTGTAGATAAAAATAATTGAATCCCTAAAAAGAATTATAAAGAAATTTTTTAAATAACTAACTTTCTTCGAGAAATTTTATGGAAATTCTATTTTAAATAACAATTGAATTTATGTGAAATTTTCATTATTTATAAATATAACTGAATGTTTGCGTATAATTTTATAAAAATTTATTTTAAATGATTAAATTTTGTTTTTTGTGAAATTAAATTCAAGAATTTTATTAAAATTTTTGAAAATAATTGAATTTCTGAGAAAAATTTTATTATTTATAAAGATAATTAAAATTTTGACGAGAATTCAATTAAAATTGTATTAAAAATAATTGAAATTCAGCATTGAGTTTTATTATTTATGAAAATAATTGAATCCCTGTTAGAAATGTTATTAACTATGAAAATAATTTGTAAATAATTGAATTCCTGTGAAATTTTTATTATTTATGAAAGTAATGAAATATTTGCGTAGAATTTTAATAAAATTTATCTTAACTAATTCAATTCTTTTAGAAATTTTTAATTTTTATTAAAGTAGTAGATATTAATAATCATTGAATTGAGGAAAGTTTTCGAAAATAATTAAAATTTTGCCAAGAATTTTATTAGAATTTTCGTCCAAACTTTAAATAAATAAATAAATAAAATTTTAGAAAATAATGGAATTTCTGAGAAAAATTTCACTACTTTTGAAAATAATTGAATTTCTGCAATTATTTGTAATTGCTTCAAAATTCAATTTGTTTTAGTGTTTTTAACAAAAATTCTTCATTATTTTTAATAAAACTAGTTAAAAATATATTAAAAAATTTAATTAATTTCAGAAGAATTATAGTTTTTATAATTTTCTTTAAATATAAGTTTTTTAATATTTTTAATTAAATTCATTTAAAATTGAAATTTCACCAAATTTTAAATCAAAATCTTTTGAAGTTCATCTACTTATGAAAATTGTAAACGCAAATCTTTTAAAATTGAATCAATTTTGAATTATTTAAGTGAAATTAGATTTCAAGAATAAACTTTAGAAAACAACAATTTTTCAGGATTTCGATCAAAATTCCCTAACTTTTTCAGGTTTTTTCAAAGTTTATAAAATTTCCTGACATTTCCAAGTTTTCCAGGTTTTAAGATTGCGTAGCAACCCTGTTATAAACAATTTCTCTAGATATTTACTAGAATGAAAAAATCAAATCAATTAATTCTGAATTAAATTAAAAAATTGATGAAAGGAAAAAATCTTTTATTTCTAATTTGAAAAAATTAATAATTAAATTATTTTCTTCTCTTATTTCCATTCTTTCATTTTGTGTTATTTTTGCAGGGCTTGGGCGAGACGGCGAATCAATTAGTGCGAGTTGCGAGTGAGGAACATGAGCACAAAGGAGTTTCCGGTGCGGTTGGAGGAGTTTTGAGACAAATTCCGCCGACAGTCGTGAAACCAATAATCCTCGCGACAGAGGCGACAAGCAACGTTTTAGGTGGAATACAATCGCAATTGGTGCCAGACGCAAGGAGAGAAGCTGTTCAAAAATGGCGACAAGATTCATCAGACGTTAACTGAGAAAAAAAAATATATATAATATACATAAAACAAAAATAATTTTCAGAAAAATAATAATTGAGACACAGTCAGAGAAAAGAAAAAGAAAAAAAACTCGCTAATATTTTTATTTCAAAAGAAGATTTTTTTTTTTTTTGAGAATGCGAGAAAAATTTTATAAAAGATTTACAATACTGTGTAAAAAAATTTTTTTCGGAGATTTTTTTCATAATTTGCAAGTGGTGCAAAGACTTAAATAAAAATTATATTATATATAATTACATATATAATTTTATGAATTTTATATATATTATTGTGTATGTATCTATGTTATATATATTATATATAGCACCTATATATATAATATAATAATATAAATAATACATATAATTTATAATCTTCCGTTCCAATTATAGAAACAAAGAAGAAAAAAAATTGTGTATAAAAAAAAGAAGAATGTTAAAAAGATTTAGAGTTTAAAAATGAAAAAAAAAATTGTGATTATAATTATAATGAGAAATAATTATATAGTATATATTCATGCATATATAATTAAAGCTCTATATAAATATTATGCCTGATTATTAAATCGCTTGTATGTATTTTTGTTCTAACGTTGTGTAATAATGTTTTGTACCCAAGATGATAAAAAAACTTTATTAATAAAATCGTGGATTAATTGAATTTTTTATTTCTTCCAAGTAAAAATTATTTTTTTACTGTTCTTGTCAAGTTTTGATATTTTTTTAAAATTATTTATTAACCGTTTTTGTTAATTTTATTTATTTTTTGTACAATTTTGATCATTTTTATTGTCTTTGATCATTTTTTGTTAATTGTAATTAACAAATTAAAATTTTTTAGTTTCATTTTAAGGCAATTTGAATTTTTATTTAAAGTTTTGGTTACATAATTGTCTTTTCTTGAGATTAATTTAAAACTTGTTTATTTTTATTTTATTTAAATTTATTAATTATTAATTACATAAATGAAATTTTTATTTAATAAATGAAGTCACTTGGATTGTTTGATTTAATTTCTTTTATTTAATTCTATAACATTTTTTGTTCTGCTTATTAATTTTATTAACAGTTTAAAAAAAAATTTTATTTTGAATTTTCAGAAATATTTTTTTTCAGTAGGTTTCACTGTTTTCGATATTTTTCTGTAATTTCCTTTTTTATCCGAATTGACGTTTGTGTCACTAACAATTAAATTTTTAACTGTTCCAAATTTTTATTTTTAATAAATTTCTTGTTTTTTATGCATTGTTATTAAAATTTCAGTTTTGTAAATTTTTATCTTGCAAAATGTTAAGTTTGTTCCTTTTAATAATTTTTATTAATCTTGTCAATTTTTTCTTAATTTATTTATTCAAATTTTTATTTTATTTAGAAAAAAAATTTGTTTATTGTTTATTAACTTTGAAAATTATTCAAACATTTTAAATAATTTAAAATTTATTTCAACATTTAAAATAATTTTAAATTTATTTTATTTTTAATTATAATTATTATTAAATAATTAAGCAAATTTTTTGTTAAAATAATTTTTTTTTATTTTCTTATTGATAACTTTTCGTATTTTTTAAATCGTAATTTTTTTATTTTGATTTATTTAATTACATAATGAACATAAATTTTAACAGTTAATTTTATTTCGATTTATTAATTTTTAATTTTAAAAAAAATTTTGATTAATAATATTAGTTAATAAATAATAATATTAGGTTGTTTTGTAGGTTCGAATTAAATAAATAAATTAATGATTACTATTATTAATTTAAAAAATGAATATAATTAATATGAATTACTTAATAATTATATAATTAACAGCTTTCATGTAAATTTGAATTCAAATCATTTTTGCGCCAATTTTGGAAATTTGCAATTCCCTCCAGTTTTCTACAAATTCTTCCAAGAAATCCAAGAAATAAACATTTATTCTATTTATTTCGAATGAATAGTTTATTTTTATTAAATTTTTAGAAAAAAGGAAAAAGAAAATACTAAATTTAAGAAAAAACTGCTTGGGAACTTTTGATAGTTACCAAATATCAATACACTTACCATCAGTGTTTCCAACTCAAGATGTCACCACTTGTGATTTCCATTTTTGCTCTGTTAATAATGAATAATTATTATTTATTTCCAAACTAACAATAATGATCACTTTGGAAAACAAGTAATTGAATTCCTAAAGTTTATTTTAATCAATTTTAATCCTAGTAATTTGTTGAAAAGTTAATTTATGGTATTTTTTAAAAATTAGTTTTCGAAAGTAGCGCGTGGTGGCGCCACACAACATAAAGAAACATCTGGAACATCTCAATCTCTCCGCGTCGCCTTGGCAACAGAATTTTGTTAAAAATATCATTCAAATATCAAGTAAGTCACGCAATTTTATACAAAAATTTTCTTTTTTCAATCGTAAATCAATTATACATACTTTAAATTAAACAAAATTGTTGAAATGAAAAAATTTTTCCAAACTTCCGTTTTGGGTTAAAATCGCCACCTCTCCCCATTTCTACGATTTCTACAAAGAAAAAACGGTTATTTTCCCTTGTTAAAAAACGCAATCGAGAGACAAATTCGAATAGCAAAAAATATATCTACATTTTTTTGAGTTTAAGAGAAACAAAAATTGAAATCGAAAATTTTGGTGGTTAGGTTATAAAAAAGGGACAAAGGGAAGCGGGGGTAGCGTAAAAAATTTCGGCGAGGCAGCGAAAATTATGTCAGAGACGAGTAAATCGTTTTCTCGTGATTATTGTGATGAAATAATTGAAAGCATCAAATTCGAGGAAGGACATTGTGTTGATGATGCTTATAATGATGATGATGATGATCGTGGTGAGAGTAGTGATAAAATCGATTATGAAATGAAGGAGAAAGAACAGGTGGATTTGAAACCAGTCAAGATCACCGGGGAGACCTTGAAACGAATTCGCCAACAACTTTGTTTGATAAAACTCGGCTCGACGAAAGTAGAGCTCGATCATGAATCTTGTTCCTATTTCAAACTTGTACCTAAAAGTTATTCGCAAAATAGTGAAAAAGAAAAAGTTTTACTTTGGTACGCTGAAAATTTCCGTCAACAATTCCAATATATTTATGGTGTTAAACGAAAGCCCTTGTTAATGGTGTGCGACAATGAATTTGGAATTCAGGTATGTATAACTATAAATAATAAAATAATCATTATAAATAATAAACTAATTATTATAAATAGTAAAATAATTTTTAATTCTTAAAAAAAGTAATTTTATTTTAGCATTCAATGTTTTTCTATAATAATAATGACCCACATTGAAAATCGTTAACAGTAAATCCAGGGTTGCCACAAGTCAGGGAAATCAGGGAAAAGACAGGGATTTTTATTTAAGTAACTGGAAAAAATTGAATTTTGTAGAAGTTACAAATGATTGCAGAAATTCAATTATTTTCATAAAATAAATAATTTTCATAAATAATAACATTTTTTACAAAAATTCAATTATTTTCATGAATAATAAAATTCATCATAGAATTTCAATTATTTTTAATACAATTTTAATTGAATTCCTCGAAAAATTTAATTATTCTTGAAAATTTTGTTAAAATTTCTCGAAAAAATTCAAATTTGGGGTGCAGTTCCGAAAACGTCCCCCCTCCGAGTCTTTCGACTCGGAGTAATTGATACCTTCATGTTTTATAATAAATATTCTTATAAGTTGTTGAATTTTAAAAATGTTTGAATTTAAATGTTTTGAAGAATTTTAATTCTTATGGAAAAGTAATAATTAAATACTTATTTAAAAATTTAGTTATTGATGTTTGCGAATAATTTTACAATTTAAGAAATTCGTAAGTAAATGTAATAGAATGTTTTTTTGAGTATCTAATAATTTTTAGAATGAATCAGAATATTCTTTATGGTCAGGGAAAAAGTGAAAATTTTGTCTGGAAATCAGGGAAAAGTCAGGGAAAAATAAAATTAAATATTTGTGGCAATCCTGAAATCGTAAACTTGACAGGAGAGGGAGAAAAGGGCAGAAATTTCTTTTATATAACGAATAAAATGACAAATGTAAAAAATCCAAAATGACGGCTCTAAAATATTAATCAAAAATTAAATAATAAATCAGATTCGATCGAATTTTGATTGCGGATTTAAAATATCGAATGGAAATTAAAAATCAATTAAATTTGCTCGAAACTTGTTACTTAGGGGTTTGTGGGGTCGCTGATTACGGATATGAAGTCAGATGTTAAAAATTCAAAATGGTGGATCCAATATGGCGGACAAAAATTAAAAATAGTTTGAATTTGCTTTAAACTTGTTACTCAGGGGTTTTCGTGGTCGCTGATTACGAATATAAAGTCAGATGTTAAAAATTCAAAATGGCGGATCCAATATGGCGGACAAAAATTAAAAATCAATTAAATTTGCTCGAAACTTGTTACTTGGGGGTTTTTGGGGTCGCTGATTACGAAGCTAAGGTCAGTTTTTAAAAATTCAAAAAGGTGGAAGCCAAATGGCGGGAATAATTTAAAAATCAATTAAATTCGGTTAGAACTTGTTACTCAAGGTTTTTTTTAGTTCGCTGATTATAAATATGAGATTATTTTTCTTTTAAAGAATTAATACATATTATAATTATAAATAATAATTATAATAAATTTTATTTATATACTATTAATATTGATAATAATATTATATTATTATTATTATTTATAATAATATGTAATGATAATAATAAAAAATAATTATTATTATTGTTCTATTACATCATTAATATTATTATTGAGTTTGTAAGCTCATAAAATCAGTTGAACGACTATATAAGGTCACGGTCATTGGCGCGTCTGTGAATTGTACGTTATATTCAAAAGAATTTCCTCGCTCCATTCATGTCTCTCCTTTTGCTTTCTATGATCTTGAAAGTCATTCCATCTTTTCATAAATTTTCTACAGCTATTTAAAATCTTAAAGCGATAGATAGTAGAAGGCTGCTTCTGTATTATTTCAAATAAAAAAAAAAAACAGAAAACGAAAAAAAATCAAAACAGACAAATTAAGATGTCAAAATTTTTCTCTCATCACAATAATTATATATATCCTCAAATTTTATGATTTTATTATAAAAATAAATATTTTTTTTATTTTTTTTTTTAAAGGAAATTAAGTTTTTTAAGTAAAAATATTAAATGATATATAATTTTTAGTAACTTATAATAATTTTTAAAAAATTAAATGTTGTGAATTAAAAAATTGAATGAATTTGAAAATTTATTATTTAATTTATTTATTAGTGAGTAAAAATAATTTTTATACTTACCTTTTTATTTTGATGGCTTCCTTTCTTTGAATCGAGGCGAAAATTATAATTTGAATATAATTATTTATAATATATAACATAGTATAATTTATAATAAAAAATATTATATATATATATTTATAATATTAACAACGAAACTTAAGTTCAAAACGAAAAACTTTGTCCAAAACTTCAAGTATAAAAAATAAATCCAAATTTAGAATAATATTAATATTTTTTTATAAGTTTTATAAAATAAGTTAAATAATTAAACTAAATTTAAAGTAAACTATTAAATTAAATAAAAAATATTTTCCTAAAAAAAACAGTGGAAAGGATTTTTAAAAGTGGAATAAAGGAGAGAATAAAATTAAAGACAAATTGATTACGTTTTAATTCTCAGTGTATTCTTCGATAAATACTTTCGATTTTCACATCGTACAAAGGCGTTCTTTTTACATATCAAAAAAAAAGGGAAAAAAAATGAAAAAAAAAATGATTTTTTTAAAAATAATATTATAACCTACAGCATTTTTGTTACTTATCTATATTCGTGCGAGGGTAACAAGAGGAATGTCGTTCGAAATAAATGAGGTTACAAGGTCATTTTGCTTTTATCGATCGTTGCCCTTTTTTTCCTGTCCCTTTTCCATCTCTTTTTTCCGCCATTTATTTCCCACTTCCCCCCACATTCGAAAGTCAATCCTTTAATCTTTATTATTTCAAACTTTCTTTCTTATAATTCGTATCTTTTTATTTATTAAACTTAAATTTTCAATATTTAAACATTTATTGAATAATAAATATATAATTTCCATCAATTAGTGAACACTTTTGTAATTTTCCAAAATGATCACTATTTTTTTTTTTTTGAAATTTGAAAATAAATTTTCACTTTCCTTTAGATAGAATTTTTCATTTTTAAATTTCTTTTTATAATTTGAATGTTTGAAAAATTATATTTTCTAATAAAATATTGAAATAGAAAAAAAAATTTATTATATACACGTGATAAATAAAGAGAGAAAAAGGGGCGAATGGAAAAAAAAGTTACCGTTCATGCGAGGAATTGTTTTTATCGGTGTATTGCTTTCTTTTTTCAATCGTCGATTACAATTTTTTTTTCTAAATAATAAAAATAAACTTCCTATACATTTTTTTTCATGTATTCCTCATGCATGCTGTTTTATTTATTTATTTTTTTTTTAGTTTATTTTTCTCCAAGATGCACTACGACAAAAACACGTATTACGCACTTTGCGTGCAACTGCACGCTCACAGTCTTATTTACACGTGCTGGCCTCTTTGGACAGCACATTCTTCACTTTGGTTTTTTTCTTTTTTTTCTCTTTTCTTTCTTTTTTTTGTATCTTCCTTTTCTTCATAAATACATTTCGCTGTCAACAAGTTGCTTACCTCGCGAGCAGAAAACACCCTTTTTTGGTCATTTGTCGCAAGAAATTTTTTTTTTGAAACAAGCGCGAAACATTTTTGTTTTTATTTTGCATAGTGAAGAAGAAAAAAAATAAAAACGAATTTAAGACATAAAGGAAATTTTTTTAATAAAAACAATTCAAATTAACAAAAAAATTTTCAAAGAATATTTTTAAATTTATTTGAATATTTTTTAAATATTTAATTATTACTTTTTATTGAAAATTGTGAAAAAATTTCAATAATCCTGCTCGCGAGTCATACAGTCATTGCGCTACTTTTTTTTCTCTCTCTCTCTCTCTTTTCATTTTTAATTTTCCTTTTCTATTTATATAATAATTTGATAATTTTTAGTTTAATTTTTAATAATTAATTAATTTATTTTTTTCTTTCGGTGAAACCTCTCGGCACTACGACTAACAATATATATCAATAGTGGACTTTTCTAACAACTCAGACATTTATATACACAGTACATATAGATATCTAAAGGCGTTAACAATTTACAATATTCGTGGCCGAGAAAGTGAAGGTAACCTTCCTCAAAAAATGTTATTCTCTTTTTTCTTTTTATACACACACGCACACACATACGAACATACAAAAGTTTTCATAAATTTTTCATTTTTTGTTTTTTTCCCCCTTCTTCTCCTTTTTGAACATAGAGGCACGAATTTTACTAGTAAATATTGAAAATGAAGAAAAATTCGCGAGCAAATTGACTAAATTTGATAATTTTGCAAATAAGAAATTTTTTTTGGAAAAATGGAATATTTTGAAAAATATTTTAATTCATTTTTCGATATGCAAAAATGAAACAGTAAATTTTCTATTTTTTTTTTAAATAAACATTTAGTTAATTTTTACGTTTTTTTGGTACAAAAAATGAATATAATGGTTTTTCAATTTTTTTTCGTCAAATTTGGAAAAATTCACAATTTTTTGCGAAAATTTTCTTTTTCTTTGATAAAATTAAAATCCAAAAAATTTTAATCTTCGTTTCTATTATTTTTGTCTTATTTCCATTTTTTGTCCTTATTTCTACATTTTAATTTTCTTTCCAATTGTATTTTTAATTAATTTGCATAAGTTTAAATAAAATAAATAAAAAATAAATTTAATATTTATTACAAATTTTTTTCTCCTTTTTTGAAATATGATTCAATAATAAATGAAAATAAAAATTAAAAAGACCGGGAAACTTTTAAAGAATTACAAAAAAAGAAATTTATTTTTTTTGTTGCAAAAAAACAGAAATTAATTTTCATTGATCTTTTTTTTTGTTGCAAAAAAAACAGAAATTCGTATCAACGACAATCAGACGAAGTACCTTGCCATATCCAGAATTATCAACTTGGCTGGGATGCGCAAAATTCGTGACCGATTACGTGACATACGAGGCACCAAAATCGCCCCTCGAATTGGTAAGTAAACTCTGCGAATTTTTCCTCTTATTTTCATCGAATTTTCCTCTATTTCAACAATAGAATTTATAAAATTTATAAAATTTACAAATAATTATTATAAATTATAAATTAGAATTTATAAGTTTTTTTCAAATAGATTTAAATATAATTCGGATAAGTGTAAAAAAAACAAAAAACGAAAAAATTAAGAGAGAGAGAGATAAACATAAGTTTTCTCTAATCGTCACATCGATATGGCCATTGTCGACTGTTGCTTCAGATACAAATCACAACTCGGTTTTTTTTTCTTTTCTTTCTGTCTTCTCCCCCCCCCCCACCCCTTCTTTTTTATCATCGAGAGTATAGACGTAAAACCGGTCAGGCGAGGGACGAAGTGATCGATCAGCAATTCTTGAAATTCGTTTTCGAAGCGAAACACATCCGGAATTCCAAACGCGTCGATCAAGAAAGAAAGAGAGAGAGAGAGAGATAGAAGAGAGACGAAAAAAAAATCTAAAACTACTTCGTCTTCAGATATGTATTAACGTTAAAAAAAAAATAAATAAAAAAAATAACCACCCCGGACTAGTTTTCTTAAAGATCTCGAGAATCTTGTCTCTCGCTATACTTCCTGAAAGTTTTGCGATGATTTAAATCCGGTTGTTCCTTAAAATTAAATATTATATCTCTATAAAGGAGAATTTTTTTCTCTCTTTTTTTTAAAAGAAAAAAATGTATCTTTTTTTTCTTTTTTTTTTTTTTAAATGTATATTTTCTCTCCCTCTCTCTTTCTCTCTCTTTGTCCATTTCTCCCATACATATATATATATATATACACGCAATAGTCTTAAATTCGCTAATGAATCAAATTGCAATGATAACGATAAATCTCTACGGTTTACAATATTTAATAATAATAATAATAATATTAATAATAATATTACTAATAATAATAATAATAATATTAATAATATTACTACTAATAATAATAATATTAGTAAAAGTATTACTAATAATAATATTAATAAAAATATTAATAATAATAATATAATATAATAATAATAAAACCTTAATTTTACACAACTTTCTTAATCGATTTTAAGAATTTGGTATATTCTCTTATTTACAAAGTGCGAAGAATATCGTACGACCTATATTTTGATTCGGCCCAATAATATTTATAGTTTTGTTTTCTTTTCTTTTTTCTCTTCTTTTCTTTACAATTCTTATTTTTATTCCCTTTTTATTCCGTCAAGAGGTAACTAATTTTTTTTTTTTTTTTTCATTTCTCACGCGGCGATTATTAGAGACGTATGTATATATATATGTATATATTGTTTCTATTTTATTCGAATATTAAAAAAAGAAACATTTTTTTTACCTAATAAAATTGTTGACATTTTTCTTTCTTTTCGAATTCGTAGCGTTTAAAATTTTCAAATTTCTCAACTTTTTACTAAATTCACATATTATTATTTAATTTGTAGGTAATTGTATAAGGATACAATTCGTTTTTTTTCCTTTAATTTTTTAAATTGATTCTGAAAATTTATTTATAATTTAATTAAAAATTATATTTAATAAAAAAAAAATTGTTAATTAAAAATTATAGAAAAATTATATAAGAAAATTATATAAAAATTCAATAAAATTTAAATAACAAATAAAAATTAATGAAAATTATATAATTTTATCATTATATCATTATAATTATATAATTATAATTTTAAGGAATCATTTTAATTAAATAATAATTATTATTTAAAAATATTTGCAATAAATAAAATTATTATTTATTGCAAAAATAATTAATCCTTTGTTAACAACTTTGTGTGTTATAATAAGTTTTTCTCTATTCAAATTAAATAATAATACGTGAGAATATATAATATATTTTTTTTTCTAACTTTAAACATTTTTTTATATTGTAATTTTTTGTTTTGTTTTTTTTTTCAAAAAAGATAAAAAGCTCTCACATATTTAAACGCTTTGAATTTGAAACATTCACACACTGACAATAATTTATAATATTTCGGTCAATTTATAATGAAAAAAATGTTTGTTGTTTTTTAACCAGTAGTAATTAGTAGTAGTAACAGGAATAGTAGTATAGCAGTAATAGTAGTAGTCAATATTATTTGGAGAAACATTGATTCTCAAATGTAGTGAAAAATCCTCGCTCAAACGATTTCTTATTTATATAATAATAATAATATTAATTATAGACTTTAGCGATCGTGTGTTTAGGTTCAAAGACTAGCTTTTCATTCTCGGTGACAAAAATAAAGGGAAAAATTGTCAAGAAAAAAGATATAGAAAAAGAGAGAGAGAGAGAGAGAGAAAGAGATAAATAAACGAAAAACTAATAATGGAAATAGAAAGAAATTTTTTTTTCAAATAAATAAGCGAATATTAATAATGAGAATAATATTCAATGTGAACTCAATGAGCAGAGTGTTTTAAATTCAAAATAATCGAAAATTTCGTCAATCAATGAAATAAAGACAAAAAAATAAACCTTTTCGAAATTAACAATGATTGAAAACTTATTGGATAAGATAAAAAATTATAAATAACGATTAGTTAATTACTAGTTTTTTTTAAAATTATATTCTATAATTTATTTAAATATAGTAAATATTGTATTTCATTAATAATATTAATAATTATTATTAATATTGATTATTAATAAAAATATTAATAATTATTATCAATATTGATTATTAATGAAAACATTAATTACTTTAATTATCAATTTTCATTAATTAACTTGATTCATAAAAAAACGTTAAATAACAATTATTTAATTTTTAATAAAATTTATTTTAAAATTCGAATTAAGAAATTTCAACCGAATGCAAAATTAATTGGTTAATTATTTTTTCTCATATTCAAATTGTTAATTTCTTTTTAAAATAATTAAGAAACGTTAACTTTTTATTAAATAATTAACTATTTAATTATTTTCTATATAATTAACTATTTATTTCTTTTTTAACTAATTAAGTATTTAATTATTTCGTAAGCAAATAATTACTTAAATATTTTTAAAAAATTAACTTTTTTGACTATTTTTTATATATTTAGTAGTAAATTATTCTGCAAATAATTAACTATTTAATTATTTCGTAATTAATTAATTACTTAAATATTTTTAAAAAATTAACTTTTTTACTATTTTTTACATAATTTAGTATTAAAATTTTTTGCAAATTATGTAGTTAACAATTTTGCAAGTAATTAATTAACTACTTTATAAAATATTTAATGAGAAAATTAATTGCGCATTATTTAATTATTTAATTAGAGAGAAAATTTCTGTCTGCATTTACATTGACTCTTAAAATAGTTGTCGATGATTTTTGAAGAAAAATAAAATAAAGGGACTGGAGGAATTTACTTGAAATGTAAATGTATTGTTGTCATGTTAGTGATCGTTGCCATATGCACTCTTAATTATTTAATTAATTAACTACCATTTTAAATAATCGTTTTTTAAATAATCATTAAATAATTATTATTTACATAATTAGTACTAATTAGCTACGTCTGAAAAGAATTTATTAGTTAACTACTTTCTTTTTAAAATAATTCCTTCATTAATTATTTATTTTTCAATTAATTAATTAGTTAACTAATTTTCATGTAGTTAATTAACAACTTTTGAATAATTAAGAATTTATTTATTCTTTTATTTTTTTTAAATTAGTTAACTTCTTTTTCTATATAATTAAATAGTCAAATACTTTTTAAAATTTCGTTAATTTTTTAGATAATTAAATTGTTAACTACTTTTTAAAATAATTATTAAGTCAACTACCTCTTTACATGATTAAATAGTTTACTGTTTGATTTAATTAATTAGTTAATTTTTTACTAATGAAATTGGTAACTACTTTTTAAAATAATTAGTCAACCATTTTTGAAATAATTAGTCAACTATTTTTGAAATAATTAGTCAACTATTTTTGAAATAATTAATCAATCACTTTTGAAATAAATAATTAGTTCTTACGTATTTTCTTCTATTAATTAGGTAGTTAATTTTTATTAACTATTCTTTAAGTAGTTAATTACTTTTGAAAATAATTAACAAAATTTGTGACCAATTTTAGTTTCATATTAATATAATATCAATAATTGTTTACTACCGTGAATTATTGTGAATTTTATTTCACGAACAAGTTAATTAATATGAATAATTTTGCAATATCACTCGGTGGTTTGAAATTTCACAACTAATAATTAATTAATCATTATTGTTAATAAAAATGGAAATTTTATAATAAAAGAAAATATAAATATTGATTTATAAATAATAGCATTGAATTATTATTAATATTCGCATTGTGAATTTTATTCCTGAATTTAGCGTCGACGCTATTTTTTTTTATCAAATTTATGTTCAGGGCACTTTTTTTTCACCTGACAATTAAGAAAAAAATTTTCAATTTTTGTGAAAAAAGCGTATTTTTTTGACGTTAAATTCAGGGATGAAATAACTTCGCGGTGATCTTTGGGGACAAAAACATTAGGTTCGTACAGAATCTAATGTTTGTCCCCTAAGGTCCCTGTCATTACTAAGCGAATAAAAAATTAAAAAGTTTGTAAAGAAGAGAATTATTAGTTTTTCGTTCGTGTTATTTTTTTTTGGTGTGAATCATTTGAGCGGGTTTTGTGCGCATCCCTTTTTTTAATAATAATAATAATAATTAAAAACGCGAAATCTAAATAACTTATGGACTATATATTTATATATATATACAAACTACATATGTACTTAACGATCACAGCACCCTTTTACAGGGGGGGTATCTTTTGTTTCTTTTTGTTGTTGTTGTCTTTACTTTCTGCTTTGCTTGAGACTCGGTGAGGCCCTCTTCTTCTTGCAGTCCTTGAGTTTGTCCAGCATCATTCGAAATTGGAAAACTTGAACACGAGTAACAGCTGGATCGGAGCACTTGTCAAGCCACTTGAAGAATTTTTCCCCATGCTCAATTGCCTCCTCAGTTGAATGTGGCGCATCCACATTTGCCTCCAATTCGTCATCGAAATTAAATAATTTCTTCACTGTTGATGATTCATTGTTATTGTTACACAATACACTGTCGAGCATTGCTTTTGCTTTTGATGGCGATCGTCTTGGTAGGGTGTTTGCTTGTGGTACTGGTGTTGGACCACGTGTAACTGGTGTTACAACTGGGGCGGTTGGGGTTGTTGTTGTTGTGGTTGTATTTGGTGAAATTGACTGTAATGTTGGGGGCATGACACCGTAATGTTGGTACCATTTCCAGAACCAGGAACCCTCTTGACTCGCGGGATTAAATGGGGTTGATTGTTGACCGATTATTTGTTGTTGTTGGGTTAGCCAGAGCCAGAGGGCTTCGTCCATTTTTTTTGCGTTGATGTCGTTGTTGTTCTTCTTTTCGGTGTTATTGACAATCTTTGGTAGTTGATTGTTCATTTGAGTGGAGAGTTGGTTGAGTAGTTGATTGGAGAGTTGGGTGGACATGGAGTTGGCGAGTTGGGTGGTCATTGAGTTGGTTAGTTGGTTGGTCATGGGATTGGAGAGTTGATTGACCATTGAGTTTGATAGTTGGGGAGTGATTGTGGTGGAGAGTTGATTGGACATTGGAATTTGACTTAGATGAACGTTGGACATTTGGACGTTTGGTGAGGCTGGTACGTGGGTGGTTGGGGCTTCGGCCGCTGGCGGGAGGCTCTTACGCGATACCGATTTCACCATTGAGTCCATTTGGGTTGGCGCGATGGCGCATATTGAGTGCCTTTTGTTGTTGGTGGTGGGTGTGATGCCACTTTTGGTGTATTGAAGGCCGTTCTCGACTAGGCCGACAGTACAGCTTGGCGCTAGGGCCGAGGACATCATGTAGTTTTTGGCACTCTGGGACATCATTCCGAGATGCTGGAGGAGAAGGGCACTGCTGTCGGAGCGCATACCGGCCGCTGCCATGGACATTAGACCGAGATAGTCGAACTTTTTGCTGTCCATTTTCGACGCGTTGAGATCGACATTGTCCGTTGGGTCCTGATGATGGTCGGACTTCATTCGCTTTTGAATTGGACCCTCGTCCTCGCTGGAATGACTCGTGCCGGCTTGGGAATTGTTCGTGACGTTGGCGCCCGATGACGACGCCGGCGAGTGGGCCTCACTGTCGGGCGTTGATGAATTTCGCGCCATGCCGCGTATTTTGTGTTCCGATTTGCACCAACCGCGTAGTGTCGATTCGGGCACGCCAATATCCCGGGCCACTGACGCTTTACTCTCGCCATCGTGAACACGCTGAATCGCTTCCATTTTCTCTGCAGCGGACAGTGCCCTGAGGGGCCGTTTGCCCGGTCGCGCTGTTTCGGCCCTCATTCCGCGATTGTCCTTCATATTCTCCTTGAGACGATCCTCGAAACTATGATGCGTCTCCTCAAAGTCGCACAATTTGCGATTTAATTTGAGCGAATCCAGGCCGCCGATCCTACGATCCGCGACTAGATTCGCCGTATTCGCTATTGATAGATCCACTTTTGATAAAATATCCTATCACACTAGAGAGAACACACGTTAGGGAAAGGAGGGGGGAAAAAACGAAAACAAGACACTTGTTCGTCCCGCGTATACTTCTCACCAAGACACTCGGCTCACGACAGTAAATATCACCGCAGTTACGGAAGAGTTAGCCCCGTAAACGGGGAGGGGGTTGTAGTACGCTGTAGAATAGCACATGCGCTCACAGAGTAATAAAGAACTTTTTTATGAATGAAACAACTCGCCCCCACCACAATATATATATATGTATATATATATCTCTTCTCTCCCCCTTGGCCTCTCAAGTAAAACCGTACAGCCAATCCGCAGTGCGCGCGGGAAACAATATTATTGTATCGTAACCACGAGGAAATTAACACTTGTTTACCACAAAAAACTTTTTGTGTTCACAAAAAAATTTACAACTCCGTCCCTGACTTCACAAAACTTTTGAGCCAACTTCGCACTCTCAAGTTCACACAATTCACAAAAACAAATTTTTAGCAGTAAATACTTTTCTTTTTCTTATTTATTATAATAAGAAAGAAGTAAACTTTGATTCTTTGGAGAAATTCAACAGTGAGAATAATTTTCTTATAACTTTACAATCAGACGACCTTGCAAAAGAGACACAATGTTCTCACGTTGAAGCGCAGCGCTGAACTAAAGCATCAGCAGTGGACGCCGGTTCTTCACGGCAATCGCGCGACGCTGTTTCTATCCCCCCTTCCCTCGCGCTCTCTGTCTCTCTTTTCGCGTCTCCGCGCCCCGAGGGCTCACGGTACTGGTCTCCCTCCCCTCGTCCTTCCACCTCCCCCGCTCTCTCTCTCTCACTGTCGACCAACCCCTCTTATTCGCGAGCTCTGTCTCACTCTACCGCCAAACTGGCCTCTACCCCCCTTTTACTTCGCGCGCGCCAACAACGACGACGACGACGCCGCACGAAACCTCTGAGTTTGGGTTCTTCGTCACTCCCCCTCCTTTTTGGTTTCACCCTTCCCCTTCTTGACCCCCCGCCCCTTCTACTTTTGGTTCCCCAAGTCTATCGGCGCCCCCTTTGCCAAATACTCTCCATCTCTCTCTCTCACTTCTGTATATACTGAACTCCAACGCTACTCACGTATACACCGCGGCTTCCCTAACGATCGGTGAGGACCTCGGGAATATTTCCCGGAAAGTAATCCGGGGCTGCGAAACTATCGTGACGAGAAACGATGGGACGAGCATTTCAGCCCAAACCCCCCCGAGGAAACACGCGCGAAGGGCGACGCGTGTTTTTGGAGAGAAAGGAGAATATATATATATGGATGAGAGAGAGAGAGAAAGAGCAGGTTTTCGTGACGAAGCCTGGGGCTTTTCACTATATGTGCGGGATGAGAAGGGGTTGCACAAATGGATGAGAGACGTGGTTCAGAATTATTTTCGAGGGAGAGATTTAAGTTCGATGGAAAGTTTTCTTTTTTCTCTCCCTCTCTCTCTCTTTCTCTCTCTCTCTTCTTTGTTTCGGACAAGTATAATGAGAATGTTATTTTTGGGCTCGATTCTCTCTTTCTTTCTTTCTCTTTGGCTCATAGAGAGAATAAAAACAGATATATCTACGCATTTTGAGTTTCCTTTAGTTTATTCATCCTGTATTTTCACTGTAAAAAGAAGGTATCTTATTTTAAGATACTATTGTAGTCACTTCTAATTTCGAAAAAGTTATCAAAAACATAAAATGTTTTTGGTGAAAGTATTTAAAAATACGGACTTTACGGACCAAAAATGAAAAATTACGGACCATTTACAATTACTGACAAAAATATAACCAGTCCGAGTCAAATAAGAGAACATTTTACTTAAAAACTATAAATTAATTTTTCTCATAACTATAAAACATGAAGATACCGATAAAACTCTGAGTCTTCGACTCGGAGTGATCGATTTCTTCATGTTTTATAAAAATTAAAGATTTTAACTGATATTCATTTTTAAATCAATTTTTATTAGAAAATTCAACTAGAATTCAATTATTTAAATACGAAAATAAATAATTTATTGAATAATTGAATGTTTCTTAAAATTCAATACCCATGACGAATCGTTATCAACAAATTTTCAAATAATTAAATTCAATCAACGAATTTTAATAAAATTTTTAAGAATAATTACATTTTTCGAGAAATTCGATTAAAATTCTATTAATAATAATTGAAATTCTGCAATGAGTTTTATTATTTGTGAAAATAAATTGAATCCGTAAAAAGAATTTTATTACTTTTGAAGAATATTTAATTTTTGCGAAGAATATTATTACACTTGAAAATAATTGAATTTTTGAAATAATTTGTAATTTTTACAAAAATTGAATTTATCTTCGTTTTTTTTAACTAAAAATCTTCTATAAATCCATTATTTTTAATAATTTTTAAAAATGTCCTTGAAGAATTTTCAAATGCATTTGTTTACAATATTCAATTTTACAAAATTTTAATTATTCGTAAATTCTTCAATTAAATATATATTGGAAAATAAAAACCTCAAATAACTTCGAGAACAATTCAAATAAAATTGTTCAAAAAAATTTATTCCACAGAATTGTTAGTTAAAAATATGAAAAATTCAATTTTTTATAAAGGATTTTATCTATAAATTTTTAAATAATTGAATTCCTTTAAGAAATTTAATTAAAAATGTACTGAAAATAATTGTTAAATTCAAATAAACAAATTATATCAAAATTTAAATCAATAATTCAAGTCTTTCGAAGATTTTTAATAAATTTTTTATGAATAATTAAATTAGTTCGTAAAATTTTATTAAAATTTTTGTAAATAACAAAAAACGATAATTAATTTTTAAATTTTCATCAAGATTCTCAAATTTCTGATCATTTTTTTTTAAATTTCATCAAGAAATTTTATTAAAAATAATTGAATACCTTCGAAGAATTGTATTATTTATAAAAATAATTGAATTCTTTCGAAGAATTTTAATAAAAATTTCCATAATAATTGCGCATTTTTCGAAGAATTAATTTAAAATTGTACCTATATAAATTTCAAATTAAAAATAATACAAAAATAAGAATTTATTGAATAATTGCATATATGTTTCTTAAAATTGAATTCTCATAAAGAATTTTATTTATAAATTTTTAAATAACTAAATTCTTTTCACAAATTTTGATAAAATTTTTTCGATGAATTCGATTAAAAGTATTAAAAATAATTGAATTCCTAAAAGGAATTTTATTATTTACGAAAATAATTGAATCCCCGTAAAAATTTTATTATTTACGCAAAAATGAATGAATGCAAAGAAATTTTTTTAAAAATTTGTAAATAATGAAATTCCTGTGAAATTTTTATTATTTCTTGAAAATAATTAAAAGTTTGTGTAGAATTTTATTAAATTTTTTTTTAAATAATTGAATTGTTTTGGAAAATTGAGACAAATTTTTGAAATTAATTGAAATTTTGCCTAAAATATTATTAAAATTTTGGAAAATACTTGAATTTCTGCGAAGAAATTTATTACTTTTGAAAATAAATGAATTTTTGGACGAATTTAAAAAGAATTTGTAAGAAGAATCTTTTGAGGAATTAAATTAAAATTGTATTAATAAAAATAATTGCAATTCTGAGATGAATTTTATTATTTATATGAAAATAATTGAATCCTTGTTTAAAAAAATTTATAATTTATGAAAATAATTCGAAATAATTGAAATTATGCGATGAGTTTTATTATTTAAGAAAATAATTGAATTTCTAAAGAGAATTTTATTATTTACGAAAATAATTGAATTTGTAAATTAATTGAATTTCTGTGAAATTTTTATTGTTTTTTGAAAATAATTAAAGGTTTGCGTAGAATTTTAGTAAAATTTTCATTGAATAATTAAATTCTTTTAGAATTTTTTTTTTAAATACTAAGTAGATATTAAAAATCATTGAATTAAGGAAAATTTTTTAAAAATAATTGAAAATTTGTCAAGAAGTTTATTAAAAATTTTTTTTAAAATAACTGAATTTTGGAGAGGAATTTAATTATTTCTAAAAATAATTGAAATTTGGACGAGAATTCAAAAAAAATTTGAACATAATTGAATTTTTGCGAAGAATTTTATTATGTACTTTTGAAAATAATTGAAATTCTTGCAATCATTTGATAATTTTTCTAAAATTATCCAAATAAAAATATTATTATTAATAATAATACTAATAATAGTACAAATATTAACAATATTTTTTTAAAGGGCTTGTCCCGTATACTTGTTAAATAAATAAATATTAATATTAATATTAATAATAGTAATAGTTATAACACAATAAGTATACATGACGCCAAAACTGAGAATAAAGAAAATGATATACCTGAAAATCAATTAATTTTAATGGGATTTTACATCTGCTTATGTCCTTTTAGCGGATATAATAAATAAATTTTCCTAAATGAACAAAACTTCTAAACAAAGTGAATTCATTTTACCCACCAAGTGAACCATCATTACTTAATGAGCCCCTAGCATTCCTCAGGTGCTTTATGACTAAATGCTATAAATTTAAATGTCTGAAAAGGGGTTTCGTGTATTTGCATTCATGGCCATCACACATAGACAAATGACTTTTGGACGCAGAATAAAATGCCCATCTCTTTTCCTAATGAGAAATTAATTGGGAAAAATACACTTAAATTATTATATATATATATAGTACTGGCAAATTATTTTTGGTATCGGTATACCTGTCATGTCACTTCAACTACCCATTATCATGTTTGTCGCATATTCTCACATCTATATAATGACAAAAGTTAACTTATTTCTTTTATAATTTCAAATTTACTATAGTCAATTTGTTTATTAACACTAATTATTCTTTAATAACAATATAATAACAATTATAGCAATAATATATTAATAATTAGAATCATAAATAAGGTATTCTACTCTCTAAATCTGAATAAGTGAATTCAAAATTTTTTATAGGAGAATGTATTAATTTTTTAAAATTTTGTAATTCCGAACTATTTTTTTTTTTTTAAAGTAAACTTTTCTCTACAGAAGTTACGACAATTTCAGCGAATAAAACGCGCGCGCAAAGAAGAGAGTGAGAAATCACATATCCATAAATCAAGTTAGTATTTCCAATAAAGATATTTGGAAGTTTGTAGAAGCGGTAGATAAATTTGAACGAAGCCGATTCAACAAGTGGTAGAAATATATATATACAATATACATATATATATATATATAAACTAATAATAGTCGAAAATTATCTAAATATTCACATAATTGTATAATAATTGTTCATCCCTGCTGCGAATTGTTTGAGAAAGGGATGTGAAATATTGTACACAATATGAAATGAGAAACTTGAAATCTATATATCTTTTAAGTTAAACTGCATATTTCCAAATTTTTAATTTTTTAACTTTCAACTTTGACCTGATAACTTTAACCTATGAATTTAATATAAAATATTTAATCCTTACAAGAAAATATAGTTCTTGATCGACACTAGGGGATAAAGTGACTAGTTTCAGTCCCTACTCTCTAAATTTGAATTAGGAAAAATCTATACAAATTTGAATTAGTGACTGACATTTTGCTTCTGAATTAGTAAATTTCACTAGCAAATAGTAATTTCTGCTAATTTATTATTAAAATTTACTAATTCAAAAATCAAAAGCAAAAAGCCAGTCACTAATTCAAATTAGTAAATATTTTTAAAATTACTTTATTACTAATTCAAATTTAGAGAGTAGATAAAAATTTTCATAAGAAAATTCTGAATTTTTGTGTCTTTTTTGTTTGACTCATAAACTATGAAATTACCACGAATTCTAACACAAAACCATCAATTTTTGCAATTTCTGACAAAAATTTCTTTTTAAATAACTTAAATCTTGAACAACTATCATAAAATAAATAAATTATTTAATGAATAATTTTACTTAAATATTTCAAAATTAATTCAATTTTAAAAGAGTTGCGTTTACAAATTTTGTAAATTAATAAACTTCAAACGGTTTCAATTTTAAATTTTAGAAAATTTTAATGGTGAATGACTTTAATTAGAAATTTTAATGAACTTAGATTTTTGAAAACTGTTAATAATTCAAAATCTTCTAAAATTAGTTAAATTTGTCAATATATATTTAATTAATTATTAAAAATAATGGATTTATAAAAGAATTTTTATTAAAAACTCCAAAAAATTGATTTTTGGGGAAATTACTAATGATTGCAGACATTCAATTATTTTCAAAAGTAATAAACTTCTTCGCAGAAATTCAACTACGTTCAAAAATTTTCTTTCAATTATGTTCAAAATTTACAAAAAAATCTCGATAAAATCCCAATTATTATCTTTATGAATAAAAAATTCTTCAAAATACCATTATTTTCAAAAATTTTAAAAAAATTCTTGTCAAAATTTCAATTATTTTCAAAAATTTTCCCCATTTTAATGATTTTCAATATTATATCTAGGTACTATTTTCATAAAATTAACTAAAAGAATTAAATTTTAAGAAATATTTAATTCTTCAATAAATTATTTATTTTTGCATTTAAATAATTGAATTCTGGTAGAATTTTTTAATAAAAATTGATTTAAAAATGAATTTCAGTTAAAATTTTAGATTTGAATATTTAATATTCAAATTATTCAAATATTCAAATATTATTTGAATATTATAAGCATTATAGCATGAATTTTATGAAATAATTGAATTTTGAAAAGGTTTCAAATTAAATTTTTTGAATATCTTAATTTTTCATACTTATAACCAACAATTCTGTAGAATCAATTATTTTGAAAATGTTTAATAATTGAATTTTTTTCTGAAATTCTTTGAAGTGTTTATATTTTAATACGTATTGAATTGAAGAATTTCCGAATAATATTGAAATTTCATAAAATTGAATTGTAAACAAATAGATTTAAAAATTCTTAATTAATTAATTATTTTCGAAGAATTTACTTATAATTGTATTAAAAATAATTGAATTCTTTTAAAGAATTTTTATTACATTTTTTTTTAATAATGGAATCATGTGAAGAATTTTATTATTTTTGAAAATAGTTGAATTCTTGTAAGGAATTTTTATTAAATTTTTTTTAAATAATTGAAATCATGTAAAACATTGTATTATTTATAAAAATAATTGAATTCATTTAAGAAATTTGATTAAAATAGTAGATTTTGAAAACATTTGAATTTTAGCGAAGAATTTTATTATTTGTGAAATGTAATTGAATTCTTGCAAAAGAAATTTTGAAAATAATTACATTTTTCGAGGAATTTATTTAAAATTGTATTAAATATAATTGGAATAATAAAAATATTAATTATAATTGAATGTAATAGAACAGTTTTTTGAGTATCTAATAATTCTTAGAATGAATCAGAATATTCTTATAGGGTCAGGGAAAAATTGAAAATGTTTGGAAATCAGGGAAAAGTTAGGGAAATTCTGTAAGTTTTATATTTGAATAATATTTGAACATTTCTATTATGATTAGAGTCTAATAATAGGTTTTTTTGGAACTTTTTTGCAAAATGCGTATTTCATTCGAGTTTTGCAAATGAATTGCAACAAATTATTAGTAATCATTATAGAAATAAGGTTAAAATAATATTAAAATATAAAACTTGCAGAATTTCCACAGAATTTCCAGGGGGTGCTTCCATGGAATTTTTCGACGTGGAAAAAATAAAGAAGTAGGTATAGTATAATATTATCTATCAAAAGATATCAAAAAAACAAAGCATGCACAAATGTCTAATTTTAAGTGTGGACAGACTGGACAGAATGGATAGAATACGACGATTATTATAGTTAATTATTACTATAATAATAATAATTATTATTATTTTATTATTATTCTTATTATTTACAATAATTTAATTCGTAAATTCAAATTTTATTAATGAAGTCAAATAATTGCTTTTTAAGAATTCTTGAAATAAAAGGAGTGAAATATAATAATAAGAGAAAATGACATTGAAACGACCTCATCAAAGCGATCATCATCAAATATATTCGCGTCTTTGTTCAAGTAGGTTGTACATTTGTTTTAGCGAAAATATCGATAAGCCCAGGATGTTTATATGACGAGGGATTATGTCACCAATTCCCCGAATCTCCTTTATCACCATCATCCAGTTGAAACTTTTATTTCATATATATATACGCATATATATGTATAACGCACGCGCTTTTCTCCAACACTAATATAAATATCAACCGCCGCGCCGGCTTTACATATGTCTAGAGGTAGGTTATACACATGTCTGTATAATCGGGAACTAAAACGATTCTATTAATTTATTAATACAATTATTATACGTCTATAAAGAATGAAATTTATTTTTCTTTCTGTTCTTTATGTACTTTTATTTCTACCCTAACGTTGTATACAGAAGAGTTTTATGATGATATACAACACATGACTAATATTGTTTAAAAATTTTGTTTGCTTTTTGGGGCCGTACACATAATACGTCACGCGATTTTTGACCACTTTTAACCCCTCCCTCCCCCTATGTCACACTTCGTCACAAATCTTGAACCCCCCCTCCCCCCTACGTCACGTCACACACGTAAATTTCACTGTAAATTTTATACATTGGACAATATATATGTATATTATATCTTACACTCTAAATTATTGAATCAGTTAAGAATATCGGATTTAGAAGCAAAAAATCAGTCACTAATTCAAATAGTAATATTTTTTTCTGACAATTAGTTGAAAATAACTGATGTTTCAATACAATTGTTTTTGATTGATTCAATTAGTCACGTTTAACTACCTACATAGCACCGAAACTTTCCTAAAAATTTACTAAAGATTTACTCGCAAGCTTTGAAATATTTAAATGCAAAGTTTAGTTAAAATTGTGTAAAGATTTAAATATCCCACTTCAATAAATGTTTAGCGGGAAACTTTTCCGAAAATTTAAGTTAAATTTTCAGGAAGATTTTCACGAAAGTATAGTCGAAAATGCAATTCAAATGTTCAGGAAAGTTTCAAGCTCTATTTTTAAGAAAATTTGACGATAGACATTTATTGGAGTGAGAAATTTAAATCTTTACACAATTTTAAAATAAACTTTGCAAGTAAATTTTTTAACTTATGCAAGCAAATCTTTAATATACAATATTTAGAAAAATTTCGGTGTTTTGTGGATAATTTTTCAGTTATTTTTAACTGATTCAGAAGCAAAAAGTCAGTCACTGCTGATTGACAGTTAAAACCATGATTTTTAACTGATTCAAATTAAGAGAATATCCCGTGTAGAAATTTCGCTATGGTCCGGATCAGGGACTCATCGGGCCTTCCATATTAGGGAATGAAACACACGGCCTGATATGGCCCTGATCAGGAAATCCACATTTGATCGTCGCCCCGATCTGGCCCAGGACGGGCCGTGTGTTTCATTCCCTAATATGGCCATAATAGGGATATTTCTACACGGGATATTATTTATCATATTATAAATAATATGCCAATAGATGTTAAGGGGTAACATCACCCAGAGCCTATACAAAATACGGTCTATTTCAATTAATTATTTTAAGAAAACGGTTCAGTACAATGTTGCTAGGTTTTCTGCAACGTTAAACTCATGAATTAAACTTAATTTAAAAATAAAAAAAAATTTTTTGTTTTCAAAATGGCGCCTTCACAACAGTTCAACGTAGATCACGTTTTTTAAAACAACCTCTGCAGCCGGAAGCTATTCTACGTTCCATAAGCACCTAGGCAAAAAATTCAAACGAATTATGAAAGAGGATGACATTTACTAGAAAAGTACATAGGATATTTTAAAAATATCAATTTTTCGCAAAATAGTATGACTTCGATGACAAAAATGTTATTTTTTGTTAAAAAATCAAGTTAAAAATGGTTATAAAACGGAAACGCATTAACCGATCTAAAAAATCCTATGTACTTCGATAAAGAATGTTGTTTTAAAGCTACAGTCTAAATTTTAATTGAATCCGTCAAAAAATGTTGGAGAAATCCTTCCGGCCAGTTTTTTTTTACAATTTTTTCACTGTTGGATGTGTAAAGGCGCCATTTTGAAAAAATTTTTTTTTGTTTTATTTTTAAATTAAGTTTAACCCATGTGTTTAACGTTGGAGTAAACCCAGCAACATTGTATTTGACCGTTTTCTTAAAATAATTAATTGAAATAGACCATATTTTGTATAGGCTCTGGGTGATGTTACCCCTTAAACAGATACATAATAGATATTAAATAGTTCAAAACATTTTTAACTTGTTTTATTTAGAAAAAGTGACATTGTCACATATAATTTCTTATTATCTTTGAATTTAAAAGATCGTGACGTAACACATGAGTTCACCCCCCCCTCCCCCATGTCACACTTAGTCACAATTCTCAGACCCCCTCCCTCCCCCTAGCCGCGTGACGTATTATGTGTACGGCCCCTTTAATTATGAGGAGAAAATTTTGTTTCAAAAAATAGTAGCCCTGCGGGTTGGAGTGCGTGTGAAGGGTTTGTGGTATATAAACTATATAAAAGCGCATATATATATATATATATATATATATATATATATATATATATATATATATATATATATATATATATATGTATGTATGTAAGGTTTTGAGAAAAGGGAGAGCAAGTTTACCTAAAATCCGAGCAAATTAGAGAACTCGCCTTATGTAAACTTTCGAGCTCGTCGCTCATCAAGAATGAGGTGATTCAAGCGTCTAATGAGTTTTTGTGTAATGCGACTCGGGTTCCTAAGCACCCTATTGTATACCGTTCGAGTAGCAATAATATCTCTTTTCCTAAACGACATGGCGGGGCCACGAGAGACAAATTCACGTTTCAAGAACGACATTCATGGCTCTTTGTTTATTTTAAATTCGAAAAAGTACATTATTTTATTTATGGGGCAACATTTCTCAAAAGTATATCAACGTCAAGTAGATCAAAAATGATATTTGAAAATTCGTTGCTATTATATTAGGGTTGCTTCGTCAAGGAAAAAGAAGGGAAAATTAAATTAGTCAGGGAAATCAGGAAAATGGCAGGGAAAATGTAATTGGCCAAGAAAATTAGGCAACTATCAGGGAATTTTTATCAAAATTATAAAAATATGATGTATTGTATATATGTATTTTTTTAGGGATTGCAAAAATTAAGTATCTTAAAAGTGACTACAAAGTAAACTCGGTAAATTGTTCGATATAATTTGGAGAATTTTAGAGAAATTACAAATGATTGCAGAAATTCAATTATTTTGAAAAGTAATAAAATTCTTCGCAAAAATTTCAATTATGTTCAAAAATTTAAAAAAAATTCTTATAAAAATTCAATTATCTTTAAAAATAATAAAATTCTTCTCCAAATTTCAATTATCTTTAAAAATAATAAAATTCTTCTCCAAATTTCAATTATTTTCCAAAAATTTAATAAAATTCTTTGCAAAATTTCAATTATTTTCAAAATTTCTTTCTCAATTCAATATGCTTTTCAATATCTACAGTTTTATTTTTTATATTTGAAAAAATTTTCCTCAATTCAATGATTTTTAATATCTATTTTAATAAAATTTTCCTCAAGAATTCATTTATTTAATGAAAATTTTAATAAAATTTTACGCAAACCTTTAATTATTTTCATAAAATAATAAAAATTTTCACAGGAATTTAATTATTTACAAATTTAATTATTTTCTTAAATAATAAAACTCATTGCAGAATTTCAATTATTTTGAATTATTTTCATAAATTATAAATTTTTTTTAACAACGATTCAATTATTTTCATATAAATAATACAATCCATCTCAGAATTTTAATTTTTTTAAATATAATTTTAATCGAATTTCTTAAAAGACTCTTCTTCCAAATTTTTTTAAAATTCGGCAATAAATTCAATTATTTTCAAAATTAATAAATTTTTTCGCAGAAATTTAACTATTTTCTAAAATTTTAATAAAATTTTAGTCAAAATTTTAATTATTTTTAAAAATCTGTTTCAATTCAATGATTTTCAATATCTACTATTTTAATAAAATTTTGCAAAAGAATTCAATTATTTTCAAAAGTAATAAAAATCTTCCCAAGAATTCAATTATGTGAAAAAATTAAAAAAAATTCTTTAAAAAAACTTCAATTATTTTCAAAAGTCAGAAAATTCTTCGCAGAAATTCATTTATTTTTAAAAATTTTGATAAAATTCTTAGGAAAATTAAAATTATTTTAAAAAATTTTCCTCAATTCAATGATTTTCTATATCTACTATTTTAATAAAATTTTCCAAAAAAGTTCAATTATTTAAAGAAAATGTTAATAAAATTCTATGAAAACATTTAATTATTTTCATAAATAATAAATATGTCATAGGAATTCAATTATTTAAAAATTTAATGTTAAAATTTTTTAAGAGATCTCAATTTTAAAAAAGATTTAATTATTTAATAAATTATAATTTTTTTTATTTAAATAATTGAATTCTCGTACAATTTTTATAAATAACCAAAATTCATCACAGGAATTTAATTATTTAAAAAAATTTTTATTAAAATTCTCATCAAGATTTTAATTATTATTATAAACTAGCAGAGCTACGAGCGCGCGATATTTCTACTTTTGTCTTATGATACTCAAGACCTTATTTCATTGTGTGTATATAAAAATGTGACTAAGACTTTAAGATAGGTTTTTTTTCTTCTGAAATATTAGAAAAAGATTACAAAATTTTTTGCAGAATATTAAAAAAAAAATAAAGCACAAAAACCAAAAATTAAATTTAACACATAGTGACACATAGTTAAATTTAACACATAGAGTAGTTTTACGACATAAATGTAATATTATTTTATTTTTATAATACTTTTCTTAAATTTTCAGTTTGCTGGAAAACTGTATTATTTCAAGAATTCGTTATAAGCAAAAAAAAATTTGAAAGTCGGTTACAAAACATGCCTTTTTTATAAACTCGTATAAACTATGCTATATTGTAAAATGTTTATAAAACGTTAAGGCAATTACAGATCTTCTTCGAGATGATAAGGAGGTTCTTTCGCAAATAGAATTAACATTACCAATTTGTTGAAATTTGGATCACTGTTAGATAAAGGTTTTAAAAAAATGTATAGTTAAATTTTTGAGACCTGTGGGTACTTGTGAAAAAAGTTATAAGCGTTTTTGTTTTTTAACTTTTAACATTGAGTTTTGTGGGAATTGAGTACATTTTCAAACATATTTACTCACCACAAAGTATACTTAACATTAAGAAATTGATAAAAATTAAATTAAATTAAATTTTGGTTTTAATATTTAAGTTACGAGACCTTTTCCATCCTATCAAATTTAAGTGATTTTATTCATTTATTTAATTAAAAGTTTTAATATTTAAGTTAGAACTTTATTTCCATCAGATGTGAAATTTTGGAAAACGAGCTACTTTTTAGGTTTCAGTTTGAAAATCTACTTTCAAAAACTAATTTAAAGGGTTAAAATGCAAGTTGTTTTATGTATAAAACAAAAGTTTTTGGGCTCGTTGAAGCCAAATTTGAAGTCTATTTAACCCAATCACGTCTATGGGTTTTGATTTTAAACTCGAAAATAACACCACATTTTGAAATCAAGAAAAATTCTAATCATTAAGTTTTGACGCATATGACTGTTTTATGTATTTGGGGGTCGATGAAGCCGAATCTGAAGTCTATTTAACCCTATATGACGTTCAGCTTTTATTATAACCTTAAAATATTTTAGTGGCTGAAATCTAAAAAAAGTACCCAAATGGTAGCATAACGTAAAAAAAGTAGTAAATAGTAGGTATTTTAGTAGATGATGAGTGCGAAGCCTGGGTATATATAGCTGATAACAAATCTAATATCGTATCGAAATTTGTTAATATTAAATTTTTTCCTTTCAAATAAATATGCTATCCTACAAGTATGAAGATATTTTTTAGGCATTCATTATATGTCTATGCGCGCAGGTACCGTGTGCGTGTACAGTACATAATACAAAATCTTGTAATGACACACTGACACTACTCTCCATCAATTTATCCTCGCAAATGACTATTACATACATACATACATGCGCACAAGACGTGAGATATATACATTGATATTTTGCGATATTCGGATATATCTCGACATATTGAATTGCAAATGGGGTTTCTATATCAGTCCTTGAATCTGGCGGGAATAACGCTCCGGGGTAAAAGTGATCATATAGCGATTTGACCAGCTCTCTCGCGTTATTGTTGTTGATGCCGCCGCCGCCGACTTGGCGTCGATCTTTCCACGGATTCTATATATATGTGTGTATGTATGTATGTATGTATGTGTATTTATTGGTGTTGTGTATAACCTTAGAGCCGTTACACGTACGGGTATACATTTATATATATATATATATATATATATATATATATATATATATATATATATATATATATATATATATGTATATATACGGGTACGTTTTATAGCCGTTCGCTGGACGGTTATCCTTCCGCGAAAGACCGTGAGGGAAGCAGGTGAAAATTAATTGTACGGGTTACCAGCTCGTTCAAGGAGCATGTAGGCCTGCCTTGGCGCAAAGTGTGGGTCTCTCTCTCTCTCTCGCTAGTACACAGGACGCGTCGATCGATTTTGCCCCCCTTTCCCCCTTTCCCTGCTAACCACCAACCCACCCGTTTCTCCCAATAGTCTCTCTCTGTCTCTCTCTTCGTTTCTCTCTCTCACTCTCCTTGCTTCTCTCTCTCTCTTTCTCTCTTTGCTTCTCTTTCTCTCTCTCCTTGCTTCTCTCTCTATACTTAACTCTGCCCTGATGCTGTCGCACTTTCTCCATCCTTGTTCGATTCGCGTTGACCTTATCTCTCTCTCTTCACGGTTGTTCCACCGCGTTGCCCCCTCGTCCCCCTTCGCGCGCGACTCAATTCGTTAATCGCCACAGGCCTACGGCTGTGTGTCTCTCTCTCTTTTTCTCTCTGTCTCTCCTCTCTTGATAAGGGACACGAAGACTTTGCTCTTTATACACACACAAACATACATTTATAAAATAGTGTATATGTATTCGTTTTACAACGACGATCTCTTTCGAAAACGTCGTTTCGCTCGTGAGTGCGTGTCTTGAACCGCGACGACGTGTCGCGAGACGAGACGAGGAACGCACCAATGAAAAAAAAAAAAAAAAATGAAGAGCGAAAGAGTGCTCACGCATTCGTAAAGAGCGCGCGAGGTTGACGACTGAGCGGACGTTATATATTTATTTTTTTTTGTCGTCTTTTTATTTACTTATTTTTTTGAGAGAGGGTAATCTCTCTCTCTCTCTCTCTCTCTCTCTCTCTCTCTCTCTCTCTCTTTCTCGCGCTCACATACGCGAAGCAAATAAGTCGAACGATGCTTTCAACGGATAAAAGATTTTAAAATGTCTGACAACATTTAGAGAAATGATTCCATCTCGAAGAGTGTTTATATGTATTTATATATACAGTACGTAACTATACTACGTAACTACGTAGTTACTATGTATGTAGAGTACGTAACCCCCGCTAAATATAAAACATTTTTGTATATTAGAGTCATTTTTAACCCCTTCATGTTAAGCGCGCACAAACCACTTTTCTAATCCATATAGAAAGGAGGGTGTTAAAAAAGGTCGATTTTTGCCCCCTAAGCGAGAAGTTAATTTCGAGTGAATTCTTATAGATTTTGAACTCAGGGATCGAGTAGTAACCTTCATTTCCCCTCATACCCTCGGGAAAGTGGTGAAAATGAGGAAAAACCATGAAAACTCGGCAAAATAAAAATTAAGTTGGAATAAGAGAAAAAATGGTAAACATATATCATAAAGTATTTTTAAATATTTTCTGGTCTAGAAAACAATGCTACATGCTCGGTTATTACCGGAAAAGTCGGAATGAAAATTCTTTGAAAAATGTACCAAAATGATTTTTAAGTGGTCAGAATCGGTTTAGAATATGTAGAGTAAAGTTAACTTACATTAAGTCCAAAACTTAATTAGATTTCACATCTACAATGATATTTAAATTTTTCTCTGATGTTGGAAAAATGTGTGAAAATCTCGGAAAACTCATCAGGAAAAGTCAAAATAGTAAAAATAATTTATTGATGTTGTTTCAGAACTGACAGAAGGAATTCAAATTCATTTCTAAATTATTTTTTGGTCTGGAATAACTGCTGTAGGTTTTTTTTATTGACGCGGGAAAATCGGAAAATCTATGGAAAAATTGTGAAAATTGTAACTAATTGTGCTTTCGTAGTCAAAATCAGTTTAGACTTGAACAAATTGATGTTGTTTCGGAATTGACAAATGTTTATTCAAATTCATTTCCAAATTATTTGTTGGTCCTCGAACCTAAACCGATTTTGACCACTTAAAAAGCATTTTGGTCCATTTTTCAAGGAATTTTCATAAATTTTCCGACTTTTCCGATAATAACCGAGCATGTAGCATTTTTTTGTAGACCAGAAAAAATTTTTAAATTAGGCCAAAAAATACGTGAATCATATCGATTTTGAAAGTTTTACAAGTTATTTATAAGAGTTTAAAAGTTACTTCCACATTTTTAAAAAAATTTTAATAATAAGATTTTTTTTACAATTTTTGGTTTTTAAAATACTAATAATTTCGTAATTTCTAATTAAATTAGGTTCAAAAATAGGTTAATCGAAGCGTTTTTTAATGCTCTATACATATGTTGTTTATGCGACTTTTAAAGTTACTCCTATACATTTCTTAAAGAGGCTAAGGTCTATTCGGTGAAAAAAGGCATGCATTTTAGAAATTTTTTTTGGCGATACGCAGAAAGTTAATTTATTTTATCGCTTTGCATATAATATTGCAACATTTGAACAATATTTCTCGAAATTCTAATTAAAAAATATTAAGAATTGAGCGAGATGAGATTTTTCTCAGGCGCCTCAATTATCTAATATTTTAACTGAAACTTATTTTTTAATCAATTTTTATTAGAATTCAATTATTTAAATAAAAAATATAATAATTTATTGAATTATTGCATGTTTCTTAAAATTGAATTCACATAAAGAATTTTACCTACAAATTTTGGAAAATTGATGACGAATTTTAATAAAATTTTCAAGAATAATTACATTTTTCGAAGAATTCAATTAAAATTGTATTCAAAATAATTAAAATTCTTTGATGAGTTTTATTATTTATGGAAATAATTGAATTTTAATAAAATTTTTGAAAATAATTGAATTCTTTTGAGGAATTTAATCAAAATTGTATATTATTGAAAATAATTGAATTATTGCGAACAAATTTATAAAAAATTTGTAAATAACTGAATTCCTGTAAAATGTTTATTATTTTATAAAAATAATTAAAGTTTTTTTTAAATAATTAGATTCATTTGGAAAATATTTATTAAAATAGTAGATATATATTGAAAAACATTGAAATGAGGAATATTTTTGAAAAAGAATTGAAATTTTGCAAAGAATTTTATTAAAATTTTTGAAAACAATAGAATTTTGGATTTCTAGTGTTGTTGAAATGTAGTAAAAATCCACTGAGAATTTTTTTTTCTAGTGTCACTGTCAATCGTTTCTACCGAACAGTTTTTCTAAAGATATCAAATATTGAGAAAAAAAATCGTGTAAAAATAGTTATGCGAAATAGGTACATAAAAAAAATTTATTTTTATTAAGAAATTAAACTTAATTTAAAGTCACTTTTAATTTTAAAAAAATGATAAATCTTTATATAAGGTATTTATATAGTATATAATATATATCGACATTGTTGGCCTCTATCTCGATGCTCCATTGACTGCGTGTTCGCAGGAATCGTGATATTTCATCCGACGTGAGGATTGAACTCTTGTTTTTATTGCCACGATTATTTTATCGATAAGGAATATTTCAGTTGGGTTGTGTATGCTATTGGTTCGCGGCGATCACGTCTCTCGCTGCCACTGGTAGCGATTTGAGGGTGGTTATACATACGAATAAGGATGAGGATTGAAAGATGAGATCGATGGGTTGGATCGATAAAAAGGATTGAATAATTTCACCTCGAGAATCTATAGGAATGATGAAGGTGGAATTTTCGGATTAAAAGATTAATGGAATACGGTTTTTTTTTCTTTTATTAAAGTTAAATATATTATATATCGCATATATATACATATATACATGAATCATTTCCGAAAATATTTACACTTAAATTAATATTCTCATATCGGGTGGAAATTTCATCAAAAAGAAATATATTTTTTAATAACGTTTTTTAATTTTTCCTTCTTCAATTTCTCTTCAAATGTTGTAGAAATATAATTTTTGATTTTCAAAAAAAAATGAAAATGCTCTTCTCTGAAGATAAGCTATCACTATTCTTATAGACAATATGTAAAATTTTACGCACCTAAGAAAATACAAAAATTTTATCATATTTAGATAAAATGTTAGTCTTAATGGTTCAAATGTCCTTAATGTTTACAACTTAAATACAGGGTTGCCACGCTTTTGCTCATTTCAAATTCTCTGACTTTTTCAGGTTGAAAAACGAAATTTTTCCAGGTTTTTAAAACTATACATTTATATTTTACGCAAAATTAAAAATTCCAATAAATTTTTACAAATTCGTGGAACTTTCGTATAATATACTATATTCCGTATTGTTATATATATATATTTTTTTAAATAAATATTTAATTATTATTTTTCCATAGAAATTAAAATTCTTCAAAAGATTCAAATTCAAACATTTCTGAAATTAAACAATTTATAAAAAATTGTTATAAAACATGAAAAAAACGATCACTCCGAGTCTTCGACTCGGAGCAATCGATATTTTCATGTTTTATAATAATTTAAAATGACCGACTGATAATATCATTATTTTATATTATAAGAATATTGTTACTGTAACTTATTCAAAATTACTTTCATCGCTTTAAAAGTTTTCCAGTCATTTTTAACAAAAATTCTTCTTTAAACTAATTATTTTTTAATAATTTTTGAAAAATTTCTTTGATAATTCATTAATTTTTTTAATAATTGAATGTCTTTGAAAATGGAATTTTTAAGAATAATTAAATTTTCGAAGAATTCGATTAAAATTGTATTATAAAAATAATTGAAATTCTGCGATGAGTTTTATTATTTATGAAAATAATTGAATCCGTATACAAAATGTTATTATTTATGAAAATAATTAAATGTTTCCATAGAATTGAATCGAAATTTTTTTTTCAAATAATTGAATTTTTTGTAAATATAGTTGATATTCAAAAAACATTAAATTGATGAAAGTTTTTGAAAAAATTGAAATTTTGCCAAGAATTTTATTAATATTTTTGAAAATAATTGAATTTTGGAGAAAAAGCTTATTATTTATAAAGATAATTGAAATGTTGACGATAATTTTTTTTGAAACTTTTGACTATAATTGAATTTTTGCGAAGAGTTTTATTAGTTTTGAAAATAATTGAATTCTTGAGACGAATTTTATAATAATATTTCTTTTTAAATAATTGAATTCTTTTTATGAAATTTTATTCAAATAGATAAAAATAGATTAAAACTTTTTAAAATAATGGAATTTCTGAGAAAAATGTTATTATTTACAAAAATAATTGAATCTTTAGAACCAATTTTATTAAAATTGTTAAAAATAATTGAATTCCTGAGAAGAATTTGATTATTTTTAAATATAATTGAATTTTTGTAAAAAATGTTATTATTTATAAAAATAATTGAATTTCAAAAAAGAATTTTAATATTCATGAAAATAATTGAATTCTTGTGTTGAATATTGTTATCTATGAAAATAATTGAATTTTGCAAAGAATTTCATTAAAATGTCTCAAAATAATTGAATTTTCGGGAATAATTTTGTTATTTATCTTTAATAATTGAATTCTTTGGAACAATTATTTATGTAAATAATTGAATTCTTGGCAAGAATTTTATTAAAATCTAACAGAATAATTGAATTTTATTATTCATGAAAATAATTAAATTTTAGCATCGAATTTGTTTTAAATTTTTCAAAATAATTGAATTTCTGAGAAAAATTTTATTATTTATAAAAATATTTGAATCCCTGTAAAAAATTGAAATCCTGCGATAAATTTGATTATTTATGACAATAATTAAATAGTTGCAAAGAATTTTATTATTTATGAAAATAATTGAATTATTGCACAAAGTTGTATTAAAATAATTAAAAAGAATTGAATTTCTGTGAAAATTTTTGTTATTTTTAAAAATAATTGAATTCTTTATAAGAATTTTATAAACATTGTTTTAAATAATTAATTTTTTCGAAATATGATAAATATTATGAAAATTTTATTTTAAATAATTGAATTTTTGTAGAAAACTTTATTTGTGAGAGTAATTGAATTTTTCGATTAATTAATTTAAAATAGTATTAAAAATCATTGAAATTCTTCGATGAGTTTTTTTTATTTATAAAAATAATTGAATTCTTGCTTAGAATTTTATCAATAATTTTTTTAAAAAATTGAATTTCTATGAAAAATGTTCTTATGCCTGCAATATCTGGAATTTTGTTTTTTTAAAATACGAATGTTAGATTTAAACCCTCGCAATAACGAATTTAGAGCGAATATAAGAAATTATAAGAAAAGTCCGCCATATTGGATCCGCCATTTTGAATTTCGATAAACTTATTTGGATTTAGATTTCAAAAATGTTTTTCTAGTATAAATAAATAAAAAAATTTGGTTTTAAGTGAATACCATTAAGAATCAAAATTTTAACCTGTTTTGACCGCACAATTTAATTAAAAAAAGAAAAAGTCGAAAACGAAATACAATGAAATAAAATATACGTCAAGAGCTTGAATTAAAACGGAAATGATATAATATTTAGTGAGAAATTCCAATGAATGAATAAACTTGCAAAAATTGTTTTTTACGGCGCATTGCGGTTTTGAGACGCTTGGCATAAATCCTCAACGTTCTTCATATACTTGGACACGTGGCTTCACGTCCGTGTAGGAAATTGTCTCTCCATGTGTGTTAAATATGTGTGTTTGTGCGTGTGTGTTGAGAGCGACTATCGTGAGTCTCCATACGACAAAGTGACGGCGACGATAAATGGTTGCTACGAAGAAACACATTGTAGGTAGAGGCCAGTCAGACTTGGACCTCAGCAAATACGTATAGTACTTAAAAATGGCAGACCCAGAATCTGTTCTTGTCCAAGCGATTAATTTTCACCGTTACCTCTTCTTCTTCACCTCCTCCCTCCTTCTTGTTGTTTTGCAATGCTCACCCCAAATTTAAAAGGAAATTCATCTCAATTATTATTTGAATCAAAAAAAAGGGGAAAAAGGACATTATTTTTATTTTCTTATGTACCATTCTTTTCCTGTTTCTAATTTTCCAAAATTTGTTTCATTTTTTGAAAAAACGATTTAAAGAAAAAAACTATTTTGTGGATGAAGATGATTATTTTTTTTTTTAAATGAAAGTTGCATTACGTAAATTAATAATTTTTGGATCATCGGAGAAATCCCAGATGTTGCGCTTCTCTTTCTTCTTTTTTTAAAACTTCTTTCTCGCCTTTCTTTTTCGCTGCTCTCGCGCTTTGAATAATATTTTCTCAGGAAGGTCGACAAATCTCTCTCTTTCTCAGCTTATGGAGTCCTTATGAGGGAAAGTGAATATTTCAAGCGTTTAAAAGTCTCTTGTCATTCAATATTATGTATATCTACTTTTAAGAAAAAAGATACAATTTTTTTTAAATCCTGTTTTTATAATAAGAAAAAAGGGATAATTTTATAACTAAAAAATAAAATTCTTTTGTATTTGATATAAGTTTATTGGTATATAACCTTCTTTTTGTAGTTATTAAAATCTTTTTATAATGAAACCACTAATTTTGTATATGTTCAAATTTTTTTAGCAGGTTCAATGATTTCGAGGAAGGCGCAGATGTCAGAGGAATAACAAAGAAGAAAAAAAGATCTTCATACTAGATGATGAATAATAAACTTTGACCAATAATGTCAAAATTAATGAGGGGATTAATTAACAAGCAGAAATTAATTAATTGGAAAAGAAACTTAGTTATTTTCACAAAACTGGTTCTTTTGAATCTTTAAACTCTCTTCCTCTTTATCTCTTTTTCTCCCTCTTGTTGATTTTATCCTGAAATCATATAAATGAATCAGTTACAATAATTAGTATTCGATTTTATTCTTTACGGATATATATATATATATATATATATATATATATATATACAATTTAAAGTAGTTCGAAAATTCGTCTAGGATTATTAATTTACTCTCTAAATCTGAATGAGTGAAAACTCTTCCAATGAAAAAATAAGTGCAGATACACTTTCAAGAATGACAAAAAATTTTATTTTGTTTTTCACTGAGTTCTCCCTGATTTCCAGACAAAAATTTTGACTTTTTCTCTGACCCTAAAGAATATTCTGATTCACTCTAAAATTATTAGAACTTAAATTCTTTTAATCAATTACTTTAAATAATTTTTAAAGAATTTCTTTGAGAATTTTCAAATCCATTTGTTTACAATTCAATTTTACGAAATTTCGATTATTCAAAAATTCTTTAAATAAATATACATCAGAAAATAAAAACATCAAATAATTTTTTTAAAAAATTGAATTAAACTTTTTCAAAAAAATTAATTCTACACAATTTTTAGTTAAAAGTATGAAAAATTCAAATTTTCAAAGATTTTAATTCGAAATCTTTTCAAAATTCAATTATTTCTAAAAATTCACGCTTATAATGCTTTTAATATTCAATTATTATCTACAGTATTAACTACAATTTATTTTTAAAACCAATTTTTATTAGAAAATTCTACGAGAATTCAATTATTCACGAATTTTAATAAAATTGTGCAGAAGAATTACATTTTTTGAGAAATAATTGGAATTCTACAAATGAGTTTTTATTATTTATGAAAAATAATTAAATTCTTAAAGAAAATTTCTAAAAAAAAGAACCGATTTTTTCTTTTAAAATTTATTCTAATTAATTATTAATAATTGAATTCCTATAAAATTTTTATTATTTATGAAAAAGTAAAGATATTGAATATAATTGAATTTAAAAAATTTTAAAATACAATTAAATTCCGGCCGAGAATTTTGCTATTTACAATAATAATTTAAATCTTGACAGGAATTAAAAAAAAAATTTAATCAATTGAATTTCCGTGAATAATTTTATTACTTTTCAAATTAATTGAATTTTTGTATAATATTGGTTATTTATGAATATTCTACGACAATTCAATTAGTTAAATACAAAAATGAATAATTTATTGAATAATTGAATATTCCTCAAAATTAAATTCTCGTAAAGAATTTTATCAACAAATTTTTAAATAATTGAATTTTTTAGCAGAATTTTAATAAAAATTTTAAGTATAATTGCATTTTTCAAAGAATTCAAGTAATTATTTTATTATTTATGAAAATATTTGAATGCATGTAAAAAAATTTATTATTTATGAATATAATGGAATTATTGCGAAGAAATTTATAAAAAAAAATCTTAAATAATTGAATTCCTGTGAAATTTTTAGTATTTTATAAAAAATTTGGAGCATAATTGAATTTATGCGAAGAATTTTATTACTTTTTAAAAATAATTGAATTCTTGTGATGAATATTGGTTATTTATGAAAATTATTCCAGAATTAAATTATTTAAATACAAAAATGAATAATTTATTGAATAATTAATTAAATGTTTTTGAAAATTGAAATTTTTACGATTTTATTAAAATTTTTGAGAATAATTGAAGTTTGGAGAAGAATTGAAGTATTATTGAAATTTTTTAAAAATTTAAGTTCTTTAAAATTTCTAATTAAATTCATTAAAAATTGAAATTTTATAAAATTCCAAATTTTAACCTTTTGAAGTTGATTTATTTATGAAAATTTGCCAAAGCTGACATAGAATAAATAAAATTCAATTATTTTATAAGTAAAATTTCACTTATTCAAAGTATATATGCTCTTATTTTTTACGCGAAATACTTTTTTTTGAAGCATAAATCAGTGAACAATGCGGCACTTATACAGATTTCGAGAGTAAAAACACGAAATATTCATTATATTTCTCTTTTTATTTGCCAAGAGAGTTAATTGATCGTTTCGAGTGTATAGATTTTATATTCCCATTACAGTATAAAGACAGTTTGGATTGTTCTCGATTTAAAAAAAAATCGTTTATTACTATAGGGTTTAATCGTGAGTGAAGGGTCATAACGCGATGCAACAGGAAATTGACAGTTTATCGATTTTGGTCTCGTGTGTACGTACCCCTTTCGAACTTTACGAGTCTGCGACTAAAGAGCAAAATTCTCTTTCTCGACGTCGTGTCGCTTCATGAATTCAAGAAAGCCGCGAAACGATCGCCTTTCAATTCTCGCGCGCTATAAACGCAGCTAAAGAGTAATAATATACGCGAATTTTCGCATCAAGAGAAGAGCAGAGCTCTCCTTCAGAATGCTTAAATTCTCCATCGTTTTTGCATTGTTACTCCAGTTTTTGCATAGAGTGAAATAGTTTTTAGCTATTTTTTTTCTGAAAATGTAGTAGTTTATTTTTATTAACTCTCAAGATTTTGAATCTTTTGAGAATATATAGATATGGAGAGGGGGGAGAGAATCGTCTTTGACCTGGAAAAAAGAGGGAGAGGATTGGTGAAACGGGTGGAAATTTACTGATGGTAAAAAATGGGAGTTGAAAATACGTGATTTCCTTTCGATGGGTAGGAAGGTTCGCGTGGGGAATTTCGAAATTTTCAAGCGATAAAAAAAGGAGATCGATAGCCACCCTCGTTGGACCGGAACACGTAGACCTTCTCACGTACGCGTCGACCGCTCTGAACATTTTTGTGTGTGTTGTATATATATGTATAGACACATACACTAGTACTAGCAGAAGAAAGAGAGAGAGATGCTCGCACCCGCGTAATCGCTCCCGAAGAAGAAATCCCCGAAGCATCGTCTTCTTCGTCGTCGTCGTCGTCTTCGTCGCAGTAAAGCGGAGGCGGAGGTGGCGAAGAAAGAAGAAAACGGGCTGGGTTTTAACATGGTTGTAGTAGTGCAGCTGCTGTTAGCTATATAGTGTGGTCGTGGCAAGTCGCAGCAGGATGCGAAAGTAGAGGAGTAAAGTAAAGGACTACATACAAGGGACACGAATGTAGAGGATGCGAGAAAGAAATACGACGAAAGAGAGAAAGAAAAAGAGAGAGAGAGCGAGAGAGAGGTGGACAGACAGACAGATACAGGGCTGTAGCTATACTTGATTGGCAAGATCGATTGGCTCGTATTTTCCTTTCTTGAAACAGATTTCATCTCATTATGTTGATTTTGAAAAAAGAAATACTTCTTCTAATTCATTACTTATTGACTTGAATTTCTCGCATATATTTAACGTTAAATGTCACAAATGTCTCTCTCTCTCTACTATCTCTATATGTGTGGAAAGTTGATGTGCCGCGCCTTTCTTCGAATATAAAGAGTTTAGTATTACAGCTGTCATGTCTTTTGCAGTAGCTTCCATTACATCTGCTACGTATTGACAGTAATAGGAAATGCAATGTTGACTAAATCCAAGTAGACTATCGGTATTAGAATTCGGTAGGTTCTCAAATATTATGGAAAATTAATTTAGAGTCCAGATGAAGGAAAGACGCACAAAGTTAAAAGTATCAAATTGCAACGAGTTGATATCAAAAACGTGTATCAAATCAAAAAATGATCCAAATTTTTGGCATTAATTTTAGGCAGTTTTATGCACTTTAGTTTTGTTAACAATTTTTGTGTAGTTGATTTTACTACTTTTGATGTATAGTTAAAGAATAATAGTTCAGATGACTAAAAAAAGTAGGTAGTTAAATTAGAAGAACAACTACAAAATCTGATTACACCAACTACATTCTTAGTATAATAATTTAACTTCAATATTTCAAAATTAATTCAATTTTAAAAGAGTTATGTTTACAATTTTCATCAATAGATGAACTTCAAAAAGGTTTCAATTTGCAATGATTTTCAATCATTCAAATTTCTTGGCAAAATTTCAATTATTTTCAAAAACTTTCATCAATATTCAATGATTTTCAATATCTACTATTTTAATAAACTTTTCGAAAGAATTCAATTATTTAAAACAAAATTTTGATAAAATTCTTTGAGAACATTTAATTCTCTTTAAATAAACAATAAAATTCTTCTCCGATATTCAATTTTTTTCAAAAATTTTTCTCAATTCAATGACTTTCAATATCTACTATTTAAAAAAAAATTTCCAAAAGAATACAATTATTCAGAAAAGAATTTCGATACAATTCTACTCAAACATTTAATTATTTTCATAAATTATAAAAGTTTCAAAGTAATTCAATTATTTACGAATTTTTCATAAATTTCTTTGCAATAATTCGGATTATTTTCATAAATAATAATATTTTTTACATGGATTTAATTATTTTCATAAATAATAAAACTCATCGCAGAATTTCAATTATTTTTAATACAATTTTAATTGAATTCTTCGAAAAATGTGATTATTCTTTAAATTTGTATTAAAATTTGTCGAAAGAAATCAATTTTAAGAAACATTTAATTATTTAATAAATTGTTTATTTTTCTATTTAAATAATTGAATTCTCGTATGATTTTCATAAATAACCGAAATTAATCAGAAAAATTAAATTATTTTCAAAAACGATAAAATTGTTCGCGCAATAATTTCATTATTCTCATAAATAATGAAAATTAATCGTAAAAATTCTATTATTTTTAATACAGTTTTAAATGAATTTCTCAAAAAATTCAATTATTATTCTTAAAAATTTTATTAAAATTCGCCGAAAGAATTCAGATACATATTTAAAAATTGTTTTATGAAATTCATTATGAGAATTTAATTTTAATGAAAATTCAATTATTTAATAAATTATAAATTTATAAATTTATAAATTATAAATTTATTTAAAAATGAATTTCGTTTAAAATTCCAGATAATAATTGAATATTAAAAGTATTATAAGCGTGAATTATTAGAAATAATTGAATTTGGAGAAGGATTCAAATTAAAATCTTTGAAAATTTGAATTTTTCATACTTTGAACTAACAATTTTGTAGAATTAATTTTTTTCGAAATAACGATTTTATCACCTGGTCATCTTTAATTATTACAAAACATGAAGAAATCGATCAGTTCGAGTCGAAGACTCGGAGTGATCCATTTCTTTATGTTTTATAATAATATTCTTATAAGTTGTTGAATTTCAAAAAGGTTTGAATTTGAATGTTTTGAAAAACTTCAATTCCTACGGAAAAATAGTGATTAAATATTTATTTAAAGCTGAAGTTGTTGATTTTTTTGAAATTTGAATAAGTTTACAATTAAAGAAATTCGTAAATAAATGTTATTTTCTATCAAAGATTCGAAAAGTGTTAGAAATACAATGAGTAGGTATTAATACTATTGTTTTTGTTAATATAACTTTTAACATATTTTTATTTCTTGTTTGGTACATTTTTTGTTTCCTTTTTTGAGGATGAAAAACATACTGAGATGCTTGTAATGCGACTAATAGATTTGCTAGATTACAATAATCTCATAGTGACTAATTTCCAAAAATTGATAAGAGAAATGTCATTCTTTTTGTAGTCAGTTGGCAATTTAGAACACGTCATTTGTACTGTTTGAAAACTTAAAGTCCGTGCTAAAGTTAACATACAATGGTCCTAAAAGTCGTACAGTATTTCTCAAGGGAACAGAAGGCCGTATCTCCAGTTGAGAACCGGATGCGCGGTTCGATCTGCGAAACGGCCCCCTTAATTTTCCAAGACACGCAACAAAGGGACCAGACCATGACCAGGGCGTCGCCGCTACCCTGAAAATATCAGCTTTATCCTTGTCTGCGTCATCGACGGGTGGATTTACCGATTGGTGCGGAGAGGGCCAAAGTAAACGAGCTAGGTAGGTAGGTAGATAGGTGGGCAGATAGATAGGATAGAGACTGGGTAGCTATAGTAATAGCCACACAGCTGTACTATTACAACTATGTGTTCGCACCAACACACACACATACATATAGTTGAAGAGGATCCTATATCCCGCTTTCTCCATTGCGAGTAAACTGTGGCCTCGGGGGTCTACCTTACTCGCTCTTTCTGTCGAACCCGATGCGATGCTGTGGTCGTCGTCGTCCTCGTCGTCATCATGAACACGGTCGCGTTTGCCTCCGAACGTATATTTACACCGAGCAGTCGATGGTGGTCCCTAGTAACATCCGAGGATGCATTGCAGGAAACTGAAGGGACACACGTACACTAACATCTTACCATCGCATCGATGTTTTGTGCCATGTTTTCCACGCACATGCGTCATCATTTACAAATTGATTCAGCCTCATCTTTACGTGTCATTAGCTCTTTTTACCGCCATCATCAATGCCTTTCGTTTCGATCTGGCGAAATAGTTTAGGAAACCGAAATTACAATTTTTAGTATCAAGGGGGGCCTTTTCTTCAAATACTGTCTGTCATCTGTTAGGAGTAGAATTATTCAGGGTGGTCACTGACCAGGAAATCCGGGAAAATTGGGAATCGGGCCTACACTACAAGACCCATTCCGTAAAACGACAAAAAAAATAAAATTGTTTCCTTTTAAATGGGGTTAAATTGGAAATTAGGGAAAAGTTAAAGAGAAAAAAATTTAATTTTTTTTGGCAAACCTTGCTCTCTAAATCTGAATCAATGAAATTTGACTGAGAATCAGTGACTCTATTCTTGCGATTTGAATCAGGTGCGTACTTATGTCATTAAGCTTGTCATACACTTTCCTATAACTGGAGCACACAAGGTATGTTGTGCACATCTACAGTGAATTAATCCTTTAATATTCTTCGAGAATTTACGATTTAGATTCTGTTTGTTTTCTTATTATGAATATGGTTCTTGTCGACTTTAGGATTGAATATTATCCAAAGACGTAGGTGGATCAGGAGAAATTAAAATAGAAAACTGTATTGTTAGGGTCATTGCGGCACAAACATCTCTATAGGCATAGACACCAGTATTCGTGAAAACGTTGGATAGTTGCGTGATTAGACCCACACAGATTAATGGACCACAGTAAGAGCATGTGTATGAGATCTATGCACACTATCTACATGTGAGTGCCTTCTATCAATCTTTGTGTGTGTGTGTGTGTGTGTGTGTGTGGTACAAACAAAAGTGATAAACACGTACACACACCTGTATCACGTGCAGACTGTTATATCCTTACAGCATTCGCACAAGCACAAATTCCGATATGTACAAATAGGTTCTGACCTACACATCCATAGGGTACTACATATTCATATGAACTGTAAGTATGCGTTTGAATCCTATACGTATAGTTACAGTTACAGTACACGATTCACGACTACAAACATATACGTCTATCTGTTGGTACAAGAACGACCTTACACAACTGCACTCTTAGGATGAATCCGAGGATGAATCTCACACACATTCTCAGATACAGGTGGATGTACCCTCACGTATACAGGTATGACATAATCACACATACACACACATGGTGGACACACCCACACATTAGTGCCAAATACAGACACATGTGTTCGCATTTACATGAAACTACGCACAATTCGTGGCATCGCAAATTGTAGATACATGCACACTAGGAGAGAAAGAGAGAGAGAGAAATAGAGTTAGTGAGAGAGAGAGAGAGAGAAATAGAGTAAGTGAGGGAGAGAGAGGAATGGTGTAAGTGAGGAAGAGAGAGAGAGAGGCGAATACACGAACACGAAGGAAAATGTACACACAAAGAGAAGCACGTGCACGCGAGGAATCGACTGAAGCGGGAAGAGAAGAGAGGAAAGGGGGGTTTAGGTTAGGAGACAGCTGCAGGCCATGCGAGGGTCCGTCGACCAGGCCTGGCCGTTTACCGCGGAATACACGGTCCCCCTCGTCTTTCTCCTCACCACCCCCTTGCCCTGTACTTCTCGCCGCTACACCTCGCTTGCTCTCGCCTGACGGCTCCATGAAACCAACCCCCCTCCCTCTACCGTCCCTTGTGCCATTCCCTCCCATACCACCCCAATTCCCTTTTACCCGCACACAACCCCGCGGCACTCGCCGTTTCCAACGAGAACTCTTCCCCCCCCCGTCCCTCCTCCACCTCCTCCCTCACTAGCTTGCTTTCTCCGCATCCCTTGTGCGGTCCGTGTACAGCAAACCCAACGACCCAAACCCTTAGCGCGCCCCTTTTGCTTTTGCCGCCACCGCGCGCATTTATGCGAGCCGCGACGAACTTGGGGCGCGCAACGAGTATAGAGCTCCATGGACAACTTCCCTGTAACTCGCGCTCCGGTAAATTTCCACGGAGACCTTTTCCTCTCCTCTACTATATATATATATACACCACTCTTGGATTTCTCATCTTGTCCTCTATGCAGGTATATACATAGTAGGGCTTTTGTGTAGGTTTGTCTATATATGTGTTTTCATCGTTCTTCGTGTCTCTGCACTTTGGTTGCTTATTTGCAATGTTTGGAGACACCAAAGTAGTTTTCTGGTTGTATGGTTCTTGATGTAATTTTTTTTTGCCTCATATTTTTAATTTAACCACACTCTGCTGATGTAAACTTGTACTCTTCTATCGCCATGAAACATAACTCCGATGTCACAAAGGACGAAAAGGGAACGTTCACAAATGATGTCACGCTTTTGGGGGTAGGGGGGGGTCTCTACTAAACGTGAAACAATGTATTTTTCTCATGTGAAATTGCAAAAATTGCGTGACAGGGGGGAGGGGGGGGGGTCGAAAAATCTCCAAAAATTGCGTGACATCATTTGTGAACGCTCCCAAAGCATAAGTAATAAGGAACCTTTGGGCAATATTCTCATTCTGAATAATAGTGAATGTTGCAAACTATAAAACGAAGCTTGCGGCATCAGCATGAACAGTTTCCGCCAGGTCGCAAAATTTCTAATTTTAAAAACAGTGAATCTCAATGTTACGAATGTTACAACCTATAAAACGAAGCTTGCTTAGTTTCCTTAAATTTCCATTGGGATTTTCTCCTGATATTCGGTTGAAGTAGAATAAAGAAAATTTTCACACTTGATATCCTATTTTAAAAGGGTCAGTCCACTGACTTTCGTCTGAGAGTCGTTGCGACCATATTTTTAAAAAATCTAATAATTTTTATATATATATGAAGCGAAGATGTTTTTCTTTATTCTCGAAATAATAATTATAAAAATTTTTGTTCAAAAAGGTTAATTATAGGGTTAAGTTTGAAATGAACAACAATCATTGTTATTTTAGTGATGTCATTATCAACTTCAAGTCTTAGAATTAATCTTTTTGCATACGAAATTTTTATAATTAATATTTCGAAAACAAAGAAAAACACCTTCGTTAAATTTTAATAGAAGATAGATTATGTTCTAAAAAAAATATTTGCAAAACCCAAATTTTTTAGAGGTCCGACAAAAAAGTTGTAAGTGAAACAAAAAGTGTAATTTTTTTGAAAAAAAAAATTTTTAAATCGATTTTCGTCCACAAAAAATAAAATTTATAGTTTATTTTGGTCGTTGTGCAGAATGGAAAGATTTATATTTGTGGTAAGTACCAACACCTAGTATTTAATAGTTTTTTAATAATAACGTCTTTTAAAAAATTGAAAAATTTAAGGTACGAAATCACATCGTGAACCTTCTTTTTTGATAATTAATATTATTAATCGAAATAAAATTTGTAACATAATATTATGATTAATGAACTCAAAAAATCATCGAGTTTTACATTATATGAAAATTAGATTTTTTAAAAATATGGTCGTAACGACTCTCAGACGAAAGTTAGTGGACTGACCCAAAAGTATTCTATTAATTACACTGGGTTCCAATAAAATGTTGATGTATAATAGGATTTATTTAAAAATTCTTGTATTTATGCAGCACTTGTCCCCACTCTTCTATCGCAATGGAACATAAATCCCGCATGTACAGGGCTCGAACTAGGTCCGTAAATCCCGTAAAAGTCCCTAAATTTGCTTAAAGTCCGTTAAAGTTAGTTTTTTTTTTTAAAAAAAGGTCCGTAAAGTCCGTATTTTGAATAAAAAAGGACGAAAAGTTGATAAATTGTACGATATAATTTGGAGAATTTTAGAGAAATTACAAATGATTGCAGAAATTCAATTATTTTTAAAAGTAATAAAATTCTTCGTAGAAATTCAAATTATGTTCAAAATTTTTTTAAATTTTCTTCATAATTTCAATTATCTTTAAAAATAATAAAAATAATTCAATTCTTCTCTGAAATTCAATTATTTTCAAATAAAAATTTTGAGAAAATTCTTGGCAAAATTTCAATTATTTACAAAAACTTTTCGAAACAATTATTGAAAGAAAGTTAATTAAATTCTACGCAAACATTTATTTACAATTTTTTTTTTATAAATTTCTTCGTAATTATTCTATTACATATTTGGGGCCGTTCAAAAAATACGTAACGCTTTTTGGGGGGAGGGGGGGGTCAAGCTATTTGTTACGGTCAGCAGAAAAAATGGCGCTAATTTATACAACACTGCGTTACATGGGGGAGGGGGGGTCCAAATTTCCGCGTTACGTATTTTTTGAACGGCCCCTTTTTTATAAATTATAAAACTCATAGAAGAATTTTCAATTATTTTTAACATACTATTTTAATCAAATTCCGTCGAAGAAAGAAATTATTCTTAAAAATTTTATTAAAATTCATCAAAAGAATTTAATTATTTAAAAATTTATTGATAAAATTCTTTAGGGGCCATCCACATATTACGTCACACTTTAAGGGGGAGGGGGGGTCAAGCAATTTGTGACACCCTGCAGAGAAAATGGCGCTAATGTATATAATAGAGTGTGACATGGGGTACGGGGGGGTCAAAAATGACAAAAAATAGTGTGACGTAATATGTGGATAGCCCCTTATGAGAAATTTCAGTTTTAAAAAAAACAAGTAATTATTCTATAAATGGTTTTTTTTATTTAAATAATAGAATTCTAGTAGAATTTTCTAATAAAAATTAATTAAAAAATTGATTTCAGTTAAAATTTTAGATTATAATTGAATATTGAAAGCATTAGAGCGTGAATTTTGAGAAATAATTGAATTTTGAAAAGATCTTAAATTAAAATCTTTAAAAATCTGAATTTTTTACATTTTTAACTAACATAATTCTGTGAAATTAATTTTTTTAAGAAAGTTTAATTGCGGATTTTTTTTTAAGTTTTTATTTTATAATGTATATTTAATTGAAGAATTTACAAATAATTAAAATTTTGTAAAATTGAATTGTAAACAAATGAATTTGAAAATATTCAAAGAACTTTTTCGAAAATTATTAAAAATAATGTTGTTATAGAAGAATTTTAGTTAAAAATAGAAAAAAAAATTATTTTTGGAAAAGTTACAAATTATTGCAGAAATTCAATTATTTTTAAGAGTTAAGTTTGACTTTAAGAGTTAAGAGTTTAAGAGTTAAGTTAAGTTTTTACTTTAAAATTTGGCTTTTAGAAATAAAAAATTACCTTTCAATTAAAGATGGTATGAATTAAAATGTGAAATATTATAATAATTAGCTACCGATAATAATATATCCATTTTTTTATGAAAGATAAGGAAAAAATTTCTTAAGAGAACAGTTTTTGGTAATAACTCGAATAAAATAATGATTTTTAAAACTTTGTATTTCTCAAAAATCAATAATAAAGAAAATTTTTATAAGTTGAAAGTTAATGATTCAGGTGGAAAATTAACCGCGTTCTCAATTTTAAATTAAAACGCGCAAAATAAAAGAAAAAAAAAGATATCACTAAAACACTCTTGATATGCTGATTATTTTACATTCTTTTAATAATTCTTCTACTCGTGTTAATACGACAGCTAAAAACTTCTCAAGTTTGATAAACGATTATAGTTTTTTTTTCTTTGAAATTTTATTGACTAAAAAGAGAGAGAAAGTTATGAAAGTGAAAAAAAACCACTAGAACCTAAATGAAAACGTAATCTTTTCATGAAATAAGTAAGATTTATTTTTTACTAAAGAATAGCTTTTTAAAAAAAAATGTGGAATTTTCAAACATCGAGTGTAATAAAGTTGGTGACAGGAAAGGACGAGTCTAATTGACTGATTACGGGTTGTAACCGCGTAAGTGGATGGTGAGAGGATTTATGGTTTTTAGGGAAGAAAGGTTTACGACGGGAGAGAAAGATGGGGTCGAGATGAGATACGCTTTACTCTCAGTTGTTTAGAGTTTAGAGATTTAACCTACAAGGTTGCAAAAAAAAAAAATTATTACCATTTTGCGTAACTTTTCCAATTCGAATTTCATATTGTAAATTTTTTTTACATTAATTTCCATGAAAGTGATTAGAATAACAATAATAATAACAATATCGTCACAATAACAATAATATTGGCAACATTAATAAAAACAATAACAACAATTAAATGGATATTAACAGAAACAATAATAACAATATTAATAATAATTAAAAGAACAATACTATTTATAATAATTATAATAATAATATTTACAATGCTAATATAGTAATAACAACGAAACTAATATTTAATGAAGAAAACAATCTGTTGCTAAATGTTTTATTATTTGGCGCACAAAACTTTTTATTCAAAAAAAGAAAAATAATATGAATCAATTAAAAAAAAAAATTGCGAAAGAAAAGAGAGAAATAAAGTGATAAAAAAAGTATACAAGAAAGTTTGCGAAAAGTTTTAAAGATTTGTCAGGAAACTGGTTCAAATTCCATTCAGTGAGTTGATACATTGCAAACCTGTTGCAAAGGATAATGAGATTAGTCTCAATTCAATTTCGTTTTCAGAGATGAGGGGGGAAAGTACTCAAAACTAAACTTCAGTATATTAATTTCCATTTCGTTATACTAATTTAATTATCCTCTATAATTATATTTCTATACAGTTAAGTGAACAAATAAGATAGTTACGTAAACAAACGACTAATATTTCTGCACTACTATATATTATATATTTAATAATAATGGAAATAGAATAAAATGAATATAAAAAATTTCATATATAGAAATCTTACTTTGTAGGATTTTTTTACCCCTTTTTTTAACCCTTCACCTTATGCAAGTGGTTTGATCTCCCACCTTATAACCTTTCTTTTGATGTGTGAATTGTGAATGACCCTTAAAAATAAATTATAGTGCGAGAAAACCGCTTTTTTAAAATTTGATACCCTGTATAGGATTTTTAAGACGAGATTAATGAAGTTATTAAAGGACGAACATAACCTTAAAATATTTGTCAATGTCTAGAGTAAATAACCTCAAAATTTAGATTTTTGTTGCGAAAGATAAAAAATGGACCATAATCTTAAAATTTTAATTTATCTTCAGCAAAGAGAAGGTTATTTTGAGTTTTTAAAAAGTAACATCAGATTAGTAATTAATAAAAAACCACCGAATACCATGTTTCAAGCTAAATTCAATGAATTTAAATAAAGTCCGCCATATTGGATCCGCCATTTTGAATTTTAAAAAATCAGAATGAATTCAATAATTTTTAACATTTACAATTTATTGTAAATTAAGAAAAAAAATGTGGTTTAATAAAATTTTTCGCAAATATAATGATATGAGTATGGAAAATTTAAAATGAAAATGCTTTTTTTTTCACTGTTCAAATAGAATCATGTCATTTTTTTTTCTAATGTGTGCAGTGCTTTTTCTTTAAAAATAAATGCATGACAATGTGGTCTTTGTTGCAGCATGAGAGATCACACGATTAATGCTAACGATGCCAATATCGTGAATCTCTCTTTCGAATATAATGGTGGACATTTCTATTATATTCCAAAAAATCATCTAACCGAGAATGCATATTCTCATATTGTTAAATAGTAAAATCCAAAGAACTTTAATTCATTATTTTTTAAAAATTATTATTTTCATTATTATTACAATGTTACTTTTTTTTGTATTTCATTAGTGATATTATTATTAACATTATTATTATTTTTATTATTAATATTACTATCGAGATTACTATCAATATTATTGCTTTTAATGTTATTATTATTTTAACTATTGTTATTATATAAAATAGAAAACTAAAATAGGATTATTTCTGAATATTATTATTATTCGAAAATAAAAAATACTAGAAGTTTTTTCGCGGAAGAAAAAAGTGTAAGAATCGCTTTTTTCTGTTATTTATTCAAAGTGTAAATTTAATAAAACAAAAATTTGATGTTATTATAGATAATTGCTCTTTTGCGGTGAGGAATAAAATAGTGGCACGTGCAATTAACTTTTGACATTTAAGGTCATTTTAAAATGCCACTGTGTGTATATACATATATACAACATTAAATGCTTATAAATAACAAGAGCTTTAGGGTAGAAAGTTTAATTTTTCTGGACATATGATGTCCGATGCAATAAATGCCCTTAGGTAGAGCAATCAAGATATCGATATAAGAAAATAAAAAGGAAAAAGAAAAATTTTTTTTTCTTAACTCCCAAGACTAGCTGCGTAATTCAGATTGAATATCAACTACTTTGGTTTTAGGCGATACCATCTCATGCGCGATACATCGTCAGTTAAAGTTCGTAAATATGCAAAAAGAAATAACTCTTTTTTTTACTTTCAAAACTTCAGCTGTCCGAAAATTATAATTTTTTTCTAATTCACATTTTCATGTTAATATATAGAGTTTTAGAAGATAAAATTTTTTAAATTACCCTATGTGCAGAGCTTTTTTTTAAAAATAATAATAAAAATCAGATTGATAACAAAAAATTAAATCAACTTATGATCCGAAAATATCAATAATTTCTTTTTGAAATTAATATTTAATCATTATTATTTTTCCATTAAGATTTTCAGAAATTTTTAAATCAAACCTTTTTGAAATTCAAAAACTTTTAAAAATATTTTTTGTTTGTTTGTTCTTTTTGGAAAAAAAAGAAAAAAAAATCACAAATTTTAAGAATATTATTATAAAACATTCAATTATTATTTCCTATAGAATTTTTAACTAAAATTCTTTTTTAAATAATATTAAAAAATAAAAACATCAAATAATTACAAAAAAATTCAATTAAACTTCTTGAAAAAAATTAATTCTGCAGAATGGTTAATTTGTTATAAATAATTAAATTCTTTTGACGACTTTTAATAACATTTTTAGGAATAATTACATTTTTCCAGAATAACAATTGTAATTCTACAATATGAATTTTATTATTTATGAAAAATAATTGAATTTTTAAAAAAGTTTTAAAGAATTTATTTTTTTTGAAAAAGTAAATTCCAATTCATTTTTAAAGAATTGAATTTTTATTAAATTTGTATTATTTATGAAAATCTAGTGAAAATAATTGAATGTTTGCGTAAAATTTTACCCAAAATTTTTTTTAAATAATTATTCTTTGCGGGAAAATTTTATTAAAATAGTAGATATTGAATATCATTAAATTGAGGAAAATTTTTGAAATTTTGCCAAGAATTTTATTGAAATTTTTGAAAACAATTGAATTTCTGCGTCGAATTTTATTACGTTTGAAAATAATTGAATTTCTGCGAATAATTTTATTACTTTTGAAAATAATTGAATTTCTGCGTCGAATTTTATTATTTTTGAAAATAACTAGTTATTTTTAAAAATTGTACAAGAATTCAATTATTTAAATACAAAAATAAATTATTTATTTAATAATTGAATATTTCTTAAAAATCTAATTTTCATGAAGAATTTTATCAACAAATTTTTAAATAATTGAATTCTTTGGACAAATTTTAATAAAATTTTTAAGAATAATTGCATTTGTCGTGGAATTTAATTAAATTTGTATTAAAAATAATTGAAATTTTTGTGAAGTTTTATTTATTTCTGAAAATAATGGAATGACTCCAAAAAAAAATTAATAAAAAATTTGTAAATAATTGAATTCACGTGAAATTTTTATCATTTATGAAAATAATTAAATGCTTTCGTACATAGAATTTTATAAAATTTTTTTTTAAATAATTGAATTTTAAATAATTGAATTTTTTTGGAAAATTCTATTAAAATAGTAGATATTGAATATCATTGAATTAAGAAAAATTTTTTTTTAATTATTAAATTTGAGCGAAGAATTTTGCAATTTATAATAATAATTGAAATATTGACGAGAATTTTAATAGAATTTTTTAAAAATAATTAAATTTCTGCAAAGAATTTTATTACTTTTGAAAATAATTGAATTCCTGTGATGAATATTGGTTATTTATAAAAAAAAATATAGGTACAAGAATTCAATTATTTAACTTAAAAAAAAATAATTTATTAAATAATTGAATTTTTCCGAAAATTGAAATCTCATAAAGAATTTTATAAACAAATTTTTAAATATTTGAATTATTTTTATTAAAAGTCTCGTCGATATTTCAATTATTAAATAATTCTTTCGACGAATTTTCATGAAACTTTTAAGAATAATATTGTATTTTTCGATAGAATTCAATTAAAATTGTATTCAAAATAACTGAATTATTAGTTTCATTATCTAAGAAAATAATGGAATTACTGCGAAGAATATTATTATACTTTTGAAAATAATTGAATTCTTGTGATGAATATTGGTTATTTATGAAAATTGTACGGGAATTTAATTATTTAAAAACAAAAATAAATAATTTATTGAATTTGAAAATTGAATTCTCATGGAGAATTTTATCATCAAAATTTTTTAATAATTGAATTCTTTTTACGAATTGTAATACAATTTTTATGAATAATTTCCTTCTTCGATGGAATTTGATTAAAATAGTATTAAAAATAATTGAAATTCTGCTACGAGTTTTATAATTTATGAAAATAATAGAATAATTACGAAGAAATTTATAAAAAAAAAAATTGTAAATAAATGTTTGCGTAGAATTTAATTAACTTTTTTTTAAATAATTGAATCCTTTAGGAAAATTTTTGAAAATAATTGAAATTTTGGAGAAGAATTTTATTATTTGAAAAGATAATTGAAATTATGACGAGAATTTTTATTAAATTTTTCAACGTAATTGAATTTCTGAGAAGGATTTTATTAATTTTGAAAATAATTGAGTTTCTGCAATCATTTGTAACCTTTTCAAAATTCATTTTTTTTTTAGTGGTTTTTAACTAAAATGCTTCTATAAATCCATTATTTTTAAGAATTATTTATGAAAATAATTAAATGTTAAATTATTTAATTTTTTTTTTTTTTTTGAAATAATTTAATTCTTTCGTGAAACGTTATTAAAATAGTAGACATTAAAAATATGTTTGTATGCAGAAAAATTTTTGAAAATAATTGAATTTCAGAGACAAACGAAAATGCAACTTAATATATTAAGAGGCGAGAGATTATTATCAAAAATAGAAGAATGAAGTAAATTCTAATTTTTTTTCTTGTAATTTAGTTTCATTTTGAAATTTGAACGTTTGATTTTTTTTTTGGTCTGGAAAATTTGGAGTTACAGTTGCCTTGCTTTTTTTGCGAAGGTTGTTTTTTTTATCCTATTTGTATGAGCTTTATGGGTGAAAATTTTAAGCAGGTTAAAGCGTTAAGATTCGGTGCATTCTTTCGTGTTTATTATATATATTGAACGGTTTCTCTATCTCACTCTCTGTCTAGGGGGAAAGCGAGTTTTTGGAGGACGTGGCTTCGTGAGATTCGACGACGTGATCGACCCTCGGTTTTCCCTTAAAATGGCGTCGCCGAGAGTGTCCTGCCGCGATAGTCGCGATTTTCCTCGCCATTCGCCACGGGTGACCCTAAAACTCCGGATTCCGGACTCCCATGGTGCAAATGGGGAAACGGGCAAAGGGGATCAAAGCCAACCAACGCGCCACCCCCGCAGCACACACACACACACACACACATACAGACATATATATAGCCTCTAGCGACTCTCGATGACAATTTTCCCTCTCTCTCCCTCTCGCCTCTCTCTTTCTCTCTCTGGCAGGGTCACAAGCGATGACTACACTCGATACTCGAGGCAGAAGATCGATCGACAAAAAAAGAATCGCCAGCTAGCTAGTCACTAGTATTTTGAAGCCCCTTTTTTTTGCCCATTTTATACCTTTCAACATTGCAAGGAAATGACGAAGCTAATTTTTACATGTATTTTTTTCTATTTCAAAATTCTAGAAATTACCATTTTAATCCTTTTTTTAATAAAAGAAAAAGAAAATTTTTATTATTAATTTGAAAATTTAGATTTAGTTTTCTTTATTTTCATTAATTCACACTTTCACAGCAAATAAAGTCTAAAATCGTTTCTAAAAAATGCATTCATCAGTATAAAATAAGTAAATAATCCCAATTTATTATTTTTAGAAGGATTTTTTAAAAAAGTTCTCCATATTGTATCAGACATTTTTTATTTTGCAAATTTAACAGCAGATTCGTTATTAAATTCCCCGAAAAATCCTTAAAATAACAAAATACAAAACAAATCTGTACATTTTTTTGCAAAAATGTCGGCCATATTGAATACACTATTTTGAATTTTGAAAATCTCACATGAGATTTGTAATCAGCGACCCCGGAAACCCCCGAGTAAGGATTTTCAAGAGAATCTGACTGATTTTTAAAAATGTCGTCTGACATATTGGATCCGACATTTTGAATTTTGGAAAACCAACATCAGATTCGTATTAACTCGGAAAACCCCCGAGTAAGCATTTTCAAACCAGATTTCTGAAAAAATGGTACATCGAACAATAAATTGAAAATTTTCAAAAATTTTTGACTTAGGCGCTATTTTGAAAAATCAAAACTTTATATTCAAAAGGTCGACATATATTTTAAAAGTGTAACAATCGAGTTCACAATTTATCGAAATATTAGCTGTTTGAAAATTTTTTTTGACATTTAAATTTAAGAATTTTTAATAAAAAATCTTTAAAGTCGTGCAATTTTTTAATTTTATGGAAAAAAAATATTGTTAAACAATTTCTCAATAATTTTTTGACATTATATTTGGGTAGGGGACACTACTGTAATATACATAAAAAAAAATTTCCGAAGAGAATATAATTTGTTTATTAAAAAATATTTAAGTTTGAAGTCAGACTAAAAATTCGGTGCATTCAGGCGTTAATGGGTTAATCATTAATGCTTTTGAAGTTAAATTTTCATAATTTTTTTTATTTTGTGTTAGATATACTTCTAAAAAAATAAATATAAAACTGCTGCCAAGTTGTATATTTTTTTATAATTTTTAACTAAAATTCTTCTCTAAATTAACTATATTAAGAATAATTTTTGAACAAGTTCTTTGAGAATTTTCAAATATATTTGTTTAAAATTCAATTTTATAAAAATTCGATTATTTAAATTGAATTATTATCAACAAAATTGAATTATTTATTGAATAATTGAATGTTTTTTTAGAATTTAATTCTTATAAAAAATGTTATAAACAAATTTTAAAATAATTGAATTCTTTTGACGAATTTTAATCAAATTTTTAAGAATAATTATATTTTTCGAAGAATTCGATTAAAATTGTACTAAAAATAATTAAAATTCTGCGATGAACTTTATTATTTATGAAAATAATTGAATTCCTAAAACAAATTTATTATTTACAAAAATAATTGAATTCATAAAAAAAATTTGATTGAATTATTGAATTATTGCGAGAAGAAATTTTTTAAAAAAATTGTTATTAATTGAATTCCAGTGAAATTTATATTATTTATGTTATGAAAATAATTAAATGTTTGTGAACAATTTTATTAAAAAATTTTTTTAAATAATTCAATTCTTTTGGTAAATTTATTAAAAAAGTAGATAATGAAAATCATTGAAATAAGGAAAATTTTTGAAAATAATTGAAATTTTGTAAAAGAATTTTGTTATTTATAAAGATAATTGTGATTTTAACTAGAATTTGTTTCAAATTTTAAATATAATTGAACTTTGTATGAAGAATAATTTTATTACTTTTAAAAATAAATTGAATTTCCGCATTCATTTGTAACTTCTTCAAAATTAAATTTTTTAAAAATATTTGTAACTAAAATTTTTCTATATAAATCTATTATTTTTAATAATTAATGAAATATGTATGGGGCATTCCAGGCCAAGTGGGAAATCATTTTGCTTTTGCATCTTAAATTTTTTTTCTTTTAGTACTCTTTGAAATGAGCTATTTTGATTTTTTTCAAATTTTTTCATAAAGCGGTTCAGGAGATACAGATTTTTGAAAAATTACGTTTTTTACGTAAATTTTTTCTTTAAATGCTTATAACTCGGTCAAAAATTGATCAAATTGGACGTTTTTATAATCAAAAGTTTTGTTTTTACGCGTAGTTTTTAGTAAAAATATTTTTAAAAAATTTAAAAATAATTTACGATAAGTTTTTAAAATTTTTCAAATAAAATTTCATTTTTAACAATGTATGTATCGATTGATTTTTTTTCAAAATTTTTTGTAAGAAACTAGCACTAAATTATCAATTTTTAAGCCAGCCTTGTCCGATTGTGAGCAAACGATGGGATCTATTTATTTTAAAATTTTTAATTTTTATATACACAGTGTAAACGGTAGGCCTACCTTGCCATTTGGCCATATCACAATTTTACACAGAAAGAAGGTTAAGTTTGGAGAGACTCTGCCTAAAAACACATTTGCTGTGAATAATTTGTGTGATTTTGTCAATTGGCAAGTTAGGCATTTGGCCACCACTGCGTATGTAAAAATTAAACATTTCAAAATAAATAGATCCCATCGTTTGCCTACGATCGGACAAGGCTTAAAAATGGTTAATTTAGTGCTAGTTTCTTACAAAAAATTTTGAAAAAAAATTGATCGTTAAATACATTGTTAAAAATGAAATTTTATTTTAAAAATTTTAAAATCTTATCGTAGATTATTTGAAAAAATTTTAAAATATATTTTTATTAAAAACTACGCGTGAAATAAAAACTTTTCATTATAAAAACATCCAATTTGATCAATTTTTGACCGAGTTATAAGCATTTGAAAAAAATTTACGTAAAAAACGTCATTTTTCAAAAATCTGTATCTCCTGAACCGCTTTGTGAAAAAATTTAAAAAAAATCAAAATAGCTCATTCAAAGAGTACTAAAAGAAAAAAATTTTGAGATGCAAAAGCAAAATGATTTCCGACTTGGCGTGGAATGCCCCGTATATTTAAAAAAATGTAACTAATTTCAGAAGAATTGGAATTATTGATATTTTTCAAAAATCTAAGTTCTTTAAAATTTCTAATGTAGTTCATTCAAAATTGAAATTTTTAAAAATTTTAAATTAAAACCTTTTAAAGTTCGTCTATTTATAAAAATTGTAGAAGCAACTGTTTGAAAATAAAAATTGAATGTTTTTTTATTAGAATTCATGATAATTTCTCATAGTTTATGAGGAAAATAAAAAAGACACCAAATATCGGAATTTTTTTATGAATTCTAAAAATTTAATTCTTTACAGTACTTTTAATATAAAAATGTTTGACTTTTCCCTAAATCTCCTGTCTCAGAATATTATATGATTATAATTATTGTGGTTATAATAGTGATAATTTTATATTCTAATTCATCATTTATTTTTATGAAAAAAATTTGAATTAAAAATTTGTAAATTCTATTATTTTTAAAATTGTTAATAAAAAAAGTATGTAAGAAGTTAGCGCACTTTAGCGCGCGAATTGTTGCTAGAAGTTTATTAAACCAAGTCTTGGAACCTACATCTTAAAACCAAAATGATAAAAAAAAAGTTGGCCTATATTTTAAAAGGTTAATTCAAAAGTTTCTTTGCAGTGAAAATAAGACTTCTTTTCCTGTTATAAATTTTCCCTTGTACATTCAAAAATATTGTCCGCAGTGCTCAATGGAAAATAAATGTAGAAAAATTTCAAAAGGAACAAACAAAAAAAAAGATGTTTCTAAAGTTGAAAGTAGTTATAAAACACTGATAATTTATTTTTGGTCGTGAAAAGGTTGAAATGCGCGCGACCCTGGTCATTCTTCCAGGAAGTGAATATCACGCAGAGAATAGAGTGAATATATATGTATAGGTGTAGAGAGTTGCTAGCATCGCAAATTGAGCTCAGGTAATACAGAAGCCGCCGCCGTCGTCGTCGTCGTCGTCCTCTCGCAGACCCTGGTCGTTGTCGCGACCATTTCATGGGGGGGTGGAGCGCAGCAATCCTCGCATTTTCTGCCACCCTTGGTTTTCCCCATGCAGTCTTTTTGCCCTCATCCTTCCCCCCCTCCCCTCGTTCCTTTTTCACCAGCAATAGTGGTAGTAGTAGTAGTAGTGAGTTGAGTGCTCTTATCCCTCGAGACGCACAAATACTTATGGTTCAAGCTTTGAAAGTAATTGCCTTTGGGGCCCTGGTTTTTGGGACCGCCTGCTGTTCAGGGAAAATCACCACGAGAGAAGCCGACCGCGACCGCACACTCCTTATCCTTCGTTTGGGATAGCATAACACACAGACACGTTCTTTCGCGTCCTTTTAAACACAAACATGCACGTCAAAAATTCTCCAATGGTATTGGTATTGAATATGCAAGTTTATGCGATGACGTGTACGTAATCCAGTGGCGTACACATTGAAAAAGAGAACCCCTCCTTTCTCGAAATACGTCTGGGAGGCGAGAGAGAAAGATGACGATCAGGTTTCTTCACGCATATTCGGTTTCGTCGCGAAAATTAATCCCTTCAATATGAGGTTCTTCTTTCTCTCTTTCTCTCTGTATAACCTCGTGTGAACCAACGAAGAGTAAGGGGAGTGAAGTATCGTCATTTTTTTCAACTTTTTTTTTCACCTTTTTTTACTTTATAGAACAGGTGATATATACATGAGGTGTGTGTGCACTCTCGACAAAATCTAGGGTGGTCCAATTGAGAATCTGCTTTGTTGAAAACGATTCTTTACACTCAACTTCCTTGACAAGGGAGAACACAAAAAAAATTGGAATGTTAAATGAAATGGAATGTTAAATATAACTTGTTATCTTTCTATTTAGGAATAGTTTCCCGAGTGGAGACGGAAAAATGGAAAATACTAGCTATGGCCAAAGACTTTAGACAAAGTAAACAAGCTCTGAGAGCCATACTTTGAAACATTGACCAGCAACTAAAACACCATTGCTCTCGACCTTTTTCCTATACTAATTAATATGTAGTTTAAACATAACGAACCATGGTTCGTTAGGCAATGGCTAAAATTAGTTAAAACTTTAAAATTTCTATATTTTGACTATGGTCAAAATCTAGTGAAGCATTTCCAACGAAAGAATGTTTTAAACCCTCGAAAATATGCATATTTTGACGAAATTGACGAAAATCTATCAAATCATGACGAACGGGGAAAGTATAGTTAAAATCTAAAACATTCTATAAATTTTGACTATGGTCACAATTTCGAAAACCATGGTGAACGACAAAAATATTTTAAAATCTGAAAATTTATATATTTTAAAGATGGTTAAAATCTAGTGAACTATGGCAAACGACAAAAATATTTAAAAACCTGAAAAATTATATATTTTAAACATGGTCAAAATCTGACGAATCATGGTCAATGTCAAACATATTTAAAACCCCCAAAAATTCTATATTTTAACTATGGTCAAAAGAAGGATGTTTTTAGAAAAAAGGTCGATTTTTGCTCCCGAAGCGAGAAGTTAATTTTCGAATGAATTCTTTTAGATTTTGAGCTCAGGAATCGAGCAGTAACCTTCATTTTCCCTCACGGAGAGAAAGTTGAACGTAAAATCACGGTGTGATCAGAGTCTCAGGCGATGAATGGAAACTCATCATAATTTTCTACAAGATGTAGCGCTCTCTGACGGTTACTGACACTGCCACTTGCGATTCGTGAATGGAAAAACTCGGTGAAATCACTCAGATTTACCGTGATCTTTCCCCCTCTTTTAACCTTCTGAATTAGACACTGTCTTTTACGGTTCAAATTTCTCTCCGTGCTCATACCCTCGGCAAAGTGGTGAAAATGAGGGAAAACCATGAAAACTCGGCAAAATAAAAATTAAGTTGGAATAAGAGAAAAAATGATGAAAATATATCATAAAATATTTTAAAATATTTTCTGGTCTATAAAAAAAATGCTACATGCTCGGTTATTATCGGAAAAGTCGAAAAATTGATGGAAATTTCTTGAGAAATGTACCAAAATGATTTTTAAGTGGTCGGAATCGGATTTAGGTTCGGAGACCAAGAAATAATTTGGAAATGAATTTTGAATAACATTTGTCAATTCTGAAACAACATCAAAATACATTATTTTAACTTTTCCTGAGTTTTCTGCAATTTTCACACATTTTCCGAAATTAGAAAAAAATCTAGATATGATGGTAGACATAAAATTGTTTTAGAACTAAATTCAGTTAACTTTGTTCAACTCTAAACTGATTTTGACTACGAAAGCACAATTTGTTACAATTTTCACAATTTTTCCATAGATTTTCCGATTTTCCCGCGTCAATAGAAAAACCTACAATTATTCCTAGACCAAAAAATCATTTAGAAATGAATTTGAATTACGTCTGTCAGTTCTGAAACAACATCAATATATTATTTTTAAACTATTTTTACTTTTTCTGATGAGTTTTCCGAGATTTTCACACATTTTTCGGATATCAGAGAAAAATTTAGATATTGTAGATGTAAAATCGTTTTTGACTTAATCTAAGTTAACTTTGCTCTACCCTAAACCGATTCTGACCATTAAAAATTATCTTTGTACATTTTTAAAGTAATTTTCATAAATTTTCCGACTTTTCCGATAATAACCGAGCATGTAGACTTTCTTTGTAGACCAGAAAATATTTAAAAATATTTTATTATATATTTTTATCATTTTTTCTCTTATTCTAACTTAATTTTTATTTTGCCGAGTTTTCATGGTTTTTCCTCATTTTCACCAATTTCCCGAGGGTAAAAAAAATTATTCAAAAACACCAAATAACTTCATTTTTAAATAAATATTTAATCATTATTATTTGTCAATTATTTCTAAAAATTGCAACTATACTGGTAACTTCTTGCAAAATTCAATAATTATTATCTAAAACTTGAACTGAAATTAATTTATAAATCAATTTTTATTACAAAATTCTATGAGAATTCAATTATACATATAATTTTATCAATAAATTTTAAAATAATTAAATTCTTTTGACGAATTTAAAAAAAATTTTAAAGAATATAATTACATTTTTCGAGGATTTCAATTAAAATTTTATTAATAATAATTGAAATTCTGCAATGAGTTTTCTTATTTATAAAAATAATTGAATTATTACAAAGAATTTTATTAAAAAAATGTTTCAAACAATTGATTTTCACGAAAAAATTTATGAAAAATTCTATTTTTAAAAATTGAATTTCTATCAAGTTTTCATTATTTTATAAAATAATTGTATATTCGTGTAAAACTTTGTCAAAATTTTTATTTAATTGTTTTTTAAATCATTAAAATTCTTTTGGAAAATTTTATTAATATAGTAGAATATTGAAAATCATAGAATTATGAATAATTTTTGAAAATAATTAAATTTTTATAATATAAATACTATTATTTATAAAAATAATTGAATTTTACAATGAATTTTATTAAAATTCCTGAAAAAAACGAAAAATAATGGAAAATAATGGAATTTTGTCGATGAATTTTGCTATTCATTTATAAAGATAATTGAAATGCTGACAAAAATATTTTTAATTTTTTAAAAATAATTGAATTTCTGCGAAGAATTTTATTAATTTTGAAAAGAATTAAATTCTTGTAGTGAATATTGTTATTTATTAAAGTAATTGAATTTTGTAACGAATTGTATTAAAATTCCTGAATATAATTCAATTTTGGCGAAGAATTTTGTTATTTTTAAAGATAATTGAAATGTTGACGAGGATTTTTGTTTTTAAGTTTGAAAATAATTGAATTTCTGGGAAAAATTTAATTAACTTTGAAAATAATAAAATTCTTGTGGTGAATATTGTTATTTATTAAAATAATTGAATTTTGTAATGAATTTTATTAAAATTCATGAAAATAATTGAATTTCTTCGAAGAATTTCATTAATTTTTAAAATAATTGAATTTTTGTGATGAATAATATTGTTAATTATGAAAATAATTGAGAATTTTACAACGAATTTTATAAAAATTCCTGAATATAATTCAATTTCGGGGAAGAATTTTGCTATTTATAAAGAGAATTGAAATGTTGACGAGAATTTTTTAGGTATTTTGAAAATAATTGAATTTCTGGGAAGAATTTTATTAATTATTAAAATAATTGAATTTTTGCGACGAATACTGTTATTTATGAAAATAATTGAAAATTTTACATGAATTTTATAAACATTCCTAAATATAATTCATTTTCGGCAAAGAATTTTGCTATTCATAAAGATAATTGAAATGTTGACGAGGATTTTTTTTTTAATTTTGAAAATAATTGAATTTCTCCGTAAAATTTCATTAATTTTGAAAATAATAAAATTTTTGTTGTGAATATTGTTATTTATCAAAATAATTGAATTTCGTCATGAATTTCATTTAAATTTCTGATTATAATTGAATTTCGGCGATGAATTTTGCTATTTATAAAGACAATTGAAATGTTGAGAATTTTTTTCTAATTTTAGAAAATAATTGCATTTTTGGAAAGAAATTTTAATATTTATTAAGATAATTGAATTCTTTCAAAGAATTGCCTTAAAATTTTTGAAATTGAAACTAATTTGAACAGAATTGAAATTAAAATTTAAAAAAAAATACTGAAGTATTTTAATAAATTACATTTAATTCATCATCAAATTATTTAATGAATTAAATGATTTATAAGTAATAACTTTATGGCAATTCTTTAATAGAATAGAGTTAAAAGCAAATCAAAATTTGATGAAATAAAAAGATTATAAAACATTGATTTAAGACACGTGAAATTTCAGTTGTCACTCTTTATAAAAAAAAAAAAAAAACGCGTGACATTTGGAATATCCGCTTTTTTTCCCCTGTTACTAAGTCGAAACATATTTTCTTTTCTTTTTTTTTTCTCGGGTGGAATTTTTGGCAAACGTGAGGTGACATGTCGCTTCACTGTAAAATAGGTATGGCTCGTTTATATTTTAAATAAGGCGTGTTTCGTCAAACTCGAGAGCCGTTGATGAAAATGAAAAGCCTCGTGCGGCTGTTATAATAATTTTCCTCGGCTCAATGGGCGGTCCTGAAACTGAGGGCCCATGGTCATCACTAGTCACAGGGTCTATTCTTCTGTTGTCTAATCTCTATATGTATAAAGGAAGGAAGAGAGAAAGAGAGAGAGAGAGGGAGGAGAACTCTCTTTGTTGATTATGACTATATTTCACCATTTCATTTCTCAATGAATGTAAATAGCTTGAAACTATAATAACCGTATTTATCGAGTTTAGTTCACTTTACCGGTCCTTACATTTAAATTTACAGTTCTTCCCATGTATACAAACATATACAATTCCTACAATGTTCTGATGATGGTCAAAGAAAAAAAAATTGGTTTTATTTCATTTTGTAGTTCAATTTTTGGAAACTGTGGGTAATGGCAATAAATATGGCACTTTGCCATACTTTGAAAAATTAATTTTTATTTTCGCCTAAGGGATTCTATAGAATCCCTTGGGCGAAAACAAAAATTAATTTTTCGTTAAATAAAAAAAAAAAAATTGAAAAATAAAAATATAATAAATAAAAAAAAAATGAAATGTTTTTGCGCCTACTTCAGTTGATTTAATGAAAAATTAATTTCTTTGGCGCCATTCTTTAGTGACAACAACTTAAAATTTCTAGGTAGCTTTTACCAATGAAGCTTTGTAATCCTTCTAACCAACCATTACGCTTGGAGAAATCTTATATATTATCTTGTACATTATCTTATAGTGTGAAGAATTATTTTGAGACTTTCGTGACTCATAAGGACTCCTAAAGTCATTCCTGCAAAAAATGAGTCACAAGTCAAAAAAATCAAAATAGTCAAAATAAATCATCTGCAAGTCATTAAAAATTTTTTATTTTAATAAAATTTGTCGCAAAAAATTCATTATTCTCATAAATAATAAAATTCTTTAGAGAAATTCAATTATTTTCAATATTTTAATAAAACTTCTCGAAAGAAATACAATTATTTTTAAAAATATTAATTGAATTCGATTATTTTCACGAATTTTAATATAAATTCAATTATTTTCAACAATTTTGATGAAATTCTTTTGAAAAAATTATTATTTTCAAAATTTTTAATAAAATTCCCGAGAAAATTCCTTAAAAAAATTCAGATTAATATAAATTAATAGATTATAAATTGATATTATAAAATAAATTCTATTTTTTTTTATTTGTAAAAATATTTTTTTTTTTGAAAAGTTGATTTTTGGATTTTTTTTCTATACGTTCCCATCAAAAAGATATTTGTGAAGAGAATTTTAAACAAAACGCGCTAATCTTTTAGAGAGAAGACCGCCGACAGTCACGCGGCTTTAGATTGTTTTCTAGGTATTTGGGATCGGCCTTAAACTCTCGCGACTCGTTAGTTAATCTGGGAAATTGCTAGGGGCTGTAATTTACTTTTAACCCCTTAAACATATATTCTCTATACAATACGTATTATATTCAACTTTGCCAGCATTTTATAAGTGGACTTGAAAATTTTCGCAAAATTGCTGTATAAATATAAAATCTTCTATACTTGAGAAAAAAATTCGAGTCCAACTAAAAAATTATAGTTTTTATAATAAAAATAATAAATTAATTTATAAAATAAAAATTTTAAAATAAAAATAAATGAAAATAATAAAAATAAAATATTTTCAAAGTCTACTATTTTAATAGAATTTCTTCAATGAATTCAATTATTTAAAAAAATGTAATAAAATGCGTTGCAAGAATTTAATTATTTTCATAAATAATGCAATGCTTTACTGGATTTCAATTATTTAAAAAAAATTTAATAAAAATTCGTTACAAGAATTCAACTATTTTTTATAAATAACCCTGGAAATGTTAAAATATTTTTAAAATGAAAAAACTTGCAGAATTTCCAGGGGGGTACTTTCATGGAATTTTTCAAAGTGGGAATTGTAAAATTGTCGGAACAATGGATTTTTGAAAATTTGGACCAATTACAAATGACCACAACATTTTTTTTAAAGGAAGTATTGACCGGACCATGTTTTTTTTGTTTGCTGAATTCGAATCCGAACTTAGTTTTTCGCCATCATTTCAAGTTTCTTCAAAAAATAAAAATTAAAAAAAATTTAAATTTTTAATTAAAATTTTTTTTTTTGATAAAATTCGCAAAAAATGACTGTAAACACGATATAAATAAAAATAAGTAGAAGATGCTATTAAAAAACTAATATAAAAATTAGTAACAATATTAGTGAATATTTCTTAATATTTAATAGTATAAATTTTTGACTAATTAAAATGTAGAGAATTGAAAATTTCTTTTTAAAAGAAAAATAATTGAATGAATGAGAAAATATTATCAGTGTTATGAAAGTAAATATAATACGTCCCTGGCTCGTATATGGGGAAATGCAACGATTTTGTCGTAAATCACATGGAGATAAACGAACGCCATTCACGGTTACAAAGTATAGTAACCCAGTGACACTAGGGTTATACGCATGCGATTCACGATGAAATCACAATATACAACACACGAGGACCTTTTTTTTTATTATACACGCGAAATACTCCCTTTAATCAAATAATACGCCCTGATTTCTTTTTACTGTTGTTGTACATAAAATAGGGAAAATTAGTTTCACTTTTTTTTTTTTTTTTTTTTTTTTTTTTGATAATTCATTGTTAATATTGTGTGAAATTTAACTGAATTGAAACCTATTGAAACTTATTTGTAATTATCAGGATAATAAGAAAATAAAAGCAATTTTATTTTTTTTAAATCTAAATTTAAAACAATAAAATTGCTTTTATCTTCTTTTTAATCTTTTATTAATTTTTTTTATTAAATTGTTTAATCTACTTTTATCGATATTTTGTAAAATTTATTTTCTTAAACATTTAATTTTTGTTATTTATTTGTATTTAATCCTTCATATTTTATTTTAATTTTTTAGTTTTTAAAAATAATTCCACTTCTGGTTTTTTTAATTTCAAAATCAATTTTCATCTAAGAGTGGAAAATTTTCTTAAAATTCGATAAATGTATATGTATAGACATTCATCTTGTTTCTTTATACCTGCTGGTGTAATATTAGTCAAGTTCAAATAACAATGCGCGAAAATTTGTAGTTGAGTATAATAACGAAAGTATCGCACAGCTTTACCTAAAATTTTTCAAACAAGAAGAAGAGTATAATTAACGGTCGATTTCACGGGACGATAATAGGATTAAAGTGGGAAAAACACTTTCGCCATATACCACTAACTATTTAGATTTTCATTTACATGTATATATACCTATATATATGCATATACATACAATAATCCTCTAATTATTTTTGAAACTTTAGGAATAACCGTCAATTTTCATAGATCTATGAAAATATAGCAATAAATCAAATGTACGCATCATAAAATTCGTGGTGAACAATGTGAGAGAAAAATATGAAGGTCGTTTTTACATTTTGTTATTGACGAAAACCAATGGTGTCGAATCGTTTTTACATTTTATGATTGTAACGATTGTAAAAGGACAATTATTTTTCAAGTAAAATAAATCCTTCTTAACATTTTTTTTGTTTCTCTCTTCTTTTTCACATAAAGAATTTTAACAACAAATTTTTAAATAATTGAATTTTTTCGACTAATTTTAATAAAATTTTTAAAAATAATTACATTTTATTAAAATTAGTCGAAAAAATTTAATTATTTAAAAATTTGTTGATAAAATTCTTTATGTGAAAAAAAAGAGAGAAACAAAAAAAATGTTAAGAAGGATTATTAAATAATTGAAATTCTGCGATGAGTTTTATTATTTATGAAAAATAATTGAATTCCTATGGAATTTTTATTATTTATGAAAATAATTGAATGTTTGCGTAGAATTTTATCAAAACTTTTTTTTAAATTTCATTGAATTTTTTTAGAAAATTTTATTAAAATAGTAGATATTGAAAATCATAGAACTGAGGGAAATATTTGAAAATAATTTGAATTCCGGCAAAGAGTTTTTTATAATTATAATTTAAATCTTGTTGAGAATTTTTTATCAATTTTGAAAAATAATTGAATTACTATGCGAAGAATTTTATTACTTTTGAAAATAATTGAATTCTTGTGATGAATGTTAGTTATTTATGAAAACTGTACCAGAATTCAATTATTAAAATACAAAAATAAATAATTTATTGAATAATTAAATGTTTTTTTAAATTTTTCGAAGAATTCGATTAAAATTGTATTAAAAATTTAAAAATAATTGAAACTGTGCGATGAGTTTTGTTATTTATTGAAATAATTGAATTCCTAAAAAGAATTTTATTATTTATGCGAAAATAATTGAATCCATGTAAAAAGAATTTTTATTTTTGAAAATAATTGAATTTGGAAAGAAATCGATAAAAAAAAATTGGTAAATAATTGAATTCCTGTGAAATTTTTATTATTTATGAAAATAATTGAATGTTTGCGTAGAATTTTATCAAAACTTTTTCTTTTTTAAAATTCATTGAATTATTTTGGGAAATTTTTAATAAAATAGTAGATATTGAAAAACATAGAATTGAGGGGAATTTTGGAAAATAATTGAAATTTTGCCAAGAATTATATTTAAACATTTTGAAAATAATTGAATTCCGGCAAATAATTTTGCTGTTTATATAATTATAATTGAAATCTTGACAAGAATTTTTTATCAATTTTGAAAAATAATTGAATATCTGCGAAGAATTTTATTACTTTTGAAAATATTTAAATTCTTGTGATGAATGTTAGTTATTTATGAAAACTGTACCAGAATTCAATTATTAAAATACAAAAATAAATAATTAAATGTTTCTTAAAATTGAATTCTCATAAAAAATTTTATCAGCAAACTTTTAAATAATTAAATTCTTTTAACGGATTTTAATAAATTTTTTAGAAATAATAATTATTTTTAAAAAATTTATAAAAATACGTTTTAAAAATTTCAAATTTTAAAAATTTATGAAAATAATTGAACTTTTAAAAAGAATTTTATCATTTATGTGAAAAAAATTGAATTTCTGTAAAATAATTTTTTTATTTTTGAAAATAATTGAATTTTGAGAAGAAATTGATAAAAAAAATTGGAAATATAATTGAATTCCTGTTAAATTTTTTGACAATTTTATTAAAATTTTTTTTAAATAATTGAATTCTTTTAGAAAATTTTATTAAAATAGTATATATTGAAAATCATAGAATTGAGGGAAATTCTTGAAAATAATTGAAATTTTCCCAAGAATTATATTTAAAATTTTTGAAAATAATTGAATTTCGGAGAAGAATTTTATTATTTCTAAAGATAATTGAAATGTTGACGAGAATTTTTAATAATTTTTGAACGTAGTTGAATTTCTGCGAAGAATTTTGTTACTTTTTAAAATAATTGAATGTCTGCAATCATTAGTAATTTTCCCAAAATTCAATGTTTTTTGGGGGCTTTTAATTAAAATTCTTTTATAAATCCATTATTTTTAATAATTAGTTAAATATATATTAAAAAATTGAACTAATTTCAGAAGAATTTAAATTATTAAAATTTTCCAAAAATCTAAGTTCTTTAAAATTTCTAATTGAATTCATTAAAAATTGAAATTTTCTAAAATTTTAAATTTAAACCTTTTGAAATTCATCTACTTATGCAAATCATTATCGTAACTTTTTTAAAATTGAATTAATTTTAAAATATTTAAGTAAAATTATTCATTAAATATAAATAATATTAGTAATAATTTTATGATAGTTCTTCAAGAATTAAGTTATCTAAAAAGAAATTATTGGTAGAAATAGAAAAATTTGAGGGTTTTTTTTTATTAGAATTCGTGGTAATGTTATATTTTATAATAAGGCAAACAGTAAATACAAAAAATTTAGAATTTTCGTATGAATTGTGAAATTTTAATTTTTTTCAGTAATTTTAATAAAAATCTCTGACTTTTCCATGATTTTTTTGACCAATTATTCAACTTTTACCTGATTTTCCCCTGAATTCCCTGACCTGTGGCAACCCTGTAAAAGATAACTAATAATCACTAAAAAAATATTTGACAACTACTATTAATAATTGTTATTTATTAGTAACAATTAAGAAAACAATAATTATTATTTATATACTTGTATAATTATTATTAATAAAAATTATTCAAAAATAGTAAGTAAATAGTACTAATTCAGAATTGAAGTGTGTAAAGTATTATAGAAAAAACGAGTATAAAATATAAATCACAACAAATTATAAGTAGGTGAATAAAATTTTTTCCGGAAAATAATAAAAGAATTTTTGAAATTTGACCTTCGCCATTGAAAACTGTAATCAACGCGAATCGTTCGAGTCCACCGACTACACATATAATACAATATATCTATATATACACGTCCAGAAAGAAGCGTAGAGACCGTTAGAATTTCCGCATGTGCTGTTCAGGACACTTTCTGCGGGCGTGGGGCGGAGTCGAGGATTTCTGGTTCTGAGCTTCCCGTTATTTCGACCTGTGGCTATAAACTTTAAAAAACCTAAAACTTAAATTACTTGCACTTTAACAAGTATTTATAATCTAAATAACCTACCTCCCCTCTTTCCACACCGCAAACCATCTTTTTATTGACTCTTCATTATTTTCTTTTTCCCTTTTTATTATCGCGTTTAATAGTCACTTAATAAGACATTATTCTCTTGTGAATAGCTTTCAAACAACTCAAGTACCATAATTTTCATGAAATTCATTGCGAAACGAGGTGTTTGTTACTTTAATTTCTAGGGTCAAAAATGGTTATTTTTAAACTTGAGTTAAAAAAGGGAGATTTTTTTTCTAACATTTTTTTCCAGATTACTGTCTAATTCAGAATTAGTCACTTTTGCCTATAATCAAAACGAACTAATTTTCATCATAAAATAAAAAAACCTTCTTTACAGCCGTAAGTTTTTATATTCTATCAAAAACACAATAAAATAGAAAAAATTTTCCAATATTTTTACATTCCAATTTATAATTACATTGAATGAGATTAAAATTCATTAAAATTGAATGAAATAAAAAAAATTCGAAATAATTTTATTTTCCAAAAAAAAAAATATTTGCACACATATAAAAAGAAGTGCAAAATTATTGTATGTCTACTCATGGAATCTTTCACCGAAACAAAGCTTTTTAATGAAAGTCACATAAAAGATCCAGTCACGTACTTTCTGTATACTCTCGGTTTCATTTCAAGAGACAAAACTACTTTTCTCAAATAATACTTTTATTTTCGCTTTATTGGAATTATTGGTATTTCACGCGCATGGTATTAATGAATCCACTACTGCTTATATACAAAAACTTTATTATAAACTGAATTATAAAAAGAAAACATTCCCAATTTTCGTTTATTAAAAAAAAGCCAAATTCCAAGTTCTAACAGAAATTTTTATTTATTTTCTATAATTTCTACAGTTTTAGTTAAAGTGAATTAAAAATTTTAATTCTATTCTCAAACTCTATCTAGATTGTGATAATGAATAAAATTATAAAATTACCCCCTGAAAATTCCATGGAACTTCTCTTAAAATTTCCATGGAGTTTCCATGGAAATTCTGTAAGTTTTTTCATTTTAAAAATATTTTAACATTTCCAGGATTCTCATAGGTGAGGGGAATCAGGGAAAATTTTGAAAATCAGGGATTTTTATTAAAGTACTGAAAAGAATTGAATTTAGAAGAAGTTACAAATGATTGCAGAAATTCAATTTATTTTCAAATGTAATAAAATTTTTCGCAGAAATTCAATGATGTTCAAAAATTTTTTAAAATGCCACGTCAAAATTTCAATTATCTTTAGAAATAATAAAATTCTTCTCCAAAATTCAATTATTTTCAAAAATTTTCCTCAATTCAATCGCATTTTCAATATCTATTATTTTAAAATAAAATTTTTCGAAAGATTTCAATTATTTAAAAAAAATGTTGATAAAATTTAAAGCAAACATTAAATTATTTATTTTTATAAATAATAAATTTTTTTTACCGAGATTTTAATTATTTTCATAAATAATAAAACTCATCATAGAATTTCAATTATTCTTAATATAATTTTTTAATCGGAATTGCTCGAAAAATGTAATTTATCTTGAAAATTTTATTAAAATTTGTCGAAAAAATTCAATTATTTAAAAATTTGTTGATAAAATTATTTATGAGGATTTAATTTTGAAAAACATTCATTTATTTAATAAATTATTTATTTCTCTAATAAAATTTGATTCAAAAATGAATTATGGTTAGAATTTTACATAATAATTGAATATTAAAAGCATTATTATAGCATGAATTTTCAAAAATAATTAAATTTTGAATATTTTTAAAAATAATATATTTCGAACAATTTATTTATAATTGTATTAAAAATATTTGAAATCCTGTAAAGAATTTTATTATATTTATGAAAATAATTGAATTCTTGTAACGAATTTTTATTAAATTTTTTTTAAATAATTGAAATCCTGTAAAGCATTGTATTATTTATGAAAATAATTGAATTCTTGCAACGCATTTTATTACATTTTTTTTTTAAATAATTGAATTTATTTAAGAAATTTTATTAAAATAGTAGATTTTGAAAATATTTAAATTTTAGCGAAGAATTTCATTATTTGTTAAATGTAATTGAATTCTTGTAAACAATTTTTTGAAAATAATGACATTTTTCGAGGAATTAATCTAAAATTGTATTAAAAAATAATAATTGGAATCCTGTGAAAAATTTTATTATTTATGAAAATAATTGAATTCATGTGAAAAATTTTATTATTTTGGAGAATAATAAATTGAATTATTTTAAAGAATTTTTATTACATTTTTTGAAATAATTTAGTCATGTGAAGAATTTTATTATTTAAGAAAATAGTTGAATTGTTGTAACGAATTTTTATAATTTTTTTTTTAAATAATTGAAATCCTGTAAAAAGCATTGTATTATTTATGAAAATAATTGAATTCATTTAAGAAATTTTATTAAAATAGTAGATATTGAAAATATTTGAATTTTATCGAAGAATTTCATTATTTGTGAAATGTATTTGAATTCTTGCAAACAAATTTTTGAAAATAATGATATTTTTCGAGGAATTCATTTAAAATTATATTAAAAATAATTGGAATCCTAAGAAAAATTTTATTATTTATGAAAATAATTGAATTCTTAGAACGAATATTATTACAATTTTCTTTAATAATTGAATTCATGTGGAAAATTTTATTACTTGTAAAAATAATTGAATTCTTGGGAAGGATTTTTTAAAAATTGTTGTAAATAATTAAAATTTTTTTTTTGAAAAATTTTATGGAAATTTAAATTATTATAAGTTGTTAAATTTCATAAAGATTTGAATTTGAAATTTTTTGAAATGCTTAATTCCTGTGGAATAATAATTTTTAAATATTTATGTAAAAAAGAATTTCTTGGTATTTTGCAATAATTTTACAATTAAAATATTCGTTGTTGATTATAATAGAACAGTTTTTTTGAGTATCTAATAATTCTTAGAGGTGAATCGCAGAATATTCTTTAGGGTCAGGGAAAAATTGAACATTTTTTCTGGAAATCAGGGAAAAGTCAGGGAAATTCTGTAAGTTTTATATTTAAATAATATTTGAACATTTCTATTATGATCAGAGTCTAATAATAAGTTTTGTTGGAACTTTTTTTTGCAAAATGCGTATTTAATTCAAGTTGTTGCAAATGAATTGCAACAACTTATTATTAGACTCTAATCATAATAGAAATGTTAAAATAATATTAAAATATAAAACTTGCAGAATTTCCAGGGGGTACTTCCATGGTATTTTTCGACGTGGGTTAAAGTTGGTACACACGAAAAATTTCGAAACATGACTATAGTGCGCCCCCATTCTTCATAGGTCAATTAATACACGTAATATATATGATATTTAAGTCATTTAATTAATGACAGGTATTATAGTAACGTAATAATCGTAAAAATGAATTCCGCATTCTGGAATTTCCTGCACGACTACATCACAATACATATATATATATATATATATATATATATATATATATATATATATATATATACACTCCTTCATCCACGATTTACGTCACGTCGATATATACGAAAAAGGTGTGAGAGAAAGAGAGAGAAAGAGAGGGGGGAGGGAAGCTGTAAAATTTTGACCGCGACTTCAACTACCTTCGGACAGGAATTTTTTTTTTTTTTTTTTTATTTCCTTGATGAACGAGTAAGACGAGAAGGGGGTGGGGAAGAAGGAAGATTGAAAGTCCCCAGAGATTCTGGGTCCGTCCGCGGCGGTAAAGAACGCCTGCTGTGGAAACAGAAAGAGGCCACATTGCAGTAACGCAAGGTGAAAAACGAACTCTTGCTGTGTGAACGTGCCCCTATATATATATATATTTTACACTCTCTCTATACATATATATATATATATATATATATATATATATATATATATATATATATATATATATATATATATATATATATATATATATATATATATATATATATATATATATATATATATATACACACTCAAACGCGACAGATAATAGCCAACGAATTGTTTACCGCAAGCTGTTTCCCGAACAAAAATTACATTTCAAACACCGATTCATAAAAAAAAGTAAAAGAAGCAAAAGAAGAAGCAGAAAAAAAACGTGTAAAGTCGGAATCTCTTTCATTTATATTTCATTGCATTGTTATTATTATATTATTCTTCTTATTTTGCAATTTTTTTTTTTTGAATCTTTATACATCTCATGAATATTTATTATTCAAAATTAAACTACTGCTTATTAAAAAAAAAAGAATAATTCTTAAAATACAGTTCAATATATAGATAAACATAACCTAAAAAATAGTTCATTAGATAAAAGGTAATAGCCGTAAAATTAATGGCAATACTTAAATAATAGAAAATAAATACATATTTAAAGTTTAATCTCGTAGATTAAAGGATTTTGTGAATATATACATGTATAAAATAAAATTTGTGAATTATAAAAACATAGAACACTATAAAGCTGTAAATAACACAATTGGCATATTAATATGTGTAATTAAAGATAAAAATGGCTAATACCAACACGCGTATTATAAATCGAAAAGTAATTTTTTTCTCCCTCTTTCATACAGTGTACATATACATATATATATATATATATTGTGTGACAAAACATTTCCGACCCTTGGAAAATACCGCCTGTGAAATTATAATATCAATGGGCGCCTGCATCCGCACATACACCGAAATGCAAAACCGATCAGGGGTCGAATGACAATGAACCTGAGGGACAAATAAGTACCGAGAACCCGTTTAGAATGAAAAATAAAGCACCAGCTCTCTTCTCTTTCTTTCTCACTCACACACACACACTCACTCACTTTTTCTCTCAGGGGCTCATGTCCCCTTCGCGTCGTCAAAAGAGGAAGTCAATCGTAATTGAATAATAATATAAAAAAAAGGAAAGAAAAAAATCAAAAGGAAAGTGATATCGATATAGGGCTATTTATTCTATAAATGCTCGTTCAATCCGATTTGAAATTCATTTCATAAACTCAATTAATTATAAATACAGTACACTCAATTAGTCGTGTAAAAAAGACTTTGACGAATTGACAAATATATATAAAGTGCAATATAGATAATTTATCGAATCACACTCAGCGCAATGTCGAACGTTTAAAAATATTATACTTTTTGTTATGTACGTCGTGTGAAATAAACTATGGAAAAAATGTTCATCGATTTTTGCGATGAGAAATATAAATTTTTTCATTTTTCTCATTAAATCTTAATTGAATACACTTGTTAATTTTAATCTACGTTGGAGTAAAATGTAACTTTCTATTTGGGAAGTATGTAAATAATTAACCCCTTCGCAGTCTGGAGGGCTTAGAACACTTCTGTGCATGTGTTAAGTGTTTTTAATTCTTCTGCGCAAGTCTGGAGTGCTTAGAACACTTCTGCGCATGTATCAAGTGTCCTTAATTCTTCTGCGCAGGTCTGGAGTGCTTAAAGCACTTCTGCGCATGTTTCAGGTGTCTTCAATTCTTCTGCGCAAGTCTAGAATGTGCAGAACACCTTTGCGCATGTTTCAAGTGCTTTTAATTCTTCTGCGCAGGTCTAGAGTGCGCAGAACACTTCCGCGCACGTGTTGAAACGCCCACCGGGCATTGCACATTTATTTCACTTTAGAATATTGCTTCCCTTTTGCTAACAATAAAAGATTTTATTTTCTACAATTGTACCGAAATGTCGCTTGATATAATTTCCACTTTTAGGAATTGTCATTTCAAAGAATTAACGTCCAGTTGAATTTTATTTTGACTGAACATTTCTTTTATTGTTAGTTTGACACTTTTCTTAAATAATATTAGATTTTGTCCAAATGACACTATTGGGAATGTTCCAAGTGATCTCAATCCTTCTGCGCATAACTGGACTGCTTAAGGTGCATCTGCGCATATCTAGAGTGCGCACAAGACTTCTGCGCTCTTCTAGAAACGCCCAACAAGCATTTCATTTTTATTTTCCTAGCGAAATTTAATTAATTCCTTTGCAGTTTTCATTACTTTATGGTTAGGAATAAATAATTGGAATATATTAATATAAATACATATTTTATTATTAATATAAATTATTTTATATATACCTAATATTTATTATTATTATTAATAAAAATTATTATATATTTTATATATGTATCTACATTTTATTATTTAAAATAGCCTGAAACTTGTTACTCGTGGGTTTTTGTGATCGCTGCTTATAAATCCGGTGTTCGTTTTCAAAAATTCAAAATGGCGAACCCAATATGGCGGATGACAAATTTAAAAATTAATCGGATTGGCTTAAAAATTGTAACTCGAGGGTTTTTGGGGTTGCTGATTATGAATCCAGTGTTAGTTTTTAAAAATTCAAAATGGCGGCTCCAAGATGTCAGACGACAAATGTAAAAATTAATCGGATTGGCTTAAAAATTGTAACTCGAGAGTTTTTGGGGTCACTGATTACGAATACGGGGTTAGTTTTCAAAAATTCAAAATGGCGGATCCAAGATGGCGGACGAAAAATGTAAAAATTAATCGGTTCGGCTGAAAACTTGTTACTCGTAGGTTTTTCGGGTCGCTGATTACGAATTTAGTGTTAGTTTTTAAAAATTCAAAATGGCGGATGCAATATGACAATCAAAAAGAATTTTTAAATTCTTCATAACCATATTAGATCCGACATTTTTAATTTTTTAATTTCAGACAAAAGGGATGAATTTTCACTTAATGAATTTGGGTAAAGTTATTCGATTCAAAAAGAAGGAAATATAAATTTACTTCGAGAGAAATTCAAATTTCTATTATTACAAAGCCTATGCACATTAAGAGTCAAACGATTCTCTGCGCAGAAAAAGGGATCCGACCGGAAATCTGGGGCAGACCACTCTGCAATACTCGCTATGTCGCGCACACTGTTTGTGCCTTTTAAAAATTCCACGAAAACAGGAAATGACCCCAGTCTGTTTTTTGGACCGTATGACAGATATATGTATATATAAAAAAAATGTGTGTACGTGTGCGTATCCAATTTATTAGCTTTGCACCCTTGACACACTAATAATGTTATTTTAGAGACAAAGGAGAGCAACATCATCGTCGACGTCATCATCATTATATCATCGTGATATTTAATGTCAAAAATGAACTTGGACTTTAAAAATAATATTTTTCTTTTTAAATTCAGACATATCTTTAAAATTTTGCAACCTCATTCCTCGTGGAAGCATTGTTTTACCGAAAATATTCGGTAAAAGTTCGGTCAGTTTCCTGACCTCAGGAACTCAAAAATGATGTTTTTAAAAACTTTGCTTGAATGTGTGTAAACATCACATTTTTATAAAGTTCTTGAGTTCCATAAAAGCTAAAGGGTTGGTTTTTCTTTAAATTCTAGATCTCATTGGCATAAAACTTGTTACTCGTAGGTTTTTGGAGTCAATGATTACGAATCCGATGTTAGTTTCTAAAAATTCAAAATGGTGGACGACAAATGAAAAAACTAATTGGATTGGCCTAAAAATTGTTACTTGAGGGTTTTTGGGGTCGCTGATTATGAATCCGATGTTAGTTTTCAGAAATTGAAAATGGTGGATCCAAGATGGCGGACGTCAAATGTAAAAATTTATTGAATCGGCTCAAAACTATTGTTATTCTTATAGGTTTTTGGGATCGCCGATTACGAATACAAGGTCAGTTTCAGAAAATTAAAAATGGAGGATCCAAAATGGCAAAAGAATTTTTAAAAATTGATCATACTATTTATAAAATTTTTTCTTTGGAGAAACATTTAGTTATTATGCTTGAGGGAATTTTTTTTTTACTTTTTGCAAACTTTGGAAAAATTTTAATTTTTTGAAATTTAAAAGTCTTTTTTATATTATTTCTCCGATTTTTTAAACTTAAAAATTACTTCATACAAGCTAACAAATATATGGTAACTATTTAGGAACTAAAATCTAAACTGTTTGGAATTTCGATCAAATTGTACTATATTTTCAGAATGAATTTTAATGAATTCAAAGTATTTCTCACTGGCTTTCAATTAAATTTTCTACGGATGTTAAAAATTTTACTCTGGAAATAACAATTTTTAATAGCAAAATTTACTATTTTCCATTATGTTAATTTTTGTAGAAAAATTATTCAAATTTTCTATAAACAATTATCTTTAAAAATATTGAAAGTTATTCAATTTTATCAAATCGGAAGTAAATTTTACTAATTTTTTACTGCAATTTTTAAAAACTTTTGTATCAAAAATTTCATACATTTTCCGAACTTGGTAAAGACACTGGTAAAGTGTGGGCAAAGGATGGTGCCAATTTTACTTAAATTTTTTACTTTTCCATTTAATTTTTATTAATTGTTCGAACTGGGGGAAGACTGGCAAAGTATGGGCAAAGCCTGGAATCAATTTTAGTTAAATTTTTTACTTTTCTATTCTATTTTATTAATTTTCCGAAATATGTGAAGAGTCTAGCCAAGTATGAGCAATGGCTTAGAATCAATTTTTGGAAATTCGCCTTTTGAAAATAAAAATCCCCTTTTTTACCTAATAATACATACATAAAAATCACTGTGATCTTAGAAAAAATAAATGGTCTGCCTTTTTGGATCGGCCATTTTGAATTTTCTAAATCTGCCAGTAAAGTGAGAATATACGGTATTTTTAAATATTGAAAAATTGTCCAATTTTGAATTTGAAATGTACATTAGTGTTTTTTTTTGTGCTTTTGCGAGAGGTTTGACTATACATTTAGAGGATAAATAAACTTAAAGTGTATTTATTTCTTTAGATATACGTTCGTATATGTAGTGAACCACAAAACTCGCTTAACTTGAATTACCACCTATTACTACACTAATCATTCCCAAGTCCAACGAACGAACGAACGAACGAACGTCTCTCCTGGCAACGTCAGCAGGTCATTCCGCGAGAGAGTCTCACGAGACATCCGGTCGATATCTGGCCGCGTTAAGGTACGATCTCGTTTCATTCACCGATGTATATAGAAAGGCAAAGAGACGACGCGGCAATATCCTGAAAGGAAGATTCTTTGTTCGAGACAGCCACTAGAGGCTATCCAATCGAGCCAAAGACGACGAGGACGCCCGTAGGTTAGACTTGGAGCGCTCCTAATTGACGGCTCTCGCGAATTTTTTTTTATTTCTTTTTTTTTTATTCTTAAGCTGACCGCGAAGCCGGGAGTCCTCTTTTTCTCTCTTTCAAGTTTTGTCCTTTTCTCCTTTTATCTCGTCTCTTTCTCTCTCTCTCTGTCTATTTTTTTATTTCCGTCTTTTTTTTCTCGCGAGGAGAGAAACTGAAGGCCGAGTAAAGTGAGATTATATGTGTAGGTGAGGATTCGTATGCAAAAGAGAAGGAGAGAGAGACACAAATAGTCGCATTAACGCTTCGGTATTCGCGGTTCAAAAAAAAAGAGAGAGGAAAAAAAATTGCAAAGGGGGGCACTGGCCCCTTGACTTATTTTATTCTTTCTCTCTCTCTCTCCCTCACTCTCTTTCTCTCTTCTCTTACACCTCTGAAAAGTCTCCAATTTTTATCTTTCAGTTTGGTCTTTTTTTCGTAACTACTTTTTTGCCCGTGAGTTAAAGTCGAGGCCAGCATTGCGAGCGCGAAAGTCGAAGAGTAAGAATTGAGAGACGGAGAGAGAGAGAGAGAAGAGAGAAAAAAAGGATGGAATGAGCGCGATTTACATCGATCGCGTGCCAGGGACGTCTTTCTTAGGATCAGAACCCTTTTTTTCCTTTTTTTCTCTCTCTTTTGCCTCTCTCTACTTCAAAGAGCATTTCTTTTTTCTCAAAATGAAAAAATGTCACGATGAATTCTCGTTTCCTTTTTTTTTTAGTAAATTTTGATTAAACTTACCATTCACTTTGAATTCAAGAAACTTTCAAATAATCTACATTTAAAGTGTGTTAAAAATGTCAAAGACAAGATTTTTTTTTTGGTTATGGAGAATAAAAAAGTTTGTATATTAAACATTTTCCAATTTATTAATTACAAAAGTTCGTACGCTAATTACGAATCCACTATCTTAAATATTTAAGAACAACTAAAAATTCAAAATCAGCGAAACCGAAAACACCCGAGTATCAATTTTCAAGCCAATCCGATCGATTTTTAAAAATTAATTAAATTAAAATAAATTTTTTGAAAAAGTTCGCAATATTTAATCCGCCATTTAAAAGTTTTAAAAACTAACTCGAAATTTGTAAAAAGCGACCCCGAAAACCCCCAAGAGAGAAGCTTCAAGTAAAACTAAACGATTTTTACAAATTCGTCCGCCACCTTAGATCCGCCATTTTGAATTTTTGAAAACAGACCCCGTATTCGTAATCAGCGACCCTAAAAACTTACGAGTAACAAATTTTAACCCAATCAGCTTAATTTTAAAATTTGTCGTCCGCCATATTGGATTCGCCATTTTGAATTTTTAAAAAATAACACTAAATTCGTAATCAGCAACCCGAAAAACCTACGAGTAACAAGTCTTAAGCCGAACCGATTAATTTTTACATTTTTCGTCCGCCATCTTGGATCCGCCATTTTGAATTTTTGAGAACTAACCCCGTATTCGTAATCAGTGACCCCAAAAACTCTCGAGTTACAATTTTTAAGCCAATCCGATTAATTTTTACATTTGTCGTCTGACATCTTGGAGCCGCCATTTTGAATTTTTAAAAACTAACACCGGATTCATAATCAGCAACCACAAAAACCCTCGAGTTCCAATTTTTAAGCCAATCCGATTAATTTTTAAATTTGTCATCCGCCATATTGGGTCCGCCATTTTGAATTTTTGAAAACGAACACCGGATTTGTAAGCAGCGACCACAAAAACCCACGAGTAACAAGTTTCAGGCGATTTTAAATAATAAAATGTATATACATATGGGCAATTCCACGGGAAATTTTTCTACGACATTTTAGAATCGGTTAAACATATTTTTTTATCGTTCTTGATAGAAAAATATTAAATACGTATTTTTTTATTTTTCCATATTTGCCAAAATTTTCGAGTTATGAATTTTCGAAATTTTGGATTTTTAAAAGTAGACCTATTTTCAATAGCTTATAACTTTGAAAGTATTGAGTTTGGAAAAAAGTTGTCAAAGGAAGAAAGTTTTGATTTTTCTTCAACTTTTAAAAGATTTAAAAAAAAAAATTTTTTTTAAATTTTTAATAAAAAAAAAATTTTTTTTTATAAACAAATTAATTTTTTTTAAATTTGGGCGCGATTTTTTTTTATTTTTTTTTAATTTATTTATACCTACTAATATACAGAAAAATTTCCAAAAAGATTCGAGATGGGCCGACTCATAGTTTTCGTTCTATAAATTTTTTAATTAATTTGTTTATAAAAAAAAAATTTTTTTTCTTAAAAATTAATAAAAAATTTTTTTTTTAAAGTACATAAAAGTTAAAGAAAAACCAAGATTTTCTTTTTCTGACAAGTTTTTTCTAAACTCAAAACTTTCAAAGTTACAAGCTATTAGACTTATAATTCACAGTTTTCATTCTATAAAAAATTTATGGAACGAAAACTACGAGTCGGCCCATCTAGAATCTTTTTGGAAATTTTTCTGTATATTAGTAGGTATAAATAAATTAAAAAAAAATAAAAAAAAATCGCGCCCAAATTTAAAAAAAATTAATTTGTTTATAAAAAAAATTTTTTTTTTATTAACAATTTAAAAAAAAAAATTTTTTTTTAAATCTTTTAAAAGTTGAAGAAAAACCAAAACTTTCTTCCTTCGACAACTTTTTTTCAAACTCAATACTTTCAAAGTTATAAGCTATTGAAAATAGGTCTACTTTTAAAAATCCAAAATTTCGAAAATTCATAACTCGAAAATTTTGGCAAATATGGAAAAATAAAAAAATACGTATTTAATATTTTTCTATCAAGAACGAGAAAAAAATATGTTTAACCGATTCTAAAATGTCGTAGAAAAATTTCCCGTGGAATTGCCCATATATAAAATATATAATAATTTTTATTAATAATAATAATAAATATTAGGTATATATAAAATAATTTATATTAATAATAAAATATGTATTTATATTAATATATTCCAATTATTTATTCCTAACCATAAAGTAATGAAAACTGCAAAGGAATTAATTAAATTTCGCTAGGAAAATAAAAATGAAATGCTTGTTGGGCGTTTCTAGAAGTGCGCAGAAGTCTTGTGCGCACTCTAGATATGCGCAGATGCACCTTAAGCAGTCCAGTTATGCGCAGAAGGATTGAGATCACTTGGAAGTTTGGAACATTCCCAATAGTGTCATTTAGACAAAATCTAATATTATTTAAGAAAAGTGTCAAAATAACAAGAAAAGAATTTTCAGTCAAAATAAAATTCGACTGGACGTTAATTCTATGAAATTACAATTCCTAAAAGTGGAAATTATATCAAGCGAAATTTCGGTACAATTGTAGAAAATAAAATCTTTTATTGATAGCAAAAGGGAAGCAATATTCTAAAGTGAAATAAATGTGCAATGCCCAGTGGGCGTTTCTACACGTGCGCAGAAGTGTTCTGCGCACTCTAGACCTGCGCAGAAGAATTAAAAGCACTTGAAACATGCGCAAAGGTGTTCTGCACATTCTAGACTTGCGCAGAAGAATTGAAGACACCTGAAACATGCGCAGAAGTGTTTTAAGCACTCCAGACCTGCGCAGAAGAATTAAGGACACTTGATACATGCGCAGAAGTGTTCTAAGCACTCCAGACTTGCGCAGAAGAATTAAAAACATGCGCAGAAGTATTCTGCGCACTCTAGACTTGCGCAGAAGAATAAGGAACGCTTAAAATATGCGCAGAAGACTTATGAACACTCTAGACTTGCGCAGAAGAATTAAGAATACTTTAAACGTGCGCAGAAGTGCTTTGAGCACTCTAGACTTGCGCAGAAGATTTGAGGACACTTTAAACGTGCGCAGAAGTGCTTTGAGCACTCTAGACTTGCGCAGAAGAATTGAGGACCCTTCAATCATGCGCAGAAGTGTTCTGCGCACTCTAGACTTGCGCAAAAGAATTAGAAACACTTGAAACAAGCGCAGATGACTCATAAATACTTTTAATACCCAAAATAGTATAACTCTCATTCCAGTATCTTTAAATTTCACCCTATTTCGAAATGTTACATACAAATTCTTATATACCATTAGAGTTAGAAATCAAATACTTTACGGTTTGTTAACTGATACTGTCAATAATAGTTGAAATAATACAGAAGTGAAGCATTTCAAATCCATGTATATGGGATTCCAATTAATTTGAAATCTAGACTTGGCTCTCAATGTATTTGAAAGCGTTTTGTAGTTGCATTGGAATGGTTTGGAGAGTCTTTAACTTGAGCTTCTCTGGAGAATTTAGAGGGAGAGAGAGGGAGAGAGTTGTAGTTGAGTGAGGCAGCTAACATTTTTCCCCTCTTTGGAGAGCAGCGAATCTCAAAAGGTTTCCGGAACTTTCCCGCATTCCCGGCTCTATCAGCTTCATCGTCGTCGAACTAACGCTACTTCAAGGTTCCTTCCTTCCTTTACCTGCTTACTGTTTGCTTTCCTGGAAGTGGATCGCTTGGCTGGCGTCGTTCTCGTTTCCAACGGAAACTATATGGAGCTGATCGATTTCTACGTTAGTTTCCACGATTTAAGCTTACTCTCTCCCACTATACGATTTTCATCACTCTTGCCAACTTTTTAATATTTAGGCTTAAAAAACAGGGGAAATAAGGAAAATTAGAGATAAAATGGAGAATTTCTAAGTTTTGTTAGTGAAAATGGGATTTTTTTTTGAATTGAGGGTATAAATTCGAAATAGGTTGGTTGTTGAAGTAAAATTTTCAACAATGTGATGAAAACTGACAACACTGACAGTTTGGACCACTCACAAATGCGTGTGGAGAAACTTTAGGGGGGAGATGGTCATCTAAAATTTGTCTCTATGCACTGGCGTCGAAGGCCAAAATGCACTTTGCTACTCAATAATAAAGACGCATGAGTATGCGGTGCATTAACTTGAAGTTATATGGACAGCATTGTCGTCGTCCAAACTGTACGGTTAATGCGCGACGCTCTCGAAATTGCCCATGTTTATTTCAACACCTTGGTTATACGCGGTTAATCTTAACTTCCTTGGCTCATAGCAACAGAGAAAAAAGAATTTCAAAAAAAAAATTTTTAATTTTAAAATTTTAAAACTAGACTTATTTTCTTTCATTATCACAGCCTCACAGAAAGAAAATTTTTGGTCCGGTGAACTAGAATAGTAATTTCTTACATATTTTAGGTCGCTGAATCCAAATCCAGGGTTAGAATTCAAAGCTTAGTTGATTTTTTTCTAACCTCAAAAAATATAAGTTTTAGGTACTTTTTAAGCGACAGTGTACCAATGTTCACTGTTTCAAAGTACAAATACATAAATTTTGCTTCAAAGGGTGAAATTAGATAAAATTTGACGAAATTTCTGAGAATAAAAATTTCTGATCCAACATGGTGGATATTTTCAAAAATTGAATTCATTTACTTGAAACTTGTTACTCGGGGGTTTTCGGAATTATCAATTCGGTAACAGAAAGAAACATTAAAACTTAAACTTTTAAAAAAAAATTTTTTGCACTTACTATTTTGCGTAGTTAATTAAAGTTTTGGAAATATGTAATTGAAAGTATTAAAAATAATTAAAATAATCAATTTCTAATACAAAATTTCTAAAAATTAGGTTTTTCAAAAAAATTTTGAATATTTAAAACTTTCAAAAGGATAAAATTTTTATGTTTTTAAAACCTAATTTACAATCACTTTCAAATTTTCATGAACATTTTTAAGAAATCAAGTCCATTTCTGAAAATAAGAATTTTCAAAGTTTACAATAAATATTCTTTTCAATTTGAGTTTTAAAAATTTTTTACCTAATACATGTATTAAAAAAATCAATTATATTCTCCATAAAATTTACCAAATTTTCAATTATTTAGAAACTCTATAAATTTTGAATCTGCGACGAATTTTACTATACGTTTGAAAATAATTGAATTTCTGCGAAGAATTTTATTACTTTTGAAAATAATTGAAATTTTGACAAGAATTTTATTAACATTTTTGCAAATAATTGAATTTTGGAGAAGAATTTTATTATTTCTGAAGATAATTGAATTTTTGACGAGCATTTTTTAAAATTTTGCAACATAATTGAATTTCTGCGAAGAATTTTATTACTTTTAAAAATAATTGAAATTTTGACAAGAATTTTATTAACATTTTTAAAAATAATTGAATTTTGGAGAAGAATTTTATTATTTTTTATGAAAATTGAAATTTTGACAAGAATTTTTATAATTTTGGAACATAATTGAAATTTTGCCAAGAATTTTATTTAAAATTTTTGAAAATAATTGAATTTTGAAGAAGAATTTTATTATTTTTAAAGACAATTGAAATTTTGACGAGAATTTTGTTAAATTTTGATACATAATTTAATTTTTGCGAATAATTTTATCACTTTTGAAAATAATTAAAATTTTGCCAAGAATTTTATTAACATTTTTGAAAATAATTGAATTTCGGAGAAGAATTTTATTATTTTTAAAGATAATTGAAATTTTGACGGGAATTTTTTAAAATTTTGGAACTTAATTGAATTTTTGCGAAGAATTTTATTACTTTTGAAAATAATTTAATTTCTGCAATCTTTTATTTCTCCAAAATTCAATTTTTTTCCAGTACTTTAAAAAAAAAAATGCCTAATTTCAATTATTTAGAAACTTTTTAATTACATATTTCAAAAATTATAAAGTTCAGCTCAATAAATTTTGAATCAGTTAAAAATGATAGTTTTTGACTAAAAATCAGTGACTAACCTTTTGCTTCTAAAGCAGTTTAAAAAATAACTGATTTTCAGTGAAGGAAAACTGAATTTTAGTGAAAAATAAATGATTTTTAGTAAAAAAAATGACTAAAAAATTAGTTAAACTTGATTAATTGAATTAGTTAAAAAAAATCTACTTAAACATCAGTTATTTTTAACATACAATCCGTTATTTTGAACTAAATGTCAAATTATTATTTTAATTAGTGATTGACATTTTGCTTCTAAATCTGTTATTTTTAACTGCGATTCAAATTTAGAGAGTGAAAAAAATAATAAAAAATAATTTTTGAAAAATGTGACTATATACCTAGTTATTTTTCAATTTCAATAAAAATCAAAATAAGTTGCATTTTATACCAAAAAACTCGTATTTTGTTGCAATATTAGAACGAAAAGCGTAAAAAATCATATTTTTTGAATATGGAAAAAAATTCCAGAAGTCGTACCATCTGAGGTTTGTTAATAGAAAAAATTTCCAAATTTTAGGTCAAATGGGGAAAATTTTCATGCAATTTCGAGTAAGGGTTTTTATATATATGTATATGTGTGTGAAATCAGGAGGTGGAAGGGAATTTTCTCACGATGCGCAGAAAATTAAGGGTTCCAGCAGCAGCGTAGTGGCTCTGACCGTTGTAGCACGATCGATCGGCGCGCTTCACGTGTATATACACGTTTGCAAAGCCAAAAGCTTGCACTCGAGTGGTCCGCTTTCAGAGAAAGTTGTTTCTTCCTTCTTTTATTTTTTTTTCTTATAAAGCATTTTCCCATAAACTCGGATAATTAACGAACACCCCTTGTTCATTTGGTAACGCGCTCCTTCCTGCCTTTCGTTTTCTTAACGATGCGCACCTGCTGCGTGCGCCAATTTTTCCTCACAATATATTTAACTCCGTTTTTTTCAGCTCGCGCATGCGTAACCAATTGTTCATTTAAACACAATGTCTTATTTAAAAAAAAAAAATAGGGAAAAATCTTATTTTCTTGTTGATTGAACTTTTTTTTGTTTTCAATATTGAATATTTAGAAAATAAAAACTTAAAATAATTTCTAAAAACAATCCAGTTAAATTTTTTCAAAAAAATTTAATTCTACAGAATTGTCAGTTAAAAGTATAAATAATTAAAATTTTCAAAAATTTTAATTTGAAACCTTTTCAAAATTAAATTATTTTTAAAAATTCATGTTATAATGCTTTTCATATTGAATTGTTATCTGAAATTTTAACTGAAATTCAATTTTAAATGAATTTTTATTTGTAAATTCTACGAGAATTCAATTATTTAAATACAAAAATAAATAATTTTTGGAATAATTGAATGTTTCTTAAAAATTAATTCTCATGAAGAATTTTATTAACAAATTTTTAAATATTGTTTTTTTTTCGAAGTATATTTTAATGAAATTTTCAAGAATAATGACATTTTTTGAGGAATTCGATTAATTGTACTATTAAAAATAATTGAAATTTTATGATGAGTTTTATTATTCATGAAAATAATTTGATTATTACGAAGAAATTTATAAAAAATTTGTAAATAAATAAATTTCTGTGAAATTTTTATTATTTATGAAAATAATTTAATGTTTGCTTAGAATTTTATAAAAATTTTTTTCTTTTTGGAATATATTTTATTAAAATATAGAAAGTAGATTTTAAAAATCATTGAATTCAGAAAAATGTTTTGAAAATAATTGATATTTTGCCAAGAAATTTATTTAAAATTTTTGAAAATAATTAAATTTTGGAGAAGAATTTTATTATTTTTAAAGACAATTCAAATGTTGACGAGAATTTTTTTTTTAAATGTTAGAACATAATTGAATTTCTGCGAAGAATTTTATTCCTTTTGAAAATAATTGAATTATGGAGAAGAATTTTATTATTTTTTAAGATAATTGAAATTTTGACGAGAATTTTTTAAAATTTTGGAATATAATTGAATTTCTGCGAAGAATTTTATTACTTTTGAAAATAATTGAATTTCTGCAATCTTTTGTTATTTCTCCAAAATTCAATTTTTTCCAATACTTTAATAAAAATCCCTGACTTGTTCCTGAATTCCCTGATTTCCTTGATCTGTGACAACCCTAATTATAAATTCCGTTAGTTTGTTTTTCAATTCATTGCTTTTTCGAATCATCAATGGTTTTTTAATGCTGATTTTAATGAAAAACTAAAAAATTAGGAAAAAAATGAAAGAAAATAATTGAAAGAAAAAGGAAAAATTGAAGAACAGGTTAATTGAAAAATAGAAAAATAAAATAAATATCAAATTTTAGAACATTTACGAATAAAAAATTAAAAACAGATAAAGTAAGGAATAGAAAATATAAAGAAATGCAAAATAAAAATATGAAAATTGAAAAATAGAAAACAAGAGAAAAATAAAAAAAATTCGTAGATAAGTGCGCCTTGGGAGAAAATTGGCAACATTTAAAATAAAAATTGATCACAGATAAAAAGTATACAATAATTGCAAGTAACAACTTCAATAGTACAGACTGTAGATTATACATATAGATCGATAATATATGCATGAAACGTGTGAAGAAAAAAAATAAAAAAAAAAAATTTTTTTTACTCAAGAGGCTTAAAATTATTGACCCAATTTGGTAAAGTTTTTCCCTTCTACTACTTCTTTTTTTTCGTTTTCTTCCGAATGGCCTAGTTTCGTGAACGTATATTGCGTTATCGTTGTCAGAGAATAAATGATACTGCGCACTATACGGAAGCACACGCGTCGTTTTTATGGTGCACGTCGTATATACACACTAGGGCAATGGGGGAAAAAGGCGATCGAGAAATTAACGACCCCTCGACATTTCTCTTCAACTCACAACCCCTATATATATGTATCTATTTTTTTCCTCTCCTTCTCCCTTTCGCGAGTTTCCACCTACGGATTTCACGCAACTTTTCTATCTATATATACACACAATAAACTAATATTTCTATTTATATATAGAACAACGAGGAAAATTTCGACGCAAATAATATCAAAAGACGCACCCATTTAATTTTCTTCTATAATATACAGACACTCATATAAAATAAGAATAAATTTTCCTAAATGCGTGAGCGAAAAGCAATCGAATTGATGCGGGAATAAGAATAAATATTGTGTAGAAAAGTCACGAACTAAATATGAAGAGGTTGTATTAAATTAAATAAAATTATCAAACTAAAACTGTATAAATATAAAAATGGTTTGAAATTAAAACACAAATAATTGGAAATATAAAATTCAAATGGAATTAATTTTTTAAATTTACCCCTTTAACGTTAGACGTTATCCATAAAAACCATTTTCAACACTTTAACGTTCGATTTCTTTTTAAAGTAATGCAAATTTGTTCGCCATACTAGATTCGCCATTTTGAATTTTCTAGAATTGCCAAAATTCTATTTTTAAATATATATATTTAATCATTATTATTTTCCATAGGAATTGATTTTTTAAAAAATTTCAAATTCAAACCTTCTGAAATTCAATATCTTTTAAAAATATTATAAAGCATGAAGAAATCGACCGATTTGTTCAATTTGATCAATTTCTTCATTTTTTATAATAATTTCAGATGACCGATTGATAAAATTATTAATTTATATCTGAAGATATAAACTATAACTTCTTCAAAATTATTTTCATCATTTCAATTCAATTATTATTTATATGAATTTTTATGAAGAATTTTATCAAAATTTTTAAAAAATTAATTGTATTCTATCGGCAAATTAAAAAAAAAATTTCAGAATAAGTGCAATTTTCTATCACTTTATTTAAAATTGTATAAAAAATAATTTAAATTCTGCGATAAGATTGGTTATTTATGAAAATAATTGAATTATTGCAACGAATTTTATTAAAAATTTTTTTAAAGAATAATTCATTTCTTTTGAAGAATTTTATTCAACTTTTTAAGAAATAATTGAATTTCTCAGAATTTTACTAACTTTTTGAAAATAATTCAATTTCTTCGAGAAATTTCATTAAAAAATTGAAAATAATTGAAATCTAACGATGAATTTTATAAAAAATTTTTTTTTAAATAATTGAATTCCTGTGAAAAATTTTATTTTTGAAAATAATTGAATTCTAGGGAAGAATTTTATATTAAAATTTCTTAAATGATTGAATTGCTTCGAAGAATTTTATTTTTTACCCAAATAATTGAATTGTTTCGAAGATTTTTACTAAAATTTTTAAAAATAATTGTATTCCTATGAAGAATATGTTATATTTAACGAAAATAATTGAATTCTATGTTAAATTTTATTATAATTTTTCAAATTTATTAAAAGCTTTTTATCTCAATTTTTTAAAATAATTGAATTTCGGTGAAAACTTTAATATTTTTGAAAATAATTTATTTCTTTAGAATAATTTTGATTCATATATTTTTAAATTATTGAATTCCCATAAAAAATGTGTTATTTGTAAAAATAATTGAATTCTTATTAAGAATTGTATTGAAAATAATTGAATTGTATCGGGAAATTTTATTAAAATTGCAATTTTATTAAACTAAATCTTGTAAAGAATATGTTGTCAAATTTCTTTTAAATAATAGAATTTTTTAACCTATTTCATTTAAATTTTTTAAAATAATTGAATTCTTTCGAGAAACTTCATTAAAAAATTAAAAATAATTGAATTGGTGCAAAGAAATTTATAAAAAAATTTGTAAGTAATCGAATTCATGCGAAATTTTTATTAAAATTTTGTTTAAATAATTGAATTCTTTTGAAAAATTTTATTAAATTTTTTGAAAATAATTAAATTTTGGAGAAGAATTTTATTACTTTTAATGATAATTGAAATTTTGACGTGAATTTTTAAAAGTTTTTGTATTAGAATTCGTGGAAATTTCATAATTTATGAGATAAACAAAAAAGACACAAAAATTCAGAATTTTCTTATAGGGTAAACTGTTCCAGTCGTTTTCAGTCTTAAAAAGTTAGCACCCCTCCTTTTTTTCTTTAAATAACAAAAAATACTAAAGTATATACTTGATTTTTGTAAAAAATGCTCCAAATTTTAATATTCATAGGCAAAGCATACTAGTTTTTAGTTATTTCTTGTTATTAGAAGGGTGCCAATCACTGAAACGCAGTGCCAACGTCAGGAGCAGTTACCCTAAATTCTAAAAATTTAATTTTATTTAGTACTTTTTATAAAAATTCGGGACTTTTCCCTGAATTCCCTGACCTGCGGCAACACTGAAAATACTTGCGCCGGGCAGAATTGAATAAAATCGAAAAAATAAAATTTTTGCGCCCCGCAATATTGAATATATAAATATATATGTTATTGAACTTTTAAGAACGAGTTGTAAATTAAAAAGTTGAAGGCGGGTATACAAAGTGGCGTTACATATATATATATATATATATACTGTAAGGGCAAGAGATCATTGGAACGTAATTGCGGACTTTTTCATTATCCCCATTATTTCAGACGGTAAATCGACTTGCCGATTATAACCGTACACCCTATGTGTGTATATAGCGGCTGTGGCTACGACCGAGACGTTGGCCGCGCGTTGTATATACTGTACAGGTAAATAAATACTCGATATAACGGCCCCGGTACGCCCAACTTCACGAGATTATCCGGAATTCCAGTGCGCTTAAGCTCCCGAGTGAGGTCGGAAGAGTTTGTAAACGGTAAGTAGCAAGGTCATATTTACTCAAACTCATATATACCTGTGACTTCCTATCGCGCCTGCGTTACCGATATAGTATATACACATGTGGAGCAAAAATATAGCCATATAGACACGCGACGTATCTCTGATAATATATGTTTCCTAAAAATGGGGTCACTGCATGACTTTTCAGAAACTTTTAGTCTTTCTCTCTCCGTCCATTTCTCTCTTTTTCATTCTTCTTTTTCTCTCTCTCTTTATTCTTACTATTTTTATTCATTCACTTGTATATTATTATCAAGAAAAATTTATACATTCTACGTGTGCATTTTCATTTAGATTTCTTTTTACTTTTCTTACTTTTATATATTTTTATTCTGATTGATAATAATACAGTTCTTTTTGTTTCAGGTGCAGCATAAAAGGCTCTGTTAGAGAACTAAATCGTAATTACAAAAATATACGTGGACTAGCAAAACCTCAGTCCGATCCATTAATATTAACACGAGCGACAGTAAGCAGTTGAAATTCCCCATTAAAAATACAGGGAGAAATTCATTAAAAAAAGAATCAAAAATAAATAAATCAAGATTGACACAGGTCAGGGAAAAGTCGGGGATTTTTATTAAAAGTACTGGAAAAAATTAAATTTTTAGATTTCATAAGAAAATTCTTAATTTTTGGTGTCTTTTTTATAAAACCTTAAAAAAATTTCTATTTCTAACCAGAACTAATTTTTTTAAATTATTTAATTATTTCAAAAGTTTTAACTCAATTATTTTGATAAATAACAAAATTCTTCACAAAAATTCAATTATTTTTAGGAATTTAAAAAAAAATTCTTCGCAAAATTTCAATTATTTTCAAAAGTTTTTCACAATTCGATGTTTTTAAATATTTACTATTTTCATAAAATTTATCAAATAATTTTATTATTCAAAAAATTTTTCTAATACAATTCTGCGAAAACATTTAACAATTTTCATAAATAATAAAATTTCATTTCGGAATTCAAAAATAAAAAATATATATTTGAATTATTTTCATCGCAGAATTTCAATTATTTTTTATACAACTTTAAATAAATTCCTCAAAAAATGCAATTTATTAAAAATTTTCTTAAAACTTGACGAAAGAATTAAATTTTAAGAAACATTCAATTATTCAATAAAATAATAAAATTCGTTGCAATAATTCAATTGTTTTCATAAATAACTTTTAATTCATCGCAGAAAATCAATTATTTTTAATAAATTTTAAGTAATTCTGCAAATGAATTTAATTATCTTGATAACCAACCAAATTCTCCCCATAAAATCAGTTTTTTAAAGGATTTTTAATGAAATTCTTTTCCAAAATTCAATGATTTTAATAAATATCAAAATTCTTCTCAAGAATTCAATTATTGTCAAGAATATTAATTAAATTCTTGGCAAAATTTCAATTATTTAAACAAAATGTAATAAAACACTTCGCATGAATTCAATTATTTTTAAAAATTGTTATTTAAACTCTTCTCAGGAATTCAATCATTTTTAAAAATTTTAATAAAATTCTCCAAAAAGTTTTTAAATATTTTCAAAAATTGTTATAAAATTTTTAATTCAAAAAATTTCAGTAAATTTTAATTAAATTGTTTAGAAGAAATTAATTATTTTTAATAGTTGTTAATAAAATTCTTTATGAAAATTGAATTTTAAGAAATATTCAATTATTCAATAGATTATTTATTTTTGTATTGAAATAATTGAATTCTCGTAGAATGAGTAATTGATGTTTTTGAATAATTTTACAATGAAAGAAATTCTTAAATAAATGTATTAGAACAATTTTCACAGAATCTAATCATTTTTAGAGCGAATCAGAATATTCCTTAGGGTTAGGGAAAAAGGCAAAATTCTGTCTGGAAATTAGGGAAAAACAAAATTAAATTTTTGTGGCAACCCTGTTAAGAGAAAAGTAGAGAATCTTGGAGAAATTGATTCTAACCATTGCCCATACTCTGCCGGACATTTAAATTGACAGTTTAGTGGTTAATGATTTTTTTGTATTAGAAATAATAGTATTCATTTTTTTAAATTTATTGCCCGAAGTTAGGTTACCCCTTCAAAAGCGTTGAAATATATATATATATATATATATATATATATATATATATATATATATATATATATATATATATATATATATATATATATATATATATATATATATAGATATAGTTTCCACGGATACATATTTACAACCCTTTCCCACTGAGACCATTGGGACCTCCTTTCGAGGCCGAGCGTGCCTGAAATGCACTGTAATTTCAGGATGTCCGACCTGCGAGCGTTCTTCCGCACTCATCCGCTGGCCAAACGAATTTCTCCTTTTTTCTCCCACTCTCCATTTATTAGCTATAAATATTTCTTCCCTTCGCGCGCGGCATTTACACCTTTTTTTCAGTTAATCGCATAGCTATTTTCTTTTTTGCTGATAAATTCCATTTTCTATAAGCGAGAAATTGCTCGTGCTTTGTTTATTCAATTTTTATTGTTGTTATTTGACGAAATTATAGAAAAATTTTCTAGAATAATTTTTCTCGTAACTTGTACATGGAAAAAAATACTGGGCTAAAAACACGCACGCACACTACCATGCGTGATTAGCTTGGAATCCATCCTATTTTCGCATGGTGCTGTAGCAAAAGTCACACGAGCCATGCATTTTTAGTAAACTCCTGTGTGATATTTGCAAAATGGGCTCATGTAAAAATCGAACCAATAAACTCTATGCATTATTAGGCTGATTTTTTTCCCGTGTAGGTATACTTATTTTTGCGAAAAATTTATAAATTTGCATTCTATGAAATCTTTTTATATTTATTCAGATTTAGCTATATTCTAATATGAAAGTTAAGATTATTTATAAATATAAATTCAGAATTAAAAAAACAGGGAATTTTTTTCCCCACTTTTCGTAGAAATTCTTCATTTATAGAAAGACGTCTTCTTTATTGTGAATGCTTTGGGTCTAGAGATTTGGACCCAACATGTGCGGTTATATTAAGGAATCTTTGTGAAGACAAAGTTGAAAGAAGGATTAGATGGGGACAGAGAAAGAGGGGAAAATAAAGAGAAAAAAGTCAGAGTAAGTTTAGTAAATACGACCTTGCTGTATAGCCATTTACAACTCCCGTGTTGACCTCCCACGAGGTTTTAGTCCGGAATTCTGGGTAATTTTCTATAGCTCATATATATATATATTTTTTTTTAATTGTTTATATTTACGCAATAAAGAAAAGCAAAAGCGCAATCGAGAGGGTTTCACTATACTGTAAATCTCTTACACAAGGGACGAAACTTATTTTCTTTTGCTTTTTCTGCGTAGTGTAAAACTTATCAAGAAAACAAAAACTTTGTCGAATTTTTGCCATTTAAAATTTCAAAAATTACACTTTATTTTCGTAAACATAACGACCCCAAAAACACCCGAGTTAGTAATTTTATGTAATTTTATTAATTTTCAAAAATTGTTGTCCGACATATTGAAATTTTAAAATTGAATTTCATATTTGTAATCAGCGAGCTCGAAAACTCAAAAGGTTATTTATAGATGATTTTAATCAATTTTGAATATTGATGATAAATTTGCTACTTATCAAGTTTTTTGCACTGACTTTTACGACATTTTAGATCCGCCATTTTGAAAAGTTAATTAAACTACCAGTGAAAGTTACTTAAATTTGAAAAAACGGTCGCAATTGGATATTAAAAATCAAATATATTCTTGATGTTATTGTTACCAATTGAATATAAAACTGGACCAAGATTTGAGTCTTGTGGCACATCTGGGCTTGCTATAAATTCATACGAATAAGCATTACCAACCATCAATGTAGATATGCATCTTCAAACTATTTCTGTTAAAATCTTAATTCTTCTACCGCTTATTTACAATTTTAATATAAAATTATTTCCTGAAATTAATAATTATTTTTAATAAATCCCAAAATGAATGAAAATGTATTATTTTGTATTACAACATGTAAATTAGTTATACAAACTACATATTTTCTCCACACTCAAGTGTTTTCAATTATTAAACACATGAACAATTTATAGTATTCACAATTTTATACACAAAACACACGAAATTAATATATTGCATAACTTAATTTTTAAACATCCAAAATGAAATAATTATTTACCTTAAATTCCTATATATATATATTATCCCCCTTCTCTCTCTCTTTATTCTAATTGAATCATTAACTCCAACAGTGAAAATTATCCAAATCTCAAATCTTTTAATTTTTAACTACCTCCATTACAATAAAACATCCCTCCTGGTTCATTCCGACCATTAAAATACAATAAAACTCCCTTTTCTCTCATATTCTCCATTCTACGACATTATATCTTTGGAAGGGGGTAAAAGAGAGTAAGAGGGAGGGAGGGGAGACCCTCTTTTCACTTCCCTAACAATATTCACTGTCACCTACATGTATATACACTACCTAAACCCACTCATTTTCCAAATCCCAAAACTTGAGACTTATTCACCTTGTTTCCGTCAGCAAGTGGAAGACCTCGTGTCCTGTTAACAACGAGGGTAAGAGAGAGAAATCGACGAAGTGTAAGAGAAAGTGAGAGAGGGAGATAGATATTCTGTTCGGAAGGACGGTAAAGTACAGAGCGTTGTAGTTTGGTGGGTTGGAAAGGAGGGTAGGTGAGGGGAGAGGGAGATAGAAGATAGGTTGGAAGAGCCATGAGCGACGTTGCGAGAACTGGGAAGAGGGTGGTTTGCCAAAGGGGGTGAGTTTAGGTCGCGAAGGGACGACGCGCGGCCAGCTAAATAACGGCCAGCCCTATCCGAGTTCTCATCCCCCTTCCTATTCTTCTCTCTTGCCCTTTACTTCCTTCTCTCTCTCTCTTCCTCCCTCTTTGTCTCTCTGCTCTTCTTCACTCTCTTCACTTTGTCTCTCTCTCTCTCTCTCTCTCTCTCTCTCTCTCTCTCTCTCTCTCTTAGTCTTCTCTTTCCTTCTTTGTCTCTCTTGCTTCTCTCTCTCTCCCTCTTTGTCTCTCTATCACTCCTTCTCTCTTCCTTTCTCTTCTTCTCTCTCCTTCCGTTTTCCTCCCTATTCCGATCTTCTGCACGTTTCTCTCAGCCCACCCTTTCACCCCCTTTCCTTTCTCCCCCCTGCCACGGTCGTCTTCCCTTCGATCCCTCGTCCTCAATTCTAGCGTCGACCTACGTTGCGCCACCTCGCACTTCATCCCTCCCCCTTTCCACCCTCCTCGAACGTCAGCCACCCTCAACCCCGTGGCTACTCACCCACCTCGAAAGCTCCCGTGTTTTCAGGCTTACGTGCGCGTTACGTGTACGTAAGCGCGAGTTTCTCTCTCCCATCTAGAGCACTCTCTCTATATATATATAGATGTGTGTGTCCTTTTCCCAGGGGCGGATTTGCCCCCCAAGTAGACTTCGTCTCCAGAATTTCCTCTATAACACCAAAGAGTGAGCGGGACTTCGAATCGGTTCGATAAAATCGACTCGCGCAGAAAAAAAAGTGCAGGCAAAAAAAGACATTGAATGTTTGGAAAAAAGAGGTTTTTTTCTTTTAAAATTATTTATGTTACTTTGAAACTAACATCATATTTTACTGAATATCGCTCGTTAAAAATACCCGGCCAATGTCGTCAATGACCATTGGCTGTGGGCATTGTCAACAATGCCCAATACAATGATCGCTACATGTAATATGGTGATTGAACCATTATTAATTACAAAATATAATTGAAAGTGAATTTAATGTTTGGTAAACCATTTAATTTGTTAATTTTAATGTTGTAATGATCCATTAAATAGTTTTTGATTAATAATAATAATACAGTTCCTCTTGTTTCAGGTGCAGCATAAAAGGGTCTGTTAGAGAACTAAATCGTAATTACAAAAATGTCTATGGACTATAGCAAAACTTCAGTTTGATACATTAATATTAACACGTGCGACAGTAAGTAGTTCAAATTCTCCATTGAAAATACCCGGAAAAATTTATTTAAGAAATAATTAAAAATACATTTTTTAAAACGCTACATTCAGTATGGAGGCTTTGCGAATTTTTTCCGCATTTACTAAGTAGAGTAAGTCCGGCATAGTTGGAACACCTTTTTTTAATCCACTAGAGGTTCTCTTAATGTAGCAACATTTAGAAAACCTCCAATGACGGTTTTTTAAAAGTAAAGAGTGGCGTTATAAAAATTCGAAAAAAATAGTTTGCCCACGTTCCTTGCGAACACCCTAACGATACTCCCAACTAGCCTACTATACCCTAACCTGTAACTTAGAGTGTGAACCTAAAGCATTTTAGATCAACTACTTTACGAATTTTACCTAAAACGTTGACATACGTCTTTCCATAAGCGACACGAATGACCATAGAGTCGATCCTCTCATCCTGTGTCTCTTTTTGAGACACAACGCCAATGACCATAGTTGACAAATGCCTAGATTTCCCTACGTCAATTGATTTATAAAATGTTGCCTGAGCTAAAACTTTAGCGTCATGACAAGAGGCAACAGCTCCGGGATATAAACGAAGTAAGGAGAGAATTATTATTATTGCTTACAGTAATGCTTCTGGTGGTCATAAACTGACGCTTACGATTATTGGAAAGTCTACCAAACTTAGAACATTCAAAAATATTCCGAAGTCAGCAATTCCAGTTTATTACAAAAATAAGATGAAAGTGCGCGGATAAATGGTGAACTTTTTGAAAAATTGATTCCTTTAACGAATTCGTACTTAGAGTAGAAAAAATTTTAAACACGTATCCAAAGTTTACCTTTTCGGTGAACCGTGCACCTTTAAATAAAAATTATAAATTATCCTAAACATTCCGAATTATCCAAGTTGTCCTCCCAAGTCCACATTATTTCGTAGAACCAGGGATCAAATGTACTTAAGGTAAACTAAGAATTTTACATCTTTGAAATGATGTTAGGTTCTTTCTGTCTCTTTTGACGATTCGGAGTCTTTGTGGCTGATTATTAAAAGGGTTCTGTCTCTCTTCCTCTCTCTTTATCTCGAATATATGGTAGACCGCGAATTCCGCGGACGTTTCTCAAAAAGGATGAGGCTGATGTCCTTGGCGAATGTTAATCGTACGTAATTGTCGAACTGGTTCTCGTCTTGCGAAAGAGGGAAAAGAGAGTGAGAGAGAGAGAGAGAAATAGAGGCGCAGAAAACCGCGCGTCGTAATGAATCGGTCTGATATCACCGCTAACCCATAAGATCTTATACATATAACTTGTGTGCCCTGGCGTCGAGAGATGCCGATACATAAATTTCATAGCGGCTACCCGCTCATAAACTCGAGAGAGGATTACATTCAGCGGACGCAAACATATAGCGCAAATATATATATATGTGTGTACGTGTATTCGTTAAGGCGTTTACGGGCCCCAGAGCGATCGTGAGTCCAAGGCGAGAGGAAAAATGTCACGATTAAACATTCAATATTCCCCCGGACAATCTGGTTTTACATTTTGTAACTAGTAAATAATTTGGATGACAAAAGTTTTCCATTTTCCCTAATCTTTAGTTGACACTACGTTGTATCTTCTATCTAAGCTTTGTATAACTAAATCGTGAAAAGTGAACTATCATCTCATTTTTTATTTTAGAACTAATCTCCAAATTCGAAATAGTACATTCCAAATAATTTATAATTTTTAGTTTCCTATTTTGGTTTAGAATTCTGTCCACCCATCAAATGTTGACAGGACTGCTTGCTTACGAATATGACATCAGATTTTCGAAATTCAAAATGGTAACTTTAATATAATATATTTGAAAAAAAAAATTTCAAGTTCATAAAAATACAGTATGTAGTCAATAGTGATTTCATAACAAAAACCACTTGTCGGATTGTTTTCGCTTTATTTTCACCTTACACTTGAAACACCGCTCTCAGACCTTAAGGATTAATTATATAATAAAAAAAATAACATTCATATCTCGTTTTTGTTTTTGATATGCATGTGACATCCGAGAGGTGTGTTAAGACGGTGAGATAAGAAGGCAGATAAAATAGGTTTGTTATAGAGAACATTAAACTTCTTCTTCTTGCTCTTCTCCTTTTGCGAATGCTGCTCAGCATTGTTTTCCTTTCTTTTTTCATTGTTTTCGTCGCGATTCTATTTTACCGACAGACCAACGACACGCAACGTATATAGTTTTAGAGACTTTGAAGTCGTCTGCGCCGTGTGCTACTCGGATTACGGAAGCAAACTTTTCAAGTTCCACGACACTGACCCACTTTGCCTCCTCGGATACTTCCACTCAGTAGTTACGTTCACCGGTATACGTATATGAATACCGCATAAAGCGCTCTCGCTTTCATTCTCTCTCTCTTGCTCTCTCTCTCTTGCTCTCTATCTCTTTCTCTCCCGCCTCTCTTGGAGTTTCTCGTCGGTATTTCTGAATCCCATCCTTTCCACACGAAACACGCCAGGCTACACTTTGCAATATTGCATGTTCGATCGCGAGGAGGCATCCTTCAAACTGGTGAGGTGCTTATTATTACAAGGGGGGAATCTCCGTTCAAATTTTGCATTCATGACGGAAAACCAAACCTTTGCCCTCAAAACTCTAAACGTCTATCCTTCGAAACGAGAACATTTCTCGGAATTATATATATTCATATCGCTAAAAAATCACCATTTAGGAATCCCTTTCAATAAATTGTGGCTTTTAGTGTGAAATTCATGGAAATTAATATTGTAATTTCTTTTAACTCTTATTCATATTCTACAGACTTTTGACCTAAATTTTTTGTTTTGGTTTCTTGAAAAATAGTGCATTTGATTTATGTTTTATTGGTTGTGTTGTTTGCTATTGTAAAACCACCCTGAAAAACTTAATTAACATCAATTTCATTATACAATCACCCGAAATTATCTAAATTTTTAAAGTTCGAATAAATAATTCTGAATGAACGACAATGATGAACATTATTTGAATACCTATTAAAGAATTACAAGGAAAAAAAAACTTTTTTTTTTTAAATAAGGGAATTAAAATTTTTAATATTGATGTTTGTTATTTGATATATTAAATAATTACTCAACCGGACATACGTTTCTCGCTAATCGAAGACGGAATTAGTCATTGTTGTGATTTGAATTATTGGGATGTGCAATAACTAATAACTATTGATTCGACATAATCGGCCTCCACCGTTGGTAAAATCTGAATTGTCCGTATATCGATACGACTATTAATTAGTACGAGTGCACGACTGACGCGGCATTAACTACAGGATAAGTTCAATGGCGAACCCTTGCTTCCAGAGACGAGCGATAATGATCATCAAACTCGGTGTTGGTGTTGATCTTTCTCTCTCTCTCTCCATTCGCTCTTTATCTCTCTTTCTTCTCTATCTATCATTCGAAAATCAAGTAAAATTAATGCAGTTGCGATAAACTTTTTTTTGCATTACGATTAAATGTATATTTACACTATCAAAATTTTGTTTTGAAAATGAAATTAATACAGTATTATATATATATACTTTGTCGTATATACAAACTTTAAGTAAATCAGATTGATTTTTATTTTTTGTCAGGTATTATTAGATCCGCAATTTAAAAGATTCCAAAACTAACATCAAATTCGTTATTCGCAAATTTATCAAAATTCGCCGTCATATTGGTTCTGTTATTTTAAATTAAAAAAAACAATACCGTATTCGTATCAGCGACACCAAAAACCTCCGAGTTACGATTTTTAAGCGAATTCAGGCATTTTTTCAAAATTCGTCCGCCATATTGAATCCGCCATTTTGATTTTTTAAAAACTAACAGCATAAAGTTTTGATAAAACGATGAAGAATAAGTGCATGGGATAAATAGTAATGAATAACGGAAATAAAAAGCGGGAAGTCGAAATTGACGAAAGCAGTATATATATATATATATACTAACATATAGTGAATATTGCACAACCAGCGCGACATTAATGGCATGTAATGATTGTAAGTGAATTAAACTGAATATTCATGCATCTCCTACTTACTATACATATATAGCTACTGGAAAGTCTCTTATAGAAAATGGTAAAGGGCAATATTAAGGGGAATGGCGTAATGACGATTGTTATACAGAAGTTAAATCGTTTCAATGACTAGCGTTATTACTCTTTAAATATAGTTTCAAGTTGTGATTATTAGTACGAAATTTTGACATTACTATTATGTCGTCTGAGTCATTTGGCAAATTAAAAGAGAAGACTAATCTATATTTTATAACTTAATGCATATTGTCAAATTTCTATGTCACTTGTTTTCTTAATAGGAACATAATTTTCTCAAGTAATACCCATGTGGATCATATACGTAACTCATAAACTTTACGTATTTAATAAATATCATGATTCACTATAGTTGAATGTCATTGTCACCAGTAACTAATAACTTAAATATAACTCAATTAAATACTTACAAAACTTTTCGTGGAACTCATGAATCTTGTAATTTTATAATGTACTAATTATAATCTTGTAGAACTCATAAACTTAAAACTTATTGATTTATAAATTTATATCCAAAAACTCATAAAATGATGTAAATTTTGTTCGTTAACTCATAAATGAACATATAGACATTCCTATAAACTTGTGAATATCATAAAACTCATGAACTCATAAATTTTAATCGCCAACTCATATGTACTTATTGTGAATTATACAGTAAATTACTAAGTGTCATTAAACTCATGAACTCATGAATTTGTCATTAATTTATAAGCCTTTATATAAATTTTCACAAAATGATAAATGTCATATATCTAATGAACTCATGAATTTTTGTCATTTACTCATAAATACTGATAAATAACTCTCACTGACTTGTAACTATTATAAAACTAATGATAAAGTCATAAATTTATATAATTAACTCATAAATACTCATATAGATTGTCGCCAGTGTCATAAAGCTCATGCATTCAAAAATTTATGTCATTTACTCATAAATTATCATAAAAATTTATAGTATTTATATACCATAAACTCTTAAATTGTAATATTAAGTCATAATCACATTAACTACTCTTCAAGATTTTCATTAACTCGTAAATAATCGTAAAGATTTTCATTAAAATATAAAATATCATAAGACTCATGAACTCATAAACATATATCTCTCGTGTAAATATATCTAAACAGTAAATAGCAACATAGTTTAATTATAAATCAAAAAAGTTTGTAAATACTCACAAAAGAAATCTCGTGAAACTTTTAAACTCATAAATATCATAAGACTCGGATACCCCAAGACTCAAACTCATAATTTTATAGCGAATTGATAATTACTAAAAAGTTATAGATTTTTCTAAACTCTCAAGACTTATAAATCTTTAATTAGTAAATTTGCAGTAACTTAAAAAATCTCATCTAATAAAACTCAAAAATAAGTAAATATACTAAAATTTACGGTTTTCATACAATTTTTAAAATCTTTTTTCATGTATAAGTCAGTCGTAAAATTTATGAACTCATAATTGTATAACCAGCATTAAGTAACTAGAGATTATCCAGTTTTTCGGAGTTCCTTAATAAAAAATTAGATTTCAGTTTTCGAGAAATTCAACATTTCAAATTAATTCAATATGGTGGGCGAATATTGGAAAAGTGCCTTAATTCGCGTGGGTAGAAATTGATACTCGCAGGGTCGTTGATAATGAATTTGAACTTGGTTTTTCAAAAATCAGATTTGCAATTTTCAAGTTGATAATTAAAACCATTTTTTTTTCAAAATTAGGAAGTTTTTCGTATTTTATTTCAAAATTGATATTTTATGTTTAATTAACGATATCGAAAACTATCGTGTGACTATAGTTTTAAATCAATTGAAAGAACTTTCTTAAATTTTTTTTAGATCCGTTATTTTTAATATTGAAAAACTATTATCAGATTCGTAAGCAGTGTATAAACCCATTAGCCTTCGAGTAACAAATATGAAAAAAATTCGAACGATTTAAAAAAATTGTCGCACATTTTGTATCCGTCATTTTAAATTTTGAAAAACTACTACCAAATTTAGATTTTTGAAGAAACGCCTGAATTCTTGGTTTTTAAAAATTCAAAATGGCGGATCCACTATGGCCGATAAATTCTTAAAAAACGCCTGAATTCTCACTGACATTTTTACTCTGGCATTTTGAAATTTGAGAATAAAGAATTTGATGTTAGTTTTAAAAAAATCAAAATGGCGGATCCAATATGGCGGATAAATTTTTGAAAAAACGTCTAAATTCGATTAAAAATTGTTACTCGAGGGTTTTTGGGGTCGCTGATTATGAATCTGGTATTAGTTTTTAAAAATTCAAAATGGCGGATCCAATATGGCGGATAGATTTTTGAAAAAAGCCTAAATTCGCTTAAAAATTGTTACTCGAGGGTTTTTGGGGTCGCTGATTACGAATTCGGTATTTGTTTTTAAAAATTCTAAATGGTGGATCCAATATGGCCGACTAATTTTAAAAAAAGACCTGAATTCTCATTGAAATTTTTACTCGGGGATTTTGAAATTTGAGAATAACGAATTTGATGTTAGTTTTTAAAAAACCAAAATAGCGGACGGATTTTTGAAATTTTAGAAACCTTTTGATTTCGCAAAGAAAGGTCTATCAAAACATTTTTTCTAGATTGCTAACATCCGAAACGATAAAAGCGTAAATGTGAAGAAGCTAAAACCGACATGCAAAAATGTTCTCTCTCTCTCTCTTTATCTGTCTTTTCTATGTTGGACTGGAAATTTCCACTTATACGCCACAATGTTTTTTTTTTTTTTTTTGAGAAACATTACTGGGCACATCCTTTTGCCCATGCAATGTTACAAACAACAACTTTTAAAAGTTGCTCGGCACGTTTTCTAACGAGGTTTTAAAGAGCGCAGTTTGAAAACAAAACTATACGGCCGTGCCCAGCGGATAGTCGCAGTTCGCACGCAAACGTCGTCTCATATATATATATATATACATATAAATGTACGTGAGTCTCGCCAGCCGCAAACGTACATACACACATATCAGTAATGGCAAACGCGACGCGGTCGAGCTCGCGGACCCTCACATCCTGTCTATGACAGGATGGCTGATGGCTGTTGGGTTGCATGGGCAGCCGGCTGTTCTGGGGCGCGCGTAAAGGGGCCTTATAGCGCGCAATACTTGCCCTACCAGCCTCGTTCACTCGTCTCACGGGGGCCTGTTTACTCCTCTTTCACTTTTTTTTCTCCTCTCCTTTTTCTTTTCATTTTTTTTTCTCCTCTCTTTTCTCTTCTCTTCCGCCGCGCACATATAGCGTCAGGCGGCCTCCGTGAGTCGTGGACTCTTTGCAAGCCGCAACACACAGCTCACGGTATCGAATCGTCTCGCCACGGGGTATGGTTTCCAACGACATGATGCGATGGCAGGGGGGAGGGAGGGACACATCACGAGAACCGGGACTGAAAAAGGGAGTTGAAGGGGTGGGGCGCGCTTTCCAATCGCGAAGCAAAACCCGCGTTCCAAGAGAGAGGACGATCGAAAAAGGTGAGACGTGCCGAAGGGGATATAAGGCGCGGACAATAAAGGCGGATGGGAGACGACTCGACAGCTTGTGAGTGAAAAGGAAAAAGAGAGAGAGAGAGAGAGAGAGAGAGAAAGATGGAGGCAAACGCGAGCAGATGGGGAAAGGGGGTGAGAGAGAAAGAGAGAGAGAGAGAGAGCGAGGAGAACGATTTGGCAACGGCGTTTATGGGTTTCGTTTGCGATCGGCTGGGAACGACACACAAACGCGAACGAGAAACGACGCGGCGCTGCGTGACGGCCGTCTCTTTATCCCTCGCGATGACCCGAGGGGCGAGTCAATAAGGCTTAGCACAGCAAAAGAGAGAGAGAAATTTGCTATGCTAAGAGAGAAAAACAGAATTCTCTCTTTTGCTCTGCAAAGCCTAGAGAGAGAGAGAGAGAGAGAGAGAGAGATTTAGAGTTCCCGCTAAGTCGCCGCTCTGTCGTGTCTAAACTTCGCCTTTTGCTTTTGCTGCTTTTGCTTCTGATCATCCTCCTCCCCCCACCCCTCTTTTCACTATACATAAGACACACTCGCGTTGCTTCCCTAATTTATTCTATTCCACATCGCTCACCATCAACTCCCCCTCCTCCTTCCATTTGTGTCCCGGGTCGGCAGTGTATTTGAATTTTGATTAATTCACTCTGATCTCGGCCTCCTGGCGATATATAAAAGGCCTACTGCTGCTGTTGCTGTAGGCTATTCCGGGAGAAACGCCCGAGACCATTGATTACAATAATCGCCACACAACTTTTTCCTTCTTTATTTTTTAGTATCCGCACCAAAACATATATATTGGAAAAATCGATTTTTCCCCCCTCGAGAAAGAGAGAGAGATTAGAAAAAATGTCTCGCCTATAGGGTGAGTGGTGGACATCAAGAGTTTTCTCTCCTATATATAGGTATAGAAGATAAGGAACGTTTGCAAACAAATGGGGAGGGGGATTGATTTTTCATTTTGAGATATATACGGTGAATCAGCTGTTTGATGATGCGGTCGCCATATTGCAAGTCACGTGCCCAATAATCAAACCAATCGAATTTGTGTGAAACGAGAGGAAAGATTAATTACGCCAAATGTTGAGATTTTGTGCATTCTCGACAGGGGAAAAACTTGAGTTTATTTGTTAAGAAAAAGAGAGGATGACTATGAATATATATTTATATGTTATGTGCGGGTTCCACTTATCGAAATGACAATTACACACTGAAAAAAATATACTAAAAGTTAAATATTCCAAATTCGAATTAAAAATAGAGTTTTTAACATAGGTTTACAAATTAAAAAGCTTTTTTTTGTTAATTGAACAAATCATTTTTTCCGATTAGTAGGTACAACATTACATCAAAATACAACAATTTTTATTAAAAAGGGGAATTTATTTCAGGTAAATACAATAAATTTTTTAAAAATTGGTCAGCCATATTAGATCCTCCATTTTGAATTTTTGAAAACTAAGGTGAAATTCGTATTTGGCAACCCGAAAAACCTCGCCAAGTAACAGGTATCAGGCGAATTTGGTGAATTTTAAAAAAATTGACGCCATGTTGGATCCGCCATCTTAAATTTTGAATATTTATGAGTTTAATATTATATAATATTTTTTCAGTATGTTAAATGTGTTTTTTAATTGATTCTTCTGCTTATTTTTATTTATATCATTGTTTACAGTCGGTTTTTTGCGAATTTTATTAATTTGTAAAGAAACTTGACGTGATGGCGGAAAACTGAGTTCTGATTCAAATTCAGCGACCCAAAAACATATAAAAAACATGGTCCGGTCAATACTTCCTTTAAAAAAATTTTGTGGTCCTGTGTAATTCAAATTTTGTGAAAATTTATTTGAAAATAATTAATTTATTTCAAGTATTTTGTTATTATTTTTGAAAATCAACATTTAGAGAATTCTAATTTTTAAATTTTGTAAATAATTAAATTATCAAAAGTTTTAATGAAAAATCTATGAATATAGTAAATTTAAAAATGAAAGTTAGCTTCTAATTTTTTAAAATTCAATATTTTCAATTATATATTTCCAAAAATAATAACATTTTAGAATTATTTTTAACATTATGGAGAAAACAATCATATTCAAAAATTTTAATTAAAATTCATCAAAACATTAATTTTTTTTTAAATTCTGTATACAAAAATTCTTTTAAGAAATACAATTATTTTCTAAAAATTACATTCAAATATTTTTAAAAACTAATTATTAGAATTTTATTGTAATATTTATTTAAGATTCAATTATCTTCGAACAATGTAAATAAAAATTGATGAAAATTTACTTTTTGGACTTATTAAATTTTTTGAGAAATCATGGTTCTGTGTAAAATTAAAATTTTTCAAAAATTTGATCATTTTTATTTATACTTTTCAAAAATTCAATTATTTTTAAAGGATTGTACCAAATTTTGATTGAAAATGACAATTCTACACTAGATTTAGTTAATGAGATTACTTTTTTAATTTTTAGTATCCCCTTCAACATTTGCAGCAAAAACTCAAACTATAAATTTAGTTAAGCGCTAAAGTTACTAAAATCACTAATCAAGGGTTTCTTGATTCGCTGATTTCGAGTCTAATGTCAATTTTAAAAATTTCAAAATGGTGGATCCAAAATGTCTGACAAATTTTCAAAAGTCGAGCAAAGTCGTCTCAAATTTGTTACTCGGAGGTTTTCGGGGTCGCTGATTACGAATCCGATGTCAGATTTCGAAAATTGACTATAAACTATAGTGTAATAAAAGTTTATAATAAAAAATTAAAGACAAGGTTAAAATTTAGGTCGTTTAGGGTAATTCTATACAAAAGTCGATAAAAAGTACTCTATAGATTCAGGTCAAAAATCGTAGGGCAAAAGGAAAAATTGTGATATAAGAGATTTAATAGTTCTTTGACATAAGGTCAAAATTTTAGTTGTTTATGGTAATTCTATGAAAGTTGAGAAACAAACCCCTTTGGGTTTAGGTCAAAAGTCGTAGGTTCTATGGGGGGAACCAAATAATATTCTTCTTGTCATTCTCAATTTCATGTAACATGAACATTATAATATAATTGTAATAGATAAGCGATTCTTATAATGCGAATCCGTTAAAATAACAGAATTTATAAAGAATTATATATATATATATATATAACGAGCAGTATACCCATATAGCCGCATATGCGTGATACGGTGTACGCGTGAAATTTTTTTTCCTGCATGAAAGTACATACATATATGAAAGACAGGATACACAAATGCGCCAATGACTGTTAATCGTCGTTGGTGAGCGACGCAGTCACAGTGACTAATCGCAGCAAAAAGTTTCGTGTCCTGTGGGTCATTCGATAACGCACCGGAATGCGCGATGTGTCGAGGTCCATCCGGAATGAGAGACAGAAAAAAAGAGCCGATCTCGTCGAGCGAGAGATAGTTGAGGAATCCTAGAGATGTTTTTTTTTTAATAGCATTTGTGTTCGTAAGTGTGAGCGAGAGAGAGAGAGAGAGAGAGAGAGACAAAAAAATTCGCTTTGGCTTCAGTCGTCCGTCGTCATGTTGGACTTCTCGATATAGATTAAGTCGGTGAAATTTCAGTCTTTTTAACTCGAAAGACATTTCGATTAATTCCACGTACTAACACCTCAACTCAATAATAAAATTTCTTTTTCAATCTTTTGTATAGTTAAAATTATACAAATTTATAATAGGTAAGAATTTTTTTTTATTAATATTCAATTAGGTAAATTAATATTCAATAGGTTAATTAATTAATATTCAATACCTAATATTATTCAATTGCTAAAAATTAAAGTCCTCAACAGTACTATTTGACTTATTATTCAATTGAATTTGAATTTTTACTGTAGTATGTTAGGGTTATTTTCTCATTTTTGACCTATGAGACAGGTATATTTTAAGGTTATGTTTACCTGTTTATCCCATTAGTTTGATTGTATAATTGCATTTATTGTGGCTATTTTTACATCTCTACTTGTTTCTTACGATTTTGTTCAAAAATTGACAACATTAATTTCATTGTAGAAGTACCCTTAATTATCTCAAATTTTATTTATTTTCCCCTTGTTGACCTGCATTTTATGATTATATTTGCCATTTCGTAAGATCAATTATATTGTAGAATCACCCTTATTGATCTAAATTTTGAATTTTTCTCTATTTTTAACCTCTGTATTTTGAGGTTGTGTTTACCTTTTTGTAATATTAATTTTTGCCCGAAACACTTTTTCGCTTTTTCTAAATCTTCGTTATTAAATTCTCCATAGATCTTTCAATCACAATTTTTGAATTTTTGTTTTTAAACATTGTTTTTAATAACAATAAGTATTTAAAAAAATCATAAAAAGATAAAAAATATTTTTTTTAGCTTCATTAATTAAGAAAATTAAACAAAAAACCCTATTAAAATAATGTTTGACTGTTTCTGATGTATGAAAAAAGTATAAAAATGTATTAAATTCTTTAAACAATTAGTTGTTATTTCTTTCATAAATTGTACTCATCAGGACTAGAAATTTCTAGTTTTTTCTTAATTGTGAAATTTTTCATAAGTAAAATATCTACTGATAATAAAAAAAAATTATATATTTTAAAATTGTTTAAACAATTAATTGTTATTATTTTTGTCATAAATTGTTTTTAGGGCTAGCAATTTATAGTTTTTTCTGTATTGTGCATTTTTTTGTAACTAAAACATTCAAGTATAAAAGAAAAACTAAAAATTAATTATTTAAACATTCTTTAAACAATTTATTTTGTTAATTTTTTAATTTACTGTACTTAAAACTATAATTTTGTATTTTTTTGTCAAATGTGTAATTTCTTTATAGCTTAAAAAATTAAGTATAATAGAAAAATTAAAAATGGATTATTTAACCATTGTTTAAACAATTTTAAAGAGGTTTAAAATAAATAATTTTTTCTTTTTTATCATTATAGTAAATGTTTTACTCATTAAAAATTGCACAATTGAGAAAAAACTAGAAATTTTTAACTTTAACTACAGTTTATAAAAAAAATAACAACAATTAATTGTTTAAACAATGTTTAATTAATTTATTTTTTATCAAAAAAATTCACAATTAAGAAAAAACTAGCAATTTCTAGCCCTGAGTACAATTTATGAAAAAATAACAACTAATTGTTTAAACAATTTAATAAATTGTTATATTTTTTCATTCGTCAAAAAACACTAAAACATTATTTTAATAGTTTTTTTGATTAATTTTCATAAATTAATAATGAAGCGAAAAAATAATTTTTTTACCATTTTATGATTTTTTTTAAAACTTATTGTTATTAAAAAAAAGTTTAAAAACAAAAATTGTGACCTGTAGAGTGATTTAAAACGAGAAAGTATTTTTTTCGCCACTGTGGATCGCTTGAACGACGCTCTTTAAAATTATGACATTTGCTCAATTTTTAAAGGTACTAAAATTTTTTTTTTTTAAATTAATGTGTAGAAAACATAGATTTTTGTAGTTTTAAAATTTTTTTCGTAACTATTCCAGATGTCACTTAAAACCTTAATTGTTTAATTAATTAACAATTTATTTTTTCATAAATAATCATGAATTTTTAAAATTCTTGTTGTTATTAATAGAAGGATTATTTTTGTACATTTCTACTCTATAAATCTGAACTAGTAGTTTTCTACTAATGAAATAGTGCGGATTCGTTTACCAATTGAATGAGTAACTGTTTTTAGTAATTTTAGTAGTTTTTTACCAATTATTAGTAGAAAATTCACTGATTTGAAATAGTAAAAAATACTTTCTACTAATTGAATTAGTAATTTTCGATCTACTAGCATTTAGTAAAAAACTACTAAAAATTAGTAAAAAATGTTACTAATTTAAAATGGTATAAACAAATCCGCACTAATTCAGATTTAGAGAGTACCAAATATTATTAAATTTTATCAAAAAAAAAAAACAACGAAGCAATAGTGAATTTTCTAAAAAGGTACTTTAAAGTTTAATTGTTTATAACTAATGGAAAAATAAAAATTTTTTGAAAACGCATTTCGGGAATGTTTTTGTACCACCTGGCTGTAACAAATTAATAAACATAATGCAAATTTAAAAAGTTTGATTTAGGTGTCCCAGTTCAAAAATTTTGACAGTGAAACAGTTTTGGGTAAGATACTTTTTTCCCAGTAATTTGTTACATTTATTAAAAAAGTTAAACTTAGTTATAGTTAAACTTAGTTTTTTAATAAGTTATAAACTTATTAAAAAAGTAGCTAAGTTATTGTTAATTTACATATTGCGAAAAAGTATCTATTTACAAGTTATTTACACAGTGACTAAGATACTTTTAAAATTACTCTAAAATTCGCGTTTTAGAACTGAAAAATTGTCTTTCAATTACACTGGACATGAATTAAAATCTGGAATAGTAGCTCCTACAATATAATATGAACAAAATATGTTTTTGTTTACTTTTTTATTCTGTTTTCAAGTAAAATTTACGCTCATGTGAAATGTCGACAAATTTTACACACATATACATATATATCAGACTGAAACTCAATTTTCCATGTTTTGCCGCAAAATGTACAACAAACCGCGATGGAATAACAAAATTCAAAAGAGGGTTTTTTTTTTTAAAAAGTACGTGGAATATACGCTTGTATACTGGTATACGAAATTCACACAAAGTGCGTACAAATGACACGCACACACACATACATATATATGGACATATTGTTAGTACGTGAGCGCGAATGTCGGTGGGTAATATCGTCGGCAGTCTCGACGGTTGGCGTTACATGCGATATATATATATATGTGTGTATGTGTGAGTGTGTGTTGTCGCGGACGAGGAGGTGCGGTAGAGTATTTGTAATTTTGCCCCACGTCTGTGTGAGGTCGATGTGTATAAATATGAGAATGTGTGTGTGCGCGAGTAAAAGAGAGGCGCGGGGCCCTCGGGCCAACACGATCGTCGATCGCCGAGGCATGCGGGTCTCGCGGATCGAGTGGAAGTGTCGCGTCGCATACACACATACACACAGATACAAATACAACGTCGCTGATGACTACGACGACGACCAGCTGCCTCTTCAATACCCTTGTGTGTATTTACGTGTGTATGTATGCAATGTCGTTGTGTGCGGGCAAAAGCACAAAGGGATGCGAGCTACGCCTCGTGAAACACCGCGAGGACGATGGGTGTGGGTTATCGTCGCGGTTGGTTCAGGGGATCCGATATACCTGGCCCTCACTCAATCCCTTTACCCTCCAGGCTTCCTTTCCCTCGCTTTTCAGCACGCACGCACGCGTAACAGCCATCCAAAACGAAAAGAGTGAGAGAGAGAGAGAGACAGAGAGAAAAAAACAAAAGTAGCGCAGAAAACAAAGAGAAAGGGGATTCAATCACGCGAGCGAGTCTCTCGAAATTAAAGAGGCAACATTTCTTCAAAAAAAAAAAAAAGAAAAGGGGAGACAATTTTTTATGAAGGAATTTTTTTTTTCTTACGTGTGACGAAAATTTGACCGAAATGGTATTGAAAGTCCTAATATGGTATCCTAGTCCTATTCGTATTCCGATGATCAACGGAAAGATAAATTCAAAATTGCCGCGTGAATTTTATTGCCGCAATGGTCCGAAAGCCATCTGCTACAATTCCGATTGATAAAATTTACATCTGAAAATCGATACCAATTAGTTGAATATAGATACCCGCGTGAAAATGGAACTATGGGTAAAAGATGGCAAACTATGCGGGCAAATGAGTAAAGAATGGCGAAATATGGCACCAAGACGAGTCAAAATTTGAACTCTCTTTTAGTTCTCTAAAAAAAAACCTCTTTTTAACCTCTTTTAAGCCTCTTTAACACTTCTAAATCCTCTTTTGAACCTAAAAACTGAAGAAATGGATTTTTCCGCATTATTAGAGGTTGAAAAAAGGTTGAAAAGAGAATAAGTAAAGAAGCTTGAAAGAAGTCTGAAAAAAGATTTTTTTAAAAATATTTCGAAAACTAAAATTAGAATTTTTTTCACAGAGTTATATTTTAATTGCCCTTTAGAAGATGGAAATAATAGTTTTTGAATTATTTCAATAAAGCTATTAACATAGATAGAAATTTAAAAAATTTGAAATCCTCTTTTTAACCTCTAAACATCGGAATATGCATTTTTTCGCATCGTTTTCGGGTTCAAAAGAGGGTCTAAATGACTCGAGAAGTTTGACAAAATGTGACGAAGTATTGCTAATGACCGAGAGAATAGCGACGACAAACATTGATTTTTCGCATTAAATCAACTGAAATAAACTGAAAACCTCTTTCGATTTTTTATTTTTGAACCATGGGCAAAGTATGGCACTACGCTACATGAGGAGAAGAAAAATGGATTTTTCATATTTTAAGACCTCATTGTCAAAATTTTGAACTCTGGGCAAAGTATGGCAAACTATGGGATATAACTATCGTTTTTTTATATTTATAAACTGTGGACAAAGTATGTCAAACCATGGGAAGAAAATCTTATTGTTTTGACATAGTTTGCCCACAGTTTGAAAATGTTAATGTTATTAAAATTAAAATGTTAATAAAATTTTTAAGAATAATTGCATTTTTCGAGAAATTTGATGAAAATTGTACTAAAAATAATTGAAATTCTGACAAAGTTTAAAGCATCATATCGAAGATTTCAATTATTATTTTTAGAAATAATTAAATTCTTCTCCGAAATTCAATTATTTTTGAAAAATTTTAATAAAATTCTTGGCAAAATTTCAATTATGTTTACAAAAATTTCCCTCAATTCAATGATTTATAAAATCTATTATTTTTAATAAAATTTTCTAAAAGAATTCAATTATTTAAAAAAAATTATTAAAATCCTACGCAAACCTTTAATTATTTTCAAAAAAAAAAATAATAATAATAATAAAAATTCCACAGGGATTCAATTATTATCGTAATTAATAAAATTCTTTTTAGGAATTCAATTATTTTCATAAATAATAAAACTCATTGCAGAATTTCAATTATTTTTAATACAACTAGCAAATGTTACGCGTGCGAAACTTGACATTCAATTTATTATTATTATTATGCAAATTACAATATTTCTTATTTTCAAATATGAATTTTTGAATAATTTCAGATTCAACCTTAAAAAAAATTCAATTATTATCTAATTTTACTAATTAATTATTTTTGTTTATTAATTTCAAAAATTTTAATAAAATTCTTCGCAAGAATTCAATTATTTTCATAAATAATAACATTCTTCGTAAGAATTCAATTATTTTTATAAATAGCAAAATTTTTTGCAAAAATTCAATTACTTTTTAAACAAAATTTTAATAAATCGTTCGAAACAATTCATTTTTTTTTAAATAGTAAAATCTTTGCGAAAATTCAATTATTTTAAGAAAAATTTTAGAAAAGAATTGAATTTTCTTTTCTTAATTCATTATAAAATTTTTCAAAAGAATTCAATTATTTTCTAGAATTTTAATAAATTCTTCGAAAAATTCAATTATTTTCTGAAATTTTAATAAATCCTACAAAACAATTTAATTATATTTCTAAATATTAAAATTCATTGCAAAAATTCAATTATTTGCAAAAAAATTTTTACGAAAGAATTCAATTATTTTCTAAAATTGTAATAAAATTCAATAATTAACAAAACACGATTATTTTAAAAACTTGAGAGAAATTGTTCATAAAATTTAATTATTTTCAATTATTCTTAATTAAAATTATTTAAAAAAACTGTATTAATATAAAAAAATTCAAGAAATTCTTCAATTAGAAGTTAATTAGATAATTTTCAAAAATTTTAACAAAATTCTTTGCGAGAATTCAATTATTTTTCTAAATTATAAAATTCTTCGAATAAATTCTATTATTATCAAATTTTTTGATAAAATTTTTTGCAACAAATTGAAAATATTTAAAAAGGAAAATTTTTTAAGAAAGTTAAAAAACAAAATAGCAAACAATATAACTAACTTCAAACTGCTAACGCAGATTACCGGAATACAACGATTATTATTATGCATTTTAATCAAATTCCTCGAAAAAAATAATTATTTTTAAAAATCTTATTAAAAATCGTCAAAGGGAATTTAATTATTCAAAAATTTGTTGATACAATTCTTTATGAGAAGTTAATGTTAAGAAACATGAAATTATTCCATAAATTGATTTTTTTATTTAAATAATTGAATTCTTTAAGAATTTGCTAATAAAAATTGATAAAAATACTTTTTTAGTTAAATTTTTAGATAATAATTGAATATTAAAAGCAATATAGCTTGAATTTTTAGAAATAATTGAATTTTGTAATTAATTTTTTTTGAAAAAGTTTAATTGAATTTTTTTTATATTATTTTAAGTTTTCATTTTCTAATATAATTTTAATTGCGAAGAATTTACGAATAATTGAAATTTCATAAAATTGAATACTTTAAACATATGGATTTGAAAATTGCCAGAGAACTTTTTCGAAAATTATTAAAAACAATCAATTTAAAAATGAATTTTAGTTAAAAATCCTTGAATAGATTCTTGAATAAAAATAAAAATCAATTTGTCCAAAAGCGTGTTTTTTGACCCACTGTGAAATGAGCAAAAGTTCCTGAAAGTTTAGGTTTTACTATAAAGTATAGTAAAATTTAGTAAAAAAGTATAGTAAAAGTTACTTAACATGTAAAAAAATGCATAATGCAAAGAAGACATTGACGGAATGATAAGGCATATATATGTATACATACAAAGTGATTGGTATCTTATTAGTGATTAGATTCCTGAGCAAGATTCTTAATGCAGCTCAGCGCGCGAGTATAAAATTGTTAAAATTGTTGAGTCGAGTAATGAAGCGTTAAAGATTAATCAGAGAATGCGCGCAAGATAGTTGGAAATTACGGCGGTACCGTTATCAACAAGGTTAGTCAACAAGTGTCTAGAAATTAATTCAAGAGAGTAATAAAAAGCACGCAACGAAAATGTTTGTGAAAAGAGCGGTCGTCAAATGTGTATATATACATATATATAAATATAGATTACTAATACATAGAAAGCAAAAAAGAAAAAAAAACAACAAAATGAAAATTAATTCATCATATCCCAAAAATTACTTGTATAACTTATAATCTAAATTACAAGGGAACTTGGCATATTAAAAGATCATCATAAAAGACGTTTATTGCCCTTTAAACTTGTTGCCATAATTCAGTCAGTTTTTCAAAATTCAAAATGGCGGATCCAATATGGCGGACGAATTTTAAAATTTAATATGGATCAAATAAAAAATCGATCCAAGTTTTTGGCATCAATTTGATCCAATTTAGTATTAAATTGATACGGAAAAAAAATTATTTTCACGCTATACAATTTTCTTAATCGCCTTTTATTACAAATAATTGAACCAAAGTTTTAATAAAAATTGAATCTAAATTAATTTCAATTTTTCTCTCTCCATTAATTTGCATTTATATGGAAATCCCTGTACGTTTTTATATTTCTTTTACGAACCTTTTATTTTAATTTCTCGGTGATTATTTTCTCACAACTTCTCTCTTTTCGCGAAATGAAATTATAAAGTGATTTTTATTCACTATATTTGTAATAAAATTTATTATTATTAGTAATATAGTTTATTGGTACTACGACGATAAATACTACTCCTACTCCTTCTACTATTACTACTTCATATTATCTTCAAAGTGTGAGAGATTATCAATAAACGATTAGGTTTTAATGTATTCAGTTAAAACTGGGGTAGAAATTCTCTTGCCTTACAACTGCAGGGGATATAAGATTAGATGATAATCTACTTCTATATAATTGTATATATCTAAAAGATTTTATATACATCCGATTATTAATATACGTATATGGAGAGAGGTAAATGATCAAGAAAAGTCAGAAATGGAAAATATTATATAATAATTTATTAATTTATTATATATTATTATTATTAATTTTATAATTATTATTAATTATTATATAATAAATGTATAATTATAATGTTATAATATAATATGTGACGTGATCAGGTTAAAACGAAAATTATTCGAAAATATCAATAACTTCATTTTTAAATAAATATTTATTCAATTTTTTTTTATAGAAATTAAGATATTCAAAAATTTGAAATTCAATAACATATAAGAATATTTATTATAAGACATGAAGATATCGACTCGAAGTGATCGCTTTCTTCATGTTTTATAATAATTAAAACTTGCTACTTTGTTACTGTAACTTTTTCAAAAATTATTTTCATCATTAGGATTATTCATTTCTAGAATTTTCAACTAAAATTCATCTGTAAGTCAATTTTTTAAAAATAATTTTTGAAAAAGTTCTTTGTGAATTTTCAAATTCTTTTGTTTAGAATTTAATTTTACGAAATTTCGATTATTCTGCGACAATCTTCAATTAAATATAATTAGAAATTAAAAACTTCAAATAATTTATAAAAATTCAATTAAACTTATTGAGAAAAATTAATTCTATAAAATTCTTAATTAAAAACAAATGAATGTTTCTTAAAATTAAATTTTCATAAAGAATTTTATCAACAAATTTTTAAATAATTGAATTCTCTTGACAAATTTGAAGTTAGTTGTTGTTTGCTTTTTTGTTTTTTAACTTCTTTAATAATTTTTCTTTTTAAATATTTTCAATTTGTAAAATTAATGTATTGAAAATCATCGAATTTTTGCAAAGAATTTTATCAAAAAATTTTGATAATAATAGAATTCCTTCGAAGAATTTTATCGTTTACAAAAATAATTGAATTCTCGCAAAGAATTTTGTTAAAATTTTTGAAAATTCTTATTTATTAAGAATTTATTCTTTTTAAAAGAATTTCTTGAATTTTTTTTATATGTAGAGTTTTTTTTTAATAATAATTTTTAATTGAGAATTTTGAAAATAATTAAATTTTATGAACAATTTCTTTCAAGTTTTTAAAATAATCGTGTTTTTGTTAATAATTGAAATTAAACATTTAATTATTGAATTTTTTTACAATTTTAAAAAATAATTGAATTTTTTTGTAAAAATTCTTTTGTAAATAATTGAATTTTTGTAATGAATTTTACTATTTACAAATTTATTTATTTACTATTTAAATTGTTTTGAAGTATTTATTAAAATTTTAGAAAATAATTAAAATTTTTCGAAGAATTTTATTAAAATTTTTGAAATTAATAAACAGGAATAATTAATTAGTAAATTAGTTAATAACTGAATTTTTTTTTAAGTTGAATTTGAAATTATTCAAAAATTCATATTTGAAAATAAAAAATTTTGTAATTTGCATAATAAAAATAAATTGAATATCAATAATTGAAATTCGGCAATGAGTTTTATTATTATATATGAAAATAATTGAATTCCTGTGAAATTTTTATTATTTATAAAAATAATTAAATGTTTGCGTAGAATTTTATTAAAATTTTTTTCAACTAATAATTGAATTCTTTTGGGAATTTTTATTAAGGTAGTAGATATTAAAAATCATTGAATTGAGAAAGGTTTTTGAAAATAATTAAAATTTTGCCAAAAATTTTATTAAATTTTTTCGAAAATATTTGAATATCTAATAAGAATTTTACTATATACTTTTGAAATAATTGAATTTCTGCAATTAATTTGTAATTGCTTCAAAATTCAATTTTTATTAGTGTTTTTAACTAAAAATTTTCATTATTTTTAATAATGAAGTTAAATATATATTAAAAAAATTTTAGAAGAATTTTAGTTTTAAACATTTTTTTTAAATCTAAGTTTTTTTAAATTTTTAATTTAATTAATTTTAAATTTTAAATTTTCCTAAATTTTAAATCAAAATCTTTTAAAGTTCATCTACTTATGAAAATTGTAAACACAATTCTATTAAAATTGAATTAATTTTGAAATATTTGAGTGTGAAATTAGATTTCAAAAATAAACACAATAACTTTAGAAAACAACAATTTTCCAGGATTTCGATCAAAATTCCCCGACTTTTCCACGTTTTTTCAAGGTTTATAAAATTGCCTGCCATTTCCAGGTTTTCCAGGTTTCTTGGTTGCGTAGCAACCCTGGAATTTATAAGCGGAATTATTTTGTCCTATCAATTGGTTTATTTTGTAAGCTAATTGAAGCCACATATATTAAATATTGCAAAATAGCGTGGCTTCTTTTGTTGGGGGGGTGGAAGGGAGAAAAACAGTGTTTCCTGGTGTCTATCTGCTTGGTTTAGGAAGCCCCTATTGGAATTGAGCCTCGGACATATTTCTGGCAAATTAACCCCTGGAGCGACGGCGACCAGAGGAAATTCCATGCCAGGGGTCGAACGAATGAACGGTACTGTGCGATATAGTATACTATGGTTTATATGTGGGTATATATGTATATATAGTGGCAGTAGCGTTATATAGCTGACTATCGCAGTGTTCGCTTCGCCGCACCCGATTGGTACACATATAGGCTCTATACGCGGCGAGAAGGCACGAATTCGATAAGAGCCGGTTAGCCAAAGGATGACGCAGCGGACAGGTTAGAAACACTGCGCAGTTCGTGTCTGAAATACCGCGACGACTTCAACAAACCAACTCAATATGTGGAATTCAAGAAAATTGCATTTTTTTCTCTCTTTATAATATAGATATAGCTATGTATAGTATATCTAATTAATTTCTATTCAATTCTATTAGTTTCCTGACCTTGGAAAAGACTTTGACTGCAGGTATGGGCAAAGGCTAAAATCAATTTTAGTCAAAATTGTCCGACATTTTGAATTTTTGACGATAAAGTTCATATTCGTAATCAGCAACACCGTTAACCCCCGAGTGACAAGTTTCTAGTGAATTCGATGAATTTTTCTAAAACTTGTCCGCCATATTGGATCCGCCATTTTGAATTTTTTAAAAAAAGTTCAAATTCGTAATCAGCGACACCCAAAACCCCTAAGGGGTCCAAAAATCTACAAAATTGCATTTAACGTAATTTAAATCTTGAAATGTATTTATTTTCGTCTGTCGTGCTCGTTGTCGAGAAACAAGAGTCGTATAAAGTCTCCTTTCGCAAGACACTTATTTGCATCTTATTCTTCACGGGGAATCGGTGATTAATCTGCGCGCGCAAATGTAACCGCAATTACGTCACTTATGACGTATAAGTGACCCGCGCGCGTGAGGATAAATGCGCTCCTATACCATTCTCTCTATACCTAATGCGACAAGACACGAGGTGCGGGAAATATTCTCTCTTTCTCTCTTTCTATACGTACGCCTTTGATCGTGCACATCAGACTTAGCTTTACCTGTTAACTTATTCCGGGCGAGCCTTACAGCCAAGTGTATAATAAACTATGCTCGTTTCGCCTCCTCGCAAGGCACATTTCATACAAACACATATACCACTTCTATACTGACGAAAAACACACACACAACACACACATAGACATACAACTGTATCGCCCACGTACACGTGGACCACCAAAAAATCGTACCAAGTGCGGGGACAAGGGGCGGAAGTCTCCAGGGACTTGGACGACCGACTAGATTCCTGTCGACTGCTAAATACATCCCAGCCACGAATTAGAACCTCTAGGCTTTCGCTGACGCATCTTTTCCGGTCCCTACATCCGCCCCCGCGCTTCTTTCTTTTATTTCTTTCTTCTACGCCGCCATGCGTTTCGGTTTTGTTACTTATCGCGATTTTTTTTTCTTTTCGTCCTGTTTCGCTGTGATGTCTTTTTGGACGTTGTTCAAATGGAACCAATCATTCGAAATAATTGCGATTTTCTTAGAATTTCATACAGAAAAGTCTGTGTGTGTTTTAAAAATTTTTTATCTACTACATATTGAATCCGTCATTTTGAATTTTTAAAAACTGACCCAAGATTCGTAATCAGCGACCCCAAAAATCCCCGAGTAACAAGTTTTAATTGAATTTGTGCAATTCGTAAAAATAAGTCAGCCATATTGGATCCGCCATTTTGAATTTTTAAAAACTGACCCAAGATTCGTAATCAGCGACCCCAAAAACCCCCGAGTAACAAGTTTCAAGTAAATTAGAGCAATTTTAAAAAATATGTCCGCCATATTGGATCCGCCATTTTGAATTTTTAAAAACTGACCTCAAATTCATAGTCAACGTTCCAAAAAACTCACGAAGAAGAAGTTTCAAGACAATTCGATTAATCTTTAATTTTCTCGTTCGACATATTGGATCCGCCATCTTGAAGTTTTAAAATCAGACAACAATTTTTTGTCACTTGCTGACCGCCCCCCCTCCCTCCCATCGTGGACTTTTGATAAACTCCCCCCCCCCCTCCCCATAACTTTCCACGTGGACATTTTTTGGTGAGAAGTTAATATTTTTGATAAAATATATGAAAATTTTTATCTATAAAGAAGGTTTTTTATTTTATGATAGTAACAAAATTGATATTTAATAAAAAATAAAAGAGTGGAAAATGTCGTTTATTTAATTCAGTGCTGTTACAAAAATTTTATTTGGTATTTCCCTGATCTTTCACTGATTTCTTAATTCAATTATTTAGAACTTGAATAATTTTTTGTTAAATAAATATTTAAATAATTCTTATTTGTTTTTTCATTAAAAGAATTACAAATTCAAAACCTTCTGAAAAATTTAATATTTTTTAAAAATTACAACATAACACTTCAAAAATTCATTTATTTTCTACAATTTTTAATTAAACTTCATCTCTAAATCAATTTTTTTAAAAATAATTTTCCGAAAGTTCTACGAGAATTCAATTATTTAAATACAAAATTAATTTTTTTATAATAATTGCCACTGTAACTGTCCTTTTTTTTAAAAGTTATTAAGGTAGAATATTTTCTTAAAATTTTAATAAAGAAATTCATAAAATTAATTTTTTTAAAATGTTTTTAAATAATTTTTGAAAAAGAATAGTTTTTCAATTATATACAATTAAGAAATTTCCAAACAATTGAAACCTTTAACAAATAATTAAATTTTTTAAGAATTGAAAAATATAAAAGAAAATAATAAATTTTTTGAAAAATTCTAATTAAACATTTTGAACATGATTATTTTCTCCAAAATTTAAAAAATGATTCTCAAAATTTTTAATGTTTCGAAATGGGCCTGATGTATTAAATGAGTTTTAAAACATTTTCAAAAATCACTTACAAGCATCACAGTGGAATTTTTTTCACAATTAACTTTTCAAAACTGTCTACAGCGTATAATTTTTAATTTATTTGAGTGTTCTTTGTTTTAAATAAAAGGGTCTACACTGAAGACAATTTTAAAAAGTTAATTGTAAAAAAAATTCCACTGTGATGCTTGCAAGTGAATGTTAAAAATGTTTTAAAACTCATTTAGCACCTAAAATACGTAAGAAATAACTATTCTATTTCGCCGGATAACATTTTTTCTTCTGGAGCTAGGTTACAAATTAAACATTATTAAATTTTTAAGATTCAAAATGGAGAATCCAATATGGCGGGCTACTGCTAAAATTCACCATATTTTCTCAAATATTGTAACACAAGGTTTTTTAAAGTCGCTGATTATATACAAATCTAAAGTCAAATTCTTAAAATTAAATTTATTTCTTATTAAATATTCTAATATTCTCATTAATATTCTTATCAAAATTCTCATCCCCTTATTACAGGAAAATGAAAAGTTTTGTTGAATAAAAAAATTTTTTTGTTCTACCTGCACGGAAAGTATGTCATTTCGGGCACTTAGAGCGGGCGCAAAGTAACTGATTCCCACCCAGGGGTAGGGGAAGCGGGCGCAAAATATTTTGCGCCCGCTTTCTCTTCCTCCGAGCGGGCGCAAAATATTTTGCGCCCGCTTCCCCTACCTCCGAGCGGGCGGGAAAGTATTTAGCGCCCCCATGTTAATTATTCGATTTTCTTCATTAAAATGCGATATTTTCGACTTTCTTTTTATGTTGACTATAAAAATGCAAACAATTTCAACTTGTTTTATTTTGTCTATAAAAATGTGAATTTTTTTTCGATTTCCTCTAAAAATTGTCAATTTTAAACAATCTTGTTTCAGTTTTGTTTAATTATTAATACGTTCTAAATAAATAAATCCTATATTTCCATAATACATTTTTTTCTTATTTCTTTATTAAAACTTCTATCATTATAGACTTCAAAGAGTTAACATTTATATAGAGTTTAATTTTTAACTAATATGAGCTTTTAATCGTTCGTGCCATCAATGACATACTTTCCATGCAGTTAGCACAAAAAATTATGTTAGCATCATGGGCGCAAAGGTGATTACGACTCTGGCGAAATCACCTATTTTGCGCCCTTGATACGAAAATAACTATTTCTCTTTTCCAATACTGTTTCTTTTCAATACGTTTCTTTTGATAAGAAATGCAGCAGATTTAAAAGACTAATTGTCTTATGAAAACAAATAAATAAATTTTATTTTAACATCTCAGCAAGAAAGAAATAGAATAATTCACCTTAAACTATTAGCAGAATGTCACAAAACGTATATATATAAAAGAAGAGATGAAAAAAAAGGAAAGAAACATAATTCTGGAACCCGTTTCAAACGCAACTCCTAAAAGAATCCCATAAAAGGAAGTACTTCTTCCTAATTGCCCCTCAACATATGTATGTTTTATATATATATACGTATATAACAGCATTATATTATGTCTGACCACAACAACCTTTTTCTCCTTCAACGAACTCCGGTATTTAATTCCCCCATTTTTTTCCCTTTTTTTTGAGGTCAAAAAACAAAAGAAAAAAAAACTATAGCTCCCAATACGCAAATTAATTTCCTCCTTTCTCTCTCTCTCTCTGTCGCAGTGCAAAAAAAAAACATTTCACCTTGGAGAAAAAAATCCTTTTTTCGTTATATCTATCCGTATCAGCTGATTTTTCTTTTCATTCTTTTTCTATCGCTCTCTCATTCTCCTCGTTTTCCAATGTAAAAATTCTTTTCGCAAGCCGCGCCTGGCACCCGAGAAAATGAACCTTTCGTGTGCACACGCAAAGGGGCCTTCACATACACACACATACATATATATGTATATATATAGAGGGGCGAGGCGTGAGAGAGTGTGAAATAACGCGAGGTGATGGCAGAGGACAAAGGCTCCGCGACGCGGGTACTAGCAGGGGCTAGGCAGGAACCGTGTGGAACAGGGGTTCCGGGAGGGGAAGACGAGGTCCCACCCAATGGGGGAGAGAGACACAAGGCGGGTGTGTGTGCAACGCGCGAACGCGAACCGCGGGTTCCATGCCATTCGGTCGGTTCGGTGAGTCACGCATCGCGAGCTTCCTGCTGCCAGGCTGCTTCTCTCTCTCCCCCCTATCTCCCCTTTACCTCCCCGATGTCCCCGATCTCTTTACCCCCCTTATCCCCTTGTCCTTCCATTTGCCAATCCTCTGCCCCCCATCCCACCATTCCCCTCGCGTCCAACTCGATCCCTTTTGTCTGACGGTCCGTCCGTCCGTTCGTTCGTTCGTTCGTTCGAACCGACCATCCGACCGTCACCCGCAGGGTTAAGGGTCTTCTAAAGAGGATGGCTCCCCCCTTACTTTAGCCCCCTTTTACTCGGCAACCGCCTCTCATCCTCTCTCTCTCTCTTTCTATATATATAGATATATGTGTGTGTGTGTGTGTTCCGAACTCGATGCGCAGCAAACGACGAGACTCTCGCCTGGTGCAAATGACGTGATAGCAGAGGAAAAAAACTTACTCATGTGATGTTTCTTGAAGGTTTCGTTTTTTACCCCCTTCTCACCCCTCACTGTCTCAGTCGCGCGCTTTTTTTTTTCTCTTCTTTTACTCTCATCGCACTACTACGTTTATATGTGCGATAAGAATGGAATTTTGTTTTTGATATTTAGAACATATTGTAAATCTTATTTTCTCACTATTTTGCACTTTTTATCTCTTGATTATAGAGATTATTTAAATAAAAAATTAACCTTTTTTTTATTCGCTGTGTTTAAAAATAAATCCAACTTCTTTTTCTCTGATACCACATAATTATAATTATAGACATCTCTAAATTTGAATTGGTATAATTTTTATTTTATTAATTAATTTTTCCATCTAAACGTATCAAATTTAATGGAAATTAGGATCAGATTTTCAAATTTAGTCAACGAAATTAGATCAGCCTTTTCGAATTTTGAAAATCTGACATAAGCTTCGTAATCGATGATCCCGAAAATCCTTAGGTATCAAGTTTTATAAAAATCCATTAAATTTACAAAATTTCGGTCCGCCATATTAGATCCACCATTTTGAATTTTAAAAATCTAACATCAGATTTGTAATCTGCGACCCCAAAAACCATTAGATACCTAGTTTTATAAAAATCCATCAAATCTAAAAATTTCAGTCCGCCATATTGAATCCGCCATTTTGAAATTTGAAAATCTAGCCTTAGATTCGTAATCAGCGACCCCAGAAACCCCTAGATACCAAGTTTCCTATAAATCTATCAAATCTAAAAATTTCGGTCCGCCATATTGGATCCACCATTTTGAATTTTGAAAATATAACATCAGATTTGTAATCAGCGACAACAAAAACCCTTCGATACCAAGTTTCCTATAAATCTATCAAATCTAAAAATTTCGGTCCGCCATATTGGATCCGCCATTTTGAATTTTAAAAATCTAACATCAGATTTGTAATCAGCGACAACGAAAACCTTTAGATACCAAAGTTTTATTAAGTTCCATCAAATTTTAAAACTTAGGTTCACCATATTGGATCCGCCATTTTGAAATTTGAAAATCTAGCCTTAGATTCGTAATCAGAGGCCCCAAAAACCCCTAGATACCAAGTTTTATAAAAATCCACCAAATCTAAAAATTTCAGTCCGCCATATTGGATCCACCATTTTGAATTTTAAAAATATAACATCAGATTTGTAATCAGCGACCCCAAAAACCCCCGTTTAACAAGTTTCAAGCGAATCTAATGAATTTTTAGAAAAATTGTCCACTATATTGGATCCGCCATTTTGAATTTTAAAAAATCTAGCCTTAGATTCAGTAATCAATTTTTACAAAAAAATTTTTTAATTTCCTGCTTTTTGGCCAAAAAATTTTAAATATTACTTTGTTTACCTCAATTACATAGAGAAAATTTTATTAACTTTCAGTAGAAAAACACTTATTTGTTCGTTTTTTAATCATATCAGTCTTTATGTCTTTATCCGATATACGAAAACACGTGGACACGGGTTCGATTCCTCGTAAGTTTGAATTTTTTTCTATTTCCGAATTATATTTTAATTTCTACTTTCCTATATATTTCACATTTATATTAAATTTTATAAATATTATATTAATTAATCACAGAAAACAAGAAAGAAAACAAATAATCACAATTAACATATAAGTAGAAAATTTTGAAAAATAAAGAAATAAAAAGAACAGTAGAAGAAATAGAAAAAGGAAAGCAAAAATGAAAGAAAAAATGCAAAAAAGAAAAATAAAACGAATACGAGTAGAGTAAAGAAAAGGGAAAATATTAAAGGTAAAAAATGTAGTAATAAAAGTAAATAAATGATAAGAAAAAAATAAATAATAGAATAATAATAAAATAAAATTTATATAAAAATAAGAAAACATTGAAAGTCAAGAAATAGTGAAAAATTCAAAAAATTCCGGAAAAACAAAATGAAAAAGTCTTATAAGGAAAGAGAGAGAAAAAATTTAATTGAAAGAATAAAATGAAAATCTTTGTAAAGCAAAGGACATAAAAATAGAAAAATAAAGGAAGGAAATGAAAAAACGAATAAAAGACAAATAAAAAAGAAAAAAGCTTAGTAACGTAAATAAAATAAAACTAGAAAAACAAAGAAAAGAAAAAGAAAAATAAGAAAATTTAATGAAAAAGAAAATAAACTAGAAAATATGTACAATAAAGTAAATTAAGAAAATTAAAAATAAGTCAATTTTAGCGCTTAAGATCATACTCTCAATGCTGAAATTCAGTTAAAAATAGTTCTAAACGTTTTTCTTGGAAATGGTTTTAGTCAAAAGCGAATTGAAAGTATGTAATAATTTTTTCCCCATAAGAAAAAACTATATAATTACTAATAGAATGTTAGAATGACTAATAGATAGTTTTTGAATTATTTATTAACATCAGTTAATAGATAATTCCATAACTAATATTTCAATTATATTTTCAAAAATTAATAAAAATCCCAGAATATAATTCAATTACAATCATAGTAAACAAGTAATACGACCAAATATAAAAAAAAATTTGATAAAATCGTAAAGCAGACAAAAAAATCAAGTATATAGAAACGAAAAAAAAAACAAATACCAAAGAAAAATAATGCGGAGAAAAATAAAAGAAAAATGCTAAAAGGAGGGAAATGGGTTAAGAGAGTGTAACAAAAAGTTCCCTATATGTATATATATAGATTTTAGCATTACTGGTATATATATATATGTGTATGTACGTGTGGATGTTTGTATGTATGTATATATATGTATAATGAATGAAGAAATTTGTTTTGATGGGGAAAGAGAAAGATAGGGAGAGATAGAGGGAAAAAAGAGGAAAAGAGATGAGGATGTTTGTATTTGTGGGAAATGTTCAGTTAGTTAGGGATTGTTTTTGAATGAAAGTGGCCGAGAATAAAATGGAATGGGGTAAGTGAGTTAAATAGTTAAAGAGTTAAAAAGTTGCCGCGCAAAAGCAGACTGAAGGGTAGATTAAAGCATTCACGAGTTTATTTAGAAAATTACTCAACGTGTTAACTTATTAATCGTGCGGGAAAATTATTTCTATCTTTTTTAAAATCAACATTTCCATCGTATACCTTTATATGGTTTTTAATTATTATTACTATTATTGCATATTTTAATAAGAAAGTATTATTATTACATTGGATTATAATAAGTAATTAAATAAATAATATTTAATATAATTATATATATAATTGACACTTTTGCAAAACGTCATTTTTGCGAAATATCATTTTTACGAATTGTCATTTTTACGAATCGCCATTTTTACGAATTGGCACTTTTAGGAATCGCCATTTTTAAGAATTGTAATTTTTGCGAATCGACATTTTTACGAATTGTCACTTTTGCGAATTGTCATTTATGCTAACTGACGTTTTTTCGAATTGTCATTTTTACGAAATGTCACTTTTGTGAATTGCCATTTTTACGAATTGTCACTTTTGCGAATCGCAATTTTTAAGAATTGTTATTTTTGCGAATCGACATTTTTACGAATTGTCACTTTTGCGAATTTTCATTTATGCTAACTGACGTTTTTTCGAATTGTCATGTTTACGAAATGTCACTGTTGCGAATTGTCATATTTTTACGAAATGGCACTTTTGTGAATTGCCATTTTTACGAATTGTCACTTTTGCGAATCGCCATTTTTAAGAATTGTCACTTTTGCGAATCGCAATTTTTAAGAATTGTTATTTTTGCGAATCGACATTTTTACGAATTGTCACTTTTGCGAATTGTCATTTATGCTAACTGACGTTTTTTTCGAATTGTCATTTTTACGAAATGTCACTGTTGCGAATTGTCATATTTTTACGAAATGGCACTTTTGTGAATTGCCATTTTTACGAATTGTCACTTTTGCGAATCGCCATTTTTAAGAATTGTCATTTTTGCGAATCGACATTTTTACGTATTGCCACTTTTGCGAATTGTCATTTATGCTAACTGCCTTTTTTCGAATTGTCATTTTTACGAAATGTCACTGTTGCGAATTGTCATTTTTACGAAATGTCACTTTTGTGAATTGCCATTTTTACGAATTGTCACTTTTGCCAATCGCCATTTTTACGAATTCTCATTTTTGCGAATTGTCATTTATGCGAACTGACAATTCGCAAAAATGTCAATTTTCATAAATGACAATTCGCAAAAATGACAATTCGTAAAAATGGCGATTCGCAATAGTGACATTTCGTTAAAATAACAGTTTGGATAAATGCGATTCGGTAAAAATGAACAGTTCGGTCAAATGAAATTTGGGGAATAATCATATGCGCGTCAAATCCGTTATTTTGAATTTTTAAAATCTGACTTCATATTTGTGATCAGTGAACCCCAAAAACTCCCGAGTAACAAGTTTCAATTGAATTTGATCAATTTTAAAAAATAAGTCCGCCATATTGAATTCGCCATTTTGAATTTTGAAAATATGAAAAATCCGACTTTAGATTCTTAATCAGCTACCCTGACAACCCCCTAAAGTGTACTTTGGTTATTATAAATTCCTTGACTAGAAAAATGTATGCTTTAAAGGGTTAAAAACCAACAATATTTCTATATATTTTGACTATATAGTCAAAAACTAGCGAACGAATGAGGTTAAAAAAAAACTAGTACAGCGTGATAAAGATTTCATATTCATTATTTTAAAATAAATTATTTTTTCCACTGCATAATATACATGGTCCCATCAGACGGATGTTTCTGATAAATTTATCCGCAGCATCTTTTTAAACTGACAGGATGTCGCCCTCGAACGCTTTTTCGTGACTGTATGTCGAAGATTTCTGTTTTGTGTCCCTCGCTCACTCGTCGTCGAAAGTCACGAAATCAACCGCGGGCCGGACGAGAACGAAGTTATGGTGGATAGGGGGGGGGGGGAAGGAAGGGGGATGAAAAAAAGAAGATACGAAGAGAACCTCTCGTTCGTTGCACATAAATAAAATACATACAGATATTTACATGTGGTGTTTGTGTGTGTGTGTGTGAATATATGCATAACGCTGATTCAAGGGAAACTAGACCGTAACGAATCAGAGCCAACGATTCCTCTTCGTGCGCGCGATTCGAACGTTGGACATTTGGCTAGATATTGAAAGCGAGACACTTGAATCGGCATTTTCAGCTGGGCTCATTTTGAGAGCTCAATGCCAGCATAAATTCTCTTTTCGAAATATAGGTCTATAGACCATTATGTCTATTATATATATAAATGTATCCATAGTTTTGTTGCAGTCACAATATGGTCAAAGTATCTAGCCATTGGCTGTGAAGTAACTGGACAGTTTTTTGGTCAAAATTTAGAATAAAGTATAATTTTGACTGATTTTGGGTATTTTATTTATACATATTTATACTTTTGGGTTTATTTAAATATTTAAGGACTAATGAACAATTACACTACTAATAAACACTTGAATCTAAGAATTAAAATTTTACAAGCATGTGGGATCGAACCCTTGACACCTTGGAGACACAACGTATGTGTGTTTACCTCGCAGCCACGGTGACTCGATGATAATTTATCATAACTATACCAGTTATCGGTTATTAAAGTTCTTATTACCATATATAAGTTAAAAAATTGACTGATTTTTACCCCCTCCCCCCCCTTCATCACATTTTTTACATACAAAAAAATTTTTTTTCCACACTTCGTCACACACAGCTTGACACCCCCCCCCCACCCCTAGAAGTGTGACGTAGTTTATGAAAAACCCCTAAATCGTGAGGTGTTAAAATAACACCAGAATGGATTAAAATAATATGCAACAGTTTAATCTCTCTAGGATTAAATTAACATCAGCAAGGACTAAAATAGTCCATTTTGGTGTTATTTTTAACTAAGAATGAAATTTTACTTTGAATCAAACACCAAGTCAACGATTTGTTAAAATTCGACGAATTCAGCTTCATCAGGGACTTAGTTAGTTAGCAATTAACTTTCTAACTAATTTACTAACTAACTTGCAAACTTAATTACTGATTATCTAACTTAGTTACTAGATTACTAACTTACTTATTTAATTTACTAACTTACTAACTTAATTACTAATTAATAGAGATGTGCAAAAAGCTCGAAAAGTCGAGCCGAGCCGAGCCGAAATTTTTTCGGGCCGAGCCGAGCCGAGCCCGAGCCGGCTCGATGTATCGAGTACTCGAAATTTTCGAGTACTCGAGTGACTTCGAGTACTCGAAAAATTCGAGTACTCGGGTAAATTCGAGTACTCGATTAAATTCGAGCACTCGAGTGAATTCGAGTACTCGAATTTTTCGAGTACTCGAATGGATTCGAGCTTTTGACTTACTAAAAAAACTATTAATAAGTAAAAAATTTCGAATTTTTTTGAATTACTGAATCAATATTTCTATTTGCTAAATATAATAAATGCGAAAATTCTATGAATTTTCTCTAGAACTCGAATTTACTCAGAGCTCGAAAAAATTCGAGTACTCGAATTCCCTCGAGTGCTCGAAAAATTCGAGTACTCGAATTAACTCGAGTACTCGAAACTATTCGAGCTTTTTACACAGCTCGGCTCGGCTCGAACTCGGCTCGAGCTCGAACTGATTAGGCTCGGCTCGGCTCGGCCCGAAAAATGAAAAGCTCGAAAAAGCTCGCTCGAGCCTCGAGCCTCGAGCTTTTTGCACAACTCTACTAATTAACTTACTAATTATCTAACTTAGTTACTAGATAACTAACTTATTTACTTAACTTATTAACTTAATTACTAATTAACTTACTGATTATCTAACTTAGTTACTAGAAAACTAAATAAATTACTTACTTACGTAACTTACTAACTTAATTACTAATTAACTTACTGATTATCTAACTTAGTTACCAGATAACTAACTAACTTACTTACTTAAATTCCTAACTTACTAACTTAATAAGTAAGTAAGGTAGTAAGTAACTAAGTTAGTTAGTTAGTAAGTTAGTTCGTAACTAAGTTAACTAGTTAGTTAGTTAATAACTAAGTTAAGTAAGTAAGTTAGTCTGTTATCTAGGAACTAAGTTAGATAATTAGTAAGTTAGTCAGTAAGTTAATTAGTAATTAGGTTTGTATGTTAGTTAAAAAGTTAATAAGTTATTTAGTTAATAACTACGTTAAGTAAGTAAGTTTGTTAGTAAGTAAATTAGTTAGATAGTTAGTTAGTTAGTAATCGTTGACTTGGTTTTGATTTGAAGTAAAATGTCAGTCATAGTAAAAAATAACCTCAAAATTGATTATTTTAACGAAGTGGCTATTTCGTCAGATGTCGGGCGAAACAAGAAAAATTTTTTATTTTGACCGTTGTAAAAGTACACAGTGTCGGGCGAAATAAGAGAAATAGTTTATTTCGCCCGTCAGAAAAATGTATGAAAATAAACGGGCGAAATAAGAGAAATAGTTTATTTCGCCCGTTGAAAAATAAAAATTTGCTAAATTAGAAACTGGCGAAGTAAAATAAACTATGTTAAAAAGGTGGGAATTTTGAACTATAAGTAAGTGCAATCGGAAATTGAATTTATTTTTAAATTATAAAATTTATTATTTATATTTATTCTGGCCAATAAAAATAAACTCCTCCTATTTTCAAAATGCAATTTTTTATTTGTTAGTTGAGTTAAATTAATATTTGAAAAATAAAACATATAATACCAACCCCCAAAGAAAAAATGGATGATTTAGACCAATAAAAATAATAAACAAACTCCTCTCATTTTCAAAATCAATTTTTCTATTTGTTGGTTGAGTTAAACAAAATGGAGAAAAAATTAATATTTAAAAAATAAATCATATAATTCCAACCCCCAAAAGGAAAAATGTATGATTTAGACCAATTAAAATAAAATTTAAACTCCTCCTTCTTAAAGAAAGCTATTTCTTTATTTGTTGGTTCAGTTGAAAAAATGGAAGAATATTTATAATTTTAAAAACATAAAATTTAACCATAACCCTTAAAAAATAAAATGGATGTTTAAGACCAATTAAAATAAAATATATAGTTCAAAATTCCCACCTTTTTAACATAGTTTATTTTACTTCGCCAGTTTCTAATTTAGCAAATTTTTATTTTCCAACGGGCGAAATAAACTATTTCTCTTATTTCGCCCGTTTATTTTCATACATTTTTCTGACGAGCGAAATAAACTATTTCTCTTATTTCGCCCAACACTGTGTACTTTTACAACGGGCGAAATAAGAAATTTTTCTTGTTTCGTCCGACATCTGGCGAAATAGCCACTTCGTTATTTTAATCCTTTTTGGTGTTATTTTTGACTAAGAATGATATTGTACTTTAAATCTATAACACCAAGTCAACGATTTTGACAAAATTCGACGAATTTAGCTTCACCAGAGACTTAGTTAGTAATTAACTTAGGGGTCGTTTATAAACTACGGCACGCCTTAGAGGGAGGGGGGGGGGTGGAATTAATTTTTTGTGACGTTCTGTAGAAAAAATGTCGCCAAAACATGTAAAATTTGTGACGTAGTTTATGAACGAGCCCTTACTAACTAACTTACTAACTAACTTACAAACTAACTTACTAACTGACTAACTAAATTATTAAATTACTAACTTAGTTACTAACTAACTAAAGTAGTAAGTAACTATGTTAAGTAAGTAAGTTAGTCATCTAGTAACTAAGTTAGACAATTAGTAAGTTAGTTAGTTATCTAGTAACTAAGTTTGTTAATTAGTTAAAAAATTAGTTAGTATGTTAGTTATCTAGTAACTAAGTTAGATAATTAGTAAGTTAGTAAGTAAGTCAGTAAGTTAATTAGTAACAGTTTGTAAGTTAGTAAGAAAGTTTGTAAGTTAGTAAGAAAGTTAGTAAGTTTGGTAGTAATTTAGTAAGTTAATAACTATGTTAAGTAAGTAATTTAGTTAGTAAGTTAGTAAGTTAATAACTAAGTTAAGTAAGTAAGTTAGTTAGTAAGTTAATAACTAAGTTAAGTAAGTTAGTTAGTAAGTTAATTAGTTAGTTTTAGCTAGTAATCGTTAAATTGGTTTTGATTTGAAGTAAAATTTCAGTCATAGTAAAAAATAACACTAAAATGGATTATTTTAATTCTTTTTTATGTTAATTTAATCTGTAACGCTTTTTAATACCTCATAATTTACTGTGATATATATTTAATTTATTTATATATTATTGTATATATACATTTATTTATTTAAAAGAATATATATATATTTTTTTTATATATGTGTGTATATATATAGTTAACCTGGAAAAAATCGATACCGCGCATTTTCCCCCTGGTGTTAGGTTTAGCTTCGATTACTGCACCACCTTCGCGCAAAACCCGAGTCGCACTAACGGACATCCGCCAATCGCGAGCTTCCAATCGATTCTCCGCACTCAACGGTTACGAGGGCTCCAACTTCCCTTAAGCGTATTTACCCAACAAGAATTTTCCCTCTGGCATTTTCCCTTCGACTCATTTTTCGAACCAGTTTTGCCCACTGACTATGTCCTAGTTTTTTTTCTAGATGAGAGACGATATATATATATAGCAGAGAATTTTATTTTTTTTCCATCTTCTTACCATTAAAATAAAAGAGAGAAGAAAGAATAAGAATTGCACTCTTATTCCTTGAATCTAACTTTGAACAATGAATTGAAAAAAGTGAATTAAAAAAAAATTATAAATAATCATTAACCACTAAACTGTTCATTTCTTGCTATGGGAAGAGTATGGTAAAGTTTTGGCAACAGCTTTAATATCATGTTTTCCGAAATTTTCAACAATTTTATTTTTTTCATTCATTTCTCAATAATTGATTCTAACCGTTGCTAATGCTTTGCCAAACTCTTACCCTATTTCGGAAAATTTATAAAATTTAGTCAAAAATGATTCTAAAGTTAATGGTTTTGAATCAAAAGTGGGCTTAAAAGTAAAAATTAAAAAAAAAATTTTTCAAATTAAAATTTCTGCAGTGCAGAAAATCTATAAACATTATTTGAAAATTGCATATATACATATATTGCAGCTATGGCAAATTGTGATCGATATGCATTGCTCTTGTAAAACCACAAATGTAATATGTTCCTCGAAATTGATATTCTCTGAATAGTTCACTGCTATATATTAATTCCATATTCGATCGGAGCAATAAGTCAACCAACGATGAGAAATCTATATTAGAAAAAATAGATCAATAATTGAAAACTTAAATTAACATCATCGTGAACTCTAAATTTTAAAATCGAGATGAAGTGATATTATTTTATAAAATTTCTTGTGGACATTTTTCTTCCACGCAAATTCCAATGCGAAATAAAATACATATTTCAATAGGACATCATGAGACTCTCTCTCTCTCTCTAATATAGGTATATAATAAAAAAATTAAAAATTAAATTAAAAATGAAAAAATTCTAACATTAAAATTAAAAATAGCAAAAGTAAATAAAAAATTTTAGCTAGTAGCAAAAATAATAATAATAATAATAATTTCAACAAAATTTATTAACTTGCGAGATAATTTAATTTATATATAATGTCAACACAATAAAATATCAATTCAAGAAATTTTCCATTCACTTTAACTTGACCTTGAAATCAACCTTAATTCATCATTGAATTTAACCTCTTTTTAATTCTCGAATACGTTTACTTTTACTTTAATTCACTTGAGTTCACTTCAAGTGAGATGTATATCAGAATTGTAAATGGTAATCTGCTCACGTTATATTAATACCTCACTTCCTTCATTCCAATTTGCTCTGTTTCATTTTCATATTCTCAGCACGAGAAACTATTAATAGTCGCCCTTCTTTTTTTTCCTCTTTTTTACCTTATCCGCATGATCTTTTCAAGTTCAAGTCTTTGTTGTGTGTATATTCCTTCTTTTTTGTTGTTTATTTTTACTTCACATTTTTTTTTTTTTTTTGATAAAAGAGAAATTTTATTTTTTCTCTGCTATAAAAATTTCTTCTATTAAATATATACACATATACTATACAATATGAAACAATAGCAAAATAAAAATTTTTGTTTTGATTTAACGTAACGGCCCCCTAGGTGGTCCTTAGTTTGAATTAGTTTTTATCTACAGGTCAAAAAGTGGGTCAAATTTGACCTAAACTTTGACGTAATGTAACGGCCCTCAGGGGAGTCCGGTAGTTTGAATGCCATTGAATAACTTTTTACCTGCAGGTAAAATTTGACCTGAACTTTAACGTAACGTAACGGCCCCTACAGGGAATTCTAATACAAAACCTTCAATTTTTTAAATTTCTAACAAAAATTTCTTTTTAAATAACTTAAATCTTAAACAACTGTCATAAAATAAATAAATTTCATGAATAATTTTAAATAATAATAAATAAATGAACTTCAAAACGGTTTCAATTTGAAATGTTATCAAATTTCAATGTTGAATGAATTTAATTAGAAATACTAATGAACAAGGTTTTATGAATATTTTGAAAATTGAAAATTTCAATTATTTTCCAAAAAAATAAAAATTTCATAGTAATTCAATTATTTAAAATAGAATTTGCATAATTTTTTCCGAAAAAATCAAATATTTTAAAAATCAATTATTTTCATTAATTTTAAAATTCCTTACAGCGATTTAATTGTTTTCATAAATAATAAAATCATTCGGAGAAAGTCAATTATTTCCTAATGTTTATCACACGAATTCAATTATTTTCAAAAGTAATAAAATTCAATTATTTCCTAAAATTTTCATAAAATTCATTACAAAATTTCAATTATTTTCAAAAAATTTTCTTCATTTAATAATTCGTATATTTATTATTTTCATAAAATTTCCCAAAAGAATTCAATTATTATTTAAAAACAATTTTAACACAGTTCTACATGAATATTCAATTATTTTCTAAAATAATGAAAATTTCACAAGAATTCAATTATTAAAAATAGAATTTTGCATCTATTTTTTCGAAAAAACCAATTTTGTTTGGAACTTTTTAAAAAATTCTTCAAAATAATTCAATTATTTTTAGAAATAATAAAATTCATATCAGAATTTCAATTATTTTTAATACAATTTGAATCAAGTTCCTTGAAAAATGTAATTTTGCTAAACAATTTTATTAAAATTCGACAAAAGTATTTAATTATTTAAAAATTTGTTAGTAAAATTCTTTATAAGAATTAAATTTTAAGAAACAAAATTATTTAATAAATAATTTACTTTTTTAGGATTTAAATAAATGAATTCTCGTAGAATTTTCTAATAAAAAAATTTATTTGAAAATGAATTTTAGTTTAAATTATAGTTAATAATATATAATATGAAAATAATTTTTAAGAAGTTACAGTAACAATATTCCTTATAATATAAAATAATGATTTTAACACTCGATCCTCTTTAATTATTATACACTGAAAAAAAATTTATTTGATTTAAATAACCGATTAATTGACTATTATATCAATTAAATATTTACTTGAAACAAATAATATTTATTGGAGTCAATTAAATGTTATTTACTCTCTAAATTTGAATTTGTAAAATTATTTACTAATTTGAATTAGTGACTGACTTTTTGCTTTTGAATTGGTAAACTTTACTAATAAATTAGTAGAAATTACTATTTATTAGTAAAATTTACTAATTCAAAAGCACAATGAGAATCGTCTGAATGCGCTTGAAAGTAGTTAATCGAAGGTTTTTAGGGTCGCTGAACACAATTCTGAGGTCAGTTTTGAAAAATTCAAAATGGCGGATCCAATATAGCGGACATAGAAAAAACGACTAAATTTGGTTGAAATTCGTTACTCGGTGACCGCTTCAATTCCGGTTTCATTAAGATGGATAAATTTTTTAAATAATAGTCTAATTCGATTTTTTTTTAATCTTCTGCATTTATAGGTTATATTTTCTAAAAAAAAAAAATGTATTAATGTCTTAAAAGTTCATTTCAATTTTTTTGCGAATTTTTTTCCTACTTTCTCTTCATAATTTTCACCCCTTTTAAATAACCTTTCCACTAACTGGACGACGCGACGATAACATATATAAAGAAGGTACAACAGGCGAACAAAACAGAGAAAAAAAAGAAGAAAAGAGAAAAAAATTGGTGACCAGGGGTTTCGGCGGCTGCGTCAAGGGGTAGAAATACATACACATATATAAAAGAGACAGAGTGAGGGAAGAATGAGAGTCACGGAATGAAGAGTAGAAAAAAGAAGCGAAGCGAAAACTTGAGACACGCAGATTCTCGCTTTTTAGTTCCCTCCTTTAGAAACAAGTTTCGCCTTAGGCTCGTTCTTTTGCCATGTAGAGTATATATATATATATATATATATGTATATATGTTCATGTTACGATGGAAAGCGAACTGCGAGATTTTTCAGCCACTCAAACGATCACTGCGTGTGTCTCTTGGTATTGGTGGAGAATGTTTATTGGTATATGTATAATAGATGATATGGATGGCCAAAGAGAGAAGGCACACGCGGGGTGTGCCTATAACGGTTTTCAATATGACCGGCACGAGACGTCGTTTCAAAAGAAAGAAGAGGATGGAAAAAAAAGATATATATATATCGATAACCTTTATGTTGGCTGGACTGGTTAGTGAATAAAATGTCGAGTGGGGGGAAAAAGTCGACGGACCAACTTTTGATAAGAGGCCACACACACTAATTGGAACAAGTTTTCGAAAGGACTGAAAAATTCTTCATCATCACATAAATGTACTTGCAGATGAAACTTAAATTCAAAATATTGTCCCTGGGTATATGTATACGATAATTATTTTTTAAAAATTGGGAATTCCGATTTGCTCTTATATACTAACTTATCCTCACTCTCTTCTGCGCTTGTGAGAATCGTTATAAATGAATATTCTATTTTAATTCATCAATTTTTGGACAAAATTTCTTTTTTAAATATTACCTACTAGTTCTATGTGCTTAAGGTCAATTAACTAGAAAAAGTTCTTTGACAATTTTCAAATCCATTTGTTTACAATATTCAATTTTACCAAACTTGAATTATTCGTAAATTGTTCAATTAAATATATATTAGAAAATAACAACTTCAAAAAGCTTCAAAAAAAAAATTCAATTGAACCTTTTTTCAATAAAATTAATATCACAGAATTGTTAGTTAAAAATATAAAAAATTCTGATTTTGCAAAGCTTTTAATTTGAAACCTTTTCAGAATTCAATTATTTCTAAAAATTCTACGCTATAATGCTATTTATATTCAATTATTATCTATAAAATTTTAACTGAAATTCATTTTTAAATCAATTTTTATTTGAAAATTCAACGAGAATTCAATTATTTAAATATAAAAATTAATAATAATTAATTTATTTATTATTGAATAATTGAATGTTTCTTTAAATTGAATTCTTATAAAGAATTTTATCAACAAATTGTTAAGAATAATTAAATTTTTCGAGGAATTCTATTAAAATTGTATTAAAAATAATTGAAATTCTGCAATGAGTTTTATTATTTATGAAAATAATTGAAATTTTTGCGAGAATTTTATCAAAATTTTTTTTTAAATAATTAAATTGATACGACGAATTTTATAAAAAATCATTTTAAATAATCGATTATTTTCGAAAAATTTTATGAAAATTGTGTTTGTTTGAAAATAATTAAATTCCTGTGAAAATTGTATTATTGGTGAAAATAATTGAATTCTGAAGAAGAATTTTATTATTTAAGAAAATAATTAAATCGCTGTAAAAATTTTATACTATTTACAAAAATACTTGAATTGTTGCGAAAAAATTTATAAAAAAATTTGTAAATCATAGAATTTATGAAAAGATTTTTATCAAAAAATTTGATCCTAATAATTTAATTTCTTCGAAGAATTTTATTATTTATGGAAATACTTGAATTTTTGGGAAATTTTTATTAAAATTTTTGAAAATTCTAATTTAATTCTTTTGAAGAATAACTGAATTTTCTTAAAATAATAGAGTTTCTTTAGTAACTGTAATATTGAAAATTTTCAAAGTAATTGAATTTTATATAAAAAATTTCTTTTAAGTTATTACAATAATCGTGTTTCTTAATAATTGAAATTAAACATTTAATTCTTAAATTTTATTTAAATTTTTAGAAAATAATTAAATTCTTTCGAAAAATTTCTTTAATTTATTGAATACAATCGAATTTTTTTAATAATTGTATTGAAAATAATTGAATTCCTAAAAAAAATTTTATTATTTATGAAAAATAATTGAATTCTTACGGATAAATTTTACTACTTTTAAAAATAATTGAATTGTTTCGAAGGATTTATTAATATTTTAGAAAATAATTGAATTATTTCGAAAAATGTTATTAAAAACGTTTTTATTAATTGAGTTCCTTCATGAAATGTTATGAAAATTGTATTAGAAATAATTGAATTTTTGGGTAGAATTTTATTTAAAAAATTTTGAAAATATAATTGAATTTTAGAGAAGAATTTAATTATTTCTAAAGATAATTGAAATTTTGATGAGAATTTTTAAAAAATTTTCTACCATGATTGAATTTTTGCAAAGAATTTTATTAGTTTTGAAAATAATTGAATTTTTGCAATTATTTGGAACTTTTTAAAAATTCTCCAAATTATATCGTTAAATTTACGAACTTTCATTGCTTTTTCAATCGAATTACGGGCTTTTTTTTAAAACGGACTTTTACGGACTTTAAACAAATTTACGGACTTTTACGGGATTTACGGATCTAGTTCACTGAAAAAAAAAAAATTTTCTTAATTTAAAAATATATATGTACTATAAAAATGGTGCCCAGGATTTAAGTGGGGAATATCCTGGGCACCTTTTTTTAGTATATATTCTTAAATTAAGAATATTTTTTTTCAGTGTTCGAGCCCTGTATATATGTTTCAATAAATTAGTCTAACGTCAGAGTAAACTTCATTGAAATTATCTTCATAAACCTAATATACTCTAATTCTTATATAGGATTAATAAAAAAGAGTTTTTGGTGAATTTCAATGAATCTAAAATTTAAAATGAACTTTGCATACCTAATCATATCTACGAAACGGAAAGTTGTAGAGTATTTTTATTAGTTTTGCACGAAACTTAGTGCATTATATTTTATACATTTACAATATTATATTGATGCGCGTAAAATTTCTCACGTGGAGTAAATTTTGAAAAAAACCAATAAAAACATACTTTTTACAAAAATTTTCAATCATTTTATATTATTTTTGTATGATGTAATGTGTTGTCTACACAAAAATTTATTATTTAAGGACAATCTTTAATGCTACAAATACGGACAGCTATCTAGATATAGTAACAGTTACACAGAAAAAAATGCGAATGGTAAAAACAACCACATTTGTGTAGTTAGAAAAGAAGTAGTTAAAACTACCATATTCAGCAGCATTTTAACTACACTTCCTCAGTTAGTGGAACCAAAATGAAGTAGTTGGTTTTATGTAGTTAAAATAACTACTTTTCGTAGTTGAAATAACTAACAGATGCTTGTAAATGGCTCAACTATAGTGTAGTAGTAAAAACTTTTGTTAAAAATAGTTAATTTTACTATTGTGGTAGCAAAAATAACTATTTTGTATTAGTTGCAAACAAAATGAGACTTACTGTTTTTATATAGTAAATTCAACCTCTGAAAGTTGTTATTTTTATGATTTATGTAGTTAAAACAACTATTTCTTACTAGTTGCAGAGAAAGAAAGAAATTTACTGTTTTCATATAGTAAAGTCAATTGTTGAAAATAGTTATTTTTACTATTTATGCAGTTGAAAAGATCATTTTTTTCTACAGAGAAAAAACGTGAGTGGTAAAAACATCCACATATGTGCAGTTAAAAAAATGTAGTTAAAACTACCATAATCAGCAGCATTTTATCTAAACTTTCATAGTTAGTGGAACTAAAATTGAATAGTTGGTTTTATGTAGTTAAAATTACTACTAGACGTTATGATTGTGAATAACTCAACAATAGTGCAGTAGTTAAAAGTACTGTTAAAAATAGTTATTTTCGGAATTTCTGTAGTAGAAATATCCATTTCTTGCTATTTGCAAAATAAATTAAAATTTACTGTTCCAAAGAGTAAAAACAACCGCTGGAATTTGTTATTTTTATGTTTAATGTAGTTAAAAGAACCAATTCTTACTAGCTTTTGATAATTTATTTCTAAGGTGGTGAGAAAAATTTATTTTTATAACTACAAAAGTCATAAAAGTAACCATTTTTATGTTATTTTTACTATATGAAAATAACAAGTTTAATTTCTTTATAACTAGTAAAAAGTGGATAATTTTACTACAGAAATTCTGAAAATAACTATTTTCAACAGTACTTTTAACTACTGCTTTATTGTTGAGTCATTTAAAATCATATACTGGCTATATTTCAACTAAGTCCTTGAGCTTAAAAAATTAGTTACTGCAACTAAACGAAGTAGTTATTATGACTGAATCTAAGAAGAACGTCCTCAAGTACAATGCCAGTCATCGTAGCGTGCGAGCGTGGTTAGGTGGTTAGGTTATCGGTTTGCGAATGTTAGGGTCGTGCGTTCAATCCCCGGCGTTTGGGGATTTTTCTCTGTTAGGTGTATAAAAATTTAACATATAAATTATATATGAACAAAAATAGGTAAGAGAAAATATAAAAAAATGGACCTCAATAATAATAAAAAACAAATAAATAATTTCATTTTACTACTTTAAATAGTTAATTTAACTATTTTTTACAGTTGTTACAACTACAATTTGTTACGGGCGCCTATAGGAACTATGAAAATTTAATTACTGCAACTAAATGAAGCAGTTAGTATGACTAACAACAAATAGTTAAGATAACTGTTTTAGTAGTTAAATTTATTGTAAAAATGGTATTTATTACTACATTTTACAGTTAGAGTAACTATTCTGTCATAGTTCATTTTACTAAATAATGTTACGGGCGCCTATAGGAACTACAGGAAATAGTAAAAAAGTAGTCAAATTTACCATATTTTTTTTTGTGTGTACAATCACGATTGAGCGGAGTAACATCTTGATAGTACGGGGTAGCATAACTATATATTTGTAACATCTGTGATGGTGGCCAGTAGCATAATGATAGTATCGTGTAACATCATCTCAGTGCTAGAAATTTTTTTTTAAAACTAAGATAATTTAAATTTCCCTCCACCGATTATTTTCGATTATATCTTAAAATCATTGTTAGACATCACTGCGAAACAATATCAATAAAGAACTGCGAGGTGCCATATACGACTTTTGGGTTAAACTTACTTTCAAACCCACTGTGTCCATCAATATAGATAAAAATTATATTTATTTTCAGTTAAGATGATCACGACTCAACGTATGCGTCTCGTAAACCCAAAAGGGGTTAATTTTTAGAAAAAAGATAGAAAAAAGAAATAATAATTGTATGCTTTCGTATGTGGGTGTGTAAACAGTCGAAGATGAAGGAAAAAGTATAGTAGAAGAAATGATAAAAAGGGAGAGAATGTGTAAAAGGGACATGCTGATTGCACACAGTTGGGCCGTGGATCTCTCTTGTGAGGAAACGATAAGGCACTGCAGGCCGGAAGGGTATGGCGTGGGGGGAGGGGGAGGGGGTAAAACGGGTCGGAGAGTGACGGGTGTATAGCCACTATATATGGACGAGGAAATGCTTTGGGTGTGGGGCAAAGGGATCTCTTAGTGGCAAGAGGGTCAGTGGGAGGAAAAGGGAGGCAGGGGGGGGAGACGAGTGAGCAGGAGCAGTTGGATGGCAAAGGGTGAGTGCGGCAAGAGGGGTGGGGAGAAGAGTAGAGGATTGAGAGATGGGGTAGCGCGGTGGACGATGGAAGGCGGTGACCCGCGGTGCCTGTCTGCTGCTGGCCGCGTTTCAGACCCGCAGCTCTCTAGCGCAATAGTGAGTAAGTGAGAGAGAGAGAGAGAGAATACTGGTATATGTTAGTTGGTGTTGTATATGTATATATATGTATGTATATATAGGGATGGTGGCTAAGGGGTTCGCGGGGATAATAGGGGGGGTACAAACGGCAGGAGGGAGTGGTTGAGGACGACACGGACAAGGGGGAAGGAAGGGCGGGGGAGAGGAGGACGGAGGTAATTTGAGCGTCACACGCCGAGCGAACGGCAACGAACGAACGAACGCCAGGCAACGTCTATGTGCTACATAAAGAGCCCCCTTATGTATCAAATCCATCGCGAACCTACGATGCGACGATCCATGCTGCACATATAACGTGTCCCAAAAGTCCTCTCTCTCTCTCTCTCTTTCTATACACACATATATATACACATTTAGTTAGTTCCTCTAGTCGAAGGTTCTAGCGTTACAAAAGGAGACGAGTTTCCACTCGAATGGCCAATGTAAAATGCATCATCACGATTGGCGTTAAAATTTGTTATTTACATTATTTTCCAAAAGGAGATATATTTTCACTATGAAGCTCTTAATAATAATGAATTTTTGTGTGTTTGAAAAAAATAATAAATAGTAATGATGTTATCACTCGGTCGATGAAACAGTCGATCACGCCGAGTCAGGACCCTGAAAGAAATTAAATTATTATGTAAAATTGAAAAAAAGTACGAGGATAAATTGGTAAATGAGTGCGAGAGAGAATTCTGTATTTTTCCTGTCTTTTACTCTCTTGCTCCCCACTCTGGCGCTGTAATGACTACGCAAGCGCGGGAGTGGGAGCAATGAGTGCGACAGAAACATTTCAAACTTTCTTTCTCGCTCTCATTGTCCCCACTCCTCACGAACTTCCTCACTGCCAGTGACGCTTTTCGCAAAAATTATTTATTTCTGAAAATTGAATCATTCAATTTCGTAATTATTTTAATGATTTACAATAATAATAATAATAATAATAATATATAAGAATGAATAATAATATTAATGATAATAAAAATAAATAAAGATTATTATCTAAAATTTTAACTGAAATTCATTTTTTAATCAATTTTTATTTGAAAATTCTACGAGAATTCAATTATTTAAATAGACAAATAAATAAAATATTAAGTAATTGAATCTTTTTTAAAATTTAATTCTCATAAAGAATTTTATCAAATAAATTTTAAATAATTCTATTCTTTTGACGAATTTGAAAAAAAAAATTTAAGAATAATTACATACTTTTTGATGAATTCTGTTAAAATAATAATAATGAAACTATCACTTGGTTTTCAAATTAATTAAGTATTGAAGTCAACGATCCTTTCGAGTCAAGCCAATGGAAAAATTAAAACAATTAATTTTAATTTAATTAAAATTTAATTAAATGAATTTAATTACATTAAATTAATTTTAATAAAGTTAAAATTGTATTAAAAATAATTGAAATTCTGCGATGAGTTTTATTATTTATATAGAAAATAATACAATACCTATAAAAAGAATTTTATTATTTATGAAAACAATTGAATTATTCTGAAGAAATATATAAAAAAAAATTTTTAATAATTTAATTCCTGTGATATTTTTATTTTTGAAAATAATTAAATGTTTGCGTACAATTTTATCAACATTTTTTTCAAATAATTGAACTCTTTTGGAAAATTTTATGAAAATTTAGATATTTTTAAAATCATTGAATTGAGGAAAATTTTTGAAAATAATTGAAATTTTGTCAAGAATTTAAAAAAAATTTTTTTAAATAATGTTGAATTTCAGAGAAGAATTTTATTATTTTTAAAGCTAATTTAAATTTTTACTAGAATTTAAAAAAAAAAATTTTGAACATAATATCAATTCTCGTCAAAATTTCAATTATCTTTAGAAATAATTAAATTCTTCTCCGAAATTCAATTATTTTCAAAAATTTTAATAAAATTCTTGGCAAAATTTTTAAATATTTTCAAAAATTTTCCTCAATTCAATGCTTTTTAATAGGTATCTACTATTCTAATAAAATTTTCTAACAGAATTCAATTATTTAAAAAAAAAATTGAATAAAATTTTACACAAACCTTTAATAATTTTCAAAAAATAATAAAAATTTCACAGGAATTTCAATATTTACAAATTTTTTAAATAAATTTCTTCGCAATCATTCAATTATTTTTATAAATAATAAAATATTTACAGGGATTCAATTATTTTGGTAAATAATAAGATTCTTATTAGAAATTCAATTATTTTCATAAATAATAAAACTCATTGCAGAATTTAAATTATTTTTAATACAATTTTAATCGAATTTCTCGAAGATATGTAATTATTCTGTAAAATTTTATTAAAATTCGTCAAAAGAATTTAATTATTTAAAAATTTATTGATACAATTATTCTTTATGAGAATTCAATTTTAAGAAACATGCAATTATTCAATAAATTGTTTTTTTTGTCATAAGATGGTAAATGGGTTTTTTCCGTGATAATAATTATTATAAGATGGTAAGGTGTCAATTTAGCGGATATATATATTTATTTCGCTTATCATCGATAAGACAGAAATCAATATTTCAAAATTAATAATTCATTAATATTTGAAAATATATTTTATTTTGTGCATGGTTTCTGAAAAAAATGAATCGTCTCTCACCGCTGGGGTATGATCCCAGAACCTTCCTATTGCCGGTAGGATGCTCTACCAATTGAGCTACAGAGAGATCCGATATCATTAATTTCAGAAACAATTTTAGATTATAATTGAATATTAAAAGCATTAGAGCGTAAATTTTTAGAAATAATTGAAGTTTGAAAAGGTTTTAGATTAAAATCTTTGAAAATTTGAATTTTTCATATTTTTAACTAACAATTCTGTGGAATTAATTTTTATTGAGAAAGTTTAATTGCGGATTTTTTAAAAAATTATTTCAAGTTTTTATTTTCTAATATATATTTAATTGAAGAATTTACGAGTTAATTGAAATTTCGTAAAATTGAATATTGTAAACAATAATGAATTTGAAAATAGTCAAAGAACTTTTTCGAAAATTATTAAAAATCAATGATATAAAGAAGAATTATTGTTAAAAATTCTTGAAAATAATAATTGAATTGATAATGATTTTATCACTCGGTCACTTTGAATGATTATAAAACATGAAAAATTTAATTTATAGTTTTAAGTAAAATGTTCTTTTAATTGACTCGGACTGGTTATATATTTTTGTCAGCAATTCGTCTGTAAATGGTCCGTAATTTTTCATTTTTGGTGCATAAAGTCCGTTAATATCAAATATATCACAGGATGTACGAATATTTAAATTTATCATATTTTATTGTCATGAAAAAAAATTTGTATTAAAATTTTTAAAATTGCTAATTTTATTTAAAAAACGTAAATAGAAGCCCTTTATTCAGAAAACAAAGAGAAAAATAGGTAAATAGAAATAAAATGAAAATCACACCAGTAAAGATCAATTAAATATTGAAGGTTAAAAAAAGGGAAGAAGTGTCAATAAGGAAAACGGCAATTAGAGTAAGTTGGAGATGGAGAAAAAGTTTCAAACTCTTTTATCTAGTTTAATTCTCTCTCTCTCTTTCTCTCTCTTTCTCGCTCACTCCTCATTTCCCTTATTCTCCATCGCCTACATTGTCTTCCGATTTTATCCACCCGGAAATTTCTCCTTGTCCGAAAAGGAGAGAAAATAAGGGACGTAGCCAACAACATATCCAAGGAATGAATTCTCCACGTACACACACTCACACACTTATATTTATATGTTGTTTCCTTGGTGTGTACAGAAAGAGAGAAAGAAAGAGACCCAAATGTGCTCTCGTTCATTCATGAGCTTTCGATTGAATTGGTGAAATCGAGGGAGGCGTAAATCCTTTAAAACCTGTATTGGTCCCCCAAACCAATACGACCGCTTGGCAAAAAAAGAGAGAGAGAGACCAGAGAGTGTATAATGTACACGGCGAGTACAAAGAAAACCTTTAAACTTTTGAAGTGAAAGAGAGGGAGCGAGAGAGAAAGAGAAAGAGAGAGAGAGAGAGAAGCATATACTAAGGGTCATCAGTCACTGCTTAATTTATTGTTTCCAGAAGCTAAATTGTAAAGGAGATAATTTAAGGACTTAATTTGGCGAAAAAAAAGAAGAAAATAAATAAAAAAAAAAAAACAAAAACTGTTAGCCACGCCTGTTTTTAAGGTTGGGTTTTTTTCACGTCTCGTATCCGTTCAGGTGATTTTTTTTTTTGCATTTCTTTTTAAACTCAACGGAAGGTGAACTATTTTTGGTAATTTGAGGATTGATTGATAAACTTAACAATGTTTCTTGAAAAGAATTTAGATCAAATTTGAACAATTTTTTGACTTGTAGGTTCAAAATAGGTCAAATTTGATCCATTTTTTACCTGTGGGTCATAAAAGGTCAAATTTAACCAATTTTCGACCTGTAGATTTAAAATAGGTTAAAAATAGAAATTCTCATAAGGACCCACCAAAGGGTCATCACCCTTGGTCCAAATTTGACCTATTTCTGACCTACAAATCAAAAATTGGTCAAATTGACCTATTTTTTACTATAAGCGCTATAAGGTCCCCAAGAGACGTCACATATCAAAGAATTTAAGATTTAACCTATTGCCAAAAATAATCAAATAAATAAATTCAAATAAAATTTGAACAATTTTTCGACTTGTAAATTCAAAATAGGTCAAATTTGACCAATTTTTGACCTGTAGGTTAAAAATAGAAATCCTTATAAGGACCCACTAAAGGGTCATCACCCTAGGTCCAAATTTAGGTCACATTTCACCTATTTTTAACTTACAAGTCGAAAAATGGTCAAATTGACCTATTTTTTACTATAAGCGCTATAAGTTTTCCAAGAGACGTTACATATTTAAAAGAATTTAAGATTTAACCTATTGCCAAAAATAATCGTTCGTTAAGAATTTAAGATACATCAAAATTGATGTTAAATTTGACCAATTTTAGACCTGTAGGTTAAAAATAGGTCGAATTTGACCAATTTTTGTCCTGTAGCTTAAAAATAGGTCAAATTTGCCCTAAATTTTGACCTAGGGTATGACCCTACGGAGGATCGTTATCCTCTTTTTTCGACCAGGCCCTCTTACGAGTCGTTATCATGCGTTAAAATTTAGGTCAAAAGTGACCTAATTTTATAGTTACAGGTCAAAAATTAGCGCTATATAGTCCCCAAGAGAGCTATTTTTTAACCTACACATACCCGTGTGGAAAAATATTGTGGCAGTCTAGAGTCCAATGATTTCCCGATTAGCAATCATCAAGTCCGTCTAATTCTAGACGGTCCATCAAGTCCCGAATCAGTGACTTAACAGATGGGCTTATTAGAAAAAATCTAAGTCAAATGTGTCCGCCTAGTACGGTGTTATTAAGACCGTCTAGATTTGGTCTAGGATGTTATATGCGCATGCGTCGATGTATGCCCAGCTGTTAAGTAACATGGCGCCTAATATGGCGTCGCGTCGTTTGGCGTCGTTAGATCAGTCAGCGTATGGCGCATTTTCTTTGTGAATTTTAGTATTCGTTGTGGTTTCTGTTTTATGTGAATAATAATGTGCTATGTTGTTGCTGTTTTCTGTATAATTTAATTTTAAATGTGCACTGAAAAAATAGATTTTGATGTGTTTCTATGTGTTTTGACTAGTCGGCTGAAGCTAGCAGGCGTACTCAGCATCAATGTTTAGGCGTCATCTACAAATATGCCTCTCCTTCAAATTTAGTAATACTTAATGATTTAAAAAACCATCGAATATTGTTATTTGAGAATCAATATCCACTAAATAGCAAGTTTAGTAAGTTTCTATTTATTAATTTCATTAATTAGTGGTTGACGCCTAAAGATTGGTGCTGAGTACGACTGCTAGTTTCATCCGGCTGTTTTAATTTGCAGTAAATTTTATTTTACAAAAAGACTACTATATCTCCAATGCCAAAGATTGGGAGGGACACAAAGCCTTACGCTTAAAGAAAGTTGAAGTGAAAAATACAGAAAATTAAAATATTTTTTTATACTTTTTATGTAAAAAAAAGTCATCAAAATTATTTCAAATATAATTAAGTTTTATCATTCTAAGAATAGTTTTCATAACATATAATGAGAAATTTTGAATAGACGTAGATTAGAATTTACTAGCACTGCTGATCAGACCAGAAACGCTGGTCTATTCTAGACGATAGCGTGGAAGTTTCGTTTCAATTCTGAACAGCCGCTCGACAAGACCGTCTGCCCTGGGTCTAGAAAGACGTTAGACAGTCTATTAAGCGCTTGGTCAGCGCCCTAAAATTTTTCCACACGGGTAAAAAAGCGACCTCATCAGGGACGTTTAAGGGATTGTACCCAAATTTGACCAAATTTAGACCTTTAGGTCAAAAATTATAAATTTTCGACCTTTAAGTTAAAAATAGAAATTCTCATAATGACCCACCAAAGGTTAATTACCCTAAGTCAAAATTAAAGTCAAATTTGACCAATTTTTAACCTAAAGGTAAAAAATTAGTCAAATTTGACCTTTTTTTAACCTACAGGTCGAAATTGGTCAAATGTGACCCTTTTTTGACTATAAGTTATAAGGTTAGCGTTATAAGGTCCCCAAGGGGACGTTACATATCAAAGAATTTAAGAATTAACCTATTACCAAAAATAATCATTTGTTCAGATAGATAAAAATTGATGTTAAATTTGACCAATTTTGGACCTGTAGGTTCAAAATAGGTCAAATTTGACCAATTTTTGACCTGTAGGTTAAAAATAGGTCAAAATGACCTAAATTTTGACCGAGGGTTACTTACCCCTTGGTGGGTCCTTATGAGGATTCTTTTTGACCTTTGGTCCTTTGAGGGGTCGTTGCCATGCGTTAAAATTTAGGTCAAAAGTGACCTAATTTTATAGCTACAGGTAAAAATTAGCGGCATAAGCGTCCAAGGGAACGTTATATATCAAAAAACTTCGTTTGACCTGCGGCTCACAATATTACTTACGATACATAGAAATTGAGATTTAATTTGACCTATTTTTTGACCTGGAAGTAAAGTGTTATTTTGATACAACAGATTTTGATTTACATATAAGAGGATGTAAAGTTACTTCACTTTCTGAAGTTTTTTGATCAAATGAATACAATTTGATTGTATTCCCGAACAGGATAAAAATTAATAAAAAGAAATGAAAAGTTTCTTAAGGTTTTCGTGGTCGCTGATTATGAATTTGATGTCAAATTAATAGTTGACAGCTGTCAAACAAACTGCCAACTTTCGTTGGAAGTAATTTATTTTTTATAAAAATGACCGTAAAAGTGTTTTTGAGGCCGCTGATAACAAATTTGATGCCAAATTGACAATTTAGCAATTTGACAGCTGTCAAACAGACTGCCAGCTTTCATTAGAAGTAATTTATTTTTGATAAAAATGACTCTAAAAGGGTTTTTGGGGTTTCTTACTACGAATTTGAACTCGAATTGACAATTTGACAGTTGATAACTGTCAAAGCAGCTGTCAACTTTCATAAGAGTGATTTTGTTTATATAAAAGTGTTCAAGAAAAGGTTCTTACAGTTTCTGATTTTAAATTTGGTGACCAATTGACAATATAACAGTTGACAGCTGTCAAACCAACTGTCATGAGATAAAAAACTGTTTTTAAAATGGGTATCGGAGTCGCTGATGACGAATTTAGTATTACAAACACAATCTGATTTCGAATTTGGTATCCAATTGACAATTTGACAGTTGACAGCTGCCAAACCAACTGTCAACCTTTATGAGGATTTATTTTTGATAAAAGTGTCCATAAAAGGGTTTTCGGGGTCGTTGATTACGAATTTTGTGTTATAAACACAATTTGACAGTGTTGACAGCTGTCAAAGCAAATGTCAACTTTTATAAAAATGATTTATTTTTTATTAAAATTACTGTAAAAGGGATTTTGGGGTCGCTGATTACAAATCTAGTGTTTGACAGTTGACAGCTTATAAAAGTTGACAGTTGGTTTGACAGCTATCAACTGTCAATTTGACATCAAATTCGTAATTAGCGACCCCGAAAACCCCAGGAATTGTCTCATTGGTTTATTCGTTTTCTAAGTTTGGTTCGGGTGTTGAAGGGTTAAAATCTATGGACTTTAAACGACTTTGAAGATAGGTTCAAATCTTCATAATACAAAGAATTAACGTAATGTTAATATTAGGTTTCACTCATAATAAAGTTGTTATAAACTGACAACAATTTTAAAAAAAAAATTCCATTAAAATTAATCGGTTAAATAAATTATAATGTATTTTGATGAAAGATGATTCTTTTGATGATAAAGACAGGAAGGCAAAATATTCTTGTCTGAAGTCATCGCAATTTAAGTAAATGGATAGTGGAGGTTCTTTTTTTTTGTTTTTTAACGAGGGGTTTGGAATTTTTAAAGTCGCACGTGTCTGGTGCCAAGTGTCACGACTGTTTCTCGTGTTCAGGTATAAACGAACCACAGGTGCGCGTTGTTTAAAAGTCGAAGGGTTTCTAATAGAGGGGAACTTGAAGAAAAATCCCATATCCCTCATGTCTCTCTCTCTCTTTCTCTCTTCCCATATATATATATATATATATATATATATATATATATATATATATATATATATATATATATATCTTTCTTTCTTTTCTAATATTTCTCATTCACCTTTGTTCACATTTGAACTTTACGAGCTCTTTCTCTACCTCAAATTATGCTAATCATACAGTAAGTGAATAGTAATTTTTATTCTATTGCAAAATTAATTTTCTACACTTTCAGAAAATAAGTTGTTTTCAATTATATTATTTCTGATACTTGAAAGTATAACGCTTTGGAGAATTTGTTTATTGATAATATAATTTTCTTTTAAATCAGATACATAAATAATTGTTTTAAAATATAGTTAAAAATTTTTTAATAAGCAAGTGATAATTATTTAATAAACAATTTTGGAAATTGAAATTCTTATCCCTTCCTTAAAAGTAGATTTTCGAATTATTTTTATGTATTTTAATTATGAATTAAAAAGAAAAAAAATTAAATGTAAAATAATTTAGCACATATTTCATTTCGTATATATAAAGTAAAGTGTTAAAGAATTTAAGTGGAAAATAGAGGGGTGAGGAGGGGAAGATTTGTAAAAAATTTCAACATTGGTCGTTTAAGTGATTTAACTGTCGTGGATCGGTAGAGCGCGTGAAGTTTCGCGCGGCAGGTCGTGACCGGAAGAGGCGTTCGAACCGGAAGCGGGCGATTTTACGATACTCCATCTCTTTCTATCTCTCTTTGTCTCTTTTAACGGTATCGGTCGATCCAAAGAAGCGTTGCTATCCTTGCACATGGTCATAGCGTGTTTTCACTTTACAAATGATTATACTAAAAATAAAAGGCAAAAAATCAAAAAATTCATTTTCTTTTATAACTCGCACGAACATTGTATTTTTGACTTCTTTCATATCTTTTCAAGTGTGTCGCAAATTTTTTGCTTTTAAAAATAATTTTACACTTTCTTGGAAAAAGCCATTTATTCTTTTTCTGCCTTTTTTTAAAATATAAATTAACATTTTTTTTTTGATTAAAAAAAACTCTTTAACTCGAAAATCTATCAAATTACTATGTCGGGCTTCTTATAATAATGTTGTCAAAGTCTTTTAGAGAAACTTTGACTCCCTGAAGTTTAATAGTTTAACCCAAAAAACCCTTAAAAACCAAGGTTTTTAAACATTTAACGTTTTTTTGAAAATACATCCGCCATATTTGATCCTCCATTTTGAATTATAAGCACCTGACACCGGATTTGTAATTAGCAACCCCAAAAGCTCTTATACATCAATTTTCATAAAAATTGGACGATTTTTTAAAAATTTGTCGACCATATTGAATCCGCCATTTTGAATTTCGCTAAATTTTGTAATATTCGTAAATTGACTGGCTAAAACCGAAAATAAGGTCTAAAATTGAGAAAGTAGAATAGTTTTTGAGATATTGTTGATTTTTCATTTTCTGAACTCAGTTTTTCAAAATTCAAAATGTCGGATCCAATATGGCGGACGAAAGTTTAAATATTTAACGGATTTCGATATAAATTATTGTCAAGGGGTTTTTAAGGTCGCTGCTTACGAATCTGATCTTAGTTTTTAAAAATTCAAAATGGCTGATCCAACATGGCGGACGAATTTATGAAAAATTGATCCAATTGGGCTTAAAAAAAATTTGCACATCGTGTTTCTTATAAATTTTTTCGTCCTCTTTCGGAATTTGCAAGAACTCGTTGAGCCGCCATTTTGAATTTCGAAAAAATTAGAATTTCTAGAAATGCCTAAATGAATGGTACATTTTGGACGCGGTATTTTTTTTTATGTTCAAATTTTTCCTGAAGCGATTTTCAATCGAAAATATAGTTTTAATGAAACAAAAAACAAAAAATTTTGTGTTTTCTTTTATTTAAACAATCATAACTTTTAATCCTTAAGTCAAAATTTAAATTTTCGTGCAGATTCTGAAAGAGAACGAAAAAATACTTACTTAAGTAACTTACTAACTAATTTACTGACTAACTTACTAACTAACTTACGAAGTTAATTAACTTACTAACCTACTAACTAACTTACAAAGTTAATTACTATTTAACTTACTAAATAACTTACAAAGTTAATTAACTTACTAACCTACTAACTAACTTACAAAGTTAATTACTATTTAACTTACTAACTAACTTATTTACTTAACTTAGTTACTAACTAACTTACAAATTTAATTACTAATTAACTTAGTTACTAACCTACTAACTTACAAACTTAATTACTAATTAACTTACTTACTTACTAACTAACTTACAATCTTAATTACTAATTAACTTACTTTCTTATAACTAACATACAAACTTAATTACTGATTAACTTACTTACAAACTTAATCACTAATTAACTTACTTAATTTAGTTACTAACTAACATACTAACAAACCTAATAACTTACAAAGTAAATTACTAATTAACTTACCTAACTTACAAACTAACTAACTTACTTACCAACTTACAAACTTAATTACTAACTAACTAACTTAACTTACTAACTAACTAACTTACTTACCAACTTACAAACTTAATTACTAATGAACTAACTTATCTTAGTTACTAACTAACTTACAAACTTAATTACTAATTAACTTACTTACTTACTAACTAACTTGCAAACTTAATTACTAATTAACTTACTTTCTTATAACTAACTTACAAACTTAATTACTGATTAACTTACTTACTTACTAACTAACTTACAAATTTAATTACCAATTAACTTACTTACTTAACTTAGTTACTTACTAGTTACTAACATACTAACATTTCTAATAACTTACAAACTAAATTACTAATTTACTTAGTTTCCTAACTTAGTTACTAACTAACTTACATACTTAATTACTAATTAACTTACTTTCTTATAACTAACTTACAAACTCAATTACTAATTAACTTACTTACTTACTAACTAACTTACAAACTTAATAACTAATTAACTTACTTTCTTATAACTAACTTACAAACTTAATTACTGATTAACTTACCTACTTACTAACTAACGTACAAACTTAATTACTAATTAACTTACTTACTTAACTTAGTTACTTACTAACATACTAACAATTCTAATAACTTACAAACTAAATTACTAATTTACTTAGTTTCTTAACTTAGTTACTAACTAACTTACTAACTAACTTACATACTTAATTACTAATTAACTTACTTTCTTATAACTATCTTACAAACTCAATTACTAATTAACTTACTTACTAACTAACTTACAAACTTAATTACTAATTAACTTACTTACTTAACAAATTTTGTGTTTTCTTTTGTTTACACAATCATAACTTTTAATCCTTAACTAACTAACATACTGACAAACCTAATAACTTACAAACTAAATTACTAATTAACTTAGTTACTAACTAACTTACTAACAAACCTAATAACTTACTAACTAACTTACAAACTTAATTACTAATTAACTTACTTAACTTAGATACTAACTAACTTACAAACCTAATTACTAATTAACTTACTAACTGACTAACTTATTAAAATACTAGTTAATTAGTTAATAAGTTAGTTTGTAAGTAAGTTAATTAGTAAGTTAGTCAGTAACTAGGTTACATAAATTAGTTAGTAATGTAATTAGTAATTAAGATTGTAAGTTAGTTAGTCAATTAGTTAGTAAGTTAGTAAGTTAGTTAGTTCGTAACTAAGTTAATGAGTTAGTTTGTTAGTTAATTGTTTGTAATCGTTGACTTGGTTTTGATTTAAAGTAAAATTTCATTCATATAGTAAAAAATAACACCAAAATAGATTATTTTATTTCTTTTTGATGTTAATTTAATCTGCAACGCTTTTTAATACCTCATAATTTACTGTGCTTTGAAAGTGGTAAGTGCAAACGTTATGAGAAAAAGCGGACTTTTCGGACTAAATGGGTTAATGTATATGAAATAGGATAAATAATTAACAATATTTTAGAATGACTTCTTATAACCAAAAAACAGAGTTTGCAACTATTGATTCAGTGATTATTAAGCCAAAAACAATATACATTTCAAATAAAATTACCTTAAATTGATTTTTGCAACTATTTTTTTAATTTTTTAATGAATTTTTGAATGATGGACACCTTGGGGACACTTTTTTTAAAAGCAAAATTTCAGCTGTTTTTCCAAAGTCGCCTAAATGTTATTTTCCTTAATAATGTAAAAAAATTTGTTTTCTAAAAAGTTAGCTAAGGAGAAACATAGTTTTAGGGTGTATATTATTAATTATGTTATCACAGTTTTTCTAAAGATATCAAATTGTGATATAATGCCGTTTAGGAATTACAATCGTTCGAAAGATGGGTGTCCACCTTAGGGTCCCTTACCCTATATTATAAAATCGCATTTATTAAGTAAGTAGAAGCACTCCTTAAGAACAAGGAAAATTTATGTCGGGTTAAAAAAAATTCTTTCTTGATACAAGTGTCATAAAAGATAGAGTATATACCATCCGTTACAATAAACGACAGTGTCGAGAACTATAATCCTATAACTTAAGTTAGTAAAAATCATTTAAGAGTAAGTAAAAGATATGTAAAACACGCCTTTGAGTTAAAGGGTAATTTGTCCGAGTACATATATACATATATATAACGATATAGACGAATAACAACAGTTAATTTTCGTCTTTTATTGCAGTTAGAAATGACGGTCGAAGATCATCTTTTGAAATTGCTTAGGACACATTACCGTGTGAAAATTGAAGTACTAACTGAATTTCCTGCATGTGTATAGTTATTGCGCAAGTGAACTTGAGACGTTGGTGCAAAAAGAAAAGTAAAAAAAAAACGAAGAGAAAAAAAATCAAAGCTTTCCGCATTCTCCTCTTTATGTCCCTATTCCACGTAATTTTGTGCATTTAAGTACTCCGTAACTGCCCCGTTCGCGGTGTTCATGGTACAACTTGAAAGTATTCTCTTCACTTCTCTTCTCGCGCGATGATATGGAGAAAAGACGAAAATTCCCTGTTTCTCTTTTTTTCAAAAAGAGACCACCGTCGACGGTGCGGAGTTGTTTCCTTTTCACTTAAGGCGCAACTTTTACTATTTTATGAGAGTGTATAGTCTTATAATGAATTTTCCATTACGGTTTGCCCACTTCAGAAACATGCTTTTGACGTCTTTTTTCTCCAAGTTCGTAACATTATTTTTTTTTTTTTTCATTTTTTTTTAGTGCATCGTGATTTTTTCTTTTTTTTTTTTTGTTTAAGAAGATTTACTGACTCATTAGGGTGATTTTCTGTAGTAGTTTACGCACATTCTTTAGTAGTTTAATAAGATCGGTATTTAAAGGAATTTTTTCTGGATTTATATTTTTGTTAGCTGAAAGATGATGAGAATTTAATAAACTACCCTCTGGCATGGAAAAGATTTTTTTTTTAAATATTAAAGAATTAGTTATCTTTTATCAACAATATTTTTTATTGAATTGTGACCTGGTCTATGAAAAGGGACCTTACGTGCAGGGCTCGAACTAGGTCCGTAAATCCCGTAAAGGTCCGTAAATTTGCATGAAGTCCGTAAAAGTCAGTTTTTTCACAAAAAGGTCCGTAAAGTCCGTAATTTAATTGAGAAAAGACAAAAAGTTCGTAAATTGAGCGATATAATTTGGAGAATTTTAGAGAAATTACAATTGCAGAAATTCAATTATGTTCAAAAATTTTTTTAAATTCTCGTCAAATTTTCAATTATTTTTATAAAAATGAAATTCTTTTCCAAAATTCAATTATTTTCAAAAATTTTAATAAAATTCTTGACAACATTTCAATTATTTTCTAAAATTTTCCTCAAATCAATGATTCTTAATAGGTATCTACAATTTCAATAGAATTTTCGAAAGGAATTGAATTATTTAAAAAAAATATAATAAAATTCTACGTAAACCTTTAATAATTTTCATACAATAATGTAAATTTAACAGGAATTTAATTATTTAAATTTTTTTATAAATTTTTTCGCAATCATTTAAATATTTTCAAAAATAATAAAATTTTTACAGGGATTCAATTATTATTTACGTAAATAATAAAATTCTTTTTTGGAATTCAATGATTTTCATAAATAATAAAACTCATTGCACAATTTCATATATTTTTAATACAATTTTGATCAAATTCCTCAAAAAATGTAAGTATTCTTAAAAATTTTATTAAAATTCATCAAAATAATTCAATTATTTAAAAATTTATTGAAAAAAATTTTTTATGAGATTTCAATTTCAAGAAATATGCAATTATTCAATAAAATGTTTTTCTTGTATTTAAATAAATAAATTTAAATAAATATTAATAAATATTTAAATAAATTAATACTAGTAGAATTAAATTGAAAAATGAATTTTAGTTAAAATTTTATATAATAATTGAATTTAAAAAAGGCTTTATTTTAAAAATTGACAAACTTTTAGTAATTTTCAATAATTTTCTTCAATTTAATATCTACTACTTTAAAAAAATTTTCTAAAAGAATTCAATTATTTAAAATAAATTTAATTATTTTCATAAATAATAAAAAATTTCACAGGAATTTAATTATTTACAAATTTTCTATAATTTTCTTCGCAATAATTTAATTATTTTCATAAATAATAAAATTTTTAAAGGGATTCAATTATTTTCACAAATAATAAAACTCATTATAAAATTTAAATAATTTTTAATACAAAATTTTAACCGAATTCCTCGAAAAATGTAATTATTCTTGAAAATTTTAGTAAAATTTATCGAAAAAAATTCAATCATTTAAAATTAATTAATTTTTAGAAATAATTGAATTTTGAATTTTTTTTTTAAAGTTTAATTGAATTTTGTCTATGTTATTTAAAGTTTTTATTTTCTAATATATATATTTAATTGAAGAATTTACGAATAATTGAAATTTCGTAAAATTGCATATTGTAAACAAATGGATTTGAAAATTGTCTCAAAGAACTATTTCGAAAATTATTAAAAATAATCGATTTAAAGAAGATTTTTATTTAAAAATTCTTAAAAATAATAATTGAATTGATTTTATCACTCAGTCATCTTGAATTATTATAAAACATGAAGAAATCGATCACTCCAAGTCGAACACTCGGAGTTATCGATATCTTCAAAATTCAAAATTCATCCTCAAAATTCAAAATGGCGGATTCAATATGGCGGACGAAAGTTGAAATATTTAACGGATTTCGGTATAAATTCGTTACTAGGAGGTTTTTAGGATCGCTGATAACGAATCCGGTGTCAGTTTTTAAAAATTTAAAATCTCTTGAATCTAATATGGCGGATGGATTTTTAAAAATCAAATAAATTCACTTGCAACTGGTCACTCGGGGGTTTTTGGGGTCGCTGATTACGAATGTGACCTCAGTTTTTAAAATTCAAAATGGCGGATCCAACATGGCGGACGAAAGTTGGAATATTTAACGGATTTCGGTATAAATTGGTGTCAAGAGGTTTTTAAGGTCGCTGATTACGAATCTGAACATAGTTTTCCAAAATTCAAAATGGTGGATCCAATATGGCGGACGACTTTTTTAAAAAACTATTAATTTTGCCTGAAACTCATTACTCGGGGGTTTTTGAGGTCACTGATTACGAATCTGATGTCAGGATTTTAAAATTTAAAATGGCGGATGCAATATGTCGGACGACTTTTTTGAAAATATGTTTAATTGAAACTTGAAACTTGTCACTCGTTGGTTTTTAGGGTTGCTGATTACGAATGTGACATTAGTTTTTTAAAATTCAATATGGCGAATCCAATATGGCGGACGAATTCATGAAAAATTGATCAGTGATGCTTTTTAAAACAACCTGGCCAATCATTGTGTTTTCATACAATATTCGAAGAGAGTATTATATAGGCCTACTTGACAAATTTTTAATCGTATGTGCAAAACTTTTTGAATAAACATAAGAAATCATTTTTTTTAAAGTTTGTAAAAAATTCTTGCTTATTCTTGCCCCCTTAAAAAACGAGAAAGTGATTATTACTAAATTCATAGATATATCCGGAGTACAGCATGCGAAAATAAAATAGCTTACATTGCAACTATAAATTTCTTCCTTTGATTCATAGACCTGATAACTCTGGATTATAAATCAATTGAGCACTTACGACGAATATAATATATACATATATATATATAACTGCTATATAACAATTATAGAACAGTTACATAACAGTATGAACAGATTTAATGCGTGTCCATAAAAATAAATTTGACATCGTGCTATGTCGTAAATTGTCAGAGGGAATATTTGTGTGGTGCTCCATAGTTTCAATGATCTTTCTCTCTCTCTCTCTCTCTCTCTCTTTACAGTATATATACAAGGGAGCGGCTTCCGTTTGAAAATGGCGTCGTTTGCGAAATTCGCGTTGAAGACGTTTGTACTGGACATCGACGCGGAACGGCTGACCGAGGCGGTGATTACGTATACCGTATAAACGCGATAAACCGCCCACTCGTACCTTGGAAACCGTGAGGGCAATGGGCGGATGAAGGGGGGTGAGGAAGGGAGTGAGGGGGCAATTGAATTAATGCCCAGCCTACAAATTGAAGTACGTATATATAGATATAGGATGCTATAGCTTCGGTTCGATAATTACTGGAAAGTGGCGCGCCGGGACGACGACGACGACGACGTTATACTGGACGCCAGGCGGTTTGAGGTTATGTCGCGCACGTAAAATGCCTCAACAGTCTTGGACTATGGGGAGAGCTTTGAGTCGACGATAAACGAGAAGCTTCTCTCGACCCAAAACCGCCTTAACTGCATCCCAACGTTAAACCCGATCCTCTGGAATTTACTCTAGAAGAACATTTTCAACGTGCTTCCGCACCAAAATTACACATTGAAACATTTTACATTTTCTAATATATATATGCTTTGCATTAGGTTAATTTCACATGGGGGAAATTAGAATCTTAATTTTCTAATTTCTTTAACTCACTTTGGAATTATGTTTGTTGGTTTAAAAAAGGGATTATTTACTTCACCGTCAAATTTGCCTGAAACTCGTAACTCAGAGTTTTTGGGGTCTCTGATTACAAATCTGAACTTAGTTTTTCAAAATTTTGAAACCCTGACATTAAATTCGTAATCAGAGACACCAAAAACCCCCTAGTAACGAGTTTCAGGCCACATTGGATCCACCATTTTGAATTTTTAACAACTGACATCGAATTCGTAATTAGCGACCCTAAAAACCCCCTAGTAGTGAGTTTCAGGCAAATTGATTCAATTTTTAAAAAAGTCGTCCGTCATATTGGATCCGCCATTTTGAATTTTTAACAACTGACATCGAATTCGTAATTAGCGACCCCAAAAACCCCCTAGTAGTGAGTTTCAGGGAAATTGATTCAATTTTTAAAAAAGTCGTCCGCCATATTGGATCCGCCATTTTGAATTTTTAACAACTGACATCGAATTCGTAATTAGCGACCCCAAAAACCCCCTAGTAGTGAGTTTCAGGCAAATTGATTCAATTTTTAAAAAAGTCGTCCGCCATATTGGATCCGCCATTTTGAATTTTTAACAACGGACATCGGATTCGTTATCAGCGACCTCAAGAACCCCCTAGTAACGAGTTTCAGGCCACATTGGATCCACCATTTTGAATGTTTAACAACTGACATCGAATTCGGAATCAGCGACCCCAAAAACCCCCGAGTAACAAATTTTAAGCGTATGCAATGAATTTTTCATAATCGTGATGGCCATATTGGATCCGCTATTTTGAATTTTTTAAAACGGACATCGGATTCGTTATCAGCGACCTCAAAAACCCCCTAGTAACGAATTTCAGGCAAAATTGAATAGATTTTCAAAAAAGTCGTCCGCCATATTGGATCCGCCATTTTAAATTTTAAAATTCTGACATTAGCTTTGATGGATTCCAATAAAGTTAAAAACAAACTTTAGCCACAATATAACATCCGGAATGTAAAATCTTCAATAAATAAATAATGTTAGAAAAAGTATAATCAGCAATCCTGAAAACTCTCGAGTAACCAGTTTGAAATGATTCTGATAAAATTTTACAAATCTTGTCCGCCATATTGGATCGGACATTTTGAATTTTTAGCATCTGACAGCAGATTTTTAATTAGCGACTCCAAAAACCCCCGACCAACAATTTTCAAGCGAATTCGACCAATTTAAAAAAAAAATTGTTCGCCATATTGAATTCACCATTTTGAATTTTGGAAAAAGAACTTTAGATTCGTAATCAGCGACCTCGAAAACCTCGGAGTAAGGACATTCAAGCAAAATCGATCAATTATTAAAAGCTTGAAAATCGTTATCCGGGGGTTTTTGGGGTCACTGATTATGAATTTGATGTTCGTTTTCCAAAATTCAAAATGGCGGATCAAAAATGGCGGACGACATTTTTAAAAAATTAATTAATTGGCTTGAAAATCGTTACTCCGGGGTTTTCGGGGTCGCTGATTACGAATCTGGCATCAGATTTTCAAAATTTAAAATGTCGGATCCAATATGGCAGTCGAAAATTTAAGAAGTTGTGTTATGCTTCTGGATCGATCTGCTATTTTGAATTTTGAAAATCTAATGCTAGATTCGTAATCAATGACCCCGAAAACCCCTGAAAAATAAATTTTAAGCGAATAGGATAAAATAAAAAAAAAAAATTTTTAATATCCGCCATATTGGATTTGGATCCGCCATTTTGAATTTTGAAAATCTGTCTTTAGATTTGTTTCAGGGACTTCAACGTAAAATATCAATTTTCTTTTTAGAATTGAATATTATCTATAGAATTAAAGTGTAACATTAATTTATACAGTCGTTTGTTGAAAATTAAATTATTTAATAATAATAAATGTAAAGAGATGAAGTAAAAATAATGAACGACAGTAAAGAGAAGTCTAGAGTTAATATTGTAAGCCGCTGCTGCTTCTGCTGGTTAAATTTTTATTTTTTTGCAATTTCGCAAACTAAAAAGCTAGTGATTTACTCAATGGTGCGCAGTAATTTTCCCTTTCATCAGTGAGTCGGCTTCTCTCGTGGCAATCGTGATGACACAGTGGGATTGGTAATAACAAAAGACTTATTCCCGGTTACGGATCATCGAAGCAAACACAAGTTCCGAGTTTTTCGCTTGGTTAAACGGATTGACGAATCTAATTGGTGCTCGGTACTTTAAAAAGCTGCCAGATTTCATTTTAACCCTCTCTTTAGTTTTAACACCCTCGCATATTGTACATATTCATTGTGTAATTTTGTATTTATTGTTTTAAATTAAAAAAATTTTTTATAACTATCGAATTGCATATCTTAAATAGTTGCTAAATATAGGATCAAATTTTATTGATTTCTGCTAGTACAGGGTTGCCACAAAAATTTAAAAACTCCTTTCTTAAATAAATATTTAATCATTATTATTTTTCTATAGGAATTAAGATTTTCAAATTCAAACCTGAAATTCAATAATTTATGAGAATATTATTATAAAACATAAAGAAATCGATCACTCCGAGTCGAAGAATGTCATAAGAATAATGTAACAATAAATTCAAATTTTCAAAGATTTTAATTTAAAGTTTAAACCCTTTTTAAAATTCAATTATTTCTAAAATTTCACGCTGTAATGCTTTTAACATTCAATTGTAATTTAAAATTTTAAGAGAAATTCATTTTTTAATCAATTTGAATTTTTATGAAGAATTTTATCAAAATTTTTTTAAATAATTGAATTTTATCGGCAAATTTGAAAAAAAAATTAAGAATAAATGCAATTTTCTATCATTTTTTTCAAAATTATATAGAAAATAATTGAAATTCTGCGATAAGTTTTATTATTTATAAAAATAATTGAATTCTTGCAACGAAATTTATTAAAAAAATTTTTAAAGAATGGAATTCCAGTGAAGAATTTTATTTGAGAAAATATTTGAATTCCAGAGAAAAATATTATTATTCATAAAAATAATAAATTTCTTGTGAAGAATTTTATTTAAATTTTTTTAAAATAATTGAATTCTTCTTGGGAAGAATTTCTTACGAAAATCTAATTGCTTAGAAGAATTTTTTTTTTTTTACGAAAATAATTGAATTGTTTCGAAGATTTTTACAAACATTTTTGATAATAATATTGTATCCCTAGGAAGAATATTGTGTTCTACGAAAATAATTGTATTCTATGATCAATTTTATTATAATTTTTCAAATTTATAAAGCATTTTATCAAAATTTTTTAAAATAATTAAGTTCTCAAGAAAAATTTTATTATTTATGAAAATAATTGATTTCCTGCGAAGAATTTTATTCGAATTTTTTTAAATAATTGAATTCCCATAAAAAAATTTGTATTATTTGTAAAAATAATTAAATTCTTAAGAAGAATTGTATTGAAAATAATTGTATTGAAAATAATTGAATTATATTGAAAAATTTTATTAAAATTTAAAATTTAATGAACTAAATTGAAACTTTTATTAAAATACATTAAAAATAATTAAAATAAGGAAAATTTTTGAAAATAATTGAACTTTTGCCAAGAATTTTATTAAATTTTTTGAAAAGAATTGAATTTCGGAGTAGAATTTTATGATTTTTGAAGATAATTGAAATTTTGCCAAGAATTTTATTAAATTTTTTGAAAATAATTGAATTTTGGAGTAGAATTCAATTATTCACAAGTTATAGAAATTGTTCGCAGCATTTCAATTATGTTCAAAAATTTTTTAAAAATTCTCGTCTAAATTTCAATTATCTTTATAAATAATAAAATTCTTCTTCTAAATTCAGTTATTTTTAAAAATTTTAATAAAATTCTTGGCAAAATTTCACAGGAATTCAATTATTTACAAAATTTTAAATAAATTTCTTCGAAATAATTCAATTATTTTTATTAGTAATAAAATTTTCACAGGAATTCAATTACTTAAAATACAAAATTGCATAAAATTTTTTGAAAAATATCAATTATTTAAAAAGATTTTTATAAAATTCATCGCAAGAATTTAATTATTTAAAAAATTCAATTATTTCTATAAACTTGAATAAAATTTGTTGCAAGAATTCAATTATTTGTATAAATAATAAAATTCTTCACAGAAATTTAGTTATTTTTATAAACTTGAATAAAATTCGTTGGAAGAATTAAATTATTTTTAAAAGTAATAAAATTCTTAGCAGAAATTCAATTCTGTTTAAAAATTATAAAAATTTTCTCGTCAACATTTCAATTATTTTTATAAATAGCAAAATTCTTCGCCGAAATCGAATTATTTTCAGGAATTTTTATAAAATACATTGTAAAATACTCAATTATTTTCACAAATAACAATATTCTTCGCAAAAATTCAATTATTTTCAAAATTTTAAAAAAAATTCTCGTCAACATTTCAATTATCTTTATAAATGAAAAGCAAAATTCTTCGACAAAATTCAATTATTTTCATGAATTTTAATAAAATTCATTGCAAAATTCAATTATTTTTATAAATAATACTATTCATCATAAGAATTCAATTATTTTCAAAAGTAATAAAATTCAATTTCTTTCAAAAATTTTTCAAAATTCTATGGTTTTCAATATTCTACTATGTTAATAAAATTTTCCAAAAGAATTCAATTATTTAAAAACAATTTTCACATAGTTCTATACACGCATATTCAATTATTTTCTCAAATAATAAAAATTTCATAAAAATTCAATTGTTAAAAATATAATTTTTCATTTTTTTCGAGAAAATCGATTGTTTGAGACATTTTTTTATAAAATTCTTCGCAATAATTATAATTTAATTATTTTTATAAATAATAAAACTCATTGCAGAATTTCAATTATTTTTTTTACAATTTTAATCGAATTCCTCGAAAAATGTAATTATTTTTAAAAATTTTATTAAAATTAGTCAAAAGAATTCAATTATTTAAAAAATTTGTTGATAAAATTCTTTATGAGAATTCAATTTTAACAAACATTCAATTATTCAATAAATTATTTATTCAATTTAAATAATATTGAATTCTTCTAGAATTTTCTAATAAAAATTGACTTAAAAATGAATTACCGAATAATCGATTTATTATATTTATAAAAATAATTGAACTCTTACAACGAATTTTATTAACATTTTTTTTAAATAATTGAATTTTTTTGAGAAATTTTACTATAAATTGTAAAAATAATTTAATTCTGGCGAAGGATTTTTGCAAATAATTAACTTTTTTTTTTTGCAAAAATTTTATGATAATTTAAATTATTACAGAACATGAGGAAGGCGATCACTCCGAGACTTCGACTTATATTTTGTAATAATATTCTTAGAAGTTGTTGAATTTCAAAAAGATTTGAATTTGAATGTTTTGAAGAATATTTGAATCCCTGCGGAAAAATAATAATGATTAAATATTTATTTAAATAAGAAGTTATTGATGTTTTTGAATAATTTTATAATTAAAGAAATTCGTTAATAAATGTAATAAAAAAATTTTTTTTTTATTTTTTTAGTATCTAATAATTTTTAGAGTGAATCAGAATATTCTTTAGGGTCATAGGGAAAAAGTGAAAATTTTGTCTGAAAATCAGGGAAAAATCAGGGAGAAATAAAATTAAATATTTGTGGCAACCCTAAACGAGTCCAAAATGGTATTAAATACCTTGAAATTTAGAAGGAGAATAATTGTTTCGTTAACATAAAACTATTAATTTTAAAACGTTGCATGTACATGATCGGAGAATGCGGGAAATACTCAATGCGGGTGAACACATGTAAATGAATATTAAGTGTTCGAAAGACTTCCTCCTTTACAAGTTGTTCTTTCTTTTTTTTTCTTCTCTTCTTCCTTTTTGCGTCTCCTTCTTCTTTTCGTGTTTCCTTTTTTACCCCTCTAATGCTTCTTCTTCTTTTTCTTCTTTTCACTCTCCTTCTCTCTCTTTCTACTATATATATATATATATATATAGGTAATACTATTTTCTTCTTTTTGCCCTTAACTACTTGTTCTTTTTGTTTCTTTTTTCTTACTTCGTTTTCTTTACACACATACAATTTTTCATACGACTTCCTCGCTGGATAGCCACTTAGTAAAGAGGCAGTGAAAGGAAAAAAAGAAACTTACACTTTAAGTCGTTCTATAAGGGGTCAGTTAACAGCTCTACACTTTATCGCTTTGACAGTAACTGATTTCCCATAAAGTGTCGAAGATGTCAAGACGATTCGATTGCACGCTTGGATAAATAAGTACCCTACATGTACCGGATATCGATTTATTTATTCGACTTACCAAACTGCTATATAGAGAGGAAGAAAATCATTACGTTGCAAAACAGGACTATTCAAGTAGCGGCACATATAGCCGTTTTCTAGAAAACTAATCTTTTAGTTTTTAATTATTAATTGTACCATTTCCAAAGTAAAATTTATTCTTCTTACGGATGCACTTTTTAAAATTTCTTTATAATGAATATTTAAAAAGTTATAATTTAAATTTTGTTGATATTCTTTTAATCTATTATCGGAAGAGTAATAAATGAATAACACTATTAGGTGTGCAACGTTTCGGTTGCCATCCCTTGTGAAAAGCAGTATTATCGAGCAAGAAAGACATACACTACAAGATTGGTATAGATGAAAATAGAGGTTTCTTAAAAATCCGTTTAGCATTATTAGAAGGTAGAGAAGCTATTCAACAAACAACTTTGAAGGCGGAAATTGTGAATATCAAATTAAAAAATTACGTCTATGTTATGAAGATGGGAAAATGGATTTAGGCTATTAGTTGTGCTTTTACTGCAACAAATTTTTATGTTTGTCTTAGAACCCAAATTTCGGGATTTAAAAATCCTCAAACTATTTTGTGTTTATTTATTCACATACCTATTCAGTTCCACAAAGCTAAAAATCTGTTAAGACTTATAGTAATCGATGTCCCTTTGAATGCGAATTTATAACAAAAATCCTAATTCCCTAAATGTGTCTTCAGCTTCTCTTCTCGTGTATTTTTTTCGAAGAACAAGAAGAAGAAGAAGAAGGAGAAGAAGAAGAAGAAAAGTAGAAGAAAAAGAGGGAAAAAAATGAGAGGTGAGCGTTATATGTCTATGTATATGTGTCGCGTTAAGAGAAAACGTAAAAGAACTTTTGCGCGGAACTCGGACTGGATTGCAGGTCGTAAAATTCCCGTGAACCTGACCGATGGGGTCGTTAACGTGTTCGTGCTTATTATTCAAATTAAACCGTGGCGTTTACACCGAGCAACCACAGCGAGCTCCATTTTAAACGCATGATACTTCTATAACACTATACCCAGGTCCCTTGTTGGCAATCTTCATTTCCCATATGCATGCGGATTTTTTTTTCCATCTCTAGAAAGAATATTAAATATTTTTTTTCCAAACATTAATTGTCCGCAACATTGTCGTGTTTGGAAAATATAAACATTATTATTGAAAACTATTTTTATGAAATATGACAATATATGTGTATTCCATATATAGACAAATATTAAATTGTTTTTCTTAGATCTTTATATACCGGGCAAATTGTAATCATATACATTGATTTCTGTTTAAAAATTACAACAAAGATTTGATTCTATTTGAGTTGTAACTATTCTAATTGTTCTAGATCAATTCAGGGCTCGAATCAGGGAAAGTATTTAAAAATACGGATATTACGGACCAAAAATGAAAAATTACGGACCATTTACAATTACTGACAAAAATATAACCAGTCTGAGTCAAATAGAAGAACTACATTTTACTTAAAACTATAAATTAAATTTTTCATAATTCTATAAAACATGAAGATATCGATAACTCCGAGTGTTCGACTCGGAGTGATCGATTTCTTCATGTTTTATAATAATTCAAGATGATCAAGTGATAAAATCATTATCAATTCAATTATTATTTTCAAGAATTTTTAACTAGAATTCTTCTTTATATCAATGATTTTTAATAATTTTCGAAAAAGTTCTTTGACAATTTTCAAATTCATTTGTTTACAATATTCAATTTTACGAAATTTCAATTATATTCGTCAATTCTTCTATTAAATATATATTACAAAATAAAAACTTAAAATGACATAAAGAAAATTCAAATAGACTTTTTCAAAAGAATTAATTTCAAAATTCCATTATTGCTAAAAATTTACGCTATATTTCTTTTAATATTCAATTATTTATCTAAAATTTTAACTGAAATTCATTTTTAAATTAATTTTTATTAGAAAATTCTACTAGAATTCAATAATTTAAATACAAAAATAAATAATTTATTGAATAATTAAATGTTTCTTAAAATTCAATTCCCATAAAAAATTTTATCTAAAAAATTTTTAAATAATTTAATTCTTTCGAAGAATTTTAATAAAATTTTTAAGAACAATAATTATATTTTTTGAGGAATTCGGATTAAAATTTTATTGTATTAAAAATAATTGAAATTATATAATGAGTTTTATTAATTTGTGAAAATAATTAAATCCCTCAGAAGAATTTTATTATTTTTTAACAATATTTAATTTTTGCGAAGAATATTATTACTTTTGAAAATTAAAACTTTTTAATTAAACTTTTTTTAAAAACATTAATTCCACAGAATTGTTAGTTAAAAATATGAAAAATTCAGATTTTCAAAGATTTTAATTTGAAACCAATTTCAAAATTCAATTAATTCTAAAAAATCATACTCTAATGCTTTTAATATTCAATTTTATAATCTAAAGTTTTAACTGAAATCCATTTTTAAATCAATTTTTGTTAGAAAATTCTACTAGAATTCAATTATTTAAATACAAAATGAAATTATTTTTTTGAATTAATTTAATGTTTCTGAAAATTGAATTCTCATAAAAAATGTTATCAATAAATTTTTAAATAATTAAATTATTTTTATGAATTTTAATACAAATTTTAAGAATAATTACTTTTTTCGAGGAATTCGATTAAAATTTTATTAAAAATAAATTAAATTCTGCAATGAGTATTATTATTTATGAAAATAATTTAATTCCTAAAAAGAATTTTATTATTTAAAAAAATAATTGAATTCCTGTATTGAAGAATTTCATTTTTATAAAAATAATTGAATTGCGAAGAAATTTATAAAAAAATTTGTAAATATTTGAATTTTTGTGAAATTTTTATTATTTTATGAAAATAATTAAATGATTGCATAGAAATTAATTAAAGTTTTTTTTTAAATAATTGAATTCTTTTAGAAATTTTTTTTTAAATACTAAGTAGATATTAAAAATTATTGAATTGAGGAAAATTTTTGAAAATAATTGAAATTTTGCCAAAAATTTTATTAAAATCAAAATTTATTTTTGAAAATAATTGAAATTTTGTCAAGAATTTTATTAAAATCCAAATTTATTTTTGAAAATAATTGAAATTTTGCCAAGAATTTTATTAAAACTAAAATTTATTTTTGAAAATAATTGAATTTCGGAGAAGAATGTAATTATTTCTTAAAATAATTGAAAATTTATTTATTACGAACTTTACGGACTTTTTTTTTAAAAAACTGACTTTTACAGACTTTATGCAAATTTACGGACTTTTACGGGATTTACAGACGTAGTTCGAGCCCTGTCAATTATAAAATTTTCTTCTTTAAATTTTATTCCATGACATCTGTTTTGTACTAAAAATCTAGTTTGGTTTTATTAGAATTATGGTCATCAAGAGTTTAGAACTCAAATAATGTTTCTGTTCTTTAGCAGTTATGTGGTGATAAATCTGAAGACTAGTCGACATCTTGTTAATTTGGCGAACCCAATTAAGTTTATGATTCATTTGAGGATTTTGATTTGCCAATTTAAAAATTCCCTCGCAGTAGAACTTGGGGTATTTGCACTAAGACATATTTATTTTTATAATTCAATCTGAAATGTAGCTGTTAAGATTACATAGGACTGTCTCATCCTATTTCGTTCTATTCTCTTTGGGTAATTTGGATTACTAATCGGTAACGCTAAGATTCGCTTAAAAAAATTTTGAATGATTCCATGTCATCCAATTTCTTTGGAGAACCTTATGTTTCTCCTAATGCAAAAACATTAGGTTGATCTCCAAAACAATGGATCTCCTTTAAAAGTGCAGAAAGATCACAAATCTTTTGTACCGATAATAAATCAATTTGAAATCCTCCTTGAAATTCATCACCTAGTTTGTACGCTTTCAAGTCATTTGTTTCGAACAAGACTTTTTTGTTGACTCCCTTTAAGAGAAAGAATGAAGGGACGTGTTTGTAACTCGCCTGAGAAATTTTATATACTATGTGAGAGAATGGGAGAATCTTCCCCTTCTGATTTCGCATAATTAAGACCGATCGGAAGGGACCGCAGAGAGGAAGAAAAAAAATATCCGGAAAGTGTCGAGAGGACCGTCTTCGTAAACTTATAAGAGGGGAAGAGAATTTGGAGTTTTTGATAGGGGGAGGCATTTTAAAATGTAAGAGAGAGAGAGAGGGACTTTCTTCGCGCGCTGATGAGACGCAGACAGAAGGAATTGAAGAAAGAAATCGTCCGAATGATGGATGTGGCATGTCGCAGAATTTATACGTGCGGAATGTAACGACTGAGTTGACGTCTGTTAGGACAGTTCCGCTTTAAAAAGAATACTTTAAAAGCCGGAGGGTTTATAACGGGCCGGGGGTATATAGCACGACGTATAGTATGGGGAAGGAAGAACTACATATAGAGGTGTAACGAGCAGAACTCAACTCACGAACTCACTCCCAGTTTTTAGTGGCAACTTGTTGCTCTATGCCCATTCATACGGCTCTAACCATTACGTCACGTCACATCAACTTATAATAATGGTAATGGGGTGCTCCGCCTGCGAAAGTCCAATCCGAAATGTGAATTTTGTTTTAGTTACGTTATACGGTTATTCTCTTTATTGCTGATTCTTGATCGTCAAGTTGCTTTTTGCTCGAAAAAGAGTGTGTTCTTTCCAAAAAATCAAGCACTTATTGGAGAAACTATTATTCTCATTACACCGATGTTTGAGTTCATCTAATTATTCCCCAACACTTCTAAATCAGGAGTGACATTTTAAGTTCATCTAATAATTATTCAGTAACACTTCTAAATCTGTATATAGTAAAATCAAAATCAAATCCTGGTATCCGACTTTAACAACAGTGGAACTTATCAAATTGTGCGAAATATTTCGGGAATATTAACATAAATACTAACAAGCAAAGTCTGCTGATAGTATTAACTCTACTTCGTGAAATTACAGTTCTGCTAAATCTGATATCAGAACCAAAAACACATCCTTGGGGGATGTGTGTACTAACTAGTTTGTAAAGTTGCAATTTTTACAAGTCACCTAAATTCAGGTATGTTGTTTATTTTTTCAAAATGGCGGATCCAATACGGCGGACGAATTTATGAAGATTGGCCTAAAAGATGTTCTATTACAATCGGTGCACTTCTCGTAAAAATATTATTCCTTAATTTATAAACACTTCTATAGCGAAACGGTCATTTGGAAGGGCAACTTTTAACTGATATACTCTAAATGGACCATAATGCTTCTTATTTTACAATAATGGGCAGAAATGTACCCTCTACTTGATTCAATAGTTCAAATCTTTAAATTAAAATTTTTTTTCGGTTTTGCCAAGGTTTCTTGCATTCTGACCCACAGTGGCTTGATTGGAATCAAGATTCGCGGTAGAAGAAATCGACGCCAAGTAAAAACCGCGAATATATATATTCTCAAAATATCGCGACTGTTTATAGATAAAATCGAATAACTCGAGTAAATCTTAACCGATTTTGATCAATTTTTTTTTGGTTGGATAAAGAATAATAAAAAAAAAGAATTCTGTTAAGTTTATTTAATATTTTTCATACTTTTGTTGAATTTAAGCAAAGAAAACTGAAAAAATAGCGACTTTTTGACACTTAGATAAACGTAGAGCCTAAACTCCTTAACGCTTTTGTAAAATATTCTGGAATATTATTAATTAGGTTTAAATCTCGATAAACATTTCAAAAAATTGCAATACATTTCGTATGCTTGGAAATAATTGAATTTTTTTCAAAACAATTGGATTTTTTTTATATTTAGACAAACATAGAGCCTAAAGTTCTAAACGGATATGTAAAATATTCTAGAATATTATTAATTGGGTTAAAATCTCGATATATGTTACAGGAAATTTCAATAAATTTCGTATTTTTTAAAATATTTGAATTTTTCTCAAAAAAGTGGGATTTTTTGAAATTTAGACAAACCTAGAAATTAAACTACTTAATGGATTTAAATTATTGTCTACTACCTTTTTGGGCAAAAATGCATTTTTGCCATCTTTGTACAATCAGTTTGGCTTGGGCTTTCGAGTTGTGCTTTTCGTTTCTACCCAGCCTCGACTGATCGAATAACTTATTATTGAATAAATATCTTTTTATTGTTATTTTAAAAGTTAAATATTTGCGTCATATTTATTGTTCACCACACTCCTTTCTCATACAAATTGGTGACCCCGTTTTAAAAAAAGTGGTTAAATTAGTGTGAGTGATAATAAGTTTTCTTCTCGTGAAATCGACACTTGTCAAAAAAGAAAATGTCTGATACAGAAGAAAAAAACAATTCACCCGGAGATAACGACGGTAAGGGTGAAGTGGACATTAGTGATGTGAGTTCGGGAAATTTACGCATTCCGCAGTTTTGGCCAAATAAAATAGAGCTTTGGTTTAGACTTTTAGAAGCGCAATTCGCTACGTCGCGTATTTCAAAAGACGATACAAAATTTAATATATCACAATTGCTAATATCGGTGAAAAATACGTGGAACAAGTGGAGGACATTATTATTTCACCTCCAGATGAGAAGAAATATGAATGTTTAAAAAAGGTTTTAATAAAAAGACTCTCGGATTCAGATTCTTCGCGAGTGAGACGACTGCTGGAAAACGAAGAAATCGGTGATCGAAAACCGTCACAATTTTTCCGCGATTTAAAAAAACTCGCAACGACTTGCGTTCCGGAAGAATTTATTTTGACTTTATGGAAAAATCGTTTGCCGACAGATATCCAATGTAAAATACTCTGGAATATAATTAATTGGGTTAAAATCTCAATTTATATTTCAGAAAATTTTAATATATTTCGTATTTTTTTTTTAATATTTGGATTTTTTTCAATAAAAATTGCACTTTTTGACATTTAGACAAACGTAGAGACTAAACTAATCAACGAATTTGTAAAATGCCCTGGAATTTAATAAATTGGGTTAAAATCTCGATAAATATTTCAGGAAATTTCAATACGTTAAGTAATTTTTGAAATATTTGGATTTTTCGAAATTTAGACAAACGTAGAAACTAAACTTTTAAACGGATATGTAAAATATTCTAGAAAATTATTAATAGGGTTAAAATCTCGATATAAATTTCAGGAAATTTCATTATTTTTCGTATTTTTTAAAAGATTTGAATTTTTCCGAAAAAATTGAAAAAGAAAAAAAAATTTCTAAACAATTTCTCTTTTTAATATTACTTCATGTATAATTAGTAAAAAGTTGAAATGACGCAAACAGTTTAAAATCCCAACAAAAACATCTTTTTTTTTTCAAACGACTGACGTCAAAATGCTCCAGAGTCATATAATATTAATAAATTTGTAATCAGGATTATTCTGGACATAATAGTGAAATATTTTTATTTAAAATTTCATTTTAATTTCAAAAGCATCGCTGATGCAAAAAGCTCCGCAAAGGAAAAGTTTTTGTAATTGTCCAAACAATTAATAAATAATACATTTCCGAATTTATTCAATGTTTCACGTTATATTTTGAATTTTAACAAAAATGAAATTTTCTTGATTTAACATAGCAAAAAATAAAATTTAATCATTCGTCTTAAGAAAAAAAGTTCTATTTAACGAAACTTAAAAATCTAACTTGTAATTGGTGAAATTATTGACGCCAAGATTTTAAAGTTTTGTCTTAAATAGAAATTTCATTTTTGTTACAATACGAAATATGACGTGAAACATTGACTAAATTCTGAAATGTACTGGTAACATTAATAACATCAATTAATATTAAAACTTTTGTTATATATTTTACTTGATAAACTTTTATTTAATTAATTGTTTGGACAATTAAAAAACTTTTACTTGGCGGAACTTTTTGCATCAAAAATGTTTTTGTTGGGACTATTATTCTAGTTGAGAAATTTTTCGTATTCGTTAGAGACTTAGAGATCAAGTTTCGAGATTATAGTGTAAAGAATATGAAACAAATATATGCGTAAAATCCGAGGATGATAAATTAATAATCGACAGAAATGTGAATTTTGCGCGCGCAAGTAGCAGCGATGGACGAAGATGCGCATCAACTGACGAACTGTGACTAGACGCCGCGCACCTCTGAGCTACTCCCACCGAGTCTCCAAGCGCGAGTATAAATATCGGCGTTCAAACGGAATTCGACTCATTCACACTGGGAGTCTCCCAGATGTAGGATATAAAATTATAGTTCCTGTTCTTAATGTCTTAATTTAATGTTTTTTTAAGAAACTCGTTGCGGTACGTAATCATACACATAACTATAAAAATAAAATTCACTCCCATGTAACAATATTCTTTAGAGTCCTGAATAGTCAAATTATTGACAGAATGCATCGACGTTAATAAATTGGTACCTATTCTTTCCTTTACATGACCAAAGGTCACAATACTATAAACATAAAGTTTGTCGCGATTCAGAATATTTACACGAATTAAAAGAATCGTTATAATAGATTCAAGTTTTAGATATATAAATTATTCTAATTAGCTGTAGATTTTATACTCTAATGATAATATCAATGGACAAGCGAAAAATGTATTAGAGACTTATGGTCCTGTGTTAACTGGACCCTAAGTCTTTAAATACATTTTGTAAAAATATGTTTGCGGAAGCTTCTCGATTTGATTGTGTTGTCCGTCATGATGGAATCTGCGGTCTCAGTTGGAATACAGTATTTCAAAGTCGATTCTTTAAACAGTCAGGTCGATCTGTCTCATCAAGAATCCTCACTGGAATCCTGGAATCCCCACTTGGCAAATTGATGATTACGAGTCGTCCTTCGTGATACTTTATATTCGTTTCTTGTCCTTGCTACTAAAATGAATTTTTGGAATTTTAAGTATTTGCAACTGTTGTTAACTATATTTTCTAATTTAGCTGCAATTGTTTTGACAATAATGAATGTTAATCCGTTAACAATAACGGATTAACATTCGCTATTGGCAAAACAATTGCAGCTAAATTAGAAAATTTTCTTCAAAAAAAAAGCAAGTTTTCTAGTTTTAAGTACTTTTGTTAGGAAGTACCCAAACTAGAAAACTAGCTTTTTTTTGAAGAAAATTCCCTCCAACTATTCTCTGAGACTAAGGATGCGTATACCTGTATGTTAACGAATCACAAGAAATAATGCCGAGAGCCAAACTCAAACACTCGCCTCGTCTGCTCTTTACGTTGAAAATCTACACGAGGATGTCGAAACGCCAAACAGTGCTGACGGCGGTTTATTTAATTCAAACGACAAAGGATATACCCGTCGGTAGCTGCAGCAGCTAACCCCTTATACGCTGCTGGCCGTAGCATTAGCCGTCGATCTACCAAGATACGAGATCAAGAGACCGCGTCAGAGAGAGAGAGAGAGTATTAGAACGTGAGAGATACACACAAAGGAGAGAAGCTTCGAGAGACAGAATCAGAGAGGCAGAGAGAGAGAGAGAAACGTCGATGCCAAGCACGTCCGCCTTTTGGGGCACTACAGAGCGCAGGCACAGAGTACCTGCACTAGGTACCTACTGGCAAGTACCCGATAGTTGGTGCAGTATATGGCATACATATAACCCACACATCAGCGTTCGCATTTATTCACATACATGCATGCATAGAGTACGTGGTTGGCTACGCGAAGAGAGAGAGAGGACGATAGTGAGAGAGAGAGAGAGAGAGAATTGCAGCTAGAGTACACCCAAAGGGTTGGGACCGCGGCTAGCTCCCGCGACCAAGGGGTCACTTATGTGTATAGAACCAACCGTCGAGTTCGCGAGAGCCAGCCAGATCCATAGTTAATTACCAGCCTAATCTCTATTCGCGATTGCCTGAAACCGCTCGTAAATCCCTATCGGTCCGTTCACCGCGCGCACACCAACCGATCCATACATCTTCAAACCCATGTTCATCTATAGATACAGTATTAGAGTGGTCCCCAATGCAATATATAGAAGGTATTTTCTAAACTCGATCACTGGTCTTTGAAATACAAAGGTTTGGATATAACTCCTATATGGAATGTTTTAATATTGAGGGACGTATTTCTCGTTTCAATCTTTAATTATACTCTTTTCGAAGGGTTTAAGGAACGAAATGGAATTTGATTTTTAGCTAAATGAATCAAGCAGGTAACAAGTGACAAAGCTTTTCTGAGATTGTCTTCGGAAAAAGAGGATTTGCGATGATTTTTCTGCTTTTACGCGAACAGTGAATTCACTGCTCTCGCGTAGGAACGGAAAAATGGAAAATTCTAGCTAACTATGGCTAAAGACTTTAGACAAAGTAAACAAAGCTCTGAGCCATCCCACAGGTGAAAAACTTAACGTTAATTAACATTAACTAATGATAATAACGTTTGGTTAACGTTAATCTAACGTTAGTGACCAAAAAATGTCGTTAGATTAACGTTAGCCTAACGTTAGTCTAACGTTAATATCATTAGCTAACGTTAACTAACGTTAACTTTTCCACTTGGGATACTTTGAAACATTGACCAAAATTTAAAACAGCATTGGTTCCCACGTCGAAAAATTCCGTGGAAATTCTACAAGTTTTATATTTTAATATTATTTTAACATTTCTATTATGATTAGAATCTAATAATAATTTGTTGCAATTCATTTGCAAAACTTGAATGAAATACGCATTTTGCAAAAAAAGTTCCAACAAAACTTATTATTAGACTCTGATCATAATAGAAATGTTCAAATATTATTTAAATATAAAACTTACAGAATTTCCCTGACTTTTCCCTGATTTCCAGAAAAAATTTTCAATTTTTCCCTGACCCTAAAGAATATTCTGCGATTCACCTCTAAGATTTATTAGATACTCAAAAAAAACTGTTCTATTACATTCAATTTTACGAATATTTTAATTGTAAAATTATTCCAAAACACCAATAAATTCTTTTCTACATAAATATTTGAAAATTACTATTCCATAGGAATTAAGCACATTAATTTATTATTTTCTTTCAATTGGTAAAAATGTTTTGTCTATGGCATGGACAGGAATTGCATCAATTTTGTTACCTGGTGGTATGACAAGTCACAGAACTTTTCGATTACCATTAGATTTAACAAATATTGAAACAACATTTTTAAAATTAAAATCTGATAAATGTAAATTAAGGGAATGTGATGTTATAATCTGGGACGAAGCTTCTATGATTCCAAAAAAAGCTTTGAACATAGTTGATAAAACTTTAAGAGATTGTTGTCACATTGAAAATATGCCTTTTGCGGGAAAATTAATAATATTAGGTGGAGATTTTCGACAAATCTTACCAGTAATTAAAAATGGGTGCAGAAAATTAATTGTTCAAGAATCAATAAAATTTTCCCAACTTTGGAATAATTTCACAATTTTCAATTTAAAAAAAAATATGAGAACGTCTAACACAATTTTTTCAAAATTTCTTTTAAAAATTGGTGAAGGTAAAATAAATTCATTTTCTATACCCAAAAAATGGAAAACTGACGATGTTTGCACAAAAATTTTTGGTTCCAATATTACTTTAAAAGATGATATTTCAAAATTTGCAATCCTGGCATGTCATAATGATGACATTATTAAATTAAATAACAAAATATTAAAAAAAATTTCTGAAAAAGAGAAAATTTATTACAGTATTGATTATGTAAAAAATAAAGGAATGGATCTAAGTGATGAAAGTGTGCAATTAAATTTTCCGAATGAATATTTAAACTCTTTAAAAATTCCTGGCTTACCTGTGCATAAATTAATTTTAAAAATTGGGGCAATTGTAATGCTGATAAGAAATATAAGTATAAATGATGGATTATGCAATGGTACCCGATTAAAAATTTTAGAATTACATAAATTTAATATAAAAGTTTTGATAATAACGGGAAGTAAAGAAGGTACCACGGCATTTATTCCTAGAATACTATTGGATTCTGGGGAGAATTCAAATTTACCATTCATTTTATTCCGAAGACAATTTCCTATAGTTTTGGCTTTTGCAATAACAATTAATAAATCTCAGGGTCAAAGTTTTGAAAAATTGGGTATTTTTTTCAACAAACCTTTATTTTCTCATGGGCAATTATATGTGGCTTTATCAAGATGCACAGATCCTGACAATTTATTTATTCAATGTGCTGACGATGATGATCAGGAACATCCAAAAATTATAAATAACATAGTATGGACAGAAATTTTCGAATAACTTTATGCTCATTCCAAGTACTTGATTTAATATATACTAATGTCGATGGCTCCAAGAAATACTATCTCACCTTTGAGACGTTTGTGTAAACTGCGTTGTATTATGTCTCAATTCTTAGAGTAGAAACTGTGAGATAAACATTGTGGAGTAATTTTAAAATCGTTTTTGAACTTTAATATTCTTTAAAATATTGAATGTCAAACGTTTCAATATGATCACAACATAATGTTTAATGATCGCATTCTCAAAAAGCTTATTTTACAATTATGGCTTATTTTACAAAATACAGCAGCTCTCTAAAAATGAGACAATATAATATGTTTACGAAACGTCTCAAAGTTGAGATAGTATTGTTCAGAGGCATCGTTATATCTAACAAATAAATGAGATATTTTTATTCTTCAACATAAATTATTTTTATAACCTATATACAAAATTACTAATTATTTTTATTTAGATTTTGAGATACAAAATTGGTTACTTCCCCGTAGTGTATCTTGGAAACAAATTCATTGAAATCTAAAAATTTAATTGTTTTAACTTAAATTAATTAAAAACATAATAAAAATAATTTAATTTCAATGAACTTGGCTAAAAACCAATATTAATATTTAATAAATAATCTAATATTAATCTATGGTTGTGATTGTGGAATTTAAAATAAAAAAACCACCGGGGGTTGGCGCGCGAAGCGCGCAGGGGGGCGGAGCCCCCCTAGTATATATATATATATATATATATATACGTATACACATGGAATTGTACTCCCTTCTCGAGCGGCCATTTCCTCGTTCACGAGTTCGCAAAGCTTGTCGGGCACCACAAAGAGAAAATCCAAATTCCCGCCCCAATGTCGAACACCGATCGACAAACATCCCTTGGCGTTTGTACCGCACGAAACACGAAATTGACCCTAATTCCCGTCTCTCTCGTCAATGATTTCGACGTTGCTTAACTTAAAAATTTATGTTAAAGCTGATCATTTCTAGAAGCTCGTTTCTACAGAGAATAATCCCCCATTGCAATTATTTCATTTTGTCGGAATAAAGTATACTACTACTTTCCACTACTTTACTATTTTGATATTTTTTTAAATCTGACTATCGGGGAAAATCTAACATGGCGACTTCAAAATGGCGGACAACGGTTTTAGTACCTAAAAATTTCAAAAAGTTTTGTTAAATTCTTCGTAACTTGTTACTCCGGGATTTTTAGGGTCAATGAATACGAATCTAGGGTCCGTTTTTAAAAATTCAAAATGGCGGATCCAATATGGCGGACATGAAAATTAAAAATCTACTGAATTTGCTTGAAAATAGTTACTCGGGGGTTTTTGGGGTCGCTGAATACGAATCTAGGGTCCGTTTTTAAAAATTCAAAATGGCGGACATGGAAATTAAATTTTAATTAAATTAATTAAAATTAATTTTTTACTGTTCATATTTTCAAAAATTTTTTTTAAATTCACGAAAGAATTAAACTATTTTAAAAAAAAATTTTTTTTCTAAAAATTTAATAAAAATCCTTCTAAACAAATCAATTATTTTTTTAAATAGTAAAATTATTACAAAAATTCAATGATTTTCAAAATAATTTTAATTGAATTCCTCGGATGAATTCAAATATTTTTAAATGTTTCCATAAATTTCAATTATTTCCTAAAATTTTAATAAATTCTTCGAAACAATTCAACAATTTTTATAAATACAAAAATTCTTTGCAAGAATTAAATTATTTTTAATTAAATTTAAATTAAATTATTTTTAATCAAATTTAATTCACGAAAGAATTTAATTATTTAAAAAAATTTCTATAAAATGCAATTTCAACAAGAATTTGAAATTCTCTAAAAATAATTCAATTATTCTCAAAATATTTTTAAAAAATTCTATATAAAAATCAAATTGAAAGAAATTCAATTATTTTTAAAAAATAATAAAATTTAATAAAATATACTTAATTTTAATAAAATTATTTGCAGAAATTTCATTATTTTCGAAACAACTTTAATTGAATTTCTCGAAAAAATTTAATTATTTTCAAATATTTCTATAAAATTCTTCATAAAAATTTAATTATTTCCTAAAATTTTAATAACTTCTTCGAAACATTTTTAATTATTTTTATAAATAGTAAAATTCTTTGCAATAATTCAATTATTTTTATAAATAGGAAAATCCTTTGAAGGAATTCAATTACTTTCAAAACAATTTTAATTGAATTCCTCGTATGAATTCAAATATTTTCAAAACAATTTTAATTGAATTCCTCTGATGAATTCAAATATTTTTAAATATTTCCCTAATTTTTAATTATGTCCTAAAATTTTAATAAATTCTTCGAAACAATTCAAGTATTTTTATAAATGGTAAAATTCTTCGCAAGAATTCAATATTATTTTCAATTCACCTTTAATAAAATTCTTCTTCATAAAATTGAATTGCTTTCAAAATTTTCAATTAAAATTGTTAAAGAATCTCCAGTTTATAGTTTAAAAAAAATTCAAAGAAAATTCTTCAAAAGAATTTAATTAGGATTTTTAAAAATTTTAATAAAATTCTTTGCGAAAATTCAATAGATTTCCTAAATAATAAAATTCTTCGAAGGAATTCTATTATCATTAAAAGACTAATATTTTGTTAAATATTATGTAAAATTGAAATTATGCAGATTTTTGTTCTTTACTTCTAAACAAAATTAGAAAATTGTTAAACAACTGTGACTAAGAAATAGAAAATTTATTTATTTTTCATTATTTTTGTTTATGAATCACAATTTTTTTTAACAAAATTATTATTTTCTTTTAGAAAAGGGAAGAAAAATATTTGCACAATTCCTATTTTTAATCTTATTTTTGGAACTTTTTTTTTTTTTTTTATTTATTTTGGAAATTTTTTTAATTATGAAGATATCGATTGCTCCAAGTCGAAGACTCGGAGTAATCGATTTCATCATGTTTTCTAATCAAATAAATTTGTTTTTTAATTTTTTTTACTATTTTTGTACAAAATTCTTTAATTTTTTTTTAAAAACAAGGAAAAAAATGTATTATTAAAACTTTCTTTTGTAACAATTTTATTATTTTTTCTTGCTTACTATATACTAAGACCAACTTTATAAAAAACAATATTCAAGAATTATTTTATTGACAATTCTTTGAAAATAATTTTTGTTGATCAAAAATTTTAATCTACTAAAATAATTTAATCTACAAAAACTAAAATTTCTTAATAGTACAATTGATTATAGTTATTAATAGTAATAAAATTAAATTGCAATCCATATTATGGTTTTATAAAAAAAAATTTCAATTATAAATTTTTAAATTCTATCATTTTTAAAATTTTTAATTTTAACAGTTGTTAATTGTAATTGTTAATAATAAGTAATTGTTAATTTAACAGTAAAAAAGTTGTTGCTATAGTAGTATAATAATTATAATAATATAACATTGTTAAAAATAGTCAAATCTATAAGAAATTTTTTGAAGTACAATTTTTCCAAGTCAGGCCTCCTGTTTAAATGCTAACGTTACGTTAGGTTAGTGTCATAAATTTTACGTTCAGTCATGGAGCATATAGACACAATTCTTCGAAAAATAAATCAATTAGTTCGCAACCCAAAAAAAAGAGAAAGGAAAAAAAAACATTTCCGAACTATGCTCCTTATTTTTTTCCCCCCTTTTAAAGCATATCAATACTTTTGCTTCCGTACAAAAATTTTGGGGTTATCCGAAAATTCTCCGCTATTTTCATCCTTTTCATTTTATTTCTGATCGGAAAAAAATTTGTAGATACCTTTAAAAAGTGAAAGAGGAACATTAGGTGTAGAAAGAGAGAGAGAGAGAGCAGAGGCGTTTAACAGAACAAGAGAAGAATCAAAGTGAGAACCGACATTTTTTCAATACATATTATAGTTTGCTTTAATTTTAACCCCTCGTGCGCGTTTCTGAAAGTCAGTAAACCATGAATTGTCGAAAAAGACCCTGGCGCGTGACGGTTTTTCTTTATTTAGTCGAGCATGCTGTTCGCGATACAAAAAAAGAAAAAGGAAAAAAGAAAAGGAAGAAAGAGAAAAAAAACGGACCTCTATATACCCCCTAAATCGCTTTTACCACGGAAACAAATATCGCATCGTTCCAAAACTCTCGATTCTCGTTCATTCTTCTCGGCTTCTTTATTTATCTACTTCTTTCACTCTCCTGACCCCCCTCCCTCCCTCTCTCTCTCTCTCGGACGATTCATCCTCTTCGCTATGTTTTCTTCGAGATTTAAAGGTCCCCCCTTCCAAGAATAAGTCGCGAGTTTTTCAGGGACCCACATTTTTAAAAGATAAAGAAAACATCACACACAGCTATTATTATACGTTTACACATATACAACCATGCGATATATATTATTACTTGTCAGAAATGCCAATCGAAAAAGTCCAGATTTAAAGTTTGGACATTTTATTACATTCTCGTCACCTGGAGAAGAATTTATTTTAATAATCTACTTTTTGTGTGTTTCCCAGAAATGTAACATTTAATATTACTGCAATGTTACATTCTACATAGAGTGGAAATGGAAAAATGATAAATTCTAGCTAATTATAGTTCAAATATATAAATTTTCAGGTTTTTAAATATTTTTGTCGTTAGCCATATGGTTTTCTAAATTGTGACCATAGTGAAAATATATAAAAATTTTGTGGGTTTAAAATATGTTTGTTATTGACCATAGTTCGCCAGATTTTGACCAGGTTTAAAATAAACATAAATTTTCAGGTTTTTAAATATTTTTGTCGTTAAGTCCTAGATTTTGACCGCATAGTTAAAATATATAAATTTTCAGGTTTTTAAATATTTTTGACGTCTGCCATAGTTTTTTAAATTGTGACAATAGTCACAGGGCTCGAACTATAGGTCCGTAAATCCCGTAAAAGTCCGTAAATTTGCATGAAATCCGTAAAAGTCAGTTTTTTTTCACAAAAAGGTCCGTAAAGTCCGTAATTTAATTATTGAGAAAAGAAAAAAAGTTCGTAAATTGTACGGTATAATTTGGAGAATTTTAGAGAAATTACAAATAATTGCAGAAATTCAATTACTTTCAAAAGTAATAAAATTCTTCGCAGAAATTCAATTATGATCAAAAATTTTGAAAAATTCTCGTCAAATTTTCAATTCTTTTTCGAAATAATTACATTCTTCTCCGAAATTCAATTACTTTCATAAAAATAAATTTGCAATTTAATAAAATTCTTGACAAAATTTCAATTATTCCGAAAAATTTTCCTCAATTCAATGATTTTTAATATATTTGCTATTTTAATAAAATTTTCGAAATTAATTCAATTATTTAAAAAACAATTTAATTAAATTCTACGCAAAACTCTAATGATTTTTATACAATAATAAAAATTTAATAGGAATTCAATTATTTATAAATTTTTTATAAATTTCTTCGCAATCATTCAAATATTTTCATAAATAATAAAATTTTTATAGGAATTCAATTATTTTCGTGAATATTAAAATTATTTTTAGGAATTCAATTTTTTTTATAAACAATTAAACACTTCGCAGAATTTCAATTATTTTTAATAGAATTTTAATCAAATTTCTCGAAAAATGCAATTATTCTTAAAAATTTTATTAAAAATTAACATCAAACTAATTCAATTATTTAAAAATTTATTGATAAAATTCTTTATGAGAATTTAATTTTAAGAAATATGAAATTATTCAATAAATTGTTTATTTTGTATTTAAATAATTGAGTTCTAGTAGAATTTCCTAATAAAAATTAATTTAAAAATAGATTTCAGTTAAAATTTTATATTATAATTGAATATTAAGAGCATTAGAGCGTGAATTTTCAGAATTAATTGAATTTTCAAAATGTTTCAAATGAAAATCTTTGAAAATCTGAATTTTTCATTTTTTTAACTAACAATTCTGTGGAATTAATTTTTTTAATAAAGTTTAATTAAAAAGTTTTAATTCTCAAGAGTAATAATATTCGTCGGAAAAATTAAATTTTGTTCAAAAATAATATAATTCTTCTTAGAAACTCAATTATTTTCAAAAGTAATAAAATTCTTCACAGAAATGCAATTATGTTCAAAATTTTTAAAAAAAAGTCTCGTTAAAATCCCAATTATCTTTATAAATAACAAAATTCTTTACCAAAGTTAATGAAAATAATTGTATTTTAAAAAATGGCAATAAAATTCTTGTCCCTATTTCAATTATTTTCAAAAATTTTTCTTATTTCAATGATTTTCCATATTTACTATTTTAATAAAATTTTTCGAAAAGAATTCAATTATATTTAAAAAAAATTTTAATAAAATTGCACTTAAACATTTAATTATTTCCATAAATAATAAAAAATTAACAGGAATTCAATTATTTACAAAGTTTTTATAAATTTCTTTGCAATCAATAAAATATTTTTATAAATAATAAAATTATTACAGGGATTCAATTATTATTTTCGTAAATAATAAAATTCTTTTTAGGAATTTAATTATTTTCATAAATAATAAAACTCATTGCAGAATTTCAATTATTTTTAATACAGTTTTAATCAAATTCCTCGAAAAATGTGATTATTCTTAAAAATTTTATTAAGATTCATCAAAATAATTCAATTATTTAAAAATTTGTTGATAAAATTCTTTATGAGAATTCAATTTTATGAAATATTTTTGTATTTATTGTTTTTGTATTTATTTTTGTATTTAAATAGTTGAATTCTAGTAGAATTTTCTAATAGAAATTGATTTAAAAGTGAATTTCAGTTAAAATTTTACATAATAATTGAATATTAAAAACATTATAGCGTGAATTTTTAGAAATAATTGAATTTTGAAAAGGTTTCAGATTAAAATCTTTGAAAATTTGAATTTTTCACATTTTTAACTAACAATTCTGTAGAATTTAAGAATTTAATTTAAATTTTTAAAAAAGTTTAATTAAAAAGTTTTAATTTTCAAGAGTAATAATATTCCTCGCAAAAATTAAATATTGTTCAAAAATAATAAAGTTCTTCTTAGGGATTCAATTATTTTTACAAATAATAAAACTCATTATATAATTTCAATTATTTTTAATACAATTCTAATTTCTAACCGAATACCTCGAAAAATGTAATTATTCTTGAAAATTTTATCAAAAATTCCTCAAAAGAATTCAATTATTTATAAATTTATTGATAAAATTCTTTATGAGAATTCAATTGTAAGAAACGTGGAATTATTCAAAAAATTATTTATTTTTGTATTTAAAGAATTGAATTCAAGTAGAATTTTCCTAATAAAAATTAATTTAAAAACGAATTTCAGTTAAAATTTTAGATAATAATTGAATTTTAAAAGAAATATAGCGTGAATTTTTTGGAAATAATTGAATTTTGACATTAATTTTTTTGAAAAAGTCTAATTGAATTTTCTTTATGTTATTTTAAGTTTTTATTTTCTAATATATATTTAATTGAAGAATTTACGAATATAATTGAAATTTCGTAAAATTGAATATTGTAAAGAAACGGATTTGAAAATTGTAAAAGAACTTTTTCGAAAATTATTAAAAATAGTCGATTTAAAGAAGAAATTTAGTTAAAAATTCTTGAAAACAATAATTAAATTGATAATGATTTTATCATTCGGTCATCTTTAATTATTATAAACATGAAGAAATCGATCACTCCGAGTCGAAGACTTGGAGTTATCGCGATATCTTCATGTTTTATAGTATGAAAAATTTAAATTTTTGTTTTAAGTAAAATGTTCTTTTATCTGATTTGCTGTGTTAATCACTAATAAGGTAAACATCATCAACTAATTTTCTTAAGAAACTATAAATCATTACTTTTGAAATTATAAAAATTTTGCTTTATTATCTGCAATCACTTAAAATTGTATTATTTTGTTTAGTACTTGTAACTATACATTAGAAATTAGTACTTTACATTAGAAATTCTTTCTCTTTAAGTAAAAAAAACTTCCATTTCCTGATATTAAAAGTCAATATAAACAATCGGATCAGAGAAGCTATAATCTTTGATATTTACCTTTCTTGTTGAAGAAAACAATTAGAAAAATGGATTATATCGATGACATATTTGTAACCGTGTGGTGCAGCGCGTTTGCTGAACAACTTTCTTGCGATTTAAACTTTATATATACCTATATATATATAGGAAATACCAGATTATAAATTCTCTAATAACAGATTTTAAATTACGTAATCTATAAAATTAAGTATTTTATAGTCCCGGGATTACATCTTATTTTTGTAATCCATGATCAAAAGGAATAAATCTGAAAAAATTCTCACATATAGAAAATTCATATTATAGACAAAAAGCAAATAAAATTATAGAAATGTAACTAAAAATAATTTTTAAATTCAACGCATTACGAAAAAATTTTTTTTTCCTTTTTTACTTCTCGTAAAAATTCATATATAAATTGAAAAGATTTAGGCCAATTAAATGAATTTTTAATTTTTTTCGTCCGCCATATTGAATCCGACGATTTAAATTTTTGAAAACTAACATCGAATTCGTAATCGCAGCGACCCAAAAAACCCCCGAGTAGCAAAATTAAGATGAATTTAATTAATTTTTTGAAAAAGCTGCCATTTTGATCCGCCATTTTGAATTTTTAAAAACTAATATCGAATTCGTAATCAGCGACCCCAGAGTATTAAAATTTAGTCGAATTTAATAACGTTTTGGTATTTTGAATATATAGAAATCCTAGTTTCTAAATAAACTTATTATTTTATAAAAAAAATAATAATTTAAAAAAAAAGTTTTTCACCCTAATACTGAAAAACTGAATTTAAAAATTCGAAGTGTGACGGTAGTGACTAGGACAAGAGGGGCGGTGGGGGTAATTTAATAAGGGTCAAAGAAAAGAGAGTTGGAAGTCAAAGTGACGGAAAAAAGAAGTGACGTTAAATGCAACAAAGCGGAAGATAGTTTCCTTGTTAGGAAATCTGGGTTCTCTACGAAGTAGATTCTCAATTTTTATCTGCCCTGTGTGTAGGTATATATATATATATACACACACATGTATAGAAAAAGGGAGAATTTCGTGGAAATGTCAGAGGGGTATTTGTGTAGAAAGAGAAAAAAAAGGGAGAGAAAGAGAGAGAGAGAGAAAGAGAGTTTATCAGATGAGGGTTCAGAAATATGTGGATACGTTACTGAAGGTGAGGGTTTCGCGCGAAATGGGTCCTCGCGAGGCGTAACGTAGAACGTTTTCAGGGCCCCGGGCACGGTTAGATAGGAGGTAGTTAGCATAGGCAGACTCGTAAGATTTCGGTGTGGTAGTACGTGTTCCTCATCCTGTCCACCCAACTCCGAGTGTTGAAGCCGAATTCACAACGTTCACTTGATATTTTCACATTTTCGTCGAAAATCAATTTATTCTTCCACTTTTTTTTTAAGCGACTGACTTTTTGCTTTTGAATTAGTAAATTTTACTAAGTAGTTTCTACTAATTTATTAGTAAAATTTACTAATTCAAAAGCAACAAGTCAGTTACCAATTCAAATTAGTATAATGTCTAAGTATGAGACGGGTTTTGCTTTTGACCCATAAATTGTAAATGGGTAAACGAAATTGTAAATAAAATATACCGTTCGAAAAGTGACTTAAATACGCAACTTTTATTCAAAAAAAGTGTAGTGTTTAGATTAGTACCAAATGATTTAGCAATAATATTACTAACAATTAGTGAAATTTTACTAATTGTTAGTAGATTTTACTAATTGTTGGTAGATTATACTAATTGTTAGTGGATTTTTACTAATTATTAGAAGATTTTTAGTAATTTCTTAGCAGAATTCTAGTAACTGACAATTAGTAGAATTGTTTTAATAATAGTCGATAAAACAGTTTTATACTAATTCATTTAGTGAAATAAGTACCTAACAATTAGTTAAAGTCTACTAAAAAAATTAGTAAAATTCTACTAGAAAATTAGTAAAATGTTACTAACAATTATATAGTAATATTCTACTATTTGAAAAAAGGAAAAGTTATCCATAAAAACTACTAATAATTTTGTAAAATTTTACTATTTTTTGGTAGAATTCTACTAATTTAGATTTAGAGAGTAAAACTGAATTATTAGTTTTCTTCTAATAAAAGAATGCGAATTCATTTATACTATAATTAGATTAGTAACAATTTTGACTAACTTTTAGTAGTAACTTACTAACTGCTATATTAGAAAACTAATAATTCATTAGTAAATATCGTATGTTTTATTATTTCAAGTTAGTATGCAGACATACTACACGAATTAGTAAATTTTACTAGCAATTATTTGTATGTTTACTATAGTAACAATATTAGTCAAAATTGTTACTAATTCAATTGGTAAACGAATCCGCACTTTTTCATTACTTGACAACTACTATAATTCAGATTCATTCAAATTCATTTAATAGTAGGTAAATTTTACTAATAAATTAGTGGAAAATACTATTTATTATTCAAATTGATTAAAATTCATTCAAATTCAATTATTAGTAATTTTTACTACTAAATTGGTACAAATGACTATTTTTTGTACTCTCTAAATCTGAATTAGTAACATTTTTTACTAATTTTTAGTAGTTTCTTACTAATTGCTAGTAGAAAATTACTAATTCAATTAGTAGAACGTATTTTTTACTATTTCAAATTAGTAAATTTTCTACTTATAATTAGTAAAAAAAACTACTAAAATTAGTAAAAACAGTTACTAATTCAATTGGTAAACGAATCCGCACCATTTCATTAATAGAAAACTACTATATGTAATTCAAATTTAGAGAGTAAAATTTATTAATTCAAATTCATTCGAATTAAATTATTAGTAAATTTTACTAATAAATTAGTAGAAATTATACTATTTATTATTCAAATTTATTAATTCAAAATGATTCAAATTCAATTATTAGTGAATTTTACTATTATTTTAACAGAAATTATTATTTATTACTGAAATTTATTAATTCAAAATCATTCGAATTAAATTATTAGTAAATTTTACTAATAAATTAGTAGAAATTATACTATTTATTATTCAAATTTATTAATTCAAAATGATTCAAATTCAATTATTAGTGAATTTTACTATTTTAACAGAAATTATTATTTATTACTGAAATTTATTAATTCAAAATCATTCAAATTAAATTATTAGTAAATTTTACTAATAAATTAGTAGAAATTATTACCTATTTATTACTGAAATTCATTGATTCAAATTGATTCAAATTGATTAAAATTCATTTGTTAATAAAATTTACTAATAAATTAGATGTATCAATTACTATTTATTAGTAAAATTTATTAACTCAAAAGCAAAAATGGTTATTAATTCAAATTATTTAACATTTTTACTAATTACCTTCTTTATTTATTAGTTAATTTACTTTTATTCTTTCATGAATTGCTTACTTTTTTCCAATAGCGTTTATTTTTTACACACTAACTAACTTTCTTTTTTAATATAATTAATTTTATTCTCTCATTATGTTTATTATTTGCTCATTAATTATATTTTTTCTAATTAATTAGTTTTATTTATTGACTTAATTTTTTGTTAACTAATTAGCTTTTGTTTTGAAAAAATTAATCAGTTACATTCTTTATTAATTAATAAATTTTTACTGTTTATTAGCTTATCAATTTTATTCTTTATAACTACTAATTAGCAGGCTTATTATTTATAAGTAATTAGACTTATTGTTTATAACTAATTAGGCTTATTCTTTATTGGCTAATTATTTTTCTTGTTATAAATAAATTTTCATTATTAGTCCTTAATAAATCTATTTTTTATTTAATAATTATTAATTATTTTTAGTTTTTAAATAACCTAAATATTTTCGGGGTTGAAATTTAAATGCATTATTAGATAAATATATTATTTCCTACTTTGAAATTTTACCGAGAGATAAATTCTTCCACTATAAATATCTTTTTGTTTTCTTTCTCCTACACGGAGAGAAAAAAAAGTGAGCCGTTTGATTTGGCAAGAGAGCGCTGTTTTCCCTTTATAAAGCACAGCAGTAGCGCCGCAAACGTCGAACGGTTCTACTTTTTGAGGAGTATCGGTTCTCTTCTCCACACAAATAGAGCCGCTTACTTTCCAAAAAGTGTACCCGCTTTCCCCAAAAAGGAGAACCGTTCTCCCCTCGAGAGTAAGCAGCGTGCTTAACCTCAAGTTGAACGGCTGTTTCGCATTTAACGCAACCGCTCTACCGACAGGTAGAGCCGCTTACTTTTCTTTCTCTCCGTGTATATAATTACTTGGTGAAGAAAGTGAAATAACTTCATTTTCTTGGTCAATTTCATCGTTTTTTAAAATTAATTTTTAATTTTTTTAATAACCTGAAAAAGTTACAGCAATTTTTTTTCGAAAAAAACGTTTCTTAAAAAATTTTTTTTCGAAAATAAATTTTTTTCCAAGGTAAAGTTTATTTGCTTAAAATTCAAGATGGTGGGTAAAAAATGGCGAACAAAGGCCAATTTTTTTTATAATATAACAAACCTCGTGTACGATATTTGTAAAAAATTCTCAAATTCAGTTGAAACTATTTACTCGGAGGTTTTCAGGGTCGCTGGTTACGAATCTGAACTTAGTTTTCAAAAATTCAAAGTGGCGTATCCAATATGGCGGACACTTTGTTTTAAATTTCATTTAATTTCGTTAAACTTTGTTACTCGGGGGTTTTTGGGGTCGCTGATTACGAATCTGAACTTAGTTTTTCAAAATTCAAAATGGCGGATCCAATATGGCGGACAAAATTTTTTTAATTTGATCAGATTCGCTTAAAACTTGTTACTCGGGGGTTTTTGGGGTCGCTGATTACGAATCTGAACTTAGTTTTTTAAAATTCAAAATGGCGGATTCAATATGGCGTATAAATTTCCGAAAAAAAAGTGGAGGGGCGCTAAATTCTACCTTAAAAGTCTTTAAGAATTATAAAAATATAAATAATGAAAAATTCCAATTTTTGATTTGTTTAAATATTTTTGCGTTCGGTGTGAATGACGCTTTAAGTTTCGGTCGCCCACCCGCGCACATATACAGAGAAAACGTAAAGCGACGTGTATGTGGACCATCACGTAGCTGCACACGTTTCTGCTGGGCTGTATTTCTCTCTCTATCTCTCTATCTCTCTCTCTTCCTCCCTCTCTCTAGTTCGTTATTCGGACCTGAAGACCGAAGGCAGATCGATCGGACGATTTTCCTCAGGGTTTTCCTCAACGGTCACCCCGCGACGAAACGAGTAAGTGGTCGTGGCGACTCGCGTTTCTAGGACGAAGGAAACGCGCTGCTTTGCCGTTATACACTTCTACCTCCATTCTATACATATATATATATATTACCATCGTTCCCCCGAATGAAAATACTCCCTTTTCTAACAATCTTTTTTTTTCTTTTCTTTTTTTTTTCTTCACGAAAATACGAAAGGAGATCACGAATCACCAAGTCGGGAAATTGGAAAAGGAAGTTTTTTTTTATTTTATATATCTATAGTCACGTTGCATTGAATTTATTCGACGATAAGCAGAATATTTGAATTTTATTCTTATTTTTTAAGACCTAGTGATTTATTATTATATCAATCTTTTTTTTCTCGTCGTAATGTACAATATAATTAATTTTATATACATTTTGGAAAATATTTTCTTTTTCTTATAATTTTTACATTGTATTTCGAACAAACTTGCAAACACCAACTGATAAGTTGGTTTATTACAGGTCAATAAACAACAATAAACTTCAAAATTAGGTTAACACTTTTGGACTATTTAGGTGAAGATTAAATTTAGATAAAATTTTTAAATAAACTTTTTAAAAAAATTTTAGTTATAAAAAATATTTCTTAGAAAACCCAGAAAATCAGATCGAAAATTGCTAATAACTTTTAAAAATCTTGAAAATCAGGTCAAAAATGCCAATAACTTATAATAAATTAAAAAATTCGGTCAATACTTACAGGTCATTAGGTGAAGATTAAATGTAAACAAAACTTTTACATCATTTTTTTAGTTTGGTTTCTCAAATTCAAAAGCATAGAAACTAAAATTTCAAAAATCTAAAAAATTAGGTCAAAATAGGTCAATAAACTACAATATATTTGAAAAACTACAATAAACTTAAAATTAGGTCAAAAATTGAAGTAAATAAATAACAATCTTAAAAGTATAAAAAATGTGGTTTTTAAAACTCTTAAAATTAGGTCCTTAAGGTCAATAAACTTTCAAATTAGGTCAATAATAACGTATCGACAAATTAAAAAAAAAATTAATCTAGTTTCATTAATCTTAATTATAAAAAATATGATTTCAAAAACCCTGAAAATGAGGTCGAAAAATGACAGTTACTTACAATAAATTTCAAAATTAGGTCAACATAAACAGGTCATAAGCTAAAGATTAAATTTAGATAAATTTTTAATAAAATTTTTTAATTTAGTTTAGAGAAATTTTAATTCTCAAAAATAATATTTTAAGAACCCTGAAAATTAGGTCCAAATAAGATAATAAACTATACAATAAACATTAAAATTAGGTCAGAAAAAGCAATAAAAAAGAACAATTATGTCATTTAAATAAGAATAAATAATTAGAATTTTTTGAAAATTCATTCTCAAACAATATGAAAAGTATAAAAAATATGGTTTTTAAAACCCTAAAAATCAGGTTAAAAAGGTTAAAAAAAATATAATTAACTTTAAAATTCATTATAGGTGAGGAATTCTTATCGACAAATTAGAAAATTTTTAAATTTAGTTTCATAAATCTTAAGTATAAAAATATGATTTCAAAAAACCCCGAAAATTAGGTCGAAAATGCCAATAGCTTTAAATAAATTTCAAAATGATGTTGACACTAACAGGACATTAAGTAAAGATTAAATTTAGAACAAATTTTTGGAAAATTTTTTTAATTTAGTTTTAGAAAATTTTAATTATAAAGAATATTATTTTAATAACTGCGAAATTCAGTTCAAAAAATGTCAGTAATTTACAAGAAACTTCAAAATTAGGTCAACACTAACAAGTCATAAAGTGAAAATGATTAAATTTAGACAAAATTTTTAGAAAATTTACCGAATTGCATTTATCCGAACTGTTATTTTTACGAATTGTCACTTTTGCGAATTGTCATTTATGCGAACTACCATTTTTTCGAATTGTCATTTATGCGAATTAACATTTTCTCGAATTGTCATTTTTACGAAATGTCACTGTTGCGAATTGTCATTTCGCAAAAATGACAATTCGAAAAAATGATAGTTCGCATAAATGACAATTAGCAAAAGTGACAATTCGTAAAAATGTCGATTCACAAAAGTGACATTTCGTAAAAATGATAATTCGAGAAAATGGCATTTCGGAACAATAACGATTCGTAAAAATGACAATTCGTAAAAATGATATTTCGCAAAAATGACTTTTCCCAAAAGTGTCAATCCGTAAAAATGGCGATTCGCAAAAGTAACATTTCGTTAAAATAACAGTTTGAATAAATGCAATTCGGTAAAATGACATTTCGGTCAAATAACATTTGGGGAATAATCGTGCGCCTCAATCATAAGTATAAAAATTTCAAAAACTTTTAAAAAAAGTTCACATATAATTAGAAAATCTAGGTTCTTAATGCACACATAACCTTAAAATTTAGGTCGAAAATACATTTAAATAACTTCAAAATTAACAAAGAAAAAATGTCAAATAAAGATTAGTTTTTTTTTACATTTTTACTTTTAAAATCCACTTTCTAGTCTAAATCAAATTGTTCAAAAATGACTCCATGTGTAATTATCGTTTGGACCAGAACATCTCTTGTTTGTTTTCTGATAATCAAAATACGTCATGCGGACTGTATTTGCGGTATGTCACGAATTTCCATTCTATATAGATTCACATACTACATCTTCATTTTAACAAGGCATCGATGACGTCATTCTCATAAACTGCGAGAAACGCTAAATGACTAAAACTATATATATAGATAGAGAGGGTAGGTTTAGGTTTAGAATCTCCATAAATCTGAAATAGTGCCTACACAAAGATTGACGAACTGTTACTATTGGCCAATAAATCAAAATTTCAATCACAATCGTTGACATGGAAAAAAAATGTCCAAACATTAAATATTTTTTTGTTGTTGAATTTTTAGAGGAAAATTTTGTTTTTGATTCCAAGAAATTTTAATTATCTTTAATTATCAAAACAGAATTAAAGAATGCGACATTCAAAATTTAAAACTTTAACATTAGAATTTATCATTAAAACTTTATGAAAATTCGAGAAAATTTATTAAACTATTGAAACTTTCAAAAATTTTTTTAAACCTTTAAATTTATAAATAATTTTATTATTAACTATTAAAATTAATAATTATTATTTATTTATTTATTCATGGCTGTTGAATATATTATTCTCGAAATTCACAAAATTACATTAAAAGAATAAATTATTTAATAATTTACAAATTTTTATTAACAATATATATAATTACTTTATAAATTTTTTGGGAAATTAATCCAATCTAAGTATGTAAAATGAATCTAAAAAAAAAGAACCCCGTGTCAGGAATCGAACCACTGACATGTGAATTTTAAAGTCCAACGTACTTACCACGACGCTATGACAAATCTAAATTGTGAAAAATTTTTTTTTCTTAATAATTTTATCAAATTGCAATTAATGTTACTGGTAGAACTATTATAACTGAATTAAGTTCAATTAATGAATTTTAAATAAACAGAAATTTAAAAATTTTTTTAAAAATTTTAAATTTAAAATCAAGTTTAATTTAATTAAAAAAAATAAAAATTAGATTAAAAATGTAATACACTTATTTTTCCACATAATGATTAGAATTAATTAAATAAATAGAATTTGGAGGTAAAAATAAATTTAATTACTTTAAACAAAAAGAGAGAAGAAAAAGAAGATTAAAAAGAGCAAAAAAGTAGAGTAGTTTTCGAAAATTGGAAGAAATTTTAGACCCAATTTCAGGAGATGTTTTTCCCTCTTCATTTTGAGACAGAATAGAGACAAGCACACATGGCTGCATCAGCACCGAATTTCCCAGGACAAAGGCTCCTCCTATCTCTGAATTTGTGATGGCTGTTCTCACCAGAACAGGGAGAGAGAGAGAGAGAGAGAGAGAGAGAAATTTCGAAATCAAAAGAAAAGGAGAGAACTTTGTATGTTCCTTGAAATATCCTGGGAGAGCCGATTCGAACAGGCTTAATTCGATTACACGCGCCAAACTGGACTCTCTTTTATTTCTTACCTCTATTTTTTTACCTCTTTTTTTTTAACTCTCAGAATCCCTTTTTTTCCTCTAATAACCACTTTTTCACTTTTTCCCCCTAATTGGTATAAAAATTCTCTTTTATTTCAATACACAGTCGGAATTATTCTTTCAAAGATGTTTTTCTTTCAAATTTCCAATTCCAATTTTTACTAATCTCGTCCGCCATGTTGGATCCGCCATTTTGAATTTTGAAAAACTGACATCAGATTCGTAATCTCCGACCCTAAAAACCCCCGAGTGACGAGTTTCAAGTGAATCGGGTGAAATTTTACTATTCTAGTCCGCCATGTTGGATCCGCCATTTTGAATTTCTAAAAACTGACATCAGATTCGTAATCTGCGACCCTAAAAACTCCCGAGTGACGAGTTTCAAATTAATCGGGTGAATTTTTACTATTCTCGTCCGCCATGTTGGATCCGCCATTTTGAATTTCTAAAAACTGACATTAAATTCGTATTAAAAATGGCGGATCCAATATGTCGGACAAAAATTTAAATAGTAAAGATAAATTTATAAAAATGACGACTCGGGGGTTTTCAGAGTCGTTGATTACGAATCTGATGTCAGTTTTTCAAAATTCAAAATGGCGAATCCAATATGGCGGACATTTTTTTAAAATGGCTTAAATTTACATAAAACTTGTTACTCGGGGGTTTTCGAGATCGCTGATTACGAATCTGAAGTCAGTTTTTAAAAATTCAAATTGGCGGATCCAATATGGCGGACGAGATTAGTAAAAATTGGAATTTCCATGAATTTTGAAGTTAAAAACATACGGTTTTTCTATTTTTAAAATAAATAATCAAATATATATATATATTTTTTTTTTTTGAAAAAATAAAATTGAAGGGGTACATTTTGTGTGTAAAAATAAAAAAAACAAAACATTTGAAGAAACGAGAGTTTTAATTGAAACTTTCTATTGAATAGTAGATGATAAATATCGGTGGTCCTGTATTTAATTGGCGTTGTCTCTAATGCGTGTATCTTATCCGATTTAGTCGAATTATCTATAGGCTCACACGATCTCAAGCCTGAGAGGCCGCACTATCTCTACTCGCTTTGTGTAATCCTGATAGCAAAATGTGTGGTTGCACGACATGTGATATTGGGCCAAATTCGAAATGGCAATGCGACCCATTAGAGTCCCCAATAAGCCCTTTAAATACCAATGTCGAAACTGGTGGTTTAAAGGTGACCGCATCACACAATAAACAAAAGTAAACTAAAACTACTACCATTTCAATTTCAATCGAATATATTAACGCTGAGCATCACGTCATATTATTTTTTTAATATTCATGTCCAAAAATAAGAAACTTTTTTCTAAATTTACCTCTCGGATGTAACATGTAAAAATTATTATACGTTAGAGAACAGAACAGTCGTTAGAGGACAGCCAGTGAAATGACTAAAATAATTGATTAGTTCAAAAACAAATAACATATTTCAAATAATAACTGCCGATACAATTTGACTTTTCAATTTCGATATTTCATTTTGAAATTCTTCGCTTATCTTTAGAGAGGTGGATACCTCTCGTTTATTATTATTTTTTTTATATATATAAAAAAGAGGCAGAAACGGTGCTATCATGAACGACATTCCACACGAGCGAAAACCAGTGTGCCGCAAAAGTTAGTCGAACGAAATTTAGACTCCTCCAACGACGACGGAACCAAAAGCGTCCAAACTTACGAAGGCGAACACATGTGTGACTCGTCCTCGAACTTGCTCGCACAGTAATTTGTCATAGCAATCTGTTTCTCTTCCTCCACTTCTTCATATACCCTTATCATATCTCCCCAAGCCCCCTTTTTCTCTCTCTTTCCCTTTTGCTCTCTCTCCTTGTCATACCACTTCTCTGTATTAAACACACATACCTATAATATCCCATCGTACTCATTCGTCCGTTTATTTTCTCGTTTATCTATATGCCCATCTCTCTGTCATACCATGTTCCTGGCTTGCTTCTCTCCTCTCTTTGATTTACATAACCGTTCACCTACATATTTGTTTTGCTCAAGTTTTTCCTCTTTCTTTTCACCTTACCAATGCAAGTTGCAATATGTTTATTGGAAAAAAAATTATTACCTCTTTACTTCTAGATTATTCGGAAATAGAGATTGGGCATATTGATCCCTCCATTTTGAATGTTTAATATCTAAGGTTATATTCGTAATCAGCGACCCCAAAAACCCCCGAGTGACTAGTTTCAAGAGAAATTATTTGGTTTTTAAAAACCATCTGCTATATGGATCCGCTATTTTGAATTTTCCAAAACCGAGGTCAAATTCAGAATCAGCGACCCCAAAAACCCCCGAGTCGCCAGTTGCAAGCGAATTTCATAAATTTTTCGAATAGTGTCCGCCATATTGGATCCGCCATTTTGAATTTTCAAAAACTAAAGTCACATTCGTAATCAGCGACCCCAAAAACTCCCGAGTGACCAGTTTTAAGCGAATTTCATGAATTTTTCGAATAGTGTCCACCATATTGGATCCGCCATTATGAATTTGCAAAAACAAAGGTCAAATTCGAAATCAGCGACCTCAAAAACCCCCGAGTCGCCAGTTTCAAGAGAATTCGCTTAATTTTTTCAAAAACAATCCTCCATATTGGATCCGCCATTTTGAATTTTCAAAAACTGATGTCAAAGTCATAATAAGTGATTTCGTCATTTTTAAATTTAAAAAACTAATGCATTCAGCGACCCAAGAAACTCCTCGAGTAATTATTTTCAAAGGAAATTAACTATTTTTGGAAATTTCATTTATTTGTTTATGATATTATTTATAAATGTAACTTTAGACGACATTTTGTATTAACCATTTAAAAATTTACTTCCCAAAATAGTTCTATCATGTAGCCGCAATATTTTTGACGCAAGTTTTATAACTTTTAAAGGTATATTCAAAACGTTCAGCTGTAAAGGAATTTTAAAACCCGCGTAAAAGATGTTGGCTCCCTCTAAGCTGCTTTACAGCTCCCTCAAGGCTCACTTAATGCTCAAGGCATTAGGTAAGGCACAAGACTTGTTTGAAGCTAAAAACTCATCTAAAACTTAAGACTGCGAACTCAAACATAAGGCTCGCTCAAAGCTCACTTAAGGCTCAAGTCTTATTTGATGCTAAAAAATTGTCTAAAAACTTTGGACTGAACTTAGACATAAGGCTCGTCTAAGGCTTAAGGCTCAAGACTTGTTTGAAGCTCAAAACTCTTAGTTCTAAAACTTAGGATTAAACTTAGAAATAAGGCTAGTCTAAGGCTCAAGGCTTATTTAAGGCTCAAGTTTTGTTTGAAGCTATAAAAACTCGTCTAAAACTTAAGACATAGGCTTGATTAAGGCTCAAGGCTCACTTAAGGCTCAAGACTTGTTTGAAGCTCAAAACTTGTCTAAAACTTAAGACATAAGACTTGATTGAGGCTCAAGGCTCACTTAAGGCTCAAGACTTGTTTGAAGCTCAAAACTCGTCTAAAACTTAAAACATAAGTCTTGATTGAGGCTCAAGGCTCACTTAAGGCTCAAGACTTGTTTGAAGCTCAAAACTCGTCTAAAACTTAAGACATAAGATTTGATTGAGGCTCAAGGCTCACTTAAGGCTCAAGACTTGTTTGAAGCTCAATACTCGTCTAAAACTTAGGATTGAACTTAGACATAAGGCTAACATCTTTATCCTAGGCTCAAGGCTCATTTAATCTCTTAAGCCTTAGACGAATGTTTAATTTTATACGTGTTTTTAGCTTCAAAAAATATTCAGCCTTAAGTGAGCCTCATCTTTTAATTCAGTCTAATGTCTTAGATCAGCTTTTAACTTCAAACAAGTATTGAGCTTCAAGTGAGCCTTGAGCCTTAAGCTAGTCTGATGTCTAAGTTCAGTCCTAAGTTTTAGACGAGTTTTGTGCTTCAAACAAGTCTTGAGCCTCAAGTGAGCCTTGAGCCCTTAATCAAGCCTTATGTCTCAAGTTTTAGTCGAGTTTTTAGCCTCGAACAAAACTTGAGCCTTAAGTGAGCCTTGAGCCTCAATCAAGTCTTATGTCTATAAGTTCAGTCCTAAATTTGAGACAAGGTTTTAGCTTCAAACAAGCTTTGAGCCTTAAGTGAGCCTTGAGCCTAAAGCGAGCCTTATTTCTAAGTTCATTAGATTAGTTTCTACGTTTGTCTAAATTTCAAATAATCCAAATTTTTTTGGAATAATTCAAATATTTCAAAAATACGAAATGTAATATACAATTTCCTGTAATAAATATATATCGAGATTTTAACCCAATTAATAATATTCTAGAATATTTTACACATCCGTTGATAGGCTCTACGTTTGTCTAAATCTCGAAAAGTCCCTATTTTTTCAGTTTTCTTTGCTTAAATTCTATAAAAGTATCAAAAATAGAATAAACTTATCAGAAGTCTTTCTTTTATCATTCTTTATCCAACAATAAACAATTGAGCAAAATCGGTTAAGATTGATTTATGTTTATTTTATGTTATTGACAACGTTTCGATGCTAAGCATCCTCATCAGGTCATGGAAAGTTGAAAAGAAGGGAGATTATGTTTGAAAATATAGTAATAATACAAACATAAAGGTTAATTAACACTATTAGAATTCACGAAAAAGAGAATCATAGAAAATAATAAAAATAAAAACTCACCTCTCAAAGAGGGTTTTATATCATTTTTTTTATATAAAAATTACATTATAGCGTAGGTGAATAAATCAAATTATTAAATAAAAATTAAAAAGATCACATGTGCACATGCAGCACATGTCACAAGGTATAATAAGGTTATATATAGATAAACAAATTATAAATACGGTCTTTAAAAATCATAAATCGTGAATGAATGTTTTTTTAATTAATGTTTATTAATTTTATAACGTTATTAATTCTATTTTACAAGTAAATTGTTAAAACTCGCCAACTTCTTTTTTTTCCAAAACTTTTATAAATTCCCTAACAACCGTATTTCTCTCTCCCTCTTGCACTATATCTCTGTTACGTGATTTCTCTCCGTCTTTCCACCTCACTCAACTACCGTCTACCGTGTTTCTCTCGTTTCACTCACGAAACCTCCTCCTGCCACCCCATGCCCCAAAGCCCCTCGGGGGGTTAGTTAGGGGTGGTATATTGACGGCCGGCGTCGCGAGGACGCCTATACTTAGTGCCAGCGAACCGACGCGTTTCTAGAGAAGTCCTCTCTTGCTATATACTCACACACACACATACACACACATACACAGCGACACATAAACACATATATAGGTATATGGACCCACACACACATGTGAGGTGCTATATCTATCTACGTTGTACGTGGTTCAACGTTAGTACGTACTGCGCGTTTCTCCCCTGATTCGAACCCCCCTTGAACCCCGCACCATAGAATGCTTGGTCGTAACCCACTCTCCAACCGTCACCTCACCCCCTTTGCGGCCCTCACGGTGCCACCCTTCTTGCCTAAGGGCGGAGGACTAAAGAGGGAAGGGTATAGAACGCGGGCAAAGTGGCCTCACTGGATTCGCGTGTGCGATTCTTCCGCTACTGGATAAGAATATAGAGAGAGAACAAAAAGGGGATATATAGGGATAGGGGTTGTTGGAAGTGAGGAGGTAAGGTTAAAAGGAAGATGCAGGAGAGAGCCGTACAGTAAAAAAAAAAAAAGAAAGGAAGGAAGGAAAAAAAAGACATGAAGAGAGAGGGTGTGTCAATATTAATACTTAATAAAACGAAAAGAAAAAAGAAATTGCAGTAAAAGCAGTTTTGATTCGTGGGCAGTAAAAAAGAAACTCTCAAAAAGTTTATGTATCGTAAATTCAACCACTGTGTATAGTCTCTTATAACATTTATCTAAAAGTACTTGACACAGTTATGATATATCGATAGTGGATATTATTAATCCGCTATTTTGAATTTTTTTCAAAAATAACTGTTTTCGAACCCTATTAAATCACAAAGTATATAACAAGTTACTTTCAAATCAGATCAAATAAAAATTGAAGTGCGTTCATACATTAAGGAATATTTTTACGGGAAGAAAGTAAAGTATAACAAAATGATAAATGCTTCTGAAGGTATTTATATTAATATACAATAAACTACGTTACCAATTTTTGATACTTTTTGGATCCCCTCCCCCCCCCCTCGTTACCATTGCGTTAAATGCATTTTTTTTTAGATTTTAGGACCCTCCCTCCCCCTAAATTGGTAACGTAGTTTATGGATGACCCCAAATGACATTAAATATTCTTATTATAACATTTCAAAAATATTCCATGAGTGAAAAGTAAATCTTATATTTTAAGGACTATCTGAAATTAAACAAGTCTTGAAAGTAATGCCAGTCTTAATTTAAGCCCGGCTTGCGTGAAAATAAGGATAAGCAATTTGAATTTACAGCACATTCTTTGCTGATAATCAGCATGCTTTGTTCTTTAAATTCAGCAATAAAATATGATTTGTAATTAAACAAAGACTGTCTTAAAAATGTTGCATCTTAAATTAAGGTACCTTTCATAGATAAAAATAAGACTTTCTTTTTACTGTGTGAAGTATAAGGTCATGTGTTTTTAAATTATTTTTTTCTTTAATTTCAAAGAAGCATTGAATAAGTTATATCTATCCAAAATATCCCATGAAACTGGCAAATGGCATTAGTTATAGTATATATAATATTAGAAAAACACAGTAAAAAGTAAATCTTACTTTAAGCGCTGTCTGAAATTAAACAAGTCGTGAAAATAATGGAAGTCTTAATTTCAGCTGCGCTTGCGTGAAAATAAGAACAGGCATTCTGAACTTACAATTGTCAGTACTGTAGTGAATTTCTAAATGATCACTGCATATAATAGTTAATATTCTTGATTTTTTTCCAATATTAATCACATTTTTAAACGTCAAACAAATTGACAGCTTCAGGTTAGGTTTTTACATTGTTTTTAAAATATACACTAGTCCTCATGTGGTCAGTTTCAGAAACGTCTAAATATTGAATTTTTTTACCGACAGTACATAACAAGCAAAATAAAAATTTTATCATTAAATAAAAAAAAATTATGAGTAAATAGTACTACTTATATTATTTGAATACCCAGTGGGAAATTTCAAACTGGCGCGGATCCTCGCCTGTACCGACGCCGGAGTAGTGGTACTGGCTGGGAACCGCCTGCCTACCGCCCGAGAACTGGTATTCTACCAAAAGATGACTTGGCCAGGAGCTGGCTGGCCATCCGTCTCGGAACTGGCATTCTACCGCCCGGTAACCGGCCGCGAAGAGCCGTTCCGTGTATAATTCAACCGGCTGGGACCCGGCACTGTACCGACTGCGGATCTTTCATTTCCTAGCCAGATGTGCGCTGGCAATGCTGGCATTCTACCGCCTGACAACCGGCTCGGATCAAAATAATAATTTCAACAAATATCAATAAAAAAATAATAATTAATTGCAAAAGATAAATACGGATGACAATTCATTGACAGTTCACTTTACACATTTTTTTATTTCTTTATACACTTAAACGCAATTTTTTATTACATACACATTTGAAAAATCCTAACGCTTGGGGGTACGAACCTACGTCTAACCGAATATTTACGCAACGAAATCTCGCACGCTAACCACTATGCTACGCTCGCATGGAACTCTCAAACCTTAAATGCTTTCAAGTCTCACTAGCTGAAATAAAAATTGTAAAATTACTACGCGGCAATAGTCAATTTGGAAATACGAACTGATGTAATACCGGTATATTTTCAATACTTTACTGAATGTGTATTTATGAATATTTCAATATTTCGTTTTAAAAAAAATGTTATATTTTTATTATTATGTTTTTTAATATTTTACTAGCAAAAACTGACGCGCGCGAGCGCGCGTGCATTTTTTTTCAACGTTTTATTTTAAATAATTAAAACTTTATTTTTTCAGCGAATTTGAACCATTATGATGTCACAATTTTTTAGCAAATGCTGTGAACAAATTGTGACGTCATTATGGTTCAAATGCCATTAAAGAAATTATTTCATCTTCTATTAATTAATATATTTTTGCATTTTCTTTTTTTATATAAATAAATTAAAATTTTTATTTATTAATTGAAAATATCTGTTCGCAGTTTATATTTTTTTTTTGTTTAATATTTTAATAATTTTATGTTTTAATATATATATAAATATATTTTTTCTATTAAAATAGCAATTCTTTAAAATGATTATTATTATTTTTAAGGGTATTTTAATTATTATTATGACGTTATAATGTTTTAAATAAATTTAAAAAATGGAAATGCTGGAAAGAATGAAAAATACATTTTTTTAGAAATATAAAATTATTCAATTAACATCTTCTATCTTTATATCTTCTCTCTATATTAATATCTTCTTCTTCTTCTATCTTCTTTGATTTAGTTGTAATTTACTTTTTTGTTTCCTATCTTCTTTAATAATTTTATGTTTCAATATTTTTAATTTTAATTAAAATTAATATATTGAATTTCATTTAAATTCTTGCAAAAAATTTGAGAATCATTGAATTTCTTCAAAAAATGTCATTATTTATGAAAATAATTCAATTTTCACTAAAAGTCATTAAATCAACTTTGGAAACCCTAATTAAATTTTTCTGAAGAATTATTTTTTATTTTTTGTTTAATAATTGTGTTTCTTTAATAATTTTAATTGGATATTTTTAAAGTAATTTAAATTTATGAACAATTTTTTTCAAGTTTTTAAAACTAATTTTTAAATTTGTAAATTTAGTTGAAACATCTATTGTTTACATTTATCCCTTGTTTACAATTACCCCAAATGGCCCTAATTGTAAATTGATTGTTTTGTTGATTTTTGAATTTTATTTCGGAATAATTCAATTTTTTATTATGTATTTTTCATGATTTTAAGACTTTATATAGTCTTTAAAAGACTTGATAGTATTTAAATAGTTGAAATGAAAGGCGGTGTCTAAAGTATTTTTTTTAAGTTCATTATTTTTTTTTCTTTTTAGAAAATCTATTTTCTATAATATTGTGTTAAAAAAAACGTTAACATTTTATATTTTATTTGAACAGAAGATAACGATAAGTTTAATTCTTGCAAAAGAAAGCACTTATAAGTTAATTCTACACACAAACACACACAGAAATACGTTTATTTTTTACGTAAGTGCCAATAAATTAATTTCAATTTTTTATTTAAAATGAAATAATTTAATTTTGAATTAATTGTATTTTTGATATTTGAATAATTAATTATTATTTTGAACAATTACATTTTTCAATGATTTCAAAATAATTAAATTTTTATTAAAAACAGAATAATTTATTTTTGAATTAATTAAAATTGTTTGATTTATTTTTGAATAATTAATAATTGACTTTTGAATTATTTAAAATTCAAATATTGTAAAAAATTAATAAAATATTTAAAAAAACAATTTATTTTTAACATAATAAAAAAAGTAATTTATTAAAATACTAAATTCAAATAGATTTTGAATTGCAATTATTTTTAAAAATAAATAAATTTTTTGTGTAAAATCATTTTTTTAAAATTAATTAAAATTTGAAACAATTGAATTTTTTTTTTCATTTTTGAAAAATTAATTATTTCGAACAATTTTTTAAACATAAAAGAACATCATATTATCACTCATAATAGCAATCAAAAAAAGCACACACTAAAGGGATCGCTCTTCCCAAAAAATTTAGACTCTAGATCCTGCACTGTATAAGTTAATAATATTGAAGATTAATTAAATTTTTGAAAAATTAAATATTAAAAAATTAATTATTTTGAATAATTAATATTATTGAACAGTAATTTACGAAAACGACCAATGTAATAAAATTTAGAACGATATTTTTTATTGATTCAGGAAAATTGAATTTTTTAATTAAAATTAATAATCGTTGAAAATTGAAAATAATACAACTTTTATTGACAATTCGATATTTCAGTTTTTTTTAGATTTTAAAAATGCATAAAATTTTCAATAATAATAATAAATCAAAATACAATAAATATTATCAATTATAATTATAAATAAAAAAAAAATAATAATAATAATAATAAGATATACGAATAAAATTTGTTTTTAAGTTATTTTGAGATTTTTATTTAACAAAATAAAATGAAATAATATAAATGATTTAATTAAGAAGAAAATTTTAATTAATAATTAGAATTTACCAATCTACAGTTTTTTTTTCCACTGAAAACGGTAACCTCTCGCCTGATACCAGATATTTTTCCACGATTTTTCAAACACAATAATTCTTGTCACAATTTAACGTTTTTTAAAAACACCCGCACTACCGCATAACATAACATCGGAAATGTCAAAACATCACGAAAAATATAAACAAACAAAAAAATCATGATAATAATTCGCAAATGATAACTAACAACTAACTTCATACTGCGAACGGACAGAATGAAAAACCACAGACTTTAATAAAGTTAATTACATAATATATCGAATAATATGAACATAACTTAACTGCAAAACAATTTATAACATATAAGTAATAGTATTAAATTGAATAAAATTTTAATGCACAACACATTTTTTTAATTATTTAATTTGCAGAAAAGTGTCAATAAATAATTACTTAATATATTGTTTAAATTAAAAAGAGATTATTAATTAATTAATAATAAATTAATTAATAATAATCTCTTTTTTATATATTGTATTTAATATGTTATTTATTGTAGGCATTATAATATATTGATCACATTTTCTTTCAAGTTAAATATATTTTACTTCTTTCAAATTAATATATTATTTATTAAAAATTATTTATTTAATTGCACATTAATAAAGTTGGATTTTTATAAATATAATGAAAAAATTAAGTTTCTTATATTCTTCCTTTGCATGAATACTATTAATTTATTTATTGGTTAACTAATAATAATATTATAATAAATGCAATTAGTTATTGTAATAATTAATTATAATAATAAAATAAATTTATGATTATACTGATAATGTAAACTATAACAATAAATGACGAGATCCGCAGTCAGATCCGCCCCAACACCGAGCCAGTACAGACCTAACATCCGTCATTCTTCCGACGCGCGTAGAAGAATGAAATCTGCAGGCGGAACAAATCCAGTACCGCGCCAGTACTGACGAAAGTAGAAAGGCGGATCCAAAAGTCGGAGCCTAATCTGTTCCGCGCCGGTTGCATTTTAGGATCCGAATCGGTACAGACCATCGGTGCTGGCGGTCCGTACGGGCGCGGATCCCAGGCGGTTGTATAATCCGACATTCGTCCGACTTTTCCTCCTGGGTACACAATATTGATTATCCATAATTATCCATAATATGACAGATTATGGAAAAATAATAAAAATCATTCATTTCCTGTTAAAAATATTTAAAAATATTGAATCACTATTTACTTTTAGGTTATTTTTTAACGTTACCGATAAAAATAAGTTATAATGACGTTTTTATCGACTAAAATCGTAATAGAAAGTAATTTCGAAACTGACCACACATATTCCGAGCGCTGACAATCAAAATCAAAATATGTAACCTAAAAGGACTGAAAGTGTCAAATATATTCCGAGCGCTGCGACGATAAAAAACAAAATACATAACCTGAAAGTGTCAAATATTGAAATAATAAGAAACAATTATGAGTATAATATATATTAAGTGAAAATAATGCTAGGTTTTCAAACTATTTTATCGTAAGTATATAACTGCTGAGTTTTCAATATAATTTTCTTAAATTCAGCACATTCAACGTGCTGAAAACCAGCATGCTTGCTCTTGAATTTCAGCCAAAAAATATAAATTGAAATTAAACACAGGCTGCCTTAAAAATGTTGCATCTTAAATTAAGGTACTCTTTATGCCTTAAATTAAGACTTTCTTTTTACTGTGAAGGAATACGCAAAAAAGACCTACATTGTTAAAATATAAATATTAATAATATGTTAGTCTGTTAAAGATTATATATGATAAACACCGACGAGTCGACGCAGATATAAGGAGGACGACTTTGTATTTGACTGATGAAAAATTGTATTTGAATTATTTTATGTATTAAATTTGAAGTTGTTTAATTAATTCAATCTTTGAATTTTAAAACACTTCGTTAAAATTCGTAATCAACGACCCCGCAAACCTCCAAGTAACATATTTAAGACAAATTGGATCAATTTTGCCATCATATTTGATCCACTATTTTGAATTTTGAAAAACTAAGTTCAGATTCGTATAATCAGCGACCTCAAAAACCCCTTGACACCAATTTATACCGAAATCCGTTAATTTTTTTTAATTTTGTCCGCCACATTGGATCCACCATTTTGAATTTTGACAAATTAATTTCAGATTCGTAATCAACGACTCCAAGATAATAATTTACACTAAAATCCGTTGATTTTTTAAAAAATTTTATCCGACATTTTGGATCCGCTATTTTGATATGACTTCAGATTCGTAATTAGAGATCTTAATAACCCCTAGATATCAAGTTTCATCAAAATTCATCAACTTTTAAGAAAATTTCTAAAAAGTCATCAATTTGCAAATAATTTCGACCGCCATTTTGGATCCGCCATTTTGAATTTTGAAAATCTGGCTTCAGATTTGTAATAAGCGACTGACTTCAATAAACCCCTAGATACCAGGTTTCATCAAAATCCATCAATTTAAAAAAAAATTCGTATACCACCAAAAATTTGACATTTTTTTTGAGGTTAGGAAAAAAACCAGACTTGCTGGACCAAAGCGGACACTTGATTCATGTTCAGCAGCCCAAAATACATAGGGGTAAGGTACTTTGAGCATCTCACCCCGACACTTTTATTTTTTATGTGGCTGTGTACACTGTACAAATTTTTAGAAATTTTTATTACCAAACATTTAGAAATAATTCTAAAAACGTTGAGAAAATGATTTTGCTACACAAAGTTAGATATTTTTCCAAAAGTGTAGAATAAATTCGAAACTATTTCGAAATTTTTCGAAAAATGAGTAAAATTAAGTGGATTTTGTAAAAAGTTTGAAATTTTTCTTACTGATTTCGAATTTTTTCTTTACTATAGTAAAATTAATAACTATAAATAATAATAATAATAATTATTATTATTATTACATAATAATTATAACTATAAATTAATAACTATAGTTATGAAATATTGCTAAATGTTTTGGAAAATTTTCTAATTTTGTTACAAATTACAATCTTCAAAAAACTTTAAAATATTTTTCTACCTAAGTACGACGAATTCCTAATATAAAATTTATAAAATTTTCTTAAAAATGCAAAACTTGAAATATCGAATCCTTATTTATTTATTAAGAACTAATTCTTTTTTTTTTAATATAGTGAAAATGAATAATTAATGTAAATGAAATTAAAATGATAGATGAATTTAAACATATAAAAATGTTATATTAATGGATTATGTAGCCCTCCCTTGTTATTAAGTTTTTGTTAATCAAGCTATTTTCTTGTTACTAACAAATCATTTTCATCATTAATTTTATTTTAAAATGTTGACGTCAAAAATATAGAAATATTTTTATAAGTATATTCCAACAGTTTTTATTTTATAATAATTTTAGTCTATTTATAAATAATTATTATTTTACAAACAATTAAAATAAGCAGATTTATTTATTATTATAACTAAAAAAATGTTTTCCTACAAGCAAAGTTGTAAAATATTTAAAGTATTTCATAGTTTTCTATGAAATACTTCCTCGCATTGTAAACGGGTCTATTTTATAAGTTTTTCGGTTCTAGTTTTTTTCTTATAGATTCATTTAGAAAGAAAGTTTGTAATATGAAGAGGAAATATTCGTAAATTTTAAATATTTACTGTAAAATCTTTTCCAAAAGACTTTCGAGCGTCAGTTTCTCTTTAGCGTTTGTCAGAAAGACATTAAAATCGCATGTGACAAAATTATTTTAAAGTTAATATTTCGTTGTGAATAAATTTTTTTTTTTGTAAGCTATCGTTGTGAAATGTTGTAGTAAAATGAATATTTTTAAGTAAAAATTTTGTTGTTGTAAAGTGAATTGTTTAAAGTAATTTTCGTTTTACAAACCACTATGGAGTATTTTCCCTAAATTGTGGCCAAAATTCAAATTTTTCAATAGATTTAAAAATTTTTTCTCATTGGAAATTGATTGTTTATATATTAGAGTAGCAGAAACCGAGTTTTATTTTGGAAAAGCAATTATTTTTGTTTTTATACTTACTGTCAAACTTACCAAATGTTTGAATATACATACTTAAATTTTTATACAAAAGTAGCTTTCAAAAAGTAAGTTTCAAAGTGAGATTTATTGATTAAAAATGGGTAAAATAATAAAAGGAAATAATCAATGCAGTAATTACATTATGTAAATATGATATTTGTTCAAGTTTAATAAACAAATAAACATGATATTTGTAACTTAACCAAAAAATGATAAACGTTTTTGGTTATACCTATTCAATTTTGAATAGACTTATATAAAATTTTGGGTGCTTCTGATTGCTTTAATTCTTTTACATATAGATGCATAACAAATTTGACTATGAATTTACTGTTCTTTCGCCATTTTGCGATTTATAAAATATTTTATATCATGTAGACACGAATCTGATGAATTTTTATAAAATTTTCCGCCATATTAAATCCAGCATTTTGGTTTTTTTAAAAACTGACTACGGAATCATAATCAGGGAGCCCCCAGAAACCCCCAAGTATAAAAAAATTTACGTAAATCTATAGTAATTTTAAAAAAAATTTCAGCCTTATTGGATTTTTAATTTTTAAAAACTGACATCGAATTCATGATCCTCGAGTTAAAAATTTTTATGTAATTTTAAATTTAATTTGAATTTTCGCCACAATTTTGGTAAAATGCCCCATAGTGCATTAACTTTAGTTAATTCTACTTAGTCGAACGATATTCGTTTCAAAAAAAAAAAAAAAAAATACGCAATATTTGTCTTCTATAACAATTGATTTTTCTCCAGCGCGCATATAACAGAAAATGGAGAAAGAAAGAAAGAGGAAAAAAAAAACTAATTCCATTCTCGTTTCGATCCATCATTGAAATTCGACTAAATCGCGATCAAATCTCAAATATCAATCCCCTCAGATTTCACCTGGTTTTCAATTTGAATACACGTGGGTTATATTAAAATCCCGACGTCAAGGTATCCTCTTATATATTTTTCTAAGTCCAACCATGGACACATATATTCCAACCTTCCCTTCTCTCTAAAACTCGAAAGCTTTTCGAGTGTGCGACAGAGGCAGTTGGCTCAAGATAGAAAGAGAGAGAGAGAGAGAGAGGTGGATATAAAGAACCAGGGAGAAATGGAGAGAGAGAGAGAGAGAGAGAGAGAGAGAGATGAGAGTTTCTAGCCTAGAGAAAGGGCAACCAAGGGTGAAGAGAGGAAGTCCTGAGGAGCCAAGAGGGTTGAGAGAGATGAAAGTATCGGAGGGCACTGGAGCGAGACGGAGGCAGCTCTACACATTGCGCGATAGGGTGAGTTCCTGCAGGAGAGGGTGGTTTACCGAGAGAGGCTAGTGGGTGGTCCTCTTCTATGTCCTCCTATTCCACAGTCGCTATCCTATTCCATCGTATATCCGCACACTTCTCTGGACTGGCTTAGTTTAGCTTAGAGTCCTGCACCCGGGAGCCAGAGGGAGAGATAGATACGCGATGGAAGATAGTGAAGAGAGAGAGAGAGGGACAGACAGAGATGTAGAGTTTCCATCAGAGGGAGAAAGAGACGAACAAATAGAAGGTTTCTGGCAACAAGAGAGAGAGAGAGAGAGAGAGCCTCTCTCTTTGCGAGGCAGAGAGAGAGAAAAGATACCGTAACATAGAGGAAGAAAGTAGAAATAGTGTCAGAAGGATAAAGAGAGAAAATTGCATAGTAGTTCGTAAAGGGAGACTAAAAGTTTGAAAAAAAGAACGGAATAGCCAGTTTTCTATAATTTCTCTCCCTTTACCATTCTCTAAACGCTACCCCTCTCTTTTATTTTCTAACGATCTCAATATATTTCCCTCTATCTATCTTCGGCTATCTCTCTTTCTCTCTTCCTCACTCTTCTAATTTCTAACACACACTCTTCCTCCTCACGTGAAACGATTCTACGGAAAGCGCTCTACGGAAATTCAGTAAAGAAATCCGTATGAAATTCCATAAAGAATTCCGTACGGAATTCCGTAAAAATATCCGTACGGAAATTTTGCAAATATTCCACATTGTATATTTTTGTAGAATTTTCGATAATTTAAAAAAAAAACAAAAAAACTGTTAAACTATTACCAATTCCCATTGGATTTGGTACGAGTATAACATTTTGTCAGCTAATAATTTTTTTCCGTGTAAAATTAATAAAAAAAAATTAAAATTAAAAAAATTTAATAAGAAAATATTAAAAAGTATAGAAAAAAACTGTTACCAACTGCAATTGGAGTTGGTACCATTTTAACAGTTTTCTATCATCTAAGAATTTTCTTCTCCGTGTAAAATTAATCAAATAAATTGAAAACTAAAAAAATATAATAATAATGAAATAATATTATAAATTATAAAAACAAACTGCAACTTTGCAGTTGGTAACAGTTTAACAGTTATTTATCATCTAAGAATTTTTTCCGAGTAAAATTAATAAAAAAAAAGAATTAAAAATAAAAAAAAACATAATAATGAGGAAATACTAAGAAAAAACATTATCAATAATATTAATAAATTAAATTAATAATTAATTATTAATAAATTAAATAATTAATAAATTAAATTTTTGCATAACTATAAAACATGACTTGAAAAATATTCAAGATGACCGAGTGATAAAATCATTATATCAATTCAATTATTCTCTTCAAGAATTATTAACTAAAATTCTTCTTTAAATCGACTATTTTTTAAATAATTTTCGAAAAAGTTCTTTGACAATTTTCAAATTCATTTCTTTACAATATTCAATTTTACGAAATTTTAATTATTCGTAAATTCTTCAATTAAATATATATTAAAAAATAAAAATTTCAAATAACATAAAGAAAATTCAATTAGACTTTTTCAAAAAAATTAATTTTAAAATTCCATTATTGCTAAAAATTCACGCTATATTGCTTTTAATATTCAATTATTATCTAAAATTTTAACTGAAGATCATGTTTAGATCAATTTTTATTAAAAAATTCTACTAGAATATTCAATTATTTGAATACAAAAATAAATAATTTATTGAAAAATTGAATGTTTCTTAGAATTCAATCCTCATAAAAAATTTTATCATCGTATTTTTAAATAATTGAATTCTTTCGACGATTTTCAATAAAATTTTTAAGAATAATTACATTTTCCGAGAAATTCGATTGGAATTGTATTAAAAATAATTGAAATTCTGCATTGAGATTTATTTTTTCTGACAACAATTGAATTCCTAAGAAGAATTTTATTATTTTTGAACGTAATTAAATTTCTGCGAAGGATATTTTATTATTCTTGAAAACAATTGAATTTCTGCAATAATTTGTAACTTTTCCAAAATTAAATTTTTTTTTTAGTGTTAACTAAAATTTTTCTATAAATACATTATTTTTAATAATAATTTTTGAAAAAGTTTTTTGAGAATTTTCAAATATCATTTGTTTTTAACTGAAATACATTTTTAAATCAATTTTTATTAGAAAATTCTACTAGAATTCAATTATTTAAATACAAACGTAAATTATACACTACCGTCGGGAATTATCGGTACGGCTGCACGCGCAGGGCCCAAAAACATACCAATCTTCAAATCACGATTTCTGTATATATACAAATGTCAGAAAATTAACAAATATACCATTCGAAAGATTATTAAATTCTACGATTAATGATATGCAACTGAAAATTTTAATAATTTATACAAAGCTTGCAGCAATCTACAAATTTGACAAAAAAAAATTTTAAATAAAATTTTTTTAGAAATTATTTCAACCCCTGCACATTTTTTAAAAATTGTAGGAAAATTTTGAAACTTATATAGGTGTAATCATTCAAATCTCATCTTTAATTTAAGACCAAAAGAGTTAAAAAATCTTATTCGGTTCGTGAGATATCATTATATACGTCCGAGCATGTTTTTTGACAAATGCATTGAATTAGTCGATTTTGAACGTTTTTTGGCTGAAAATGCTCGGCCGTTTATAATGATATCTCTCGAACCGAATAAGATTTTTTAACTCTTTTGGTCTTAAATTAAAGATGAGACTTGAATGATTACACCTATATAAGTTTCAAATTTTTTCTACAATTTTTAAAAAATGTGCAGGGGTTGAAAAAATTTTCAAAAAAATTTTATTTTTTAAATTTTTTTGTCAAATTTGTTGATTGCTGCAATTTTTGTATAAATTATTAAAATTTTCAGTTACATATCATTAATCGTAGAATTTAATAATCTTTCGAATGGTATATTTGTTAATTTTCTGACATTTGTATTTACAAAGAAATCGTGATTTGAAGATTGGTATGTTTTTGGGCCCTGCGCGTGCAGCCGTACCGATAATTCCCGACGGTAGTGTATAATTGAATGTTTCTTAATATTTAATTCTTATAAAGAATTTTATCATCATATTTTTAAATAATTGAATTCGTTTAATTTCGTAAAATTTTATTAAAAATAGTTGAAATTCGCCGATGAGTTTTATTTATTTATGAAAATAATTGAATTCCTAAAAAGAATTTTATTATTTAGAAAAATAATAATTGAATTTCGGAGAAGAATTTTATTTTTTATAAAAATAATTGAATTATATTGCCAGGGAATTTATCAAACAATTTGAAAATAATTGAATTTAGGTGAAATTTTTATTATTTTATGAAAATAATTAAGTGTTTGCATAGAATTTTATTAAATTTTTTAAATAATTGAATTCTTTTGAAAAATATGATTAAAATAATAGATACCTATATTGAAAATCATTAAATTAAGGAAAATTTTGAAAATAATTGAAATTTTCCAAAGAATTTTATTAAAATTTTTGAAAATTATTAAATTTTAGAGAAGAATTTTATTTTTTATAAAAATAAATGAATTATATTGCGAAGAAATTTATAAAAAAATTTGTAAAGAATTGAATTTTTGTGAAATTTTAATTATTTTATAAAAATAATTAAATGTACGCATAGAATTCTCTTAAAGTGTTCTTTAAATAATTCAATTCTTTTGAAAAATTTATGAAAAGAATTGAAATTTTAAAAAGAATTTTATTAAATTTTTTTTAAATAATTAAATTCTTTTGGAGAATTTATGAAAATAATTGAAATTTTGCAAAGAATTGTATTAAATGTTTTTTAAAAAATTAAATTTTGGAGAAGAATTTTATATTTTATATAAATAATTCAATTATATTGCAAAGAAATTTATAAAATTTTTGAAAATAATTGAAATTTTGAAGAGAATTTCAAAAAATTTTTGTACATAATTGAAAATTTTTGCCAAGAAGTTTTCTTACTTTTAAAAATAATCGAATTTCTGCAATCATATTTTGAAATTTCTGTAAAATTCTTCAAATTATATCGTACATAATTTACGGACTTTTCGTCCTTTTTTAATTAAATTAGGCACTTTATGGACCTTTTTTTTTTAAAAAAAACTGACTTTTACGGATTTTAAACAAATTTACTGACCTTTACCTATATAGTACGGGATTGTAGGTTAAAAGTACTAAATAAAAAATTCCAAATAAAATGTTTTAATCGGAAAATTCAAAAATAAAAATGTACCAAAAAGATTTATTTGCAAACTTCAAAGAATTTACTTGCAAAGTGTAGTGAAAATTATGTTTATCGTCAAACTTTCCTGAAAATTCAGCTTGAAACTTTCCTGAACATTTAAATTACATTTTCAGCTACTCTATTTTATAAGCGAAAATTTAGCGTGAAACTTTCCTGAAAATTTCACACTAAACATTTATTGAAGTGGGACATTTAAATCTTTACACAATTTTCACTAAACCTTTGCAAGTAAATACTTTAAAGTTTGCAAGTAAATCTTTAATATACATTTTTAAAAAAGTTTCGGTCCTGTGTGATTGTAAAAAAGTACAAAAATTTAAAAACAACATTAAAGATTCAAAAAATTTATATTAGTAGCCATATCCTGAAAAAAGTTATGTTGTATAAAAGATTTTTGTAAAAATACAATCGGCTTTTTTCCCTTCAGATAAATATTATTAGTTCGATGATGTGTCTGAAGAACGGAATAACTTATTTTGGTGTTTGGGAAAAAAAACTTTTGGAACTTTTGGTTTTTGAAAAAAAAGAAGTTTTGGTACTTTTGGACTTTGAAAAAAAGAAGTTTTGGAACTTTTGGACTTTGAAAAAAAGAAGTTTTGGAACTTTCGGTTTACGGACCTATAGTTCGAGTCCTGTACAGTAACCATACACTAATATAATGTTAAAAAAACTTTTTTCACGAAATTTATATTATTCTGACTAAAAATCGCTAAAATTTAGTAAAATTCATGTATAGAAATTCTATAGAATCATTCTAGTGGAATTCTCTAGAATTATTCACTAGAATTCGTATATAGAATGATTCTAGGTGAAATTCTATAGAACTTTTTCAGGGATGTATGTCTTCTAACTCGCTTCCCTTTAGAAGAGAAGAGAGAAGGAGAGAGAGTTAGTGAGAGATAGCGAGAGGGTTAGAGAGAGAGACAGCGAGACGGTTAGAGATGGGGAGAATGTTAGAGGGAGAGAAAGCTCTGTAGAGGACCGGGGGGTGAGAGAGAGCATAGGGTTGGTAGGACATTGCGGATATTCGCTATCCAGAGCAAGCTCGAGCTGGTCGTAGCAGTATAGTATGGTATATATATATATATATGTAGGTATATATATAGAGGAGAGAGCGACGGTATCCTCGCGCTCTCTGGCCATCCTGCGACGTAATCAGCGAGAGAAGCCACCCTTCACCCCTGCCAATTCCGCCCCTCGGTGCCTCGTTTCTCGCCATCCTCGATAGCAACGCGCCACCCTTCCACCCATTTCATCCTCTCTCTCTCTCTCTCTCCACTTCTCTACACCCCTTACCACTTCCCTCTGGCATGCATCTATCTGGCCGTCTATCTATCCATCCCAGATGCACTGGGTGTCCAGGGGAATAATACGAGCACATTCCACGTCGAGGAACTAACGAGGATGCTGGTGGTGCTACTGCTGTTGATAATCGACGGATGAGCTCTCCACCATCTAGTGCACGAGAGAGAAAGAGACAAATATCAGAAAATTACATAGGCCATCAATTTTTACACATTCCTCGCTTGTGGTTTGTGCAAATTGTCCATAATGATCAATGGTTATCATTGGCCTCAGTATAATTCCACTGTAGTTAACTATCATACAGGCAAACACAAAAAAATAACTTGTCTGTTTATTTAAACCAGACCTATATATAATAGGTCTGGTATTTTTGCCCGCTGAAAACGATTATGAAGCCAGAATTGTACCATCACCCTCTGATTTTTTTTAAATCGAAAAAACTACCTTCAAATAATGTACAAATTCAAAGTTTGAAGTAAATTAAATAACAGGAGTTTGTGTTGGAAAACAGAACAATAAATTTATGTACATGTTACAACAACTCAGAATTGCTCCCGTTACCCTCTTTTTTTTAAATCGTAAAAACTACCCTTAAATGTACAAATTCAAAGTTTAACCCCTTAAGTCCCAGTGTGCACGTTCTAGAACTGTTCTAGAACAGTTAATGGAAATAAAGAACTGTTCCAGAATTGTTCCAGTACGTGCTCATTGGGGTGTCATATGCTATAAAATATACAAGAAATTGACCACCGTGTGTCAGGAAAAGTTAAGATTTTAAAAATTTAATAAATTCGTTCAAAATAGGCTACTCGGGGCTTTCTGGGGTCGCTGATAACGAATTCAATGTTAGTTTTCCAAAATTCAAAATGGCGGAATTTTTTAAATAAATTATATTGAATTTGCAATTGAAAACTTCTAAGTATTACTCGGGGGTTTTGGGGTATACCATGATTGTTATGAATTATTATGAATTATTATAACTTTTGAATTCTCGTAAACTTTTTTCGTTTTTAGGAAAACAATGTTAAATGTCATTTAAAATTTCTATTAATTATTTACAGAATAATAACTTTAAATTTGAATGCAAAACAAAAATTACAATTTTATTAATACTTTTAACACACTCAAAAACAAAAATTACAATTTCCCAAAGAAATAAAAAATAATGTTGTCACGCTATTTTTGGATATTTTCACCCCCCCCCCCCCCCTCCTCCATGTCACGCAATTTTTGCAATTTCACATGGGAAAAATACATTGTGTCACGTTTAGTAAGACCCCCCCCCCCCCTATCCCCAAAGGCGTGACATAATTTGTAAACGCTCCTTAACTTAAATTTTTGAAAAATTTTAATAATTCATAATCTTCTAAAATTAGTTAACTTTGTCAATAATATATTTAAATAACTAAAAAAAATAATGGATTTACAGAAGAATTTTAGTTAAAAACACAAAAAAAAAATTGAATTTTGAAGAAAGTTACGCAAATTCTTCTTCATAATTCAATTATTTTCAAAAATTTTACTCGCATTTCAATAATTTTCGATATCTCTACTTTTTTAATAAAACTACCCAAAAGAAATCGATTATTTAAAAGAAAATTTTAATAAAGTTCAATGCAAACACATAATTATTTTCATACAATAATAAAAATTTCACATAAATTCAATTATTTACAAATTTTTTATAAATTTCTTCGCAATATAATTCAATTATTTTAATAAAAAATAAAAATCTTCTCCGAAATTCAATTATTTAAAAAAGTTTTAATAAAATTCTTTGCAAAATTTCATTTTCAAAAATTTTTTACAATTTAATGATTTTCAATATATATATCTATTATTTTAATATTTTTCAAAAGAATTCAATTATTTAAAGAAAATTTTAATAAAATTCTACGCAAACATTTCATTATTTTCATAAAATAATAAAAATTTCATGGAAATCCAAATATTTACATATTTTTTTATAAATCTCTTTACATTATAAATGAATTATTTTTATAAAAAATAAAATTCTCCTCCGAAATTCAATTATTTAAAACAATTTTAATAAAATTCTTTGCAAAATTTCGATTATTTTCAAAAATTTTCCTCAATTTAATGATTTTTAATATCTCTACTATTTTAATATTTTCCAAAAGAATTCAATTATTTAAAGAAATTTTTAATAAAATTCTACGCAAACATTTCATTATTTTCATAAAATAATAAAAATTTCATGGAAATCCAAATATTTACATATTTTTTTATAAATCTCTTTACATTATAATTGAATTATTTTTATAAAAAATAAAATTCTCCTCCGAAATTCAATTATTTAAAACAATTTTAATAAAATTCTTTGCAAAATTTCAATTATTTTCAAAAATTTTCCTCAATTTAATGATTTTTAATATCTCTACTATTTTAATATTTTCCAAAAGAATTCAATTATTTAAAGAAAATTTTAATAAAATTCTACGCAAACATTTAATTATTTTCATAAAATAATAAAAATTTCACAAAAATTCAATTATTTACAAATTTTTTATAAATCTCTTCGCAGTATATAACTCAATTATTTTTATAAAAATTAAAATTCTCCTCCGAAAAATTCCTTGAAAAATGGAACTATTCTTAAAATTTTTTATTAAATTTCGCCAAAAGAATCCGATTATATTTAAAAATTTAATTCAATTAATTTAATTAAATTTAATTTAATAATTCAATTCTTTATAAGAATTAAATTTTAAGAAACATTCAATTATATAATTTACTTTTGTATTTAAATAATTGAATTCTCATAGAATTTTCTAATAAAAATTGATTAAAAAATGAATTTTAGTTAAAATTTGTTATAATAATTGAATATGAAAATAATTTTGAAGAAGTTACAGTAACAATATTCTTATAATATAAAATAATTATTTTATCTCTAGATCATCTTTAATTATTATTAAAAATGAAGAAACCAATCATAAAGTTTTTATAAAACATAAAGATATTGATTACTTCGAGTCGAAGACTCGGAGTAATCGATATCTTTATGTTTTATAACAAATATTTTTAAAGTTGTTTAATTTCAAAAAGCTTGAATTTAAAATTTTTGAAAATCTTAATTCTTATGAAAAAATAATAATAATAATTAAATATTTATTTTAAAAAAAGGTTATTGATGTTTTTGAATAATAAATTTGCAATTAAAGAAATTCATAAATATACCTATTAAAAATTTTTGTCAGACATGTGATTTTTTAGTGACAGTTCCTATTATTTTGACGTTTTTCGTGTCGTGGCAGCAAATTTCAAGGAGGTGTAAATTCGACACTCGGTGAAATTTGCTGTCACAACACAAAAAACGTCAAAATAATAAAAACTGTCACTAAAAGGATTACATGTCTCAGTATATAAATTTAAATATCGTTTAACGTCATTCTAATAAAAAAGTAATATTAAGAGTAATAATAATGAAATAAATAGATCTTTTTCGCACAAATACTCTAACATTGTACTATGTCGACAATGGACATTATTTCTTTCACATGTAGAATTAAATGAGAGGAAAAAAGTAGGGAAAAAAGGATCCAGGGACAGTTACTGTTGAGAAAAACATCGACTTCGTTTCGCTTGATTATATCAGAGGGATTTAATGGAGCCAGCGAATCGAACTGAACGGAAAGTAGAGGAGAAAAATCATTTCACGGTATTCGGGTCTTCAGCTTTTATATCCAGAAATAGAAGTTTATTTTTCATTTTTTTCTGTCGATACAATGAGTGTTTACAACTGGATTTCACGAGATTCGGACAGTTTATGGCAATAAGTAGTGTCACTTGCGATTTCAGGAAAAATTGAAATTAACTGCCCCGAAGTAATTCTTTAAATGTCAATTGTTTTTCAGGTGTTTTACGGGAAAGTTGACTGAACATTGCAGGAAGGTTTAGAATTTCTAAAAACTCTTATATGCAACGTTCGGTCAATTTTCATAAGGAAATAATTTACATCATTTCAATTTATTTAATACAATAATTGTTGTTTTAATAGAATTCAAAAGTTTTTCAAAAATAAAGGAAAAAAATTTTTGTAAATTCTATTTGTTAATTACAAATTTTAATTGAAAGAAATTTAAATTTTTTAAATTTTTAGAAAATAAAGGAAAAAAAAATTACTCAAAAAAATGTTACATTCATATTATTTACGAATTTCTTTAATTGCAAAATTATTCAAAAACATCAATAACTTTTTTTTTAAATAAATATTTAATTATTATTATTTTTCCATAGGAAATTAGGAATTAAGATTTTCAAAAATTTCAAATTCAAACCTTTTTGAAATTAAACAACTTTAAAAATATATGTTATAAAACATGAAGATATCGATTACTCCGAGTCTTCGACTCGGAGTGATCGGTTTCTTCATTTTTTATAACAATTAAAGATGATCGAGAGATAAAATAATTATTTTATATTATAAGAACATTGTTACTGTAACTTCTTCCAAATTCTTTTCATATTCAAATATTATCTAAAATTTTAACTAAAATTCATTTTTAAATCAATTTTTATTAGAAAATTCTATGAGAATTCAATTATTTGAATACAAAAGTAAATTATTTAATTGAATGTTTCTTATAATTTAATTCTTATAATGAATTTTATTATCAAATTTTTAAAGAATTGGATTCTTTTGGCAAAATTTCGATTAAAGTTGTATTAAAAATAATTAAAATTCCGCGATGAGTTTTACTATTTATGAAAATAATTAATTTCCTAAAAAGAATTTTATTATTTAGAAAAATAATAATTGAATTATATTGCGAAGAAATTTATAAAAAATTTGTAAATAATTGAACTTTTGTGAAATTTTTATTATTTTATGAAAATAATGAAATGTTTGCATATAGAATTTTATTAAAATGTCATTTAAATATTTAAATTCTTTTGGAAAATTTTATTAAAATAACAAATATATTGAAAATCATTAAATTTAGGAAAATTTTTGAAAATAATTGAAATTTTACCAAAGAATTTTATTAAAGTTTTTTTTATAATTAAATTTTGGAGAAGAATTTAATTTTTTATAAAAATAATGAAATGTTTGCGGAGAATTTTATTAAAATTTTTTTAAATAATTGAATCCTTTTGGAAAATACTATTAAAATAATAGATATATATTGAAAATCATTAAATTGAAGAAAATTTTTGGAAATAATTGAAATTTTGCAATAAATTTTATTAAAATTTTTTTAAATAATTGAATTTCAGAGAAGAATGTTAGTTTTTATAAAAATAATTGAATTATATTGTGAAGAAATTTATAAAAAATTTTGTGAATAATTGGATTTCTATGAAATTTTTATTATTTTATGAAAATAATGAAATGTTTGCGTAGATTTTTATTAAAATTTTCTTTAAATAATTGAAATTTTGCAAAGAATTTTATTAAAATTGTTTTAAATAATTGAATTTCGGAGAAGAATTTTTTTTTTATAAAAGTAATTCAATTATATTGCGAAGAAATTTATAGAAAATTTGTAAATAATTGAATTTTTGTGAAATTTTTGTTATTTTATAAAAATAATGAAATGTTTGCGTAGAATTTTATTAAAATTTCATTTAAATATTTAAATTCTTCTGGAAAATTTTATTAAAATAACAAATATACAGAATTTTCTTTATAAAAATGATTGAATTATATTGAATTTATAAAAAAAATTGTAAATAATTTAATTTTTGTGGAATTTTTATTTCACAAAATAAATGAAAATGTGAAAAAATAAAATATAAAATTATTTATGAAAGTACAATTTTAATAGAATTTTTTTTAAATAATTGATTTCTTTTGGGTAGTTTTATTAAAATAGTAGAGATATTGAAAATTATTGAAATGCGAGTAAAATTTTTGAAAATAATTGAATTATTTTATTGTTAGGATATATCATGTCTTTTAGATAACTTCTGATATTTTAACGTTTAACCTTATTTTAAGATTATGCTTTTGTATATTATACTTATTTCTATGCTGTACTTCTATCAATTTTGTATTATTATGTAGTGCCCTTTAATGGTTTTATACCGTGGGCTATCTCTTTGCAAATAAAAAAAAAAAAATTATAAAGAAGAATTTGTAACTTCTTCAAAAATGAATTTTTTTAGTGTTTTTAACTAAAATTCTTCTATAAATCCATTATTTTTAATAATTAATTAAGTACACTGACAAATTTAACTAATTTTAGAAGATTATGAATTATTAAAATTTTTCAAAAATTTAAGTTAAAGTGGTAAATTCTACATATGTATATTTTAAAAATTTAAGTTTATTTAAAAAGAAAGTATTTTCAGAAATTGAAAAAATTGAAGGTTTTGTATTAGAATTTGTGCGGTAATTTGATAGTTTGAGGCAAACAAAAAGACACAAAAATTCAGAATTTTCTTATGAATTCTAAAAATTAAAATTTTTAATACTTTTAGTAAAAATACCTGACTTTTCCCTGAATTCCCTATGACAGAATATATGATTATTATAATATTATAATAAAATTAAAAATATATTTCAAATCATATTTTATTTTTATGAAAATAAATATGAATTAAAAATTTTTACCTTCTATTATTTTTGAAAATTGCTATTTTTTCTAAAATATGTGAGTAAAAAAATAGCCGCTCGCCTAAACGCGCGAATTATTGCTTAGTGTACAATTAATTCACTATATAAATTAGAGAGATGGTATTTAGAAAAGTAAATTTAATATAATAATACTCAGGATATAATTATATTAGTTGATAAATAAATTGCACCTAATTTGAATTATACATTAATAATATTTTGATGATGAGTGAAGTTATATAACAAATTGAGGAAATGAGTTTGTCAACAAAATTAACAAACCATTATTTATATATGGTGCATGAGACTTTCGCTATCGATTACAGTATCACCCCACGCATCAATAATCTAATCAGCGCAAAATTATATTACTATTCCACTTATGCATCCCATATATCTAGTTTATGAATCTACCCTATGGCTGTGACAATTTTGGTTATTCTATATTCAATATACAGACCGTAGACATTTTTCATTAAATCTGTCACATTACCTAACAGCATTGTCATTCTCTCTGTTCAAATTTTAACAGTAATTATTCAGTCAACAGTTAATCGTACCACTATTATTTATTTTCCTATTCATTAACTGTCCATTAAATAATAATCTCAACACTATATAATTGTTATTTCAGTAAAATTAATTTAATAGTTTTGTCATTTTAAAATCAAATAAATTCAATTGATTTTCTACTTTTAATTAAATTTTAAAATTTAATAATTTTTAGTTTATAATTTTTTTTTAAATAAAACAATAATGTAAGTCAAGTTTAATTTACAATTACAAAATCTTATTGTTTTTTTTTTTTTTTTTTTTTTTTTTTTGAGAAATATGAGAAAATCTGAGAACTCGAAAGAACGATACTCTTAACACCATAAAAATAAACACTTTACTGCTACAAATGGAGTTAAAGTTTATATGAGAATCGAGAGGGAATTGTGGATACTATATATAAGTATATCTGTATATATACATTCTCCTATATATTCTATGTGGAAGGCGCGCAGAAACTTCTAAAGTGTGCGGATGAATGAGTCCCACTCTCTTTTTCCCCATCCTACTCATTCTTCTTGTGAATCCTCTGCCGCTTTGATAATGGAGACATAAAAACCCAATTGCTGTTTCACTTAACCTTCTGTTGACATTGTTATTAAATGACTCTTCACCCTTATTTTTCCATCTGAATTCAAACGGTTTTAATTACGCGATGCATATTTATAATATATGTAAATTTACAATACAGGTAAAAACAATAAAGAAACTGTAAATATAAAGTAAAATTAAAATTGACATCAAAAAAGATGTTCACTATAAATATATAAATATATAAATCAATAAAATTTAATTATTTTATAATAAAAATTTGAGTAGAAATTCATTTTTTATATATTAATTACCACTCTTTTGTGAGGACATAATACTTGATATAGAGATAAAGAAAAAAGAATTAAAAATTAATTCATATTTAAGAAACATGTGCAGAAGGTATATAAATTTTCTCCCATCTCGAAAATTCGTTCTCTGAATGAATATTATTCTCATCTCTTTTCTGCTTTTTATGTTGGTTTCACTTTTTTTCATGACCCCAATTCTACTCTATAATGGTTGAGAATCCGATACCACAGGATCAACAAGTTGTTACACATTTTTTTTCCCTCTGATTTTCTTTTATGTGCTTTAAAATTATGTATTATAGAGAGATTTTAATTACGCTAATATGATCATTTATTTTTCAATTTAAAAAGTTTCAAACCAACTTTATTGTTTATTTTATGTTTTTAAAATCACTGCGAATGGAAATTTTAGAAAAACAGACACAATTATGAATGAATATATTGCGCTGTATTTAATAGAAATTTATTTTTCAGTAAAATAAAATGATCAGAATCAAATTTTATTTAAGACTTAGGTTGGTTTCAATAATCTCCACTGAATTTGGGACTCTATAATTTATTTTATCTGACAGTTGATTCTGGTCCTTATGCGCTGGTATTACTTTAATTTTGATTCGTGTGTTGTTAAACGTCCTCACCCCAATTTTTGTTCAGTTTATAAAAATCTGTTGTAAGTGGATTGTTTTTATTAAAATGATTCAATTAATCAAAAAAGCTTAAATTTAATGTTTATGGAAGCGAAAAATTTGTTTCAAATAGATGTGCTTCGATTTATCTATTGCTATCTGATGTTTGTTACAAAACGAATGCTTGTTCTTAAACATTAAAAGAAGCGGATACATAATGGAGGAAAAGGAGGAGCAATAGTTTCTTGATTACAAATGAAATGTTTAAACTACATTTGCAGAAAGAACGACCTTCCACACCACCTAAAACAGGTGTTTTGATTAATCGGTACATCGTTCTAAATGCTGAAACACATTTTTAATTTTTAAAAACTGACATTAGGTTGATGACCAGACCTCAAAAATCCCAAACAAACAATTCTAATTAAATTCATATGCAGTACTTGAAAAACTCGTTCGCCTTTATTAGATCTACCACTTTGAATTTTTTAAAAACTGACATAGGAGTCATAATCAGTGAGCGCGGAAACCCGTGAGCAAATGTAAACATTTTTTAAAAACTTGTTGTATCTGCCATATTGGACGCGTTATTTTTAATCTTTAAATTTCAACATCCCAGGTAGAAATTGACGACCGGGATGGTACCGGCCCGGTACAAACGGCGGATTATAAGTGCCGGGGCGGTACCGGCATAAGACCGTCATTTTCACCGGCTTGGTACCGGCAAATTGCCGGATGATAACTACGGCAGGTATCCGGCATACGTACCGGGCCGGTACCGAATAATCCACCGGGGCGGTACTGGCCCGGTTAATATTTGTAGACATTTAGTGCCGCTTTAATACCGGCACACTACCGGCAGGTAACTGGCCCAGTACCGGCATAAGACCGTCATTTTCACCGGCTTGGTACCGGTAAATTGCCGGATGATAACTACGGCAGGTATCCGGCATACGTACCGGGCCGGTACCGAATAATCCACCGGGGCGGTACTGGCCCGGTTATTGTTGGAAGGCATTTGGTGCCGGTTTATTACCGGCTGCACAACCGGCTAGGTACCGGGCCGGCACTAAAAAACAACCGGTGTGGTACCGGGCCGGTTAAAAAAAATTATATTTCAGTCTGATTAATTATTTAATTATTATTATTATTATCAATGTTATTATTAATTTTAAATTGGAAACAGTAAATATATTAAATGCTGAAACAGAGAAACATAAACAATCATAGAAAAATCTGAAGACTCGAGGAATTGAACTCCGGACCCTGAGGCTGCAAAGTCGACACCACATCCGCTAACCTAAACCTGCATATGGAAAGCAAATGCAAAGTGAGCTTATAAAGTCCAACCGACATTACAGCTGGCAGCAGTACCGGGCCGGCACTAATATTCAACCGGTGCGGTACCGGGCCAGTATTTGTATTTCTAATTTATTTTAATTCAATTTAAATTATTATAAATAAATAAAAATAGTAAATATAAATAATAATAACCGCCCCATTCACCGGCTAGATACCGGGCAGGCACCAATAAGCAACCTACTCGGTAATAATATAATTGCCGGCACAAGTAACTAATTAATTTATTATTAATAATTAAAATAATAAATTAATTAATAAATTAATTTTCAAATTTTTTTTCTTTTCTTTAATTCTTTTTCTGATAGTTTAACATTGGCAAACAACCGGGAGGACACTAGGTTAGTACTAATATTTTTGTCGGCAAAACTTCTGTGCCAGTAGAAAGCATTAAGTACATTTTTGTGCTGGGCCGGTGCTGGTCCGGCACAAATATTATCACCGGAAAATCTCCTTCGGCGGTATAAGACAGAGCGAAATGACAGTACCGGGCCGGTGATACGCCGGTGCTGGCCCGGTAAAAATATTATCTTCCGAAAATCTCCGTCGACGGTATAAAAACAGAAGTAAATTATAGTACCGGGCCGGTGATATGCCGGTGCTGGCCCGGTAAAAATATTATCTTCCGAAAATCTCCGTCGACGGTATAAAAACAGAAGTAAATTTTAGTACCGGGCCGGTGATACGCCGGTGCTGGGCCGGTACAAATATTGTCACCGGCAAATCTACGTCGGCGGTATAAAAACAGAAGTAAATTTTAGTACCGGGCCGGTGATACACCGGTGCTGGGCCGGTAAAAATATTATTACCAGAAAATCTCCGTCAGCGGTATAAAAACAGAAGTAAATTATAGTACCGGGCCGGTGATACGCCGGTGCTGGGCCGGTAAAAATATTATTACCAGAAAATCTCCGTCAGCGGTATAAAAACAGAAGTAAATTATAGTACCGGGCCGGTGATACGCCGGTGCTGGGCCGGTAAAAATGTTATCACCGGCAAATCTCCGTCGGCGGTATAAAAACAGAAGTAAATTATAGTACCGGGCCGGTGATACGCCGGTGCTGGGCCGGTACAAATATTGTCACCGGCAAATCTACGTCGGCGGTATAAAAACAGAAGTAAATTATAGTACCGGGCCGGTGATACACCGGTGCTGGCCCGGTACAAACATTATCACCGGCAAATCTACGTCGGCGGTATAAAAACAGAAGTAAATTTTAGTACCGGGCCGGTGATACACCGGTGCTGGCCCGGTACAAACATTATCACCGGCAAATCTACGTCGGCGGTATAAAAACAGAAGTAAATTATAGTACCGGGGCGGTGATACGCCGGTGCTGGGCCGGTAAAAATGTTATCACCGGCAAATCTCCGTCGGCGGTATAAAAACAGAAGTAAATTATAGTACCGGGCCGGTGATACGCCGGTGCTGGGCCGGTACAAATATTGTCACCGGCAAATCTCCTTCGGCGGTATAAGACAGAGCGAAATGGCAGTACCGGGCCGGTGATACGCCAGTGCTGGGCCGGTACAAATATTGTCACCGGCAAATCTCCTTCGGCGGTATAAAAACAGAAGTAAATTATAGTACCGGGCCGGTGATACGCCGGTGCTGGCCCGGTAAAAAAAAATTATCTTCGGAAAATCTCCGTCGACGGGATAAAAACAGAAGTAAATTTTAGTACCGGGCCGGTGATACGCCGATGCTGGGCCGGTAAAAATATTATCACCGGCAAATCTCCTTCGGCGGTATAAGACAGAGCGAAATGGCAGTACCGGGCCGGTGATACGCCAGTGCTGGGCCGGTACAAATATTGTCACCGGCATATCTCCTTCGGCGGTATAAAACAGAAGTAAATTATAGTACCGGGCCGGTGATACGCCGGTGCTGGGCCGGTAAAAATATTATCACCGGCAAATCTCCGTCGGCGGTATAAAAGAAGAAGTAAATTTTAGTACCGGGCCGGTGATACGCCGATGCTGGGCCGGTAAAAATATTATCACCGGCAAATCTCCGTCAGCGGTATAAAAACAGAAGTAAATTTTAGTACCGGGCCGGTGATACGCCGATGCTGGGCCGGTAAAAATATTATCACCGGCAAATCTCCGTCAGCGGTATAAGACATAGCGGAATGACAGTACCGGGCCGGTGATACGCCGGTGCTGGCCCGGTAAAAATATTATCTTCGGCAAATCTCCGTCGACGGTATAAAAACAGAAGTAAATTTTAGTACCGGGCCGGTGATACGCCGATGCTGGGCCGGTAAAAATATTATCACCGGCAAATCTCCTTCGGCGGTATAAGACAGAGCGAAATGGCAGTACCGGGCCGGTGATACGCCAGTGCTGGGCCGGTACAAATATTGTCACCGGCATATCTCCTTCGGCGGTATAAAACAGAAGTAAATTATAGTACCGGGCCGGTGATACGCCGGTGCTGGGCCGGTAAAAATATTATCACCGGCAAATCTCCGTCGGCGGTATAAAAGAAGAAGTAATTTATAGTACCGGGCCGGTGCTGGGCCAGATATTTTTAATTAACCGGCCCGGTACACTCTACCAGTACCGGTAGAAATCCACATTTACCACCGGGCCGGTACTGGGCCGGTATTTATTTCATATCCGGCCCGGTACCTTTTTGCCGGTACCGGCATATGTCCGACTTTACAACCGGTTCGGTACCATGCCGGTCGTTAGTGCTGGCACACCTCCAACTTTTCTGCCTGGGATAGTGCATGTTAACGTCAATGAAATTAATAACCACTACTAAAAATGAACCATTACTAAATTAAAATTTCACTACTAGTGTGAGGTAATATTTATTACAAAAGTGCGTAAAAATACCTTTTTTTTAAATTACACTCGCAATTACAAGAAGATAATTAGATACATTTCCGTGTGAATGATGGTATTTTCATATACAAGGTTGCTATTACAATTTAGAATTATCAGATCGTTGGTTAATTTCTTGTGCACTGAAGTCGATGACTTGCATATATTATACAATAATATTGCCTCCGAGCTCAATGAGTCGTGCGATTTGAAGGCGTGAATACATATATGTATTTTATATATATAATATTGTAAGGGTTCTTTCTAAACGAAAGAATCATCCGTGGGTAGCTATATATATGCTTTGTGTATGCGTGTTCAATTCAAATCCAAAAGGGGAATATATAATTTATTTTAGTCAATTGTTCCATTCATGTGGAACGCTCTACCGCACTGCATTTAAACATTAAGAAGCACTTGATTATTACATGTAATATTATATTACATAAATATATATTTACATTACACTAAAAAAAAATTGTTGTATTGATGTCGACTTTATATTATAAAGTATCACATTAATGTGTATATTAATGTATCATCTATTTGTAATGTATTCTCTGGGGAGTGATTGCTATAATGTGATTATTTTTATCGATTCCATAAGAGTTGAGTACACGAGACAAATTGAACGGTTACCTCAAACAGCATACCATGTGTAAGAGTGGTTGTAACTTAGTTATATCTTTCATTTTAAGTGCTAACATACCTAATCTAATAATTATAGTAAAATTACAATTAAGTTATACTTAAGAATTATTTATATTGGAGCCCAGTAGGCAATAGGAAAAAAAGTGTTATAATATTAAAATCAGAATTAATAATAAAATAATTAATATATTATTAATTATTAATATTTATTATTAATTAATATAATTAATATTCAATTCAACAACTTATAAGAATATTATTATAAAACATGAAGAAGTCAATCACTCCGAGTCTTCGACTCGGAGTAATCGGTTTTTTCATGTTTTTATAATAATTAAAGATAACCCAGTAAATTAATAATAAAATAAAATTAATAAAATTAATTCTACGCAGAATTTTTAGTTAAAAGTACGAAAAATTTTGATTTTCAAAGATTTGAATTCGAAACCTTTTCAAAATTCAATTATTTCTAAATATTTCTCCCTTAATGCTTTTAATAGGTATTTAATTGAATTAATTAATTAATAATTTTAATTGAAATTATTCATTTTTAAATCAATTTTTATTAGAAAATTCTACGAGAATTCAATTATTTAAATACCAAAAAAATAATTTATTCAATAATTGAACGTTTCTTAGAATTTAATTTTGACAAAGAATTTTATTAACAACTTTTGAAAATAATTAATTTCTTTTTAAGGAATTTAATTAAAATTTTACTGAAATTTATCAAATTAAAGAATTTTATTACAATTTTTGAAAGTAATTGAAGACTTTTGAAGAATTTTATTGAAATTTTTTAAAATAATTGAATTCCTCAGAAGAATTTAACCCTTTCACGCCCATGGGACATATACGTCCCACCTACAAAAACCTCAATATCTTTGAAGAAACTTAATACTTTTGAGTCTAATTTAGTGCGTTCTCTTCAGGAAGAATAGGGCTTTAAAAATAAGTAACCTAGATCATGTTAAAAAATTCCTATTGTTTAAAAAAATTCATAAATTATTGTTAAAAATCATGAATTTTTAAAATATTTTAAAATCGCCTAAAAATTGTTACTCGGGGGTTATCGGGGTCGCTGATTACGAATCCGGTGCTAGTTTTTCAAAATTCAAAATGGCGGATCTAATATGGCGGACGACAAATGTAAAAATTAAACGGATTGGCATAAAACTTGTTACTCGGGGGTTTTTAGGGTCGCTGATTACGAATATAATATCAGTTTTTTAAAATTCAAAATAACGGATCCAAGATGGAAGACGATTTTTTTTAAACAGTTTAATTTCACCTGAAACTTGTTACTCGGGGGTTTTCTAAGTCACTTATTACGAATTAAGAGTTAATTTTTAAAAATTCAAAATGGAGGATTCTATACGGCGGACAACAAATGTAAAAATTGTTTGGATTAGAGGGAAACTTGTCACTCAAGGGTTTTTATGGTCTCTTATCACGAGTTTGTAGTTTATTATAAAATTGCGATTGTGTATTTATTTATTTATGTCCGTCAGTAGATGGACTTGTTTCTTTCTACTCTCACTGGATTCGCAATCAGCGACCCCGAAAACCCCCGAGTAACTGGATTCTGGTGAAACTAAACGATTTTAAAAATAACGTCCGTTATATTGGATCCGCCATTTTCAATTTTAAAAATATAACACCGGATTCGTATTGAGCGACCCTGAAAACCCCCGAGTAACAAGTTTCTGGTAAAACTAAACGATTTAAAAGAAATCGTCCGCCATCTTGGATCCGCCATTTTGAATTTTTAAAAAATGATGTCATATTCGTAATCAGCGACCTCAAAAACCCTCGAGTAACAATTTCCAAGCCAATCTGATCAATCTGTAAAAAATTTGCACGCCATATTGGATACGCCATTTTGAATTTAAAAAATTTTATAATTCTGATATCAGATTCGTAATTAGCGACCCCGAAAACTATGAATAACGTTACACTTACGTTTTTTTAACTGTCTAGTTATGCCTGGGTGTGAAAGGGTTAAATAATAATTTATGAAAATAATTGAATTCATGCGAAGAATGAAAGTTATTTATGAAAATACTTGAATCATTGCAATGAATTCTACTATTTTATTGAATAATTGAATTTTCTTTAAATTTCAATTCTTTCGTCAAGTTTTAATACAATTTTTTAGAATAATTGCATTTTTCGAGTAATTTATTTAAAATTGATCAAAAATTAAATTCTTGTTATAAATAAGAAAATTCCTTAAAGGAATTTAATTATTTTCAATATGATTTTAATAACATTTTCGAAGGAATTCAATTATTTTTAAACAAAATATAATTCTTTGCAGAAATTGAATTATTTTAAAATTTATTAAAAATTTATGAAAATAATTGAATTCTTTCGAAAATTTTATTAAAATTTTAATATTTTATTGAAAATAATTAAATTACTGCGAAGAATTTTATTATTTATGACAAGAATTGAATTTTTGAGAAAAATGTTATTAAGATTTTTGACATTAATTTAATTCCTTAGAAGATTTTTATTAATTATGAAAATAATTAAATCATTACAACGAATTTTATTATTGAATAATTGAATGTTTATTAAATTTTAATTCTTCAGTCAAGTTTTAATAAAGTTTTTATAAGAATACTTGCATTTTTCGAGAAATTTATTAAAAATTGTATTAAAAATATTTGATATTTTATAATGAAAATAATTGAATTTCTAAATGAAATTTTATCATTTATGTAAATAATAGAATATTTACGAAGAATTGTATCAAAATTTTTTTTCAATAATTAAATTATTTGATAAATTTTATGAAAATAGTAAATATGTATTGAAAATCAATCAATTGAGAAAAACTTTTGAAAATAATTGAAATTTTGCAAAGATTTTTATTTAAATTTTTGAAAATAATTGAATTTTTGGTGACAAATTTTGCTATTTATAAAAATAATTCAATTCTTAACATCGATATTCGTTCAAATTTTTTAAAATAATTGAATTCTTGTGATAACTATTGTTATTTATGAAAATAATCGAATTTTGAAAAGAATTTTTTTTTTAATTCCTAAAAATAATTGAATTTTTGTAAAGAACTTTGTTATTTATCAAGTTTTAATTGCATTAAAAGTTTTGAAATAATTAAATAATATTACAAAATTCATTCTGGTCAGCATTAGTAAAAAGTTTTGAAGGTTTTATATTCAAATTCGCGATAGTTTCATAATTTATAAGGCAAACAAAAAATAAAAAAGACACAAGAAATTCAGAGTTTTGTTATGAATTCTACAAATTTAATTTTTTCCAGTACTCTTAATAAAAAGCCCTGACTTTTCCCTGATTTCCCTGACCAATTGTACTTTCCCTGACTTTTCCCTGAATTCTTTGATCTGTGGTAACCCTGATTCTATTTAAATTAAAACACATTACTTCAATATTTAAAAATTGAATTTCGTCCAAGAGTCGACTTAGGAATTCCTAAAATCGATCCTATACATATTCCTAAAATATATTTGAACTTTAATTAATTTCATTACATAACTAATGTTATCATCTTGATTCTTTGCAATAATCAAATGCCAAATAAACTGGCACATTCATTATTCTGTAATTATTTTGAATATTACAGATAATTTCATAAATTCAAATTTGAAATTAATTTATTAAAGAGTCTTTTGTGCGTTTTTCGAATTTATCCCAATGGGATTATACACATTCTCTCATTAATTTAATAATGAGACCCCCAAGAATTGAAAGTGTTACGTCGTATAAGGCGAATCCGTTGATTTTCATTTTTTGATATCATAGAATCATGCATTACTAAAACTTCACTCGAAGAAACCGAAATATTTTTTACTTATCCCAATGGGATTGTACACATTGTCTCATTAATTTAGTAATGAGAGACCCCAAGAATTGAAAGTGTTACGTGGTATAAAGCAAATCCGTTTATTTTCATTTTTTGATATCAGAATAAAGATTTTTTTCAGTGTAATGATGCCTTTTGGAGCTTTTATATTTACACCAGTTTAAAAAAATACAGTGAAATAATATAGTAAAAAGTTACATTGATGACATAGTGACGAAATTTCACATTTATCCAGGTTATCACGTCAGCTGGTAAATTCGCAAATGGAAATATGATTCGCCACTTAGTAGGAATAATCATGTCGCATATACAGCAATATATAAATGTGCACATATACCGTGTGCATGTATCCAACGGACGAACTCGTGTTATACACATGTATCTGTTATTCTGATATGGATGTTAATAGGTTAGAGGGTCTCCGGAGAATGTGGGGTGAATCATGATTTCGATAAGGGTTTATTATTCTCTTGTTCTCCCTCACTCTTCCTATCTTCTTTCTTACTCTCGTGTTCCACTGTTCCTCCTCATACCACCCTATCATCTCTCTCTCTCTTTCTCTCGTCCTTTCGCTATACATATAACGTATAACCCATCCTATATATCGAAATCAACTATCTCTTTCTTTTGTTTTATTCTTCATCCATAATCTTTTTCTCTCTTCCTCCCTACATAAAAACACGATACTCATTCAAAACACTCTCTTTAGGGCTTCGCTATATAAACTGCTTGACTATTGGTTCATATATATGTATATATTTCTGACATCCTATCGCTTCCGGAAACACGTGTAGGTACTTACAACGATCGATGATTTCTGATGGGAAACTATGTATGTGTGTGTAGAAGCGAGTGATTATAGTGGATCTTGAGATTAAGAGAGGCGAGGCCGAATGGGGGATTAGGATTATTTTCCATTAATTACAGTCTTAGAGTTATTGATGTAAATGCGTCTTTATTGATTAGGTACTTCTTTATTGGAGATGTTATTGTCTAAGATAATTCACGTAGATTCGACAAAAGTCCTGATGGCAAGTGGGCTAAGTAAAAAAGAAGATATACAGGGCCGGTTCTGGGCACAGGTCCCTGCACCGACATTTACCGACAATTTTTGATCACAGACTCAAACCACTTATAGTCGATATTGAAACCATAAGGTGGGGGCAAAGTAATATCTAGATATCTCTTTGCCTCCACCCTATGGTTCGAGTCTGGCTAAGAAGCGTCGGTAAATGTCGGTGCAGAAATCTGTATCTAGAACCGGCCCTGTATATCAACAACACAAGGCATCATGATCTTAATATGACTTTGGTTTGAGTCTGGGTTAAGAAGTGTCGGTAAATATCGGTGCAGAAATCTGTATCTAGAACCGGCCCTGAATATCTACTTAAAAAATGTTCGATGTACCATTTTTTTCAGAAATCTGGTCTGAAAATGCTTACTCGGGGGTTTTCCGAGTGAATACGAATCTGATGTTTGTTTTTCAAAATTCAAAATGGCGGATCCAATATGGCAGACGACATTTTTAAAAATCAGTCGGATTCTCTTGAAAATTATTACTCGGGGGTTTTCGGGATCGCTGACTACGAATCTGATATTAGTTTTTTCAAAATACAAAATAGCGGATTCAATATGGCGGAAATTTAAAAACAATTTGTTGGATTCACTTGAATTTGAAGTTAGATATAAATTGCTCTGAAAGTCTCGATTTCAATTTCTCTTGCAAAATGGTCCTGAAACAGTCTCCTAACATTCGCAAAAAGCAAAATCAGAGGTAGAAGAAAGTCGAAGTTGAAATTATTCGAGGACCACCGTAGACTGACAATAGCAGGCAACTAAAGGTGTTAGGTGATTGTGAAATTTGTTATAAAAATGAAAAATATGACTATGGGTTAGGTAAAATGTTTTTTTTTTCGATTATCCCAAATAACTGTAGAAATTATTCACCTGCGGATGTATTTTGCAATTTTCCTCTGAATTCGTACGTTTGTATTTATTTTTAAGGGGAAAATGAGAATAATGTTACTGGAGAATGGTTCTATGGTTTGTTTTATAATGGAACAAAGTCTTTAATTTGCGTCTTTTTGGTGGAAATTGGAGCTTATGTGCGGTTGGGTTTGGATTTCGGTGACCACCGTGTACGTAAACTGAACGTCGCAGCAAGTCAGCCACGGATGAGGGCATGTATGTGTGGCATGTAAAGTGACTCAGTGTTAGTATTAGATGCACACGAATGCAACTGATGTGTATTATCTCTCTCTCTCTCCCTCCTTTTCTCTCCCTCTATCTATATATCTTTCTCCCTCTCTCTCTCTCTCTATTTACTGATACATAACGTTGGTGGAGAGAACGCCTGTGTTAGTCAGGTACATGGCTCGAAAACTAGATGGTAGTACCTAGTACCCGGCACCTAGTACCTAGTACCCGGGAATAGTATAGAACTGCGGATATACTGAACGGTACGGACGCCAAATAGCGGTTCGCATATTCAGAGATAGCGACGCCGCGCGATCGTCCCTGATTTAGGCCTCTGGCCGCGTCCACAGATAACGACCTCGATATGCTACGAACGCGGTGAGGCGCCCCGAAAAGCTTTATCTTGCGTGCCGCGCTTAACCTTCTTGAACATTAAGCTCAGGGCCGTATCGAGGCCAGTTTTCTCTGCATTATAAACCTTAGAATTTCAAGTTTTATGACTTGAATCTTCACCCTACTTGATATATATTAACTATTTTTTGGGTAGAAAATATTGAAATTGATTTTTTTTTTGTTGAAAACTATTACTATTAATGTATTCTTAATACATCATCTAATGATATTAATGAGAAATACAATAAAGCTGGCCAAACCCCCTAGAAGTGTTTTAAAGGACCCCGCACTAAATGCATTATAGTTTTGGCTTACGGTTAATTTTTTCCATATTTTCAGAAATAATAGTTAAAACTGTTCAGATTGAAGATATAATTTATTTAATCTAAAAATCCAAAAAGTTTCGCTAAAATTACATTACTAAAACTAATGCATTTAGTGTGGAGTCCTTTGCTAATACTTCTCAATCGGGGTTTTTTTATGTCGCTAATTACGAATCTGAACTTATTTTTTCAAAATTCAAAATGGCGGATCCAATATGTCGGGCAAAATTTTTAAAAATTTAACGGATTTTGGAACAAATTATGGTATCAAGGGGTTTTTGAGATCACTGATTATGAAAAAATAAAGTTTTTCAAAATTCGAAATAGTTATACAAAATCATTCTATTTTTTTTTATTTTAACTCGAAAAGAATGACCTTTCTTCCTATATTCTTTTTCCAATTGTTTTAAATTTTTCTGGCAAATAAAACTAGATTTTCATTAATTTATCACACAATTGAAAAATGTGTTTTTGTAATTTAAATGTATACGCACGAGATATATATTTATGACACTTTACTATGAAACTTGTTTACGTAAATATTGTGTGTATTTTTTTTTTTTTTTTTTTTTTTTTTTTTGAGTAAATATATCCAACTGAAGAGAAATGGGTGGCGAAATTTCTATATACATATAACAAAATAGGTCATTGTTTCGAATATGTCTCGATTTTTGATTTTTAATTTTTGTTTGTTTTTGTATTTTTCTTCTTTTATTTTTGGAAAATAAAAACAAATAAACTATCTTTTATAATCGATTGTTTTGTTCAATTCACTGTCAGTTTTTATTTCTATACACAACAATTTATTTGCCATACGGTAAATTGCAATGCTTTTCACAATCCACAATAAAATACATATTTACTTTTTCAAAATTGTATCAAATGTGAATGTTCAGAGATTCGTAATAGGAAAACTGTATTATTTTACTTTGTGTTGCAATATATTTTTGTAGGATTTGAAAAAAAAATTGTAAATTAAGTTTCCCGCCATAATATGCATAGTAGTGGCGCATGTAACTATTACTAACCTTATTTTTTTTACGTTTTTTGACTTTATTGAAACGCGAAATAAATATAACTTCTGTGTGACTTCTTGTAAAACAAGCTATTAGATCATAAGCAATGAATTCCTTACAGGAAGATCGTAGCACTATACAAATTGATTCCGTGTTTTTCCTATGCCTTTAAAGAAAAAAGAACAGTTTATCGGACCATTTACGGAATTAATCTAAATTACCCATAATCCTCTAATCTCCCTATAATTGAGACGTCGTGCACTAACAATCTAAGTGCCATTTAAACCGAAATCCTAACCTTAAATTTAACCATCAAGCTGTGACTGCGTAGCTCGCAAACCCATAGCACTACCTAAATTGGCAGCAATATTAGCAAGATTGTTTCAATATTATCCGCAACGTTTCTGTTATATTGCTGCAATATTATACTATTCAGACAATGTGACCAATATGCCTGCAAATTTCAAGTATTGTGGTATAGCACATGTATAATATTTATGTACTCATTGTACGTCATTATTTTATCAATAAGTTATTTTTTATATATGAATATAGTTTACTTTATTTTTACATTCAATGTTAATAAAACCAATAAATAAAAGTGTTAGAGGTAACTATTGTTATTGTTTATTTACTCTCCCTGCATATGCAGGGTTCGAGACTCCCAAGAACATACATAAATCAACTTATTCTATATTTACAAAAATTCTTACAACTAAAACACAACTCATACAACTTAACCTATCGCAACTTAACATATCCTCAACTTAACCTATACTCGCATCTCTCTCTAAATCTCTCAATTCGTCAGTGCCGGGCATCTGTTTCCAGTTCCTTTTTATGCCCATGCTGGCCTCGTCTCATCTTGCCCACCCCTTTTTTACTTTAACCCTATTTCCATCTTTAACCAATCCATTCAATACTATACTCTCTTCATTTACTCTATCCTGCTCCTTATGCTTCAATCACTCCACCCTTATCCTCCCTCACACAATACTTTACACCATCCACCCAAATACAATATTTACCCATTTTTACCTGCTTCCCATTCACTCTCTCAATCCACGCTCTTTCTCTCAATAACCACATCATTTTTCTCTCTCTCCAGCTTCTATTCTCATCTATTCTTATCACACTTCCTTTCAGTCTTCCTTTAACCCTTATCACATCCATTTTCTCTTCCTCACTACCCAACTCCACCAGCCATAACTTTGGTACACCATTCTCATCCATTCCTATCGCTTTCACCATTTTAACACTTACACTGACCCCCACCCACGCCAACACTTTTTCCACCTCTCTCTTACCCTTCAACACCCCTACATTCATGCCTCTGATCACTACATTCTTTTTCCTTTTTTCCTGCTCCACTACATCCACTCGTCTCAATAAATCTCCCATTTTCCACTTCAACCTGTCATAATCACTTGCATCAACTTTCTCTATCCCTTCATTCACTTCCCTTACAAATTTTTCTAATCCATTCATTCTTCTCCACATGCTCTCCTTTTCCTTTTTCCACTTACTATCCCATTCATTTCACATTTCCTGCAATTTCTCCAACCTCTCTACAATTTCATCTATCTCTTTGTCCCTTGTTTCCCCATCCTCACATATATCCATAAAATTTCCCTTCACTCTCTTAGCTCCTTCATCCATCGCAACCTTCAACATCCATACTAATTCTAACAAATCCATGCAATCCTCACACGTCATCTTTTTTCCATTCTTTCTATTCCCCTTTCAAATACTCGCGCCTTTTTCTCCCTCTCGCTTACACTACTTGAGTCAGACTCAGCCATTCCAGAAACGTGTATATTAAAAAATCAGTCAGAGAAACAGGCGCAATGCGCCTACATCATAGGGTTTCGTGGCCTAAAATGACAAAAAAATAAATAAATAATAATTTATTTAGAAATTTTTTTTGTACTTAAGATTGAAATTTTTTTTATTACCATAGTAACGGTTGCCATGGCAACGGTCGTTATGGCAACCATTAGTATATTAACGGTTATTATGGCAAATATGAACATATAGCAACAGTTGCTATGGCAACCATTAACATAGCAACGGTTGTTGTGTTGTCTTAAGACTTAAAACTTAAGACATAAGACTTAATACATAAAACTTAAGACTTAACGGTTGCCATGGCAATGGTTTTTATGTTGTCTTAAGACTTAATACATGAGACTTAAAACTTAAAACGTAAGAACTACGGACGGACACCGAAGTCTCGCTATAAGGGTTTTGGCCCTTGGCCACGAAACCCTAAAAACGAAGAAACTGCACAAACGCGGGCGCAGGCGCGCCACAAAGTTTCGAATTTCCCTAAACTGTTTGGGAATTAATCTAAGGACTCTTGCACTGAACAATCCGTTTTAACCCATTAACGCCTAACTCGTGAAAATTCTTTGGTCATTTTTAAGTTACGTAATTATAAATAAAACGGTTGACAATTTATACCAGAGGTACATTTTCTAAAGATTTTGGATGTGCTCTTTCCGATTCCGGTGTCAAAAATAAATTTCGTCCAAACCAAAATTAAATATGGTGGTTTTAATGTCAAAAAACACACAAAAAATTCATTTTTCAAGTTTGACATTTTTTTCACCTCGAAAAAGTGTAAGAATAAAATTCTATTTTCAACGATCGGTGCATAAAAATTATACACTCTTGAGAAAAGTAAAGTAGAATTTAAAATTTCAAGATGGCGGACCAATATGGCGTCAAATCTAAAGTAAAATTTGAAAATTTTTGGCAATATTCTTCATATTGCCCAAAAGTCAATGGATTCGCCTGAATTTTGTTACTCGGGGGTTTTTAGTGTCGCTAATTACGAATATGAACTTTATTTTCAAAAATTCAAAATGGCGGACGAGTTTTACAAAAATTCATCAAATTCATTTGAAACTTGTCACTCGGTGGTTTTTTGGGGTCGCTGATTACGAATATGAAATTCATTTTTAAAAATTCAAAATGGTGGATTTAATATGGCGGACTTATTTTTTAAAATTGATATTTTGCACTATTAGATATTTTGCACTAAAAAGCAAATGCTTTTCATTGGAATAAATATAAAAATATTAAATTAAAACAAGTGTGAAAGAAATAATAATTTTTTCTATGCTACTTTACTTTATCACCCTTGTATCAAGTATATAAACGCTTAATAAAACAACAAGTGAATTACCCCAGGATTATGAAAATCAATTTAAAAACTTGATATTTTCAACGCCCACGATAAGCACACGCAAGTCAAAAACTAAAAAGCCTCATTAATCATCAAGTTGTTTATTATACATATATATGTATATAGTATAGGGATAATCATTTTGCAAATAGAAAACTAGAATTTGAGAACCACTGAGCGCAGCTGCCGCGGCGGCGGTATCTCCGCGTTGTCTGCTCCCTCACACCCTCGCCTTTTGCGTCCCACGTGGGTGACGGTCGAAGGGGTCGCGAGGCGGAATGAGGTTGACGAGGGACGTTCAGGGAGGAGGGAGGGGACAGTTACAGGGTCTCTGTATATGTGTCTGCTTGTGTGTGACAACGACGACGACGACACGATGGCGCGGGCAAGGGCGAGAAGCAGTGGGATCACGACAAGAGGTGCGGAGAAGGGTGGGTAAAAGGGGAGGGAGGGGGGGGGTTAAAATAGGGTTGGGTGAGAGGAGTTTCGGGTGGGTGGACTGAGGGGACAGGGGCGACATCACACTATGCCACCCACTGACCATCTCTCTACCCTAACGCCTAGCTGAGCGCTGTACGTGTTTTCACAAAAAAAAAAGAAAGAAAGAAAGAAGATTCCGCTTGTCTCTCTTCTCAGTATCCCCTTGACGTCAGTATAGGTGTGGTGAGGGGCGAGGTGGAGTAGAGAAAGAAGGGTGATGACACTTGTCTCTCGCCTCCTCTCACTCCTCTGCCCCTCTCCGACCTTACCTTGGTTCGTTACGATGGCGCGTTATCTTGCGAAAGAATCGTATATGAGAAAGAGGAAAAGAGAAAAAGAGAGAGAGAGAGAGATGCTACTTTTCCCGCGAATTCGGTTAGCGGGAAATGAGTCGAATTGGATGGTTAGATGGTATAAGAAAGAAATAGTAAAAGAACGAGGGGGAATTTTATGAAGTCGATGCTCCACATTCGATTGATCGCTTCGTGTATTTTCTCATTTTCTATAGAAAAAAAATACCACTCACTTTTTTCAATTTTCCTAATTTTTCAATAAATTTAAGTTCCGTATTTATTTTCTGTTCCGACAGTGATACAAAAATCAATATTAACAGAATTTTTCTAATAAATGTTAATAAACTATAGGGTACCTAATTGATAAAAAAAATAAATTTTGGGTCGATAGTCGCGTTGAAGATGCGCGCGCCACCAATTTGAAATTTGTATACTATATACACATACGTGAAGGGAGTAAATAAAACATTAATGTGTAGGAAGAAGTTCCATTAGCAGTCAGCTGATCGGTAAAAGCAACGCTCTTTTTGTCAAGGTCGTGCCTGCCGGTGAAAAGAATGGGCGGCAAATATATTTTCTGGAGGTTATATTGCGCATTTCGACTAGTTACGCTTGTCTCAAGTGCTCCCCTCTATTTCCCTCGTAGTCCTTCTCTCTCTCTCTTGGATTATTATCCTCTCCTTTGTATATAAACGGTGAAAATGTCGCTTGCGCGTTAATCAACTCGCAGTTAGGCGCCAAACTTATTATGCAACTTGACGAGGGGAGGGGACACGAGCCAAAGCACGTGTTTACAGTTGAATATACTCTACGGCTGACGTTTAATGTGGGTTTCTATGCCGAATATTATCATTATTTTCCTCCTGATACAAATATTCTTGTTAATCGATAAAAATATTGTGTAGAGTTTTACTTTATCGTGCGGTGGTTATAGTTGTAATATAGAAAACTGCATTATCGAGGTTAGACAGAATATTTTACCAGTGGTAGGTAATTGGAATTTAGGACTTTGTAAAGCAACGCCTTCTTAGCGGTTAAAATACGAACTAGAAGGAAACATGATAAATTGATAACTCTTACCATTGCCGCATAAGGGTAACTATCAAACTATGAAAATGTGAAATTGTATATTCTCTTTATATTTCAAATGAATTTATAGTTTATAACAATTTTTAAATAAATATTCTTTCACATCATTTAGTAGACTCATTGACTTATCCTCCTCTCCTAAATTAGATTTAATTCTGAAACTAATTAAAAGCGAGATACAGGGCTATATTTAAAAAGGTATCAATTTTGAAGTAACACTGCTTCAGAGTTAATTAAATAGATTTTATCATTCATATGTATATAATACATAGATTTAGAATTGTTATAGAAAAGAACGTTATAAAAATTAATAAAGATTAACTCTCCAAATATTTATTTTCAGCCAGAACGAATACGATCGCCAACATGGTTGATAACCTTCCAAAGAGGGAACAGTTTTGAGTGCTCCTCTCTTTTGGTAAGTCTACTACTTGGTCAGGGGTATAATGCTTATGTCGTGAGTGGATATGCATCAAGAGAACAGGTCAAATGTGACCAAACCAAAAGTCCATGTCCTTTTGTCATGAAAGAAGAAGAACCACCAACACTAGACCAAATAATCGACACATCGAAATATCAATTAAAACCACCACCAGATTTTCAAAGTCAATTTGAACGTGAAATGGAGTTAGAGGAACAGAAGGTACTTAATGATGAACTACAAAGACAAGAGGAGCAGAAAGAATTTGAAATTAGGGAATTTGAGAAACCACCGTTTGATAAATATCATGGACATCGAATCCATTCCTGGGTGGTTATTCTACCAGATCCTAGAGGACCTAGAGGTCATGAAGTAACAGAACCTTTTTTTATCGAGTCATCCTCGGGCGTTGCCTACTCACTAGAAGATCCAAAGACAAATCTTCTCTACTTAGGAGTCGAAAGTATCTGGAACGATACCAACTACTGGGTTAATATGCAAAAAAAACACAGCGAATGTCGACAAATTAATTGGAATTTAAGTAAAGTCGAATTTTGGGAGCATCTACTACCTGGTGAGCCTTGGACTATGAGAGGAATTGATGATGCAGATCAAGAGGATGATAAGGAAATGTTGATTGCGCAGGAGAAACATCTTGATATGCCAGGATCTTACGTACAACAAATAGAAATTCCCAGTTTAGGTAATTTTAAAAATTATTTTCAATCCCAGTCACACTTTTGATATGAATTATATAAATTATAAGATATTTAGTATAGTATATTATTTATTTATATTATATAGTAATATTTGAAAATGAAATAATTTAATGAATAATACAGATTTCGAGAGACGCTATCCAAATGGTAAAAAGATTGTTTACTTTAAGAAAAGTAAAGTTGAACTATTCGCACCTTATTTCAATGAAAATGGTCTAACAGAACGTGTAACAATTTATGAGGACTATGAATACACGTGTCCTATTTATGCTTATGAGAAATATTCAAACAGAGTCGATAAGCTAGTAAGAAGCGAGAAAGATTTGGATTCGAATATGGTTAATGACTACTACGATAGAGGACGTCTTGATGCTTGCAAAGGTTTTTGAATATTTTAAAGATTATTTTAACATACTTCATTTTTTCAAATCTATTTTGATGAATAATGAGTAATAACAAATTGGAATCTAACATTACTTTTAGTGCATTGCTACTACGCTCAATCAAATGATAAAGTTGAGGATGAAAGAACAATCGTATTTTATGATACAGTTCGTCTTGATGGACTTTCGAGACTCAAAATGCATCCTGAATTTATGATAGTCGATTATGTGAATCGAGAAGATTTTCTTAATAAACGGTAAGGCAATTTTAACAAAATCAAATATATTTTACATAAACAATTTTTATTTAATTGCCACTATGTTAATTGCTTCTAATTATACAATGTTTAGAAGCATAAGTTTTTAATAATCATTAATAATTAAAAGAAAAATTAAATAATCATTTTCAATTATTTCTTCAGTGAGGTTCAGTACTCAACAGATAAAGATTCTGAAAATGTATCTAATTATCGAGAAATTGATGTGAGTGGTGTGAAATACTATACAAACATTAAAAATGTGTTTACTAATAAATATTTTGCTCTAATTTACAATATTATTTTTCATAGAAAATAACAGAAACATTTCATAGAAATGAAATAATTCCAGCTGAGAAAGACATAGCAATAAGGGAATTTGCAATTAAAGAAAATGAAATTCGATTAAAGTTTCATTACAATGAAGGCCAGTACACAAGAGGAACACGAACATTTGTCAAACCATCGGTATCTGAAAAATGTGAACGCTTCGTTTTCAAACGAGAAATGGTTTTTGAATATAATGTAATCAAATTTTTAATAATTTCTAATCGTTATTAATAAAAACTTATAGAACTTAATAATTATTATTAAAATTTTTTTTTTAAAACAAAATTTCAGCCTGATCCTATGGCAACAGTTAAAAAGTCTTTAGATCTTTATAACGAACTACAAATTCAGTTAGAGGAAGAGGAGAAAAGTTGTTTTCGAGTAAGAGACGTAGAGGTAGAAATAAAAAATTTCATAAAAATACAAGGAGACGAAGTTTTCAATCCCAAATTGTCTGTGTCAATTTTCGATAGAAGCAGAAATGATAAAGCGAAATATGAAATTCTCGAACAGGTTTTAAAATTATAATTTTCTATTTATAAATTAGTCACCTTATTACAGGGCTCGAACCATAGTGAAAGTATATTTAAAAATACGGATTTTACGGACCAAGAATAAAAAATTACGAACCAATTGTTACTGACAAAAATATAACCTGTCCGAGTCTTCATGTTCTATAATAATTTTTTTATTAAAGATGATAGACTACTGATAAAATCATTATTTTATATTATAATTGTATTTCTTCAAAATTATTTTCATCACTTCAATTTAAATATTATTTTCAAGAATTTTTAACTAAAATTCTTTTTTAAATCAATTATTTTTAATATTTTTCGAAAAAGTCTTCTTTGACAATTTTCAAATCCATTTGTTTACAATATTCAATTTTACCAAATTTCAATTATTCGTAAATTCTTCAATGAAACATATATATATATATATTAGAAAATAACAACTTCAAAAAGTTTCAAAAACAATTCAATTAAACCTTTTGATAAAAATTAATTTCACAGAATTGTTAGTTAAATATATAAAAAATTCAGATTTTCAAAGATTTTAATTTGAAACCTTTTCAGAATTCAATTATTTTTGAAAATACACGCTACGTTGCTTTTAATATTCAATTATTATCTAAAATTTTTACTGAAATTCATTTTTAAATTAATTTTTATTAGAAAATTCAACGAGAATTCAATTATTTAAATATAAAAATTAATAACTTATTGAATAATTGAATGTTTCTTTAAATTGAATTCTTATAAAGAATTTTACCAACAAATTTTTAAGAATAATTACATTTTTCGAGGAATTTTATATTAAAATTGTATTAAACATAATTGAAATTCTGCAATGAGTTTTATTATTTATGAAAATAATTGAAATTTTCGCAAGAATTTTATTAAAATTTTTAAAAATAATTGAATTGATAAGAAGAATTTTATAAAAATCATTTTAAATAATCGATTATTTTTGAAAAATTTTATTAAAGTTGTGTTTGTTTTGAAAATAATTAAATTCCTGTGAAAATTTTATTATTTATGAAAATAATTATTGAATTCTTAAGAAGAATTTTATTATTTACGAAAATAATTAAATCGCTGTAAAAATTTTATACTATTTATGAAAATAATAATTGAATTGTTGCAAAAAAATTTATAAAAAATTGGAAAATCATTGAATTTATGAAAAGATTTTCATCAAAAAATTTGATAATAATTTAATTTTTTCGAAAAAATTTATTATTTAGAGAAATAATTGAATTTTTGGGAAAATTTTATTAAAATTTTTGAAGATTCTAATTTAATTCTTTTGAAGAATATCTTTAAATTTTTTTTAAATAATTGAGTTTCTTTAATAATTTTAATTGAAAATTTTCAAAGTAATTGAATTTTATATAAACAATTTCTTTCAAGTTTTTACAATAATCGTGTTTCTTAATAATTGAAATTAAACATTTAATTCTTGAATTTTATTTAAATTTTTAGAAAATAATTGAATTCTTTCGAAAAATTTCTTTAATTTATTGAATACAATCGAATTTTTTTAATGATTGCATTGAAAATAATTGAATTCTTACGGATGAATTTTACTACTCATAAAAATAAATGAATTGTTTCGAAGGATTTATTAACATTTTAGAAAATAATTGAATTCTTTCGAAAAATGTTATTAAAAACATTTTTATAAATTGAATTCTTTCGTGAAATGTTATTAAAATTGTATTAGAAATAATTGAATTTTTGGGTATAGAATTTTATTAAAATTTTTGAAAATAATTGAATTTCGGAGAAGAATTTAATTATTTCTAAAGATAATTGAAATTTTGATGAGAATTTTTAAAAAATTTTTACCATAATTGAATTTTTGCAAAGAATTTTATTACTTTTGAAAATAATTGAATTTTTGCAATTATTTGGAACTCTTCAAAAATTCTCCAAATTATATCGTTAAATTTACAAACTTTTATTGCTTTTTGAATCGAATTACGAACTTTACGGACCTTTTTTTTTAAATAAACTGACTTTCACGGGCTTTAAACAAATTTACGGACTTTTACAGGATTTACGAACCTATAGTTCGAGCCCTGACTTATATAATTTATTTTAATTTTTTGCTAACAAGAGAAAATTAAATTAATACTTTTTTTAAGCAGTAAAAAAAATTTTAATAACTTTTTCTAAAATTTTCGAATTTCTTGGTTCGATAAAATTTTTTTAATTTTTAAGGAAAAACTAATGAAAGCTGAAATTGAAAAAGAAAGAGAAATAGTGATTGATTCGTTAGCACCTTATGTGGAGAAACTTGGTAGACCATTAGCATTTACAAAAGAGGAAGCATTAAAACTGAAGGACGAGTTTCTTAACGACTTTAAACAGACGCAAGTCAATCGTGCAAATCAAATGCTTCAAAAAATTAATCAAGGGAATCAAGATCTTCAAAAAATGCAGGCCAACTTAACTCAGGTATTTAAAAATTTGTTTCACATTTTTATTTTGACTCCTCATTCCTCCGGAGAATCCGTCTTTAAGATGCATGCATCCGTCTCAAGAAAATTCGAATTGTTTTCTACATTAATGTTACCAAATATTTTAGGACGAGGATATTACAGCTGAAGAAAGAGAAAATCTTAGAACGAAAATTGACGAAATGAATATTTATCTTCTCACATTAGAGGAGAGATTGGAACGTCATCAAAAATTAATTCCCGAAAGATATAAAAAAATGATAAACATTCTCGAGGAAGATGAGAGATTTTTTGTATTACGCAAATTACAAACACCGAAATTTCAATAAGTAATGCTAATCTTTTTTTTCTCTTTATTTACAAAAAATGTTTGTTTTCAAGAATTTTTTTTATACAATCATTATTGAAAGGACCAGGAACCCATTTGTCCGATGCAGCGTCCTGAAGAAAAAAATTTTGTATCAACTTAAAAATAAGAAAAATTTTCAGAATAAATGTTTTCAAATTTTTTCAAATAATAAATAAATTGGTAATAAATAGATCATATTTATTACCTTCGTCGTCAAAAGTCGCTAAAGTGAATTTGCTCAATTTATTTGTAAAACTTCCAACGTTCGGCACAAGGGATCCATTTTGCACGCGGTTCAGATTTTCGCCATTCGATTCCATTTTTCGATTTTCCTCAATAAATCCGGATATTAAAGTGTCCATCATAATCGCCTGTGATAATGGAAAGATTGTTAAATTTTTGTGTACTTATTTTTTATTTTACTCCACAACCGTTATTCTAATAACCCCCTAAGATCATTTTTTGCATAGAGCATCAGAAAGAATTAAAAATAGTTGAAATTTTTTCTTTCTCTACCTGTTTGGAGAAAACTTGAAGAATTTTATAAACTTGGGTTCCATTTTCCCTGACGGAAAATTGAAGGAAAAGGCAAGGCAAGCAATCGGAATTTCCCTCGTCGGAGGGTTTTGCCATTTCCCAACTTAATTCAGAATATTTCAGTCCTAGTAGAAGGCTCTGCCAGAGAAAAAAGTAAATTATCGTTTATGATATGGTCAAAAGTTTATTTATAGTCAAAAAATGTGTTCAATGTTGAAAATTTGTTTATAGATAATTAATTTCAACTTACACATTGAGCATCATCGACAATGTAAACACCATTGGTATTTATGGCAATTAATACAGGAAGATCTCTGTTTGTAATCCACGAAGCTAAACCTCGCACTGGACATTCGATTTGCCCTTGAAAGAATGCTGCACCATAGCTGGGCAAACCCCAGCAAAATTCCAAATATTTCCTCATAAGTTTACGTGGATTTGTATTCATTCCAGTGTGATTGGGAATTTTTTTGTACTGCTCCAAAAGTCTTGCTTCAGGTGCTCCTTTACCACCGACGAGGCCCAAACCAAAACCAAGACCAAGTAAAAAATTTGGTGAATTATAATGATGGGGAAGAAATCTTCCTCTGTGCTTGCGGAAAAAGGCCAATGTGTGTGTTTGTGAATTATAAGGCCCAAGTTCAATGCGTGCTTGCAATGCTCCTAAACTCGCATATCTTGCCTGACCCTCACAAGGACATCTACCTGAAAAGAAAGAAATATACAGAAATTCAACAAAATTACTAAATATTTTTGATTCTCTAGCTAAAATGACTGAATCACTTCCATTTTCAGAAATTCTGATTGCTATTCAAGTTACCGCTAGCAAAAGTTATCGAGACTTATTCTTTAAATTGTTGGGGTCAAAACAGTTTCTGGACGTCACGGTACTTGAGATACAGCAGCGTAAAGATGATATCAAAATGTTCAAATACACAAATTGTTAAGCAACATTATTATAATCCATTCCCCAGAGGGTTAAATTTCGCGTAAGAACGAATCGAATATCCGCAGGTGAATATTCAGAGCATTGCATTATGATAAGAATAGTTGACCCCTCGACTGATTATAGGCAGATGGTAACAAAGAGGCACGTGTTAGAATTACATTAATTTTAGGTATTAAGGTAAAGTGCTTTAGATAATATAAAAACCTTAATTTTAAACATTTAAATAAAAAAAATTATTCGTCACGAGGATGTGACAACAATATACTCAAATAGTGAACTCGAAAGGCAAATTATTGGTTAGATATTCAACTTTTTAAACTTTACTTCCCAGTATTAAAATAAATATACCGTTGAGTAAAATTTTTCTACTATTATTTTGTTTGCATTTTTTATTTTTCTACAAAAACAACATTTATGAAACACTTTATAAATATATATTAAATTGGCATTGGATGACACTCAACCTTTCAAGCATTTTGATGTTCGCTTTGTTTTCAGTTAAAACATAGTAAATAAATATAAAGTGTCTTACTTATACTTATTGTGATAATTTAACAAAAGAAATCTATAATACCATCAATGTATTTTACTTCTATTGTACGCAGTTTCGCTCTGTTCTGATCAAAAGAAAGTAACAAGTAAAGATTTTAAATATAAGCCCTAAATGATAAAACATTTACAATAAGCTAAATATCAAACAGAAAGTGAAAATTAAATTAATCATTTACTGCCATATTATTTATAAGGGAAGTTGTTAGATTCTTCAGCAAGTGAAAGACAAGTTTAGAATAGTTGGTAATTCTTTTAAAACTAATGAAATTATATAAGACAATTCAATTAAAAATAATAATAATATAATATGATTTAAATGTTATTATAATGAACATTATGAAGTACACTATTCAAATTCTAATAGCATTTGTATGCTTTAATTTTACCACCCGAGAAATCACGGGTAAAGCATCTTCTATATGGCCAAGCGAATTGACCACAATTTTAAATCGGTCTACCAAAATGAATCAAGTACTTATGTTATACAGTGATAATTCTAACAATTGTCTCATGCATCAAATGGTAAAGAATATTCCAAGAAAGATACCAACACGACTTATTGATTTCAAGAATTTTATGAAAAGGGACAGTCATAGTTTAAAGCTACCTGCAAATTTACTAGAGTCAACAATTGTCGTCATTATTCCTTCAAGAAATATACACAGAAATTCAACAAAATTACTAAATATCTTTGATTCTCTAGCTAAAATGACTGAACCACTTCCATTTCCAAAAATTCTAATAGCCATTCAAGTAACAGCAATCAAAAGCTATCGAAACTTCTTTAAATTGTTGTGGCCAAAACAATTTCTGGACGTCACGGTACTTGAAATTCAACAGCGCAAAGAAAATAAGAAGATATCAAAATGTTCAGATGCACAAATTGTTAAGCAACATTATTATAATCCATTCACTAAAAAATGTACTAAAACATCATTCTCAGAGAACAGCATTCTCTTTCCGAGCAAGATTCGTAATCTCAACGGATACAAGATGCAGGTGGGTATGTTTCATTATCCACCTTATGTCTACATTAAACGGAACACTACAGGGCATGTGGTAAGTGCTAATGGGCCAGAAATAAACTTAGCAATAGCATTGTCTGATGTTTTAAACTTCACCTTAAAAAAGATAATTTACAACAACACAAACTGGCTTGCTGTACGTTGCGTCAAAGAAAATAATGTTGGGTTTTTGAGAAGCATTATTAATAACGAGATACAAGTGCTCCTTCCACAAACCATTATATTTGATACTTGTTTTAATAATTTTGCCCTTATCACTCGAGGTACAAGATTCTTACCGCTTATTTTCATAGTACCAATTTTGCCAACTGAAGCTGTATTTTTAAAAACTGAAAGTAATTTACGTCAAATGATGATCGTATTTTGTATATTTTTGTTACCCTGGTTAATGGCCAAGTTCCTCAATTTTGATCGACATTACTGGAAATTTATGTACACTCTTCAGATTGCTTTTGGATTTCCATCACCAAGAAATCCTAAAGAAATTAAAGAAAGACTAGTATTTCTATCAGTTCTGACTTTCTATTTTTTACAGTCGTCATACATCTATACTGTATTTTCAAATTTCCAACTGCAAAAGGAATCTTCAATAAAAATGGAAACATTTGACGATGTACTTGCTGCGAATTTAACTGTTATTTCACATTCAAATGTCGATCAGTTTAAAGTAATGGAACCTGATGAATCTTTTTTGAAGTTAATGAAAAATTCAATATATTCAGATAAATCATTTAAATATTGTACAATTTCTTTAATAGATCATAAAAATATATCTTGTCAAGGAAGAGAAGATGCCGCTCAAATGATTATTAAAGAACATAGAAAAGCGAACAATTCAGAAAGCATGAAAATTTTGAAAGATATCCAAGGAGTGCATACAAGTGGTATGTTTCTGTCAGGTGGATCGCCGTTAAAATATCGAATTGAGAAAATAACATTATCTCTAGTGGAAGCAGGTATCAGTAATAAGTGGGATGCGGCTTTCTCAAAAAAGAATTTAATTCGTCGAAATCAAGTCGATTTATTTAAGCAGAATGGGTCCTTAATTTTCAAGGCCTTAAATTTAATGATCATGCTGCTTCTTTTTGGATATTCACTTTCGTTGATTGTTTTCGCTTTTGAAATGTTATTCTATAGGTATTTTAATAATTACGCGGAGAAAATTTATCACTTATATTTTACCGGATTTTTATACAACGTTGGGATATAGTAAATGTTTGCTGAGTTAGAGGGATACGGAAGTGGGATAAGAAATGTGAGGTCATATTTTTAAAATTCAAAATGGCGGATCCAATATGGACGTAGGCGTAGCTAAAACTTTTGCTCTAAGTTAGGTAGACCACTTAAGTATGATCATCAAATCGAATATTATGTTGGCAACAATTAACAGAGATTAAATAAAAAATATCAAACACATGTTTTACCTTCCAAAACATTGTGCCTGGCTTCTGCGTAAAGTAACTCGAGAATTTTCGGCTCCTTTATTTGTTCCTCGTCGTGTCTTGATAAAAAAACATTCCTCCTGAAATAAAGAACAGGCTCCTCATCCTCTTTTCCACTTTGTGATCCATGTTTAGTCACTAATTTTCGCCACTTTCCCGCCAATTCCAAAGGTCTAGAGAATCAATAAAATTACTATTACAAAGCAAATAAAAAACTTCTGATACTTTTCATACAAATTTTGACAATAAAGTAATATTTAAACTAATATATCAAGAGGCTTCGTACTCATCACATCTACTGAAAATTACTATTTACTACTTTTTTTACAATTTGATACTGTTTGGACTCTTTTTTTAGATTTATTATTATTATTATTATTTATTTTACTATTTACTACTTTTTTTACAATTTGATACTGTTTGGATACTTTTTTTAGATTTATGACACTAAAAGCTACTTTTTTCTTTATTTTTGGGAAAAATTTGCATCACTTCAAATTCGCTAATAGTTGAAATAAAAAAAAACCTCTAAAAATTGTAATTTAAAGTTTTTTAAAACGATTCAATTATTCTCAAAAACTTTTCAAAAATCAATTATTTTCAATATCTATACAATTTTAATGGAATTACACAAAAGATGTTTGATGAAATTCTTCGCGAACATTCAATTCTTTTATAAATAAGTAATAAAATTTTCACAGAAATTTAATTATTTTAAATATTTCATAAAATTTTTTAAGGAAAATCATTTAAAATAGTTATTATAAAATTCTACAGCAAGAATTCAATTCTTTTCACAAGCAATAAGATTTTTCATAAAAATTCAATTATTTATAAAAATTTATATAAACTTCTTCACAATTATTCAATTATTTTCCTAAATAATAACATTTTTTACTAGAATTCAATTATTTAAAAAGAATTAAATAAAATTCTTTGCAAGAATTCTATTATTTTCATAAATTATAAAATTCTTCTTGGAAATTCAATTATTTTTTTAGAAAAATTAATAAATTCTTTCTTTAATTCTTCACAATTATTCAATTATTTTCCCAAATAATAAAATTTTTCACGAGAATTCAATGATTTAAAAAAAATTGTAATAATATTCGTTCTGAGAATTCAATTATTTTCTTAAATAATAAAATTTTTTAATTATTCAATTATTTAAAAAAAATTTTTTTTTTTATTATTTTTTTAAATTCATAATTTTTTTTTTAATTCTTCACAATTATTCAATTATTTTTCCAAAGAAACAAGAATGTAAGAATATTAAATAAAGAAATAAATAATAAAATTGTTCACGAGAATTCAATTATTTAAAAAGAATTAAATAAAATGCTTTACAAGAATTCAATTATTTTCATAAATAATAAAATTCTTCTTAGAAAATTAATTATTTTTTTAAAAATTGCTAAATTCTTTCCTTAATTTTTCACAATTATTCAATTATTTAAAAACAAATTAAATAAAATTCTTCACAAAAATTCAATTATTTTCATGAATAATACAATTCTTCTGAGAAATACAATTATTTTTTAAAAAATTGATAAATTCTTTCTTTAATTCTTCACAATTATTTAATTATTTTCCCAAGTAATAAAATTTTTCACCAGAATTCAATTATTTAAAAAGAATTAGATAAAATTCTTCTCAAATATTAAATTTTTTCATAAATTATAAAATTCTTCTTAGAAAATTAATTATTTTTTTAAAAATTGCTAAATTCTTTCCTTAATTTTTCACAATTATTCAATTATTTAAAAAAAAAATTAAATAAAATTCTTCACAAAAATTCAATTATTTTCATGAATAATACAATTCTTCTGATAAATTCACTTATTTTTTTAAAAATTGATAAATTTTTTCTTTAATTCTTCACAATTCTTCAATTATTTTTCCAATAAAAAAAGAATGTAAGAATCTTAATTCAATTATTTAAAAAGAATTAAATAACATTTTTTACAAGAATTCAATTATTTTCATAAATAATAAAATTACTTTAATAGAAATTCAATTATTTTTTAAAAAACTGATAAATTTTCTTTAATTCTTCACAATTATTCAATTATTTTTCCAAATAATAAAATTTTTCACGAGAATTCAATTATTTAAAAAGAATTAAATAAAATTCTTTGCAAGAATTGAATTACTTTTATAAATAATAAAATTCTTCTCAGAAATTAAATTATTGTTTAAAAAAATGAAATCGTTGAAAATTTTAATTGTTGTAAAACTGTCATAACATTTAAATTTTTACTGTGAAAAATTATTAATTTATTTTCTTAATTTCCTGTAAACAATTTAAATAAAATTTTATATTTTAAATAATTTTATTTGTTTACTTTTATAATTTACATTTTAATACAAATTGTATTTTTTAGGATAAAAATTTGAAAAATAATTGAATTTTTTAAAAATTAAGAATTAAAGTTTTCAGCAGGATTAGAATAAAAATAAATATTTTTGATTGAAATCAGAAAACAGTCAAGGAAATACTGAATCAAATTTTTTTCAATCGACTAAAACAATTTTTTTTTTATTCGTTAAAATTAATTTTCGATAGCTACTTTTTTACTACTTTTTATATTTATTATTAAAGCTACTTTTTGATAATTTTTAAACATTAATAATTGAGTATAAAGCCTGCAAATAATACTTATAGTTATTTAATAAAACATTGAATTTAACGATCATTCCGAGTCATTTTACTGACTCGGAATGATCGTTAAATTCAATGTTTCATTAAATATTTAAAACAACCGAATGATAAAATCATATAATTTTTTATTACAGTTATATATAAATACTAATTTAATATTAGTAAACATATTTCAGTTTTTTTAACAGTTAATAAATATTAGCCTTCTAACCTATGGGTTGGTTGTAATTGAACCTCCAATTGCGAGGAACAAAGCCAAAGTGCAAAAATTGATGAACCAACAGTCGTTGGCGATCTCATTAATCCCAAATCATTATCAGATTGAATTACATTAATAATTTGTTGAGCTGTCGCATTTTTTTCAACATCCATCGTCAATACGACCTCTGACATTAAATAAACAGCGATACAAACTGTCGATCGACTTTTAGACCCAGATAAAGTATTTGCTAAAATAAAAAAAAGAAATTTATTTTCTATTCAAATTCAAAAATCGAAAAATATTAGAATAAAAAAAATATTATTTTTTTTTTTTGTTATTTAAAGAAAAACACACTCACGTGGTGACGATTCATTTTGATAACGACGAACAACTCGTCTCGTTCGGCAATCTTCTTGAGGTTCCATTTTTCGAAAATTAATGATCCTCCAATGAATTTCTATCTGTTAGGTCAAAAAGAATTCATCGAATAATGAATTTTTCTCCTCTGTACTTGACGATTTCATGTTTCCTTTACGACTAACATGTGAGCCGAAGGGGATGATTATTGATTTTTATAAGTTCACTCGTTGGCAGGCGTTTACGAGAGCCGCGATTTTTCAATTTTTCCTCGTTCCTATCTCCGAGATTGAAACGAAAATTTTTAATTGTAAAATTATTTTTAAAATAAAAAAATTACTAAAAGTACAAAACTCAATTTTAGAATTTATTAAATTCTAAAATTGAGTTTTGTACTTTTAGTAATATTTCTATTTTAAAAATAATTTTACAATTAAAAATTCAAGAGAAAAAATAGACAATAAAAAAAGAATTCTAATTGAAAATATTTTTTTTATTTGTAAAGGGGAAAGAAGAAAACAATAAACATCGTGAAAAATGTTCTCTTATTATTTAAAGCGATTAATATAACGTAATGTGAATATTTTTACAATATTTTACAGACATAATTGTTTTACACAAATTTGGGGTGAAAAAAAGATCGAAAATCTTAATTTTTCTCGTTTTATACTCAGAGTATAAAATTAATATAATCGCTATAATCTTATTATTATTATTAACATAATAATTAATTTTTAAGTTATATTAGAAAGTGGGGAAAAAGAAAAGAAGATAATTTATAGAAATTAATCTTAATCAAGGGCATTTAAACTATGAATAGAATAAAATTAAATTAGATCGGCGACATTCATTGGCATTTCATCAATTTGTGTTGAATAATATTGTTCGATGTCTCTTAAAATTCGAATATCATCGGTTTTCACGAAATTTATTGAAACACCTTTCCTGCCGAAACGTCCGGAACGACCGATACGATGAATGTATAATTCACGATTATTTGGAAGATCGTAATTGATAACGAGCGAAACTTGTTGTACGTCTATTCCTCGTGCCCAAACATCGGTGGTGATCAAAACTCGGCTGCAAAAGAGAAAAACAGAATGTGAAAACGAAAATTTCATAAATTTTTATCCCTAATATTAAACTACTAGTTAATGGAATTTTATAAATTAAAAAATTTTATATTTTCAAGAATAAACATCAATTTTTGAATGATTACAGATTTAAAATTTAAAACATTTACTTATTAAGTACATAATATTAAATATTCTTGTTTATTTTTATTGAAAAATTTTAATAAAATTTCACGCAAGAATTTCATTATATTTATTTTCATAAATAATAAAATTTCTGGCAAGAATTTCATTATTTTCATAAATAATAAAATTTCTCGCAAGAATATCATTATTTTCATAATTAATAAAATTTCTAGCCAGAATTTTGTTATTTTTATAAATAATAAAATGTTTCGGAGGAATTCAATTATTTTCAATACAATTTTAATTAAATTTCTCCAAAGAATACAATTACTCAAAAAAAATATTAATTAAATTCAATTATTTTTAACAATTTTAATATAAATTTAATTATTATTATCAACTTTTTTAATGAAATTTTAAAAAAAAAATCATTATTTTCAAAAATTTTAATAAAATTCCTTCAAAAAATATAATTATTTTTAAAAATTCAGATAAAATTCTTCGAAACAATTTAATTCATTTTATGAATTGTAAAATCCTCGGCAATAATTCAATTATTTTCATAAATAGGAAAATTCTTCGCAAGAATGAAAATATTTTCATAAATAAGAAAATTCTTCGCAAGAATGAAAATATTTTTATAAATAAGAAAATTCTACAAAAGGAATTCAATTATTTTCAATACAATTTTAATAAAATTTCTCGAAAAATACAATTATTTTTAGACATATTATTTAAATTCAATAATTTTCAAGATAAAAGAATTTTAATAAAAATTCAATTATTTTCAACAATTCTGATAGAAAATTCTTCGAAATAATTCAATTATTTTTATAAATTGTAAAATTTTTTGGCAAGAATTTTAATAAATTTTTTTAATAAAATTTCTATGGAAAAATTCAATAATTTATATTTAAAATAATTTTAATAAAATTTCTATAACAGGTTTAATTATTTTTTTAAAATTATAATAAAATTTTTCTAAACAATTCAATTGTTCTCAAAAGTTTTTAATAAAATTCTTTGTAAATTTTAATTATTTTCAAAAATAATAAAATTCTTTGTTAATTTCAATTATTTTTGAAAATAATAAAATTCTTCTTAGAAATTCAATTATTTTCAAAAATAATAAAATTCTTTGTAACCCGTGCAGAAAAATGGTGAGGGCCCCCGGCGGGGCCCTCGTGGATTGCCCTCTTGCCATGTGGAATCCGCAGGGGCAATCCACGCGGAGCCCTCGAAGGCGTGACATGCTTTCCCTCATGGGTGCCCTCGAGGAAAATCCTCATGGATTCCATATGGATTTTCCACGCGGTGCCCTCGTGGATTTCATAAAATGCCCTCAACTTTATTTTCAATTAAATTAATAAATTAATTATTTATTAATAACAAATTAGTCCAATTATTCATAAATAACATTCTTATTTAACAATTTTTACTTTTTTTAATTAAACCGTGACCAAAAAAAAAAAAAAAAAAATCTGACGCACGCGGGAATTGAGCCTACGACCTACTGACTACCAGACAACACTCTTACCACTATGCTACGGGACCTACTTGAAAATTATTGCTTTAATGTAGGTGACTTGCTGACTTGCTTTTGATGATTCAATAAATTATTTATTAACACTAATACGCCATGACAAATAATTAAATAGTTTAATGATAATAATAACAATATTAATAATATAATAATTGACCATTAATATTCATAAATTAATATTTTTATAATTTCAAAAAAAAAAAAAAAATGTCAAAACATTTGTGTTAAAAACGCGTTTTTCATAGTTTAAAATCATTATAAACATTAATTTTTTTATGTAAAAAAAATTTTTTTTTTTGGACTTAGAAATTTTTTCTAGTTAATGATGTGGGCAATCCATGAGGGCCCTCGCGTGGGCCCTCATGGATTTGCCCTTAGGTAAGTTCAATATTTTCAAAAAAAGTAACATTAAATATTTGTTAAAAACGTGTTTTTCATTGTTTAAAATGATAGTAAACAATAATTTTTTGTTGTAAAAAAAATTTTTCGTTTGGACTTAGAAAAATTGTTGAGCAGGGCATTCATAATGGCTAAGAGCAGGGGCCCTGCTGGTGCCCTCGTAAATTTCCATAACTTTGTGATAGGATTTCTGGAAAAATGTCACTTAATGTTTATTTCAGGTGCTTTGAAACGTAATTTAATGCATTCTGAACTAAAGTTTTTCAATGAAAAAATTTTTTTTTTAAAACTTAGATAAATTTTTGAGCAGGGCAACCGTAAGGGCAAAGAACGGGGCCCCTGCTGGTGCCCTCGTGGATTTCTCCTCATGGATCTTCCACGAGGGCCCCCGACGGGGGCCCCGGAGCTGTGGGGCTCGAACGTGGCTTTTTCCACACGGGAAATTTCAATTATTTTCAAAAATAATAAAACTTATTGTTCTTAGAAATTCAATTATTTTTTTGAAAATTGATAAATTCTTTCTTTAATTTTTCACAATTATTTAATTATTTTCTTAAATAATAAAATTTTTCAATTATTCAATTATTTTTTAAAAAATTGATAAATTTTTTTTTTAATTCTTCACAATTATTCAATTATTTTTCAAAAGAAAAAAGAATGTAAGAATCTTAAATAAATAAATAAATAATAAAATTGTTCACAAGAATTCAATTATTTACAAAGAATTAAATAAAATTCTTTTCAAGAATTTAATTATTTTCATGAACAATAAAATTCTTCTTAGAAATTCAATTATTTTTCAAAAAATTCATAAATTCTTTCTTTAATTCTTCACAATTATTCAATTATTTTTCCAAATAATAAATTTTTTCATGAGAATTCAATTATTTAAAAAGAATTTTAATAAAAATCTTTCCAAGAATTAAATTATTTTCGATACAATTTTAATTACATTTTCTCGAAAGAATTCAATTATTTGAAAAAATGTTGATAAAATTCTTGAAATGAATTCAATTCTATTCAAATTTTTTTATAAATACTTAACAAAAATTCAATGATTTTCAGTAAATCAAAAATTTAATTATATCTGAATATAATTAAATTCTTGAATAGAATTTTAATAAATTTTTTTAAAATAAATTGAATCCCTGTGAAAAAATTTATGATTTCTGCAAATAAATGAATTTTTTACAAAATTTTAAAAATTAAGTGCTATTTTGAGAAGAATTTTATGAAAATTGTATTTAAAATAATTTAATTAATGGGAAAAATTTACTATTTATTGATGCAATTGAATTTTTACGCAAAATTTAAAAATAATAAAATTTTCCCTGGAATTCAAGTAAAATTGTATTTAAAATAATTAAATTCCAGCAAAAATTTTATTATTTATGAAAATAATTGAATTCTTGAATATTAAATTTTATAGAAAAGTTTTTAAAATAATTGAATTTTCTCGGAGAATTTTTACAAGATTTTTAAAAATAATTGAAATTTTCGAAGAAATGAATTAAAAATGGAATTGAAAATAATTGAAATTCGGATAAGAATTTTATTATTTATATGAAAAATAATTGAATTAATTTTCTTACGAAGATTTTTATTATTTATAAATTGACTTTTTACAAAGAATTTGATTACAATTATTAAAAATAATTGAATTCTTCATAAAAATCAATTACTTTCAAAATTTTCAGTGAAAATTATTAAAACTGCATCAAGAAAATTATTTTTACAGTAATTTTTTTAGAAAATATTTGGACTCTTTTTGAATTTTTATTTTTCTCCAAAATTGTTTCGATTTTAAAATTCATCCGTAATTTTGTAGAAAATATGTTTTTGTATCCAATGCAATTTTTTTTATGGATATAAAAATATATTATTAATTATTAATTTATATTTTATCTACATCTTTTTTTTCTTTTTGAAAAATGGATTTTTATCAGCATTTGAAAACTCAGTCGTCATTTAAAAATCTGTCTTTTTGCAAAATTTGAATGAGAAGGAAATATTTTTTATCAAAATACCTTTGTCCAGATCGGAATTCCTTCATGATATTGTCCCTTTCTTTTTGCGGCATATCTCCGTGCATTGAGCAAACAGTGAAATTTGCTTCTCGCATTTTTTCCGTGAGCCAATCAACCTTACGTTTAGTATTACAGAAAATAACTGCTTGCGTTATAGTCAATGTATCATAAAGATCGCAGAGTGTGTCAAATTTCCATTCCTCACGTTCCACAGCAACGAAAAATTGTTTAATTCCTTCAAGTGTCAATTCATCACTGAAAATAATAAATTAAAATCTCAATTTTTTGTATTTTTTTATTTTTATTTTACTTTTCATATATTAAAAGTTATAATAAATTTTATTATATTAATTAATTAATAACTTATCTTATAAGCACTTTGAAAAATTATAATTACCGTTTAACGAGAATTCGAATAGGATCAGTCATAAATTTTGAAGTCATTTCTAAAATTTCATGGGGTAATGTGGCAGAAACGAGGACAACTTGTGTCGCCGGTGGTAAATAACGATAGACATCGTAGATCTGCTCCTTGAATCCTTTGTTCAACATTTCATCGGATTCGTCAAGAACGAGCATTTTAATTGCTCTGGTTCTTAGCACTCGTCTTTTAATCATATCTGAAAAAAGAAAATTTGTAATTCTCATCACCAAAAAATAAATCAAAATTTTAAATAAAATATTAAAAGATGATCCATTGAGTACAAGCCAACAGAGCTAAAGATTTTTTTTTTTTGTAAACCTGTTAAGAAAATTTTAACTCGAACTCCACGTCTTTTAAACTTAAAGAATACAAAAATATTCACTAAGTAGCAGAAGATCTATTTTAAAAAAAAATTTTTTTTTTTGCTTGGAGAATATTGAAAGGTGAAAAGAATCTTTACCGAAAACTCTTCCGGGTGTTCCGGAAACAACGTGTTGTCCATAATCGAGTCTTCTGATATCTTCGCCGAGATTAGTTCCACCAATGCAAACGTGACATTGAACGCTCATAAAATTACCAAGAGCGAGAACAACTTTTTGAATTTGTGTAGCGAGTTCACGTGTTGGCGACAGGACAAGAACTTGAGTTTCACGTACTTGAATATCGAGCGATTGTAAAATTCCTATTGAAAATGTCGCCGTTTTACCAGTTCCCGATTGTGCCTGAGCAATTACATCTCTGCCCTTCATAATTGGCTTTATTGCTCTCTGCTGAATTGCCGAAGGTTTCTCAAAACCTGGAAAAGTGAAAATTTATTGCAAAATTAAATTTTTTTTATCAATTTCCATTTTTTCATTTTCTAAATTAAATATTAAAAAATTTTATATTCTTATTTTGAATGTTTCTATTTTTAAATATAAAGTTATAAGTTTAAGTATAAAGTTTATAAGTGTAAGGTTTTTAATTTAAATAACTATAGTTTTAAGTTTAAGTACCTATAAAATTTGTAATCTAAATATAAACTTGAGTTTAAATAGAAAATTTTAAGCTTAAGTATAAAGTTTTCAATTTAAATATAAAGTTTAAAGTTTAAGTAGAAAGTTTTTAATTTAAGTAATTATAAAGTTTTAAGCTTAAATACAAATTTTTAAGTTTAAGTATAGTTTTTAATTTAAATATAAAGCTTCAAGTTTAAATATAAAATTTTAATTTAAGTAATTATAAAGTTTTTAATTTAAATATAAAGTTTAAAGTTTAAGTAGAAAGTTTTAAATCTTACTATAAACCTTTAAATTTGAATATAAAATTGAAAGTTTAAGTTTAAGTCTTTAATTAAATATAATGTTTCAAGATTAATTATAAAATTTTAAATTTAAATATAAAATTTTAAATTTAAATATAAAGTTTTAAGTATAAGTATAAAATTTTTAATCTAAATATAAACTTTTAAGTTTAAATAGAAATTTTTAAGTTTAAGTATAAAGTTTTTAATTTAAACATACATTTTTAAGTTTAAATACAAAGTTTTAAGTTTAAATATGAAGTCTTTAATTTAAATATAAATTTTTAAATTAAAATATGGAGTTTTAAGTAAAATATTAAATTTCAAGTAAAATAAAAATATATAATCTTAAATTAAATGAAAACAAAAATTTGAATCAAATTAATACATTTTAAATTAAATTGAAATATTTTCTTTCTGTTAAAACCGTTTTTAATTATTTTGCACGTTTTGCACCAAAAAAGGCCTTATTTTTATTGCAAAATAAATTAAAATGTACCATTTTTAATTAAATTTAAACAAAAAATTTCAAATTTCATTCGTGATTATTTAATTCGTTTTATAGTTTTTTTCAATTGAATATTTCATACATTCCATTATAAATTATATACGCATTTATGAACCAAAAGAATTACCTTCAATAAAATAAAATGAATGAATAAAATGTGCGGTCGAAATGTGAGGTTATGTCACACAAATTGCGCGTAAAAATAAATAAAAATTCCCATACTTCCCGATGAAATAAAAAAAAAGGAATTGGTCAAATTTTACATCAATTTTTCGTTAAATCTTACAATTTACTTTCATTTAAAGAAAAAATATTACCATAAGCGTAAATTCCTCGGAGAAGTTCATCTCGTAGGCCCATGTTGTCAAAAGTTGGAACAACCTCGACATCTTCGGATGTTTCGAATTCAACATTTGAAAGATCCTCTGTGGGAAGTCGACGACCTTTTGATTCTGACATTATTCTCGTTTTTAATTTCCGCCAGAATATGATATTTTGGAAATAAAAACAGCAATTAAACTTTTTCCAAATGCAAAATCGGAGACGCCAGCAGCACACAAACGACACAAACACAGTTGGTGACACACTCGCCGCCGTGTGAGTAGGAAAGTCGATAACAAACGAAAATAGTCGGAAATGAACGAAAGTGAACGAAAGGTAAAAACTCTCCAATCATGTTTGTTCGGAATTGTTCGGAGACTTTAATGTCAAAATCAAAACAAATCAAAAAACGGAGTATTTGGTTATGTTTCAATATAATTTAATTATTAATTAAAGAAACTATATTTAAATCTGTCAACATGATTTCAGGAATTCTATCCTCTCTCTCAAGGTGAGTGACATTTTTTTCTTAAATAATAATTAGTGTACGTTATATTTTTCAAAAATAATTCATTTCGTAACATAACCTATAAAAAGTCGAATTTAACTTTCCTCTTCATTTTTCTTTTAAATTAGAAGAAATAATAATAAATTTTACAATCATGTTAATAAAAAAATATATTTTATTGTAGAAAATATTATTTTCTCTATTTAGAGTCGAAAACAAATTCTTTTGCTATAGTGTGCAAATCTTTAGGAATAGTTTTTGAATTTAGAATTAAAAAATTTGGAATTTATATTAAAATACTTGAAAATAATTGATTTTATATTAAAATACTTGAAAATAATTGAATTTATATTAAAATTCTTGAAAATAATTTAATTTAATTAATAATTTTCAGATTATCTATTGGCAATGTACAAGGAACCGGAAGAACTTTTACGACAAATACACTTCCTCTTTATTTCAATGCAACACAAATACTTTGGTAAAGGATATTGAGTTTTTTTTAATTTTCCCATTTTTTTAAATAATTACAATAAATAATATTTTTATTGATTACATGAAAAATTTTTTTTATATATTTCTTACGTATTTATTTATTTTTTCTGTAATAATGGTTTGTTTATTAAGATGAACAATAATTTTTGCAGTGGTGAACCACTAAAGAAGAAGAAGAGAATTGATCCAGCCATTTTAAAGCGAAGATTTGAGAGAAAAACACGGAAATTGCAAAAAGAAATTCGTCGATTGGAGAGAGTGAAAAAAACTCTAAAACCTATTCTAGAATTACAAGTGCCAAGAGAAATTTTTACGGAGAAAAAGTATGATCTATTTATATATATAGAAAATAAAACAAAAATATATTGAATCTCTTGTAAATGAACATCAATCTGACTGATTCTTTTGATTTTGATAATTAGAATTTCAGACATAAAACAAAATTATACAAATAATTTTAATTTCAGAGATATTACACATTAAATGCAATAATTTTATATTTCATATACAATAATATTATTTATTTACAACTTTATTTGATTCTAAGTTACAATGTATAAAGAAAACTTTTTTTTTCAATTTAGATTGAGGATAAGAAATTTACCGAAAATCACGGAGGAAGTTACAGCTGAAAGAAAAGAAATAAAAGACAAGTGGGCTCATTATAAATTATTAGAATATAGAAAAGATATGGACACTATCCAAAGTATTCTATATTCTCAAGAGAAAGCATTGAATGCCCTTCGTGAGGAATCCGAAGAACTATATCAAGAAGCGATTCAGGTGATAAAAATAAAACCAAATAATAATTATCAGGGTTGTCAACAGGTCAAAGAATACAGGGATTCCCTGTTAAAATTCCAATTATCTTTATAGATAATAAAATTCTTCTCCTAAATTCAATTATTTTTATAAAATTATTTAATTAATAAAATTCTGCAAAAGAATTCAATTATTTAAAAAATACAAATTTTGATAATAATATAATAATTCAATTATTTTCATAAATAATAAAAGTCATCGCAGAATTTCAATTATTTTGAATACAATAATTGTATTCAAAATTATCGAACTTCTGCGATGACTTTTATTATTTACGAAAATTAATTGAATTCCTGTGAAAATTTTATTATTTATGAAAATAATTGAATTCTTAAGAAGAATTTTATTATTTACGAAATTAATTGAATTCCTGTAAAAATTTTTATTATTTATGAAAATAATTGAATTATTGCGAAGAAATTTATAAAAAATTTGTAAATAATTAAAAACCTAAAAAGAATTTGATTATTTATGCAAATAAATAAATATTTGCGAAGAATTTTATTAAATTTTTTTTTAAATAATTAAATTTTTTAGGAAATTTTTATTAAAATCGTAAATATTAAAAATCATTGAATTGTGTGGAAAATCAATTTTCAATAGAAAGTTCTAAAAGAATTTAATTTTTAAAATACAAAAATAAATAATTAGTTGAATAAATTGAATGTTTCTCTTAAATTAAAAACTCTTATAAAGACATTTATCAAAATATTTTTCTAATTGAATTCTTTAGACGAAGTTTAATAAAAATTTTATCAATAATTACATTTTTAGAGGAATTTGATTAAAATAGTATTTAAAATAATTGAAATTCTGCGATGTGTTTTATTATTTATGAAAATAATTGAATTTTTATAAAGAATTTCATTAACAAATTTTTAAATAATCGATTTCTTTCGACGAATTTTAATTAAATTTTTAACAATAATTACATTTTTCAAGGAATTCAATTAAAATTGTATTAAAAATAATTGAAATTCTGCAATGCGTTTTATTATTTATGAAAATAATTGAAACTTTCGCAAGAATTGTATCAAAATTTTTTTAAATAATGTAATTGATACGAAGAATTTTATAAAAATCATTTTAAATAATCGATTTTTTTCGAAAAATTTTATGAAAATTGTGTTTGTTTGAAAATAATTAAATTCCTGTGAAAATTTTATTATTTATGAAAATAATTGAATTCTTAAGAAGACTTTTATTATTTACGAAAATAATTAAATCACTGTAAAAATTTTATACTAATTATGAAAATAATTGAATTGTTGCAAAAAAAAATTATAAAAAATTTGCAAATCATTGAATTTATGCAAAGATTTTTATCAAACAATTTGATAATAATTTAATTTCTTCGAAGAATTTTATTATTTATGGAAATAATTGAATTTTTGGTAAAATTGTATTAAAATTTTTGAAAATTCTAATTTAATTCTTTTGAAGAATATCTTTGAATTTTTTTAAAATAATGGAGTTTCTTTAATAATTTTAAATGAAAATTTTCAAAGTAATTGAATTTTATATGAACAATTTCTTTCAAGTTTTTACAATAATCGTGTTTCTTAATCTTTGAAATTAAACATTTAATTCTTCAATTTTATTTCAATTTTTAGAAAATAATTGAATTCTTTCGAAAAATTTCTTTAATTTATTGAATACAATCGAATTTTTTTAATGATTGTATTGAAAATAATTGGAATCCATAAAAAGAATTTTATTATTTATGAAAAATAATTGTATTCTTACGGATGAATTTTACTACTTATAAAGTTAATTGAATTGTTTCGAAGGATTTATTAACATTTTAGAAAATAATAGAATTATTCCGAAAAATGTTATTAAAAACTTTTTTTTTAATTGAATTCTTTCATGAAATGTTATTAAAATTGTATTCGAAATAATTGAATTGTTGGGTAGAATTTTATTAAAATTTTGGAAAATAATTGAATTTCGGAGAAGAATTTAATTATTTCTAAAGATAATTGAAATTTTGATGAGAATTTTAAAAAATTTTTTACCATAATTGAATTTTTGCAAAGAATTTTATTACTTTTGAAAATAATTGAATTTTTGCAATTATTTGGAACTTTTCAAAAATTCTTCAAATTATATCGTTAAATTTAAGAACTTTTATTGCTTTTTCAAGTAGACTTTACGGACCTTTTTTTAAAAAAAAAACGGACTTTTACGGGATTTACGGACCTAGTTCGAGTCCTGTAATAATCGAAATTTCCTAAAATTTAATTGTAAACAAAAAATGTATTCGAAAATTTTCAAAGAACTTTTTTAAAAAATTATTAGAAATAATTGTGGGGCTCAAAGAAAAAGTGGTATAAAATAACAGTGCGAGCAAAAGTGAGTTAACTTTTCTGACGGGTAAGAATGGGCCAGATGAATGCTGCGAGGAAAAACAGAATTTCTTTCGAGCGCGAGCAAAAGCGGGCTAAATGGCTATCCCATTTTTGCTCTTAGTCAAAAGTTGATCCGCTTTTGCTCGCACCGTGAAGTCTATAGTAATGTCGAGATACGAGCCGTCGCTACATTTTGACAATTTGACGTTTTATTCCTTTTCGTTTAATTTACTTATATTTAATTGTTTTAATGCGTGAATAATAGGTAATAATAATTATAAATTATTATTTTATTTTTTTATTATATATTATATATTAATTATATATTATATTATTATTATATTATATATATTATATATTAATAATATATATATAATATTTTTATTATATTATTTTTATTTAATAATTATAAATTATTATTTTGTTAATATTACGTTTGATTCCATTTCGTTTATTTTACTTTTATTTAATTGTTTCAATGTGTGAATAATAAAATAAGAATAAATAATAAAAATAATAATAATAATGTGTGAATATTGATAGAATATTCCTTTAAAGTGAACAGAATATTTCTTCCAAAACTTATTTTTAATATTTTGTTGTTGTTGAAAAATTTGTTAGTTACATTAAAAATATGATCATGTTATTTATTTATTTATTTATATGTAGATAAATAATTTCCTAATATTTTTCAGGTTTTTAACATGCTAATTTTTACTGGAAAACTTTTTCATTTTTCTCGAACATTTTTCTCGAAAAATTATTTTCAAAAGGTTGTTAAATAACAAATTTTAATAATTGAAATTAACAAAAAATTTCAAGTCAAAATTCCTAAACATTATAACTCTATTTCTTCCAAAGTTCAATTATTAAAATTTTTTTAATAAAAGTTTAGTTTCATAAGTCAATTTCAATTATTGTAATAAAATTTTTTAGAAATTCAATTATGTTTAAAAAATCTCGCATTAAAAATTCCTTAAAATGTAATTACTGACCTAAATTTGTGAAAAAATTAAGTATTTCAAATATACAAAAATTTGTATTTCAAATTTCCTACATTTATATTATTTACAAACTTTTTAACAAAAATTATATTTCAAATTAATTATTTTCAAAAAATTATAGTATGAAATTTAAGGCAAATTTTTAGCAATTAAAATTTACAAATATTCGTAGTTTAATTTTTCTAGAAATTCAATTTTTATTAAATATACATTAGAATTTAGATTGAAATTTTAAATAATTAAATTTTAATGTGCCTGAAGTTGCCATCGATGCTCAGCATCGAAATTTTTTTTTCATCAGACCATCAATTTTTTTGCATTTTCGTACTCAAGTAGGTACCCAATAAATACCTAATAAGTTTCGTCCTATTATCGATAGGGGAAAGTTGTCAAATCAACCCCTAAATTTAAAAAAATAAAAAAAATAGGAAAAAATTGTTATTTAAAAACTAATAACGAGACCATAAATTTTATTGCATAAAATGCATTCACTCGATGCCCAATGAATACAAAAAAATTTTGACCCGCAAGTCGATAGGGAAAAGTTGTCATTTTCAACCCTTAATATTTAAAAAATCGAAAAAAAATTACAAAAAAATTTATTAAAATTGCAGTTATCCTTTGACCAGCGATTTTCTTTTTGTTTATTGTTTCTACATACTCCACTAATAATGAAAAATAATTTCAGAAAAATCGCCGCCCGGAAAACTTGATTTTTCTGCCCGTAAAAATTAAAAAATTGAAAAAAAATTAGAAAAAAATTTGTGAAAATTACAATTATCTTTTGACCAGGGATTTTCTTTTTGTTTATTGCTTCTACATACTCCACTAATAAGTAAAAATAATTTCAGAAAAATTGCCGCCCGGAAAACTTGATTTTTCTGCCCGTAAAAATTAAAAAATTGAAAAAAAATTAAAAAAAAATTTGTGAAAATTACAATTATCTTTTGACCAGGGATTTTCGGGTGCACTTCCGAATAGCTCGAACCGCCAATCGACTTGAAACTTAGTTTCCCTACGTAATTTTGTGCCCTGATTACGAAAATCATAATGAAAATTGGCGACTAGCTCATCTTCATGCTAAAAACCATAAAAAACCATCAAAATAATGGTTTTTTACGTTTTTTTCATTATGGTAAGAAAATTTTAAAAAATGCTTCATACAAAAGTTGTAGATCTCATCAAAATACATTTTTTATGTTCTATACATTTTTCTCCAAAAACGCATTGTTTTCGAAAAAAATACAAAAAACTCTCAATCACAGGTAAATCCATGCAAAATTCATGGTTTTTGCTATCATTAGTTTCTTAGCACATTTTAAATATAGAAATAGGGTCGAATTGATTCTATGTACACTTTTAATATAGAAAGGGAGTCAAATTTATATGCAGTTGGTACCAGAAGGTACCGAACCCACCCCGAGCCCCCTACAACAGGAAAGGAAAAAGCATGAGATATGGCCTCAGGGAGCTGAAAAACCAGAGGCGGGCGCAGCCCGCCTTAGCTATGTTTCCTTTTCCTTGCATATAGAAAGGGAGTCAAATTTATATGCAGTTGGTACTAGAAGGTACCGAACCCACCCCGAGCCCCCTACAACAGGATATGCAAGGAAAAGGGAACATAGCTAAGGCGGGCTGCGCCCGCCTCTGGTTTTTCAGCTCCCTGAGGCCATATTTCATGTTTTTTCTTTTCCTGTTGTAGGGGGCTCGGGGTGGGTTCGGTACCTTCTGGTACCAACTGCATATAAATTTGACTCCCTTTATAAATGCACGGAAAGGGAATATAGCTGAGGCGGGCTGCGCCCGCCTCTGGTTTTTCAGCTTCCTGAGGCCATATCTCATGCTTTTTCCTTTCCTGTTGTAGGGGGCTCGGGGTGGGTTCGGTACCTTCTGGTACCAACTGCATATAAATTTGACTCCCTTTCTATATTAAAAGTGTACATAGAATCAATTCGACCCTATTTCTATATTTAAAATGTGCTAAGAAACTAATGATAGCAAAAACCATGAATTTTGCATGGATTTACCTGTGATTGAGAGTTTTTTGTATTTTTTTCGAAAACAACACGGAGAGAAAAAAAAGTGAGCCGTTTGATTTGGCAAGAGAGCGCTGTTTTCCCTTTATAAAGCACAGCAGTAGCGCCGCAAACGTCGAACGGTTCTACTTTTTGAGGAGTATCGGTTCTCTTCTCCACACAAATAGAGCCGCTTACTTTCCAAAAAGTGTACCCGCTTTCCCCAAAAAGGAGAACCGTTCTCCCCTCGAGAGTAAGCAGCGTGCTTAACCTCAAGTTGAACGGCTGTTTCGCATTTAACGCAACCGCTCTACCGACAGGTAGAGCCGCTTACTTTTCTTTCTCTCCGTGAATGCGTTTTTGGAGAAAAATGTATAGAACATAAAAAATGTATTTTGATGAGATCTACAACTTTTGTATGAAGCATTTTTTAAAATTTTCTTACCATAATGAAAAAAACGTAAAAAACCATTATTTTGATGGTTTTTTATGGTTTTCACCATGAAGATGAGCTAGTCGCCAATTTTCATTATGATTTTCGTAATCAGGGCACAAAATTACGTAGGGAAACTAAGTTTCAAGTCGATTGGCGGTTCGAGCTATTCGGAAGTATATCCGGATTTTCTTTTTGTTTATTGCTTCTACATACTCCACTAATAAGTAAAAATAATTTCAGAAAAATCTATTTTTCAATTATTATTGTTTACAACAATTTAAAAAAATTATTATATGTTTTATTAATTGCCTAGTGGTCTTCTTGGATTATCTTGAACTGATTTAAATCATGTGCAGTAACGGAATAAGAAATAAAAGTCCATTTTAAAAAATTGTATTAATTTGTTAACTTTGATTAAACTAAAAAATTATAAACAATTAAAATCTCAAAAATCAGTCTCAAGGGATGTCATAAGAATTTATTCCCCTTTAATTTAAATACAAGAACACTCAAATCGTTTAAAAATTGTAGGCTGAAGACATTTTTGAAAAGTAAATTGTAAAAAAATCCCACTGTGTGTAGGACCAAAATGTCATTTGGTAGTCCCTATTCGATTTTCGTTCGTTGTGCTAAACGTGGAAAGCAACGTAGCGAGTCTTTAAATCTCAAGGTAAGCCGAAAATTGCCGAACGCACCCGAGCTAGGACCCAACAGGCAAACACTCAAGTTCGCGGAGAGAACAGGCGACGTTGAGAGTTTGTGTTGGAGAATTACTTCGGGTGTATTCGGGTAATCTCGTCTTCCCGTAGGATTTAAAGTATCGCTGCATTGCCCGAGCACTGAACGAATGCCAAAAGAAGACACGATAAAATAATAAAAATCTCCCCTTGAATTGCACAATTCGGACAAATGGCAACTGTGATTTTAACAAATTTTTTTTCTTATTTTTTTGAGTTTTACTAATATTTACGGGCAAAAAGTAAAACTTTCCGGAAGGCAATTTTTTTAAAATTATGTACACATATTAGAGGAATATGTAGAAGTAATAACAAAGAAGAAAAAATCCCTGGTCAAAAAACAACTGTAATTTTTACATTTTTTTTTTAATTTTTTAATTTTTTCATTTTTACGGGCCAAAAATCAAAGTTTCCGGTCGACGAATTTTTTGAAATTTTGTTGATACATTAGGGAAATATGTAGAAGTAAGAAACAAGAAGAAAATCTCTCGTCAAAAGAAATTTGTAATTTTCACCATTTTTTTACCTATTTTTTCTTAATTTTTTTGTTTTTACGGGCAAAAAAGTCAAAGTTTCCGGGCGACAATTTTTTTGAAATTGTGTAGATACATTAGGGGAATGTGTAGAAGTAAGAAGAGGAAGAAAATCTCTGGTCAAAAGACATCTGTAATTTTTACAATTTTTTTCTTATTTTTTTTTGTTTTTATGGTCAAAAAAATCAAGTATTCCGGTCGGCGATTTTTCTGAAATTATTTTTATTTATCATTGGAGTATGTAGAAGAAATAAACAAAAAAAAATCCCTGGTCAAAAGATAATTGTAATTTTCACAAATTTTTTTCTAATTTTTTTTCAATTTTTTAATTTTTACGGGCAGAAAAATCAAGTTTTCAGGGCGACGATTTTTCTGAAATTATTTTTACTTATTAGTGGAGTATGTAGAAGCAATAAACAAAAAGAAAATCCCTGGTCAAAAGATAATTGTAATTTTCACAAATTTTTTTCTAATTTTTTTCAATTTTTTAATTTTTACGGACAGAAAAATCAAGTTTTCCGGGCGGCAATTTCTCTGAAATTGTTTTTACTTATTAGTGGAGTATGTAGAAGCAATAAACAAAAAAAAATCCCTGGTCGAAAGATAACTGTAATTTTAACAAATTTTTTTCTAATTTTTTCTTCAATTTTTCGGGCAGAAAAATCAAGTTTTCCGGGCGGCGATTTTTCTGAAATTATTTTTGCTTATTAGTGAAGTATGTAGAAGCAATAAACAAAAAGAAAATCCCTGGTCAAAAGATAATTGTAATTTTAACAAATTTTTTTCTAATTTTTTTTTCAATTTTTTAATTTTTACGGGCAGAAAAATCAAGTTTTCCGGGCGGCGATTTTTCTGAAATTATTTTCACTTATTAGTGGAGTATGTAGAAGCAATAAACAAAAAGAAAATCCCTGGTCAAAAGATAATTGTAATTTCCACAAATTTTTTTGTAATTTTTTTTCAATTTTGTAATTTTTACGCGCAGAAAAATCAAGTTTTCCGGGCGGCGATTTTTCTGAAATTATTTTTACTTATTAGTGGAGTATGTAGAAGCAATAAACAAAAAGAAAATCCCTGGTCAAAGGATAACTGCAATTTTAATAAAGTTTTTTGTAATTTTTTTTCGATTTTTTAAATATTAAGGGTTGAAAATGACAACTTTCCCCTATCGATTTGGGGGTCAAAATTTTTTTGTATTCATTGGGCATCGAGTGAATGAATTTTATGCAATAAATTTTATGGTCTCGTTATTAGTTTTTAAATAACAATTTTTTCCTATTTTTTTTTATTTTTTTAAATTTAGGGGTTGATTTAACAACTTTCCCCTATCGATAATAGGACGAAACTTATTAGGTATTTATTGGGTACCTACTTGAGTAGGAAAATGCAAAAAAAATTGATGGTCTGCTGAAAAAAAATTTTCGATTCTTGTCTGATTGTAAAGTAATTGAATTTAAATTTAAATACCTAAAACTTGAAATAATTATATTATTCTTAAATTAAAATTTTAAAAAATTGAATTTGTTAATTAATTTTGAAATAATATCATTATAAGTATTAAAGTGGTAATAATATAAAATATATGGGAAGAGTGAAACAGGCAAAAATGAATCTTAAAATGAGTGCGGGCAAAAACGGTATATATCTGTATCCCTTTCTTGCGCGCAGTGAAATCTTATCCCGCTTTTGCTCGCAGCCAAAAGTAATTCGTTTTTCCTCGTAGCGTAACATTTGTTTCGTTCTTCCGCGCTTACGAAAACTTGACTCACTTTTGCTTGCACTGTTATTTTATACCACTTTTACTTTGAGCCCCTCAATTGGTTTAAAGAAAATTCTCGGTCTTTCTTTGGGGTCAGGGAAAAAGTCAAAATTTTGTTTGGAAATCAGGGAAAAGTCAGAAAAAAACAAAATTATATTTTTGTGGCGACCCTGCAATAGTAATAATAAATAAAATAATTAATAATAATAAGAATAATAACAGTTTAATATAAGCCTAATTTTATTTCATTTTTAATTCAATTTTTAAGTGTAAATTTAACAGAATTTTATAATAAATATTTTTTCTCTCTTTTTACATTAGTTGGATCCTGTTTGTTTGCCGTACAAAATATCAGGAGCAACAGTAACGCCAGCCATTGTGGACTACGACATACCAGATGGAGATTACACTGATATTACAAAAAAATACGAAGGAGAGTAATTAAAAATATGTTAATGTGATTTTATAGCTCAAGAAATAAATTGTTTTTTTCTCCATTCTTTTGTTAAAGTAAAAATTATTGATTAATTTTTTTTCATTTTCTTTATTTGCAGTAAAAAAACGTATTTTATATATACGTATGCATTTTTTTCTTATACAAAAATTACGTACACACATTCATTCGATACAATAATAATTTTTTTCATTTAAATCAGTAATGGACTCATATATAGACTATTTCACTAGAAAAAAACTTATAATAGTGAATTAGACAATATATGAAGCGATCCCTGAATTAAATTCAATAATTCAAGGAAAGGAGGATATACATATTGTTTAAGTACTGACTATTCAAAAAGGAAAAATGAATCTGAAACATGTAGTGTCACGTAGAAAAAAATTAAATACTGATTAAAATTTTCATATTTTTTTATTTTAAAAGTAAAAAAAAGTTTGTTTTTTTTCTTTTTAAAGAGAAATGTTTTTAAAAAAACTGCTACATTTTAACGATTTTTTTCGTTTCCTAACAAAATAAAAACCATTTCTCTTTTCTTTAAGTAACATAAATTTCTTTAATTTACATATATGAAACGTGAAATTAATTTCTCATAAAACGGTAGAAAAATGAAAATTTTAAACAGTTTACTATTAAAAACACATCCCAACTTATAAATTAAAATAATCTTTAACTATATTGGGACAATATTGGATAAAGCTATTTAATCGATTTAAAAAAAACATTCCAACATATTGGATTTTCCATTTTCAAAAGTCTCGAAAATCTGACGTCAGATTCGTAATAAGCGACTTCAAAAAATCCTTATAGTAACAAGTTTTAACCGAATCGAATGAAATGTAAAAAAAATGTCCGCCATTTTGAATATTGAAAAACTGACTTCCGATTCGTTATTAAGGCCTAAGCACAATAGGTTCGCGAAAGTCGTTCGCGAACGCAAAGCATGAGTTAGAAAAGGACAGAGATATATTTGTGTCCTTGTCTATCTCATGTGTCTCTTTCGCGAACGACTTTCGCGAACCTATTGTGCGTTGGACTTTAGAGACCCCGAGTAACAAACATTAACTAGATTAAATGAAATTTAAAAAAAGTGTCCGCCATATTGGATCCGCCATTTTCAGGGCTCAAACAAGGTCCGTAAATCCCGTAAAGGTCTGTAAATTTTCTTGAAGTCCGTAAAAATCAGTTTTTTTGAAAAAAGGTCCGTAAAATCCGTAATTTGATTAAAAAGGACGAAAAGTTCGTAAATTGTACGATATAATTTGGAGAATTTTAGGAAAATTACAAATAATTGCAGAAATTCAATTATTTTCAAACGTAATAAAATTCTTCGCAGAAATTCAATTATGTTTACATTTTTTTTATAAATTTCTTCGCAATAATTCAATTTTTTATAATTATTATAATAATAATTAAATATTAATATAATAATAATCAAATATTATTACAGAGATTCAATTATTTTCGTAAATACTAAAATTCTTTTTATGAATTTAATTATTTTCACAAATAATAAAACTCATCGCAGAATTTCAATTATTTTTAATACAATTTTAATCAAATTTCTCGAAAAATGTAATTATTCTTAGAAATTTTATTAAAATTCGTTATTTCAAAATTTGTTTTCATTTTTTTATGAGAATTCAATTTTGAAAAACATTCAATTATTTAATAAATTATTTATTTTTGTATTTAAATAAATTTCTAATTTCGTAACTTTCATCTGTCCATTGTCTTGTAATTTTTGTTCTCATCGTCTGTGGTCTTCGTCTTTTTATTTTAGGGACAAACATTTTGCTTGTTTTAAAATTCAATTGTGAAAAATTGTACTAATTGATTCCGGGCATGGAAACACATATTCTGTTGTCTTTTGTTAAAAACTTTTTACTCCTCTCTTCCAACATCACTTATCTCCTTTTTTCTATTTCGTAACTTTGGTGTGTCGTTTGTCTTGTACTTTTTGTTCTCTTCGTCAGTTGTGTTCGTCGTTGTCGACGACATTTTGCTTGTTTTAAAAATCAATTGTGAAAAATTGTACTAATCGATTCCGGGCATGGAAACACATATTCTGTTGTCTTTTGATAAAAACGTTTTACTCCTCTTATTCCCACCCCATTTATCTCGTTTTTCCTATTTCGTAACTTTGGTCTGCCGTTTGTCTTGTAATTTTTGTTCTCGTCGTCAGTTGTGTTCTTCGTTGTCGACGACTTTCTTTCGGGTCAAATATTTTGCTTGTTTTAAAATTCAATTGTGAAAAATTGTACTAAGAATAATAATGGTGAGCGAATTTACCCTCATTTAAAGATAAAGTCGCTCACAACAAAACGGCTTATAAATAATTTTCTGCAACATATTTTAATTTCTTTATGCAATAATAGCAAAGAGAAAGGGTTAGAGATTATATATTTTCAGTGCCAATGTTTTTTTTCATCGTTTCCCGAAGTTATTTAAAAAAGAATTGAAAAACTTGAAAGAAATTGTTCATATAAAATCCAATTACTTTGAAAAATTTAAATTAAAATTATTAAAGAAATTCCATTATTTTAAAAAAATTCAAAGATATTCTTCAAAAGAATTAAATTAGAATTTTCAAAAATTTTAATAAAATTTTACCAAAAATTCAATAATTTTCATAAATAATAAGATTCTTCGAAGAAATTAAATTATTATCAAATTGTTTGATAAAAATCTTTTTATAAATTCAATGATTTGCAAATTTTTTATAAATTTTTTCGCAACAATTCAATTATTTTCATAAATAGTATAAAATTTTTACAGCGATTTAATTATTTTCGTAAATAATAAAATTCTTCTTAAGAATTCAATTATTTTCATAAATGATAAAATTTTCACAGGAATTTAATTATATTTTCAAACAAATACAATTTTCTTAAAATTTTTTGAAAAAAAATTGAGTATTTAGAATAATTTTGATAAAATTCTTCGTATCAATTCAATTATTTAAAAAAAATTTGATAAAATTCTTGCGAAAATTTCAATTATTTTCATAAATAGTAAAACTCATTGCAGAATTTCAATTATTTTTAATACAATTTTAATCGAATTCCTCGAAAAATTCAAATATTCTTAAAAATTTGTCGATAAAATTCTTTATATGAGAATTCAATTTAAAGAAACATGCAATTATTCAATAAGTTATTAATTTTTATATTTAAATAATTGAATTCTCGTTGAATTTTCTAATAAATGATTTAAAAAAGAATTTCTGTTGAAAGTTTAGATAATAATTGATTATTATTAAAAGCATTAGAACGTGAATTTTTAGAAATAATTGAATTTCGAATTTAATTTTTTTGAAAAAGTTTAATTGAATTATTTTTATATTATTTGAAGTTTTTATTTTCTATAATTATGTTTTATTTTTTATTTTGAAGAAGTTACAGTAAGAATATTCCTATAATATGTAAAATAATGATTTTATCACTCGATTATCTTTAATTATTATATAAAAATTATTATATGAAATTTTTTTTTTCATGAAGAAATCGATTAATCCGAGTCTTCGACTCGGAGAAATCGATTTCTTCATGTTTTATAGTTATGAAAAAAATTTAATTTATAGTTTTAAGTAAAATTTTCTCTTATTTGACTCGAACTGGTTATATTTTTGTCAGTAATTGGTTCGTAAATGGTCCGTAATTTTTCATTTTTGGTCTGTAAGTTCGTATTATTTTAAATACTTTCACTGGTTCGAGCCCTGCATTTTGAATATTGAAACAGTGACGCCTTATGGAACACTCACAGCTCTGCCTGCCTGCGCAGGCAGTAATTGGAGTAAGAGAGAAAGTCAATTAGAGTGAAAGAGACAGTAAATTCAAATTTGTATGCTGCCTACTAGCTGTGAGTGCGCCTTTATTCGTTATTAGCGCCCAAAAAACCCTGAAAAACAAGCATTAACCAAATTGAATTAAATTTAAAAAAAGTGTCCGCCATATTGAATCCGCCATTTTGAATATTAAAAAACTGACGTCAGATTCATAATTAGCGACCCCGGATGACAAGCTTTAACCGAATCAAATAAAATGTACGCCATATTGGATCCGCCATTTTGAATTTAATCTTTAAGTTAAGAAATTTCTCGGTTAAACGTAAATTTTAATCTAATTAGTTATAAAAATTAAACTACATCCATATTGCCCCAATAAGAAATTTTTTTCTTTGTTCCCTTTTGGTTCCCTTTTGGTATTTTCATTCAACAAATGGAAATCAACGAAGACAAAATGAAAAATATGAAAGCTTATTCTGTTATTTTTCTCTTATCACAGCGTATTGCGTCATCGAAGAAACAATTATTATTATATTTGTTTTTCCTAAAAAAAAAAACCTCTTTCAATCGAATTTAAGTTCTCGTTTACACATTGGACATTTGTCACTGCTTTTGATACACTGTCTTAGACAATCGGCATGGAATATATGATGACACGGTGTAATTCGTGCTTTTGTCATGGCAAATAGACAAACGGCGCAAACATCGTCGAATTTTTCAATTTCCTCATTTGTCGCTTTTCTATATCTATTGAGAATTTCCCTTTCTTTTTGTAGAATAGCACCGGAATTTTGTGCAAGTTCCTTTGTTCGTAAATAGACATTTATATAGGTGGCGACTAGTAAAAATCGCCAAGACGCCGTGGGTAGTAGAATAAGCGTGAAAATTGATGACATTACAATTGTAAAACAACGAAGAATCACTGGTGCATAAAGATTTTCAATATTCTCGAGAATTTCTAATTGAAGAAATATTAGAATGCCTGGGAACATTTCCACGAATACCTTCTCTGTTGCTAAATAGTAGAGCCATGTAATGGACGTGTACAACATTGAAGGTCTGAAAAAAAATTTGTAACATTAAATATAAGTAAACATTTAGACTATGTTTAAATGTTTCCTAGTTTTGTTTATTGAGAATACAAACTTATAATTTTCCAGTCCTTGTTCGAGGCCGAAGAAAAGTAGCATAAAAGTGATGGTGACAACGAATGTGACGGCCTTCGTCCATTCAAGAACAATTTTTGTCGCTGACATGGCGAGATGTTTAATTTGCGATCTTTCGGTGAGTGTGACGTAAGGTGACCAATCCTCCTTTTCAATAAGCTCCTTAATGTAACTGACACAATAGGCAATTACATTGTAGAACATGAGAGTGTACAAGCAGGTCATTCTTTGTTGAGGAACAAGCACCTTGTCAGACAGCATCAAGAATACTATTTGATTCATCATTAGGGAGAGATTTTTTCATTTTCAAAAAGAGATTCTCTGCCCTGTCAATTGGTCCATGGACGCGTTTCAAGAATCCACTTAAAGGCTTCCATCCTTTTTTAGCAACATCTGAAAATGAAAGAGGATTTTTGTGTGTTCTTAAATTACCTCAAAGAGAATAGGACATCCGGCTCCCTAATCATCAACTCCAACCTTTATTTTATTTATTTAGATAAGGTTCTTATTACTGAGCCCTCTTAGTAACAATTACATAGACTTCATTCTCTCATCATTTATCAACTCCTTCTCTCAAAAAATAGAAATAATTACCAACTCCAAAAGTACCAAACTATTAATAATAAATTAATTATTAGTACCATAATTTTTATATTATTTTATTATTATTAATTTTGCACTTATTTCCAGAGTTATAAAAATGGAATTTTTCTATTTATATATTTGAGAGATAAAATTTTTACAGGCTCGTTGCTTATATACAAAAATGATAAAATTAGAAGGCGGGAAAGAAAAAATTAATGATTGTGTTGTATATGTGTAATGGAAGTGATGGGGTTCGACTTGATTTTTCGTAATTTTATGAAATTTACATATTAATGGATGTCAATCAAATGAGAGCAATTTTGCTAACAGGATCAGATGGACAGGTGGGTCGAAGTTGGAAATGAGATGATTTGCATGGTAACCGTTATAATTCCGTCCCTTTAGGAAAATATGAAAAATTATCTCGAGTATAAAAAGACGTTAAATCTCATTTCCTTAGTCACATTAATCCTTACGATCCCAAACGTACACAACTCAAGAAGTCTCTTTTCTTCGTTCAACATAATTTCAAGATTACGAAGATCAAAATCAGGTGAGACAATTTATATATCTATTAAAATAATAGTTGTAATTTTTTGTTAATTAACATTTTATAGTAATTTGAAACAATTGTTATTAAATTAATGTTTTTGCATATTCTTATTTAGAGTAATTACAATTACAATTTAGTAATTCAATCGTAATGAAATATTCGATTCGTCATATTAAAGAACTCTTATTTTCATCTACATATTCCTAGATTATTCTATCTTTGCTCCTAACTTTTCTTTTCTAAAATTCCTTTAAGGGGAGGAACTCAACTTTCACCCCTCGAAATTTATATTTTCTTGTACTATTTTTAACCCAAACTTATATAGAATTTATTCATTTGAATATTAACGGAACGACCCTTTCGTACAATAAGGATGGTTAAAAATTTTTAACTTTAATTTTTAAAGAAGTGATAGGTTTAATTTATTCCTGCTGCTTGAACATCACTTAATTCAATAATATATTCTTAAGTTTCTTCAGTATTTTCAAAATGATATCTCTATGAACTTGTTCAAATTCTTCTATTGTATTCTGTAGTATTTTTGGTGTCAATAGTTGGGTATGAACTATTCCATGTTTTCCGTCCTTAATAGTGTCTATTGCTATATTAATGTCTTCCCCCACAGCACCGAAACTTTCCTAAAAATTTATTAAATATTTACTTGCAATATTCGGAATATTTAATTGCAATGTTTATTGAAAGTTGTGTACAGATTTAAATGTCCCGATTAAATAAATGTTTAGCGCGAAGCTTTCCTGAACATTTCAATAAAATCTTCGCATAATTATAATTATAATTATGCGAAGATGTAATTTCATGATCAGGACATGTTCAGGAAAGCTTTGCGCTAAATATTTATTTAATCGGGACATTTAAATCTTTACACAATTTTCACTAAACTTTTCAGTTAAATATGACGAATATTGCAAGTAAATATTTAATAAATTTTTAGGAAAGTTTCGGTGCTGTGGGGGTTAGTTTAGTTTGCTAATCAGAAGTGACAGTATTACTAGTTTTGAATTTATAAAATCTTCTTGTATAGTTTCGTTTATTGTTGTTCGTAAATTTATAGTTATTGTAGTTCTTGATCAGTTTGTGTTTGAAGTATTTTGTAAGCTAATGATGATGAATCAAGAATCAGTTTTATAATTTTCGTATGATTAGTTAATATATTTGCTAATTGATTTTGATCATCACGAACTTCATCAAATTGACTTTTAATAGTCTGCATCATTCATAATTCCAAATATAAATAGGCTTTGCTACATCTCCCACAAAATTGGCTAGACCTTTTTTTTGTTCGACGTCCTCCTGACAATTTATTTAATAAATCATGCTTACTTTTTAATCAGTCAAATCCTCCTCTTTCTAAATGAATTTCGTTCTCATAAAGCTACAATAAATAGAACATGCTGCTTCACATTTTTGAATTGTTTTTTTAATCATATCAAATCTATTGTTTAGATTGGTGCGGTTTATTGCAGTTATTAATCGACATTCCTCATGATACTGGTGTACAGGTCATATCACTCTTGGCAAAAAGCCATTTTCTTTCCAAAAATGTTTTTAGAACGTTTCATGTCGTCCAAATGTTCCAAAACATTTTAAGAACATAGATGTTCATATGAAACATTCTAAAAACGTTTCAAGAACGTTTTTGAACGAACATGTTTTTTTGCCCAGAGGGTTGTCTTCGATATACAAATTACCTTTTAATTCTGTTATATTGATATTTTCATATGTTAGACTAATCTTCAGAATTATCAGTAGTTTTATACTGCTCATCATTTTCATCATTAAATCTGCTTCTTCTGGATCCTTGTGATGTGTGAAGAGTATGGACGTAGACACTTAAGCAAAACACATTATAAGTGGCTGACGTATCAGCATAGTTCTCCAATTAGATGAAATTCCTCCAGAAGTCATCTTCTTCCAAGTCTTATTGTCTAGATCAAAAAGCTCAAACACCTCAATACCTCCTTTAATTGAACACGAATATTTTCCGTAGAAAACAGCCCCCTATTGCTTACATATAAACTGTGGTTGCTTAGTGATTATAGTTTGCGTAGTTCCCGCGAACAGCAACAGATGGCGCCGCTCGCGTCCTGCTCTATGAATACATTCAATTCAAATGGGATATTGTTCAAAATCAAATGAATTAATACTTTTAAATATATTAAAAATATAGTATTATTGTTAATATATAACATTTATTTATTTATCTTTTTTTTAATATTTCCTTTTGTTTCATTTTACCAACCCAACATAACCTTGGAGTGCGGAATTCTAGGTAGGCAGATTTCCCAAAAGTCCCTAAGCAAAAAAAAAATATATATATTCTTAAATACATTATTATTAATATATTATTATTTAAAATATATTATGTGAAATATATTTATTAATGTATGCAACTACATATTCTGCAATGCAGGATTAAAGAAAATTCAATTTTTAATGTTTAAAATGAAATAATTTATTATTATTATCTTTATTTAGTTAAGCTTATAAAGAAAAGACAGATTTCATTAAATTATTATTAAGCATTAATTTAATTACTTTAACAAAAAAAATCCTCAGTATTGCAATTTCTTTCAATATAATTTTAGTAAAATATCCTAAAAGAATTGAATTCTTTTATTTTAATAAAATCCTCTTCAGAAATTAAATTATTTTTAATACCATTTCAATAAAATTTCTCAAAAAAACTAAATTACTTTCATAAATTAGAAAATTTTTTTATTTTTAATAGGTACCTATTCTGTATTTGAATTAAATTATTTTTGAAAATTTTAATATAAAATTCTTCAAAAAAATTCAATTATTTTAAATACTCTCAAAAAAATTCAATTATTCTTGAAAATTTTTATCAAATATGTATCAGAATTTAATTATTTCCAGAATTACAAAATTTTTGGAAGTTTTTTTGGAAAACTTTTAACTAAAATTCAATTATTTTAAATTTTTTCGAAAGAATTCAATTACTTTCGAAAATAAAATTGTTTGTAAAAATTAAATTATTTTCAATACAATTTTTAATAAATTTCTTAAAAGAATTCAATTACTTTCGAAAATAAAATTTAAACAGTTATTCAATTTTTTCAATACAATTTTATAAAAATTTTTTAAAAAAATGTATTGTTTTTATATTGTTAATAACATTTTTCCAAAGAATTCAATTATTTTCAAAAATATATCATTTTTGAGTGAGTTTTTCACAAATTACTTGTAAACTTTTGACAACCAAATTGGCACGATAAATGGCTTTTGACATTCCTTCTTTCCCAGTCGGGACTGAAAACATGTGGAATTTTTCCTGTTTTCATGTAATGTTCACAAAAAAATTATACCTAAATCGCAATTAAAGAATTAATTTCTTCTCTAATACTACATTGCATAATATGTAGTTGCATACATTAATAAATATATTGTAAATAATTCAGGAATAATGTACTACTCTACTATATTACGCGATTTCTATTTTTTGGACAATATTTCATGTAATAATATATTTTAAATAATAATATATTAATAATAATACTATATTTTTAATATATTTAAAAGTATTAATTCATTTGATTTTAAACAATATCCCATTTGAATTAAATGTATTCATAGAGCAGGACGCGAGCCGCGCCATCTGTTGCTGTTCGCGGGAACTACGCAAACTATAATCACTAAGCATACCTGAGTCTCTAATGCTAAATCCTGGAAGTACTATAGGGGTGGTAGAAAAACAGGTTCATAATCGAAGATAGAAGAGTTTGAAAAATTATTTTTACGTCGTTTGTTACTATCCTGCGGCGGGATCGCCAAAATGTTAGCGAATAAAAAAATGTGAACCCATATATGAATTCTCATGTGGATAGAGTCAGTTCTCAAATGTAAATTACTTGGGTTATACTTGGGTTCCCAAGTAAATTAAAAATAGTTTTCACACACAATAAAATTAAGTTTTTCAAATTTTTTATATTGAACATTCTTTAATATCTGAGCCTATTGTTAAAATTTGAGATTTTCAGAAAAAAGAATATCGAATACTGACCTCTAATTGCTTGAACGATGGTTTTCAAAATTGAAACCGGATATCTGTAGTTGGCACTGAAAACCACCGGAAGTACAAGGGCAGAATAAAGTGCGGGTGCAGGTGGGGGCAATAAAGGGAGAGGGCCTCTTGGGCAATAGGGCAACAACAGTACTGCACTCAAAAGACAAACGCTTTGTGCCGTTTTTTCCTTATCGACGCCAAATGAATTTGCTCTAATACGCCCCCGGACTCGTGTTATCATTCCCATTCTTGATATTCTGAAAAAATGTATTATTAAATTAATTCATTTTATTACTAAAATAATTAACAAAATAATTCAATTTTTAAGAAAATTTATAGAAACTAAAGAAAGAGATTTTTTCTTATACGATAAAATTCCTTTTATAAATTTTAGCAAAATTATTTCCGTTTGAAAACTTATTTTTTGGCAATATTCCAAATAAACTGAAGTCGCGTACTTCTGCGGATTAAAGTATTTAAATATTTTTAAATCAGTTATACTTTTAATTATTTTCAGCTGATAAAGAAACATCATCGTCATTCTGAATTGAGGATTTTTACGATTTTAATTTATTGTGTTAATGTTTATAATTATTATTATTATTATTATTAATAATAATAATAATAACATTAATTATAATAATAATAATAATAATAATAATAATAGTAATTAATAGAAATAATGTGATAACTAATGCGTACAATTTTTAATTTTTTTTCGGAAAAATTTGAATAAGTTTATGTGAATATGAATGTTAATGGAATTTCTTCAAAAATTCTTGATGAGTCAATGACACACGTTCATTGTTCGTTGGTCTACTCACAAAATTAAAAATAAACCATTTGGACAATCAACTTTTTAAAAATCTTTATATATCTTCTTCTTCTTAATTTGCATACAAATTGAAAATAATTAAAAAGTCTTTTTTAATTAGTATTTTGATTTTATTATTCTTAATTGTTACATTATATAATTATAATAACTTATTTATTTAATTATTTTAAAAAAACAAGAAAAAGTGTTACAAGAATAATATTCGCATTTCAAAATATTTTATTATCAATAAACAATCTATTTTTAATTTAAAAATATTATTTTTCACTAAAAAAAAATATATTTTTCAAAAAACAAGTTTTTGAAAAAATACACGTAAACAAATTTTTCATTTGATTTTAAAAATAAAAACTAATGTATAAAAATAATTTTTAATAATAATGATAATAATAATAATAATAATAATAATAATAATAATAATAATAATAATAATAATAATAATAATAATAATAAATTAATGAAAAAAATGAAATTAGCATGAATAATATAAAAAATCACCTATTCAAATGTTTCGATCTTTATATAAACTTTCATTTTTAAAACAACGCAAATTAAAGTTTTCGCTGTAATCAAGTGCAGCAAATGCGTCTCTCATCAAGTTTGTAAACAGGAAGAGCGCGTAGTTTACAGTAATAATAATTTAAAAATTTTTTTTTCAAAATTAAAGACATTTTTTACTTATTTATTCAGAAAAACAGAAATTTAAAAATAAACCGAAATCTAATTTTTATTATTTTAAGAATATTTATTTATTTGATTAATTTCATTAATCATTTGCTTTCTCTCTAATAAAGTTTTGTGAGAATACACGTGGAAGTCATTATTTTGGCTCTTCAATTGCAAAAAGCATTAATGCCATATGTTTTTTGTATATTTACAAATTTTGGCAGAAATTTTGCGATTAGTCATTCGATCAATAGTTCTAAGATAAAAAATTGAAAAGCAGAAAAATAAAAATGAAACGTACAAAAATTTTTTTTTAAATTGTTTAACATTATTAAATGAAATACTTTTTAATTGTTAATTATAAATTTATTATAAATATTATATATAAAAATTAATCAATAAATCGTTTTGTTATTGCATGTGAAATAAATAATATTGTTAACAGATAATAATATAAATAATTTACCTTTTTGCAAAACTCTTTTTAAAATTCACTGATTTTTTATATACACGTATGCACCAAATTTCAAAGTGAAAAAAAATATATAAATATAAAAGAAAAAAAAATATTTTTTTTTTTATAAAAACACGTCCAGTTGCTTTGAATTTCTATGAGATACTGCGGCAATAAACATTTTCTGTATTAAAGAAAGATATATAGAAAGAAAATCTGGCAAGTGCCTAAAGATACGCAAAAGACGCCAAATTTAATTTTAGACTAAATTTTAACATGAGTTTCACGACCATTCATTGATCCACGACGACCTATCCTACGTTTTTCCCATTCAAAATAAAATTTTCCAATCCATTTTTTTTCATGCTTTGTTAAGAAAAATTTCTCCAACTTCGTATTTTGTAATTTAACTTTTTTTTACAGAAAAAGTCTTTAAATTAAATTCAAATTTTAAATTTAAATTAAATTTAAAAAAAAATTTTAACAAAAATTGTTAAGTAATTAATTAATAAAAATTTGTTACCAGTTTTAATTATATGAAGTATAACAATCGAGGAAGAAACACTTTCTGTAACTGTTACCTAGAAGTAAAAGTTTTTTGTAACCGTTTTACTTAACTAAACTGTTAAGTACTTAACAAGAAATTAAAATTCTTCTGTAACTAATGTTGCAGAGTTGCCAGATAAATTTTTCATCTCTCTGTTACGTAACTTATGTAACAATATGTTAAGAGTCAAATATAGTCAAACTCTTTTTTCTAGCCGATTGGTAATGAGAAAATTTGTAAATATTTGTTACTCACAATTCTTAAAATTTCACCCTTCTTCTATTCATGAAATTTTGCTGAAACGCCCACTATTGAATTTTATTAATGAATTGAATACTTTGTTCGCTTACTCATTTATATGGATTTAGATATACATTATAACAATATGTTGACAATATTTTGGCCCGCCAACTTATTTTTATATAATTAAACTTCCGGGAAGTGAAATATACAATAATAAATATATATAATCATAGTAATTCAAAACGAAAAGAGTTATTTTAATTGCAAAAGTATGTGACAAGGTCTAGAAAAAGGGTCTTTGGGATCGCTGAATACTAATCTGAAGTCAGATTTTTAAATATCAAAATGGCGGATCCAATATGGTGGATACTTTTTTTAATTTTATTTAATTTAGTTAAAACCTTTTCAGTCTCTTAAGGGGTTACCCTTCATTTTGTTGAGCTCTTTTCAATTTTCAAGCCTCTTGCCACAAATTTTTTATGCATATATAGGGTTCAATTTTTAATTTTATATATATTTAAATTTTATGCAAGGGACCAAATGACTGCCCTGGAAAAAAAAACCTATTAATCAGACCTAGTTCTAGTGAATGAGACATTTTAAGAATGCGAATTTAAGCGATTTGCTTTTAATCGGTTTCGGGAAATTTGAATCGGAATATTTTTCAGACATTTTTGAATCTGTGTTTTCCCATTGACTAATTTGTCAATTTTATACACCTGAATAGTCTACGTTAGAGAAGCTAACCTTAAATTTTTTCAATAAGCATCTTCCAGTTAACAGCATAATAAAGCAAATGAGTAAAATTATTTTTGAAAAGGCAGTATGAAAATGTAAAGTTTAATAAGAAAGTTTCGATACAGACTGAATCGTGTTAAATATTATTGAATAGGTACTATAAAGGTTATGTTCTTTTAATAACGTAGTGCCTTTTAATTTATTTTGAAATGAAAAAACGCGAATTGGAAGTGAAAGAAGAACTTTTGAAATCCATACCTAACCTAACGTTGTGCGTCTCTCTGTATATTATATCAAATGCGTTCCATGTGGCTTCGGTTTGTGGCGTTTTTTGAAATACGGTTAATAATATAATAAATAATGTGCAATAGTGGACAATTATGTTATCGAGTGCTTAGATTCGTGAATATTAAGTCAGCTTAGTAAAATATTTAAAGATATTAAACAATTTTTATTATTGAAATTGAAATCTACGACGTTTGATGAACATTTTTAGCACTCGAAGTGTTTGTATATTACAGTGCGAAAAAGTTTTCGAGTTCATAATACTTTTCATTTTTCTTCTTGTAAATATTTAATAAAACATTTATTTTGAAAATAATTATCATTCGTTAATTTATTTTGAAAAATAGTATACCTAATATTAATTTATTTATCTGTAAACATTTTTATCATATACTATTCTCATTGTTCTCATTCGACGCCACCTCCGATTCATGTCGCATTGTGAATCGGATAATAAAAAGTTTGCTATCCCGATTCAAATTATTGACGTCCTATTCAATAAGTAGTGCAAATAATCAGAATTAATCTGCCTTCGCCTTTTATTAAGAATGCGAATTCACGAGAGCTTTCGACCGATTCAAAACAAGCGATTAGGTTTTTGTTTCCTGAGTGATTTTCAGCTTTCGTTATTATTTCGCGTAATATAATCTACACAACATTGTAATAAATAATTTATAATATGATATATTAATTTGAAAAGGTTAATGGGCGTCACGAATGCACCAGGCGGTTAAGGGGATGTCAAAGTCGTTTGGGTTTTTGCATTGAGCTTCAATGGGAAAATCGCATCGACTTTGACATCCCCTTAAGCATCTGTAGTGACTAATTTTTTGACGAAGAGTTTTATCCGATTTTGATCAATAGGTCTCCCTTTTGAGTAGCTTTTGCTTCTTCAATCTTTGTATGGCTGACGTCTGAATTAACTTCTTTACGAATTTACCTTTTGTACGCTTGAAGAATACAATTTGACGACTTACAAAAAACGAGTAAACGACTAGTTTTCTTGAAACGACTCCTGTCGATTAACATACAACCATAGAACAATCAAAAGATAGAAGGACACGCGCATGAACCATAAGAGTATAAAGTGCAATACACATACGTCACAAGGCTTAAGGCTGGTTCATACATTAAATACTATTAAATTCAACATAGAAGACTGTTGCATTGAAGAAAAAATAGTATTGAAAAGTTTTAAATGACAAATTGCAATTAGTGAATTAAAAATTAGTTATTAAAATTTAAATTTTGAATAAAAATAATGCTTTCATGTTTAAAAAAAAGTAAAACAGTATTGTAGTGATTAAAAAAAGTATTGCACTAATTAATTTCCAGAATGTTTTAAAATGGGTTTCCCCGGAATAATGGATAACTGACTTTCAGGCAATTGCAGGGTCTATGAAGACCCTGACGTCAGCCCTTGATGAGACCATCAAGAATAAACGACTTTATTCATAAAATAAATTACTGTATTCATATAGTAATATTTATAAAAATAGTATATTAATTAACCAGTTAATTATAGAAATAGATAGGACATGATGATTATTTGGAAATGTGTATAATACATTTTTAAAAACTAATTGCACTTTGCATTTGGCTACAGATAATAATAATCTCTCGTAAAGATAATTTAATTTATAGAATTTATTATGACTAAAGTTGAGGGATCTGAATAAAATTTTTTTAAAAAATATGTAAATTGTCATATAATCTCAAAAGAGTACTGGCCTCCTTAAAAGTGTATATTATTACAATATATTATATTTACATTCATTCTAAAAGTCATGATTTCTTAATATGTATATTTATAAATCAATGTCTGGTTTATGAACATTAATTAACATAAGTAATAATAATGTTCAACCCTTGACACTTGCGCTTTCGAGCGTTTAAAGTCTTTATTACGAAAATCTAAACAAGTAAATAATTCAAGGTGATCGTAGACAACTTTTGTAGTTCAATTTTCCTTATTTCTCATCAAGTATTATAAGAATCAAAAATGATATTTTTAAAAATATTTTTTTAAAACTTTTTTTCAAAGTATAGTAGACGTAGTAGATAATTATAGTATAAGAAAATTATTTATATTTGCACTTATTGTCAAACTTGAGGTTTAACGGTCGATATATTAAACTTAAAAGTTTTTGTCAAATATGGAACGTAACCTCAAAATTTAAGTCAAAATTAAAAGGTCAAGATCCTAAGAATAATCTTAAAATATAGGAAAAATTCGCAAATGTTAAAATAGGAACATAACCTCAAAATTTATAAATCATAACAGTCATAGGTCAATAGGCGAACACAATCTCAAAATTTAGGTCAAAAGTCACAGGTCAGTAAGTGAACATAACCTTGAAATTTAGATCAAGAGGGGATCATAGCCTAAAAATTTATCTCAAGAAAAACTTCAGATTAACTTCAGATTGATATGCAAAAATATAAAATATATTTAAAAGAAGTTAATATAAAAAGTTTTTAATTTATTCCAATATAAATTCTTTATTTCGATAATATTTTTATAATAAAGTAAAATTTGACGCTTCTATTCAATTTTTATATGAGAAAATTTCAATAGGAGCTGAATTTTCTTTATTTGATAAATATTTTAAGTTAAAATATACATAAAATTATAAATACCCATAAAATGAAGAAAAGGAAAAAATATGCAAAAATAAAAACAAAAAATTATTCTGTAAAAATTTTGGTCACTTGATAAAATTAGACTTTGCTCGAGAGATGATGATTATTAAGAATATGTTATAAAGAGTTTCTCAAATGACAATCGAGTGGGGATCATAATGTGTAAGATAGAACTGTTCACTTTCATCCGCTTCTCGAACTCAATCAGACGAGAACGGCACAAAATTATTTATTCTAATTTATTTATTTTTTTACAATAAAGATTATTTAGGTAGAAGTAGAGTTTGTAAAAAATGATGGAAATTTTCATCTCTTTAGGAACTATTTTTTCCTTTTTTCTGAAAAAATGGTGAATATCAACAAAACAAAGTATTATTTTTTTTAGAAATTAAAAAAAAATTAGTAATTCAATGTGCAAAAGTGGAGGAGAAAAAAGAAAAGAAAGAAAAAAAAGGATGTCGACTCAATGGACGTCCTGAATGATTTACGGTTATAATTCTAATTGCAAAAATTGGTGAGTTTAAAAAATAAAAACAAGCATTAAATACAAATTTTTAAAGTGGAATGTTTTTTAGAAAAATTCAAAAAAAAATTTTTTTTATAAAGCATTGACATCTCTCTGAGAGAAAAACATAATTTTCTGCGGCATCGACATCACTAGCAGGATCTATTATTATTATTATTTAAAAACTAAAATTATACAATTCATTTAAATTCAAAACTTTGTATTAAAAAATAATCTTCTTTTTAATTTATCTTATTTTTTTCAAAAATAAAAGACATGGAATTTCTTAAAAAGAAATTTTTTAAACTTAGTGAAACAAATATGGAAAAAAATGTCTAATGATACAAATTTATGGGATTTGCAAATAAAATGTTATTACAAAAAAGTAAATTTTCTAAAATTCGTATTAAATTACTTGTTTCTTTCTGAATTAAAAAATAATTCTTTTTTATCCTGATGAAAAAAAATAAAATTTTTTTTTTTCATTAACAAAATAAAAATTAAATGTGAAAAAATTTCCGGCTCGTGTAATCGTCAGTTTTGTTGTTCATTATCAGAGGTCCGATTGTGATTTTGTAGTAAACAGTTCACGGTACAAGACCCAGATAATGGAAAAAGTTTTCCTTGTTCGTATAACAATCAATCAATCAGTGATTAATTATATTCTCACCACCCTTCCATTCATTATTTAATAAATAATCCTCTTCTTGAATTTTTAGGCATAAACAAACCGCATAGTTAATATTATTAATTAAATACACACGATAAATATATAATAATAAAAATAGTAATAATATTAATTTATTTATAAAAGGAACGAGCCCTTTAATAATTCATATTCATAATTATTAAATTATTTATTAATTTTTTTTTTTAAATCCAATTTATGAAACAATAATTTTTTAGATTACGTCTTATACATTATTTAAATATATTATATAATAAATATATAATTATGTATTCATTTTAAAAATATTTATAATTAATATTATTATTTTAATTAAAATTAATAATTATTATTTTATTTTTTAGCGTGTAAATTTCTATCACTTTATAAACAATAACAATAATTTTGTTACATAAAATAACGATTAATTAACTTGAACTTTGATTGTATTTTTTCTATTTAATTTTAATTGTAATAAAATATTTTGTTTACCTAATAAATTGCATTATATAAGTGCATTATAAACAATTAACTATTATTAATCTATATATATGCGTTTTTCTTGTAATAATAAAATAATAAATAAAAAAAATATGTTTTTTGAAACTGTAATTATTTGATAGTTGATGATCCCCCATGAAAAATTATATTTAAAAAAAAAAATTGGAAAAATAATATTAAAAGTAGTACCTATATTAATATTAGTAATTAATCATTTATAACAATAATTACAATAAAAGTGATAATAAAAATTATAATATCAAAATAAAAAATTAAAATAATAACATTTTTTTTTTTATTGAAGGTTACGAACAAAAAATTTTGCAAAAGTTTTGCTACAAATACGGAAAATTTTTGTTACATGCATTAACAATAATAATAAATAACAATAATAATATTGATAATAATAATTTTTTAATTGAAATCAACATTTTCCAAAGTCTGTTCAAAAAAATGTTTCAGAAAATTAATACTGTTATAAAAATTGTTAACAAAAATTAAAAAAAGGATTATTCTCATTCTTATTAATATAAAAATAAAATTTTAATTATTCTATACACAACACTGCAGAAGTTAATAATGAAATTTTTTTTAATGAAATGATAATAATGAATGGAGTTCTGTCAAAAAAAAAGAAGACGTTGGATTAAAATATAGGAGAAGAGAATTTGAGACAAAAAAAAAAAAAATTAGTGATAGTAATATTGTATACAGGGTTATAAATGTTGTTTCAGAATTAATAAGAAAAAAATGAACTAAAATAATCAGTATTTAAAAAGTTAAGAAACTTTTTACCCGGACTTAGTGGCGCTCCTTTTATATAGAAAGTGTATTACAACATTCCGATAATAATTAAGTCATTTTTTTGAAATGATTTTTTGTTACTTTTTTTTGTGTGCATTCCAATACATTTGTCAAGAACACGTGAAGAGTTTATTTGAATGATGAAACTGAACATTGTATCCAAATGACATTTGCCTTTTAACATAATATATATACTTTCTGCACTATATCAGGAAAATCTTTTGCTGAGAACTCACAAAATTTTATATATACTATATATTCTAATATTAGAAATGAAATTTTTTCGTTTCGAACTATTAGAAATTTTTTTAAATTTATTTAAAAAATTTTTTAATTAAATTACATATAAGTAATTGAAATAAAAAATTATTATACTAAATAGAAAAAATATTATACTCCAGAAAAAATTATATATTAAGTCTTTTTTATTTATTTTCTTTTCTCTATTTTATCAAATTTTTGAATAAAGAATATTTTATTATTATTTATCTATTATTTAAGTATAAAAGCTCAAATTATTATAGATTTAACCAAATTTGAACGAAGTTTGGTCATAGTCGTTGAGGCATTCAGAAATACGAATTAACTTCAAATGCGTTCGAATCCCCCTGGTGGTAAAAATTTTTACCCCTAAATATTTACAAAAAAAAAAAAATAAAAAAAAATCCAAATATAATTTTTTTAGCTAAATGTAATTCACTGGGAGTGTCAAATTATTATCAGAAAAATAAAAACGTTTACTAATGGAAAACTTTTTACTTATATGATTTCAGATTTCCTGAGTAGAAGAATGGCAAGTCAGAGTATAAACCTTTTCCTATTGGTCACAATACTTCCCTTGTAATTATATTTTTTTAATTAATTATACTCTTATAAGCAACGATATATGTATTTAACTGTTTAATAATCTTATTGTTATTTGTCGGTTAAAAATTAATTATCAACATAATAAAACATTTTTATCAATTTCTTTTTTATTTCATCAATTTTTGTTCAGTTTTTATAATATATTAACTAGCAACAATTCTCACTCACTATTTTAAATAAAATTAGCAATTTTAAAAATAATAGAACGTAAAAATTTTTAATTGAAATTTTTTTTTATAAATAAAATATGAATGGGAATATATAGTTTTAATATTATTATAATAATTATAATAATCATATATTTTGACATGAGGAATTTAGGTAAAAGTCAGGAATTTTTATTAAAAGTAGGTACTGAAAAAAATTTAATTTTTAGAATTCATAGGAAAATTCTGAATTTTTGTGTCTTTTTTGTTTTACTCATAAACTATCAAATTACCACGAATTCTAATACAAAACCTTCAATTTTTTCCAATTTCTGACAAAAATTTCTTTTTAAATAACTTAAATCTTGAACAACCATCATAATATAAATAAATTATTTAATGAATAATTTTACTTAAATATTTTTAAATTAATTTAATTTTAAGAGTTGCGTTTAAAATTTTCATATATAAATGAACTTCAAACGGTTTCAATTTTAAATTTTAGAAAATTTCAATGTTAAATGAATTTAATTAGAAATTTTAAATGAACTTAGATTTTTGAAAAATTTTAATAATTCAAAATCTTCTAAAATTAGTTAAATTTGTCAATATGTACATTTAATTAATTATTAAAAATAATGGATTAAAAGAAGAATTTTAGTTAAAAACACTTTAAAAAAATTGAATTTTGAAGAAGTTACATTTGCAGAAATTCAATTATTTTCAAAATCTTTGCTACAATTTATTTATTAGAATTTAAGTATTATTTTAAATATATAATTTTAATAAAAATTTCTTCAAATAATTAACTTATTTTCAAAAATTTTAATGAAATTCTTTATAAAAAATTTAATTTTTTTCAAAATAATTTTAATACAATTCTTCATAGAAATTTAATTAATTTCAAAAATTTGTCAAAATTCAATTATTTTCAATGTCTACTATTTCAATAAAATTTCACAAAAGAATTCAATTATTTTAAAACAAATTTTATTAAAATTCGTCTCAGGAATTCAATTATTTTCAAAAATAATATAATTTATTCTTCGCAGAAATTCAATTATGTTAAAAAATTTACAAAAATTCTCGTCAAAATTTCAAATATTTTTATAAATAATAAACAAAATTATTTTCAAAACTTTTAATAAAATTATTCTTGTCAAAATTTCAATTATTTTCAAAAAATTTCCTCATTTCAATGATTTTCAATATCTCCTATTTTTATAAAATTACCCAAAAGAATTCAATATTATTTAACAACAATTTTAATAAAATTGTACGCAAACATTTAATTATTTTCATAAATAATAAAAATTTCACATGAATTCAAATATTTACAAATTTTTTATAAGTTTCTTCTCAATAGTTCAATTATTTTCATAAATAATAAAACTCATCGCAGAATTTCAATTATTTTTCATACAATTTTAATCAAACTCCTTGAAAAATGTAACTATAATTCTAAAAATTTTATATTAAAATTCGTCAAAAAAATACAATTATTTAAAAATTTGTTAATAAAATGCTTTATAATAATTAAATTTTAAGAAACATTCAATATTATTCAATAAGTAATTTACTTTTGTGTTTATAAATAATTGAATAAAATTTAATTAATTTCTTCATGTTTAAAACAATTTTTTTAAAGTTGATTAATTTCAAAAAGTTTTGAATTTTAATGTTTTGAAGAATCTTAATTCCTATGGAAAAATAATAATAATTAAATATTTAAAAAAGAAATTATTGTTAATTATTTTAATTAATTGTTATTAAAAATTTAATCATTTATAATAATGAAAATATTAAAATTATCGATTATTAATAAAATAAATAAAATAATCATTATATAATTATTAGCAGAGTGTAACTAAGGAATATAGAAGAGGAAAAATACATGAATGAATAATAAAATTATTGCATGAGATTCAATATTGGAAAGTTTTTGTTGATTTTGATAAAAACTATTGCAAAATTTATTGAAAGGGGAAATTTAATGACAATAAATTTTTTTCTTCTTCTACATTAATGGAAAGCGCGCGACTCTATCGTTCATTATTAATTAGTTGTTTTTTGAAAGTCATCGATGCGGGCAATGGTAATAATAAATTATTATTTTTAATTTATTTTCAAGATGCTTTACTCATCCAATGATAAAAGATCGAGAGGAGGAACGATTATTGTGCGAAACTTGTGGCGATAATTGCGACAAATGTAAATTTGGCGTCACATTTTCTTCACTGTGTGAAGTCTGGCAATGCCAACGGGTAAGATTTCTTTTTTTTAGGTTATGAAATTTATTTTTAATACTAAAATAATAATTTTATTTTAAATTTTCGTCGATGTTGAATTTTTACATATATCAGGAGTTGGATCGGTTTTTATTTTAAGTTATCTTTCTTCAGCTTCAGATTGTCAAATAATTGAATTAAATTTTCTATTTTTAATTTACTAATTTACTTATTTTTTTCATATAACTATACCAACACATGTTAGTTATGGTAACATTTATCGACAGTTTCTTACGTTGTTGTAAATAAATAAAATAATTTAAAATCGTTTCTTCAGGGTCCTGGTGAAATATGTGGTGGACGTGCCGATAAATATGGCGTCTGCGGAGATGGACTCTCTTGTCATTGTAATAAATGTGTCGGTTGCAGTATAGACTCGTTGGATTGTTACGTTAACAATTGTCTACCACGCACGGAAATTCAACTCTCACACCCAAATCATTTCAATGAACTTATTCTTGGGAAGTAATCGGTAAATTATTCTAGACAACAACGCTAGGCAAATTCAAATTTCGTTTTATTTATTTCATATTTCATTTAAAATAATAAAAAAAAGATCTCATTACATAGTTAGACTGCTCGAAGAATTGTGATAATTGATTCCTAAATTTCCACCCTCAACCCCGTATTCCTTTCTATATTCTATGATAGGAAATAATTATTTTTACATATGTAAATTTGTAAATATAATTTAGTTTACTTGACAAATGTGCTATTAATTCAAAGATTCAAATGGAATTTTTATGTTTAATAGTTCATTAATTTTGAATTACAATTTTTTGAAAATATTTTAAATATATTAACTGCTTAATCATATAATAAAGTGTTAAGGATGGCGGAAAAGAGAGTGAGACAAAATATAATAGATAGCATACAGTAGATCAAATTGCAAAATTAAAATTAAGTGATTTTTATTTTCAAAATATGCTGCGAAATTTACATACATGTTTTAAATTAAAATCAGCAATAATCAAACTATTAACTACTATTTAAGTAAAAATATTCCAAATGCACTTGATTTATTTACTTATTTTCGTCTAGATTTAAATTTAATGTAAAGAAAATGTTTTTTTTTTAATTTTGCAATGGTGTGTGATGAAAATAACAGTATTGTGGGTCTGGAATTATGTCAGCTCGCTAAATACTTGTATTTATTTAATTACTAGTCAGCCAGGTGTGCATTTATAGACGAGTTTATAAAATGTCAATAGAAAAGAATGGACGAAATATTTTTGATGGTCAACTTGTGTTAAGCACTTATTGTATTTAATTGTCAAATAAATATAAAACAATCTTAAAATTATATAATTATAAAAGAGTTATTTAAATTATATTTGTGACACGATATGAAGAAAGAAACCTTAAAAGCAAAAAAAAAAACTTATGTTTCCAATTTTTTAAATGAAAATACAAAAAAAAATCTGTCCGCGCAAGCGCGGACACATTCTCATCCGCGCTTCGCGCGGGGGCTCGCTTCGCTCGCAAGTTTCAGCGCGCCTCGGAGCGCGCGAATATTGATCGTCGCGCTTCGCGTGCAAATGGCTCTCTTCGCTCGCCGGGGTCTGCAATTGTTGTGCATTATTTGTGTTCTTGTTTCCTATTATATGTTTCATAAAACAGTTTTTTTTTTCTTAAAGTTACTACGACTTTAAGGATTACATTCTCATCACATGTTTTAGTTTGCTGATGATTGCAATATTAAGTGAATTTAAATGTATATTTTTGGTCTTGATGATTAAAATTGTGAAGTTATTTTTAATTATACTAACTCTCTTAGCAGAAGCATGATTTGCAGAAGCAGCTAAAATATTCTTAAAGTATTAGTATCAAGTTTTTTGTGCAGTGTAGACCGGAGCGTAATGGCTAAACTCAGACATTTTTGTTTTAATTAAGTGTTTATCTCCTAGAAAAGTTACTCTGGTATCTTAGCTTTCTTTCAAAAAAACGAACGTTCCTATATTACTCTTTATTTTTTTCTACAATGTCGTCAGTATCGTAGGTAACAAAAACAAAGTTTTTGTTTACGGACGGACAGACAGACAGACAGACAGACAGACAGACAGACAGACGTAATCGCCGGACCATGTTCAGGGTGGCCGCAAAATTAAATTTTCAAAATTCCCTGATTTTTCCCTAACTAATTTTTGAATTATTTAATATTCTACATTGAAATGTCCGTAAGAAGGTTCAATCTTATAAAAAATGTGACGGGACCATTATAATGAACTATCCCGAGTCGAAATTTAAGCCCTACTTTCACCCTGAATTTTCAGGGTCTATTGAGTGTTAGGAGTAGTAAAGTAGGGTCTAATTCTAATACAATTTGAAAAAAATGAATTTTCAAAATTTTGAAACTAATACTGTAGTTTGTGTAGTTTTCGACGAAAATGGCTGCATGGTTATCGTAGGGACACCATTGTGTCTACAGACAGACACGATGACAGACATATAGACAGACACTTTTTCTAGACCATGTTTAACGGACTCAGGGGACCCCAAAACGTCGAGATTTCAAGAAATTAGCGAAAGTCAATTTTCGACCAAAACTAATACTTCCTCATGTGATAATAATGTAAAAATGATTCAAAACAAAAAATATATTCAAATAGTGCAATTCAAAATGAAAAAATCATATTTCGAATTTTATATCGGTCAACCAGAACTCAAGAAAAAATTTGTTTAATTTAGAAATACTGAAAAATTAAGTTTTTAATAACTTTAAAAAAAAAATTTTCTGAGTAATATGTAAAGCAATACTTCTAAACAATGTTGACAGACAAAAAAAATATTCTGATATGAAAATAAAATTTTTTAGTTCTAGATAAACCGTTTGGCTAAATCTGGCCCAAAAACTTAAAAAATATACCTGGCCCAAGAACTTAAAAAAAAAAAAAAAAAAAAAAATTCATAACTATTTTGTTTTTTGTTATATAAAAAAGTGTCTGAAAGAAAAATTGTTTGTTTTTGTACAAATTTTTAATCTTTGCAGAAAGTCCTAACGAGTCAGAAAAATGTAGTCTCAGCTGAATCGGATAATTAGAAAAAAAGTTATAGCAATTTAAAAATAAGGAAGTGTCAAAAAAACGCTTCAAAACAACCGAAAATTTAAGGGTTGAAAAAACGCCAATTTTTGGCATGTTTTGCAAAAAAACCCCTTAAAAAATGTGTTTACAGAATTTTCACCAAAAGAGATTTTTTTCAGAAACTCCTAACGAGTCAGAAAAATGTAGTCTCAGCTGAATCGGATAATTAGAAAAAAAGTTATAGCAATTTAAAGTTGGGTATACGTTAAGTGCATTTTTGCATTTCAAAAATGGCCTGATCTAGGAGCCATTTCTAGGCATTTCTGGGCAATTTTGACGGTTATGACGTCATTTTTCAAAATTTTTTCAAAAATTTTTTTTTCTTGCCTAAATGATATTTTTTAAAATCCTTTGAACTGGAGCATCTCTGGGACTCACCAGAAGTAATTTTAGAATAAAAAAAAAATTTTTGAAAATTTTTTTTCAATTTTGAAAAAAATTGAGAAAAAAATTTTTTTTCACGTTGCCGAAAAAGATTTGGCTTTCTAAACAAATCAGAAGTGTATAAGAAAAAAATGAGCCGAATGGGATAATTAGGGACAAAGTTAGAGCAAAAATTCAAAAAAATTTATTAAAAAGAAAAAATATGTGTGCAAATTTAGCATGAAAAAAAATGCAAAAAATTTTTTCTTCATGACGCCCTTATAGGTCTAAGTTTATATACTCTTCTGGAGTGTAAATCCAAAAAAATGGGCAGAATTGGATAATTAGGGAGAAAGTTAGAGCAATTTAAATTTTGACTATTGAAAAAACACCGATTTTTAAAAAGGGTTTTTGCAAAAAAAAGGAATAAAAATTGGTTTTACGGAATTCGCACAAAGAGGGTTCATTGCAGAAAGTCCTCACGAGCCTGGCAAACCAAGTCTGAGTCAAAACGGATAATTAGGGACAAAGTTAGAGCATTTTAAAATTGGCGAAAACCCCTCAAAAACCACAAATTTTTCAGCCTATTTTTGTCACGTTTTACAAAAAAAAAGTAAAAAAAAATATTTTTTCTTTATTCGCACAAAGAGAGATCTTTGCAGAAAGTCCTAACGAGTCAGAAAAATGTAGTCTCAGCTGAATCGGATAATTAGAAAAAAAGTTATAGCAATTTAAAAATAAGGAAGTGTCAAAAAAACGCTTCAAAACAACCGAAAATTTAAGGGTTGAAAAAACGCCAATTTTTGGCATGTTTTGCAAAAAAACCCCTTAAAAAATGTGTTTACAGAATTTTCACCAAAAGAGATTTTTTTCAGAAACTCCTAACGAGTCAGAAAAATGTAGTCTCAGCTGAATCGGATAATTAGAAAAAAAGTTATAGCAATTTAAAGTTGGGTATACGTTAAGTGCATTTTTGCATTTCAAAAATGGCCTGATCTAGGAGCCATTTCTAGGCATTTCTGGGCAATTTTGACGGTTATGACGTCATTTTTCAAAATTTTTTCAAAAATTTTTTTTTCTTGCCTAAATGATATTTTTTAAAATCCTTTGAACTGGAGCATCTCTGGGACTCACCAGAAGTAATTTTAGAATAAAAAAAAAATTTTTGAAAATTTTTTTTCAATTTTGAAAAAAATTGAGAAAAAAATTTTTTTTCACGTTGCCGAAAAAGATTTGGCTTTCTAAACAAATCAGAAGTGTATAAGAAAAAAATGAGCCGAATGGGATAATTAGGGACAAAGTTAGAGCAAAAATTCAAAAAAATTTATTAAAAAGAAAAAATATGTGTGCAAATTTAGCATGAAAAAAAATGCAAAAAATTTTTTCTTCATGACGCCCTTATAGGTCTAAGTTTATATACTCTTCTGGAGTGTAAATCCAAAAAAATGGGCAGAATTGGATAATTAGGGAGAAAGTTAGAGCAATTTAAATTTTGACTATTGAAAAAACACCGATTTTTAAAAAGGGTTTTTGCAAAAAAAAGGAATAAAAATTGGTTTTACGGAATTCGCACAAAGAGGGTTCATTGCAGAAAGTCCTCACGAGCCTGGCAAACCAAGTCTGAGTCAAAACGGATAATTAGGGACAAAGTTAGAGCATTTTAAAATTGGCGAAAACCCCTCAAAAACCACAAATTTTTCAGCCTATTTTTGTCACGTTTTACAAAAAAAAAGTAAAAAAAAATATTTTTTCTTTATTCGCACAAAGAGAGATCTTTGCAGAAAGTCCTAACGAGTCAGAAAAATGTAGTCTCAGCTGAATCGGATAATTAGAAAAAAAGTTATAGCAATTTAAAAATAAGGAAGTGTCAAAAAAACGCTTCAAAACAACCGAAAATTTAAGGGTTGAAAAAACGCCAATTTTTGGCATGTTTTGCAAAAAAACCCCTTAAAAAATGTGTTTACAGAATTTTCACCAAAAGAGATTTTTTTCAGAAACTCCTAACGAGTCAGAAAAATGTAGTCTCAGCTGAATCGGATAATTAGAAAAAAAGTTATAGCAATTTAAAGTTGGGTATACGTTAAGTGCATTTTTGCATTTCAAAAATGGCCTGATCTAGGAGCCATTTCTAGGCATTTCTGGGCAATTTTGACGGTTATGACGTCATTTTTCAAAATTTTTTCAAAAATTTTTTTTTCTTGCCTAAATGATATTTTTTAAAATCCTTTGAACTGGAGCATCTCTGGGACTCACCAGAAGTAATTTTAGAATAAAAAAAAAATTTTTGAAAATTTTTTTTCAATTTTGAAAAAAATTGAGAAAAAAATTTTTTTTCACGTTGCCGAAAAAGATTTGGCTTTCTAAACAAATCAGAAGTGTATAAGAAAAAAATGAGCCGAATGGGATAATTAGGGACAAAGTTAGAGCAAAAATTCAAAAAAATTTATTAAAAAGAAAAAATATGTGTGCAAATTTAGCATGAAAAAAAATGCAAAAAATTTTTTCTTCATGACGCCCTTATAGGTCTAAGTTTATATACTCTTCTGGAGTGTAAATCCAAAAAAATGGGCAGAATTGGATAATTAGGGAGAAAGTTAGAGCAATTTAAATTTTGACTATTGAAAAAACACCGATTTTTAAAAAGGGTTTTTGCAAAAAAAAGGAATAAAAATTGGTTTTACGGAATTCGCACAAAGAGGGTTCATTGCAGAAAGTCCTCACGAGCCTGGCAAACCAAGTCTGAGTCAAAACGGATAATTAGGGACAAAGTTAGAGCATTTTAAAATTGGCGAAAACCCCTCAAAAACCACAAATTTTTCAGCCTATTTTTGTCACGTTTTACAAAAAAAAAGTAAAAAAAAATATTTTTTCTTTATTCGCACAAAGAGAGATCTTTGCAGAAAGTCCTAACGAGTCAGAAAAATGTAGTCTCAGCTGAATCGGATAATTAGAAAAAAAGTTATAGCAATTTAAAAATAAGGAAGTGTCAAAAAAACGCTTCAAAACAACCGAAAATTTAAGGGTTGAAAAAACGCCAATTTTTGGCATGTTTTGCAAAAAAACCCCTTAAAAAATGTGTTTACAGAATTTTCACCAAAAGAGATTTTTTTCAGAAACTCCTAACGAGTCAGAAAAATGTAGTCTCAGCTGAATCGGATAATTAGAAAAAAAGTTATAGCAATTTAAAGTTGGGTATACGTTAAGTGCATTTTTGCATTTCAAAAATGGCCTGATCTAGGAGCCATTTCTAGGCATTTCTGGGCAATTTTGACGGTTATGACGTCATTTTTCAAAATTTTTTCAAAAATTTTTTTTTCTTGCCTAAATGATATTTTTTAAAATCCTTTGAACTGGAGCATCTCTGGGACTCACCAGAAGTAATTTTAGAATAAAAAAAAAATTTTTGAAAATTTTTTTTCAATTTTGAAAAAAATTGAGAAAAAAATTTTTTTTCACGTTGCCGAAAAAGATTTGGCTTTCTAAACAAATCAGAAGTGTATAAGAAAAAAATGAGCCGAATGGGATAATTAGGGACAAAGTTAGAGCAAAAATTCAAAAAAATTTATTAAAAAGAAAAAATATGTGTGCAAATTTAGCATGAAAAAAAATGCAAAAAATTTTTTCTTCATGACGCCCTTATAGGTCTAAGTTTATATACTCTTCTGGAGTGTAAATCCAAAAAAATGGGCAGAATTGGATAATTAGGGAGAAAGTTAGAGCAATTTAAATTTTGACTATTGAAAAAACACCGATTTTTAAAAAGGGTTTTTGCAAAAAAAAGGAATAAAAATTGGTTTTACGGAATTCGCACAAAGAGGGTTCATTGCAGAAAGTCCTCACGAGCCTGGCAAACCAAGTCTGAGTCAAAACGGATAATTAGGGACAAAGTTAGAGCATTTTAAAATTGGCGAAAACCCCTCAAAAACCACAAATTTTTCAGCCTATTTTTGTCACGTTTTACAAAAAAAAAGTAAAAAAAAATATTTTTTCTTTATTCGCACAAAGAGAGATCTTTGCAGAAAGTCCTAACGAGTCAGAAAAATGTAGTCTCAGCTGAATCGGATAATTAGAAAAAAAGTTATAGCAATTTAAAAATAAGGAAGTGTCAAAAAAACGCTTCAAAACAACCGAAAATTTAAGGGTTGAAAAAACGCCAATTTTTGGCATGTTTTGCAAAAAAACCCCTTAAAAAATGTGTTTACAGAATTTTCACCAAAAGAGATTTTTTTCAGAAACTCCTAACGAGTCAGAAAAATGTAGTCTCAGCTGAATCGGATAATTAGAAAAAAAGTTATAGCAATTTAAAGTTGGGTATACGTTAAGTGCATTTTTGCATTTCAAAAATGGCCTGATCTAGGAGCCATTTCTAGGCATTTCTGGGCAATTTTGACGGTTATGACGTCATTTTTCAAAATTTTTTCAAAAATTTTTTTTTCTTGCCTAAATGATATTTTTTAAAATCCTTTGAACTGGAGCATCTCTGGGACTCACCAGAAGTAATTTTAGAATAAAAAAAAAATTTTTGAAAATTTTTTTTCAATTTTGAAAAAAATTGAGAAAAAAATTTTTTTTCACGTTGCCGAAAAAGATTTGGCTTTCTAAACAAATCAGAAGTGTATAAGAAAAAAATGAGCCGAATGGGATAATTAGGGACAAAGTTAGAGCAAAAATTCAAAAAAATTTATTAAAAAGAAAAAATATGTGTGCAAATTTAGCATGAAAAAAAATGCAAAAAATTTTTTCTTCATGACGCCCTTATAGGTCTAAGTTTATATACTCTTCTGGAGTGTAAATCCAAAAAAATGGGCAGAATTGGATAATTAGGGAGAAAGTTAGAGCAATTTAAATTTTGACTATTGAAAAAACACCGATTTTTAAAAAGGGTTTTTGCAAAAAAAAGGAATAAAAATTGGTTTTACGGAATTCGCACAAAGAGGGTTCATTGCAGAAAGTCCTCACGAGCCTGGCAAACCAAGTCTGAGTCAAAACGGATAATTAGGGACAAAGTTAGAGCATTTTAAAATTGGCGAAAACCCCTCAAAAACCACAAATTTTTCAGCCTATTTTTGTCACGTTTTACAAAAAAAAAGTAAAAAAAAATATTTTTTCTTTATTCGCACAAAGAGAGATCTTTGCAGAAAGTCCTAACGAGTCAGAAAAATGTAGTCTCAGCTGAATCGGATAATTAGAAAAAAAGTTATAGCAATTTAAAAATAAGGAAGTGTCAAAAAAACGCTTCAAAACAACCGAAAATTTAAGGGTTGAAAAAACGCCAATTTTTGGCATGTTTTGCAAAAAAACCCCTTAAAAAATGTGTTTACAGAATTTTCACCAAAAGAGATTTTTTTCAGAAACTCCTAACGAGTCAGAAAAATGTAGTCTCAGCTGAATCGGATAATTAGAAAAAAAGTTATAGCAATTTAAAGTTGGGTATACGTTAAGTGCATTTTTGCATTTCAAAAATGGCCTGATCTAGGAGCCATTTCTAGGCATTTCTGGGCAATTTTGACGGTTATGACGTCATTTTTCAAAATTTTTTCAAAAATTTTTTTTTCTTGCCTAAATGATATTTTTTAAAATCCTTTGAACTGGAGCATCTCTGGGACTCACCAGAAGTAATTTTAGAATAAAAAAAAAATTTTTGAAAATTTTTTTTCAATTTTGAAAAAAATTGAGAAAAAAATTTTTTTTCACGTTGCCGAAAAAGATTTGGCTTTCTAAACAAATCAGAAGTGTATAAGAAAAAAATGAGCCGAATGGGATAATTAGGGACAAAGTTAGAGCAAAAATTCAAAAAAATTTATTAAAAAGAAAAAATATGTGTGCAAATTTAGCATGAAAAAAAATGCAAAAAATTTTTTCTTCATGACGCCCTTATAGGTCTAAGTTTATATACTCTTCTGGAGTGTAAATCCAAAAAAATGGGCAGAATTGGATAATTAGGGAGAAAGTTAGAGCAATTTAAATTTTGACTATTGAAAAAACACCGATTTTTAAAAAGGGTTTTTGCAAAAAAAAGGAATAAAAATTGGTTTTACGGAATTCGCACAAAGAGGGTTCATTGCAGAAAGTCCTCACGAGCCTGGCAAACCAAGTCTGAGTCAAAACGGATAATTAGGGACAAAGTTAGAGCATTTTAAAATTGGCGAAAACCCCTCAAAAACCACAAATTTTTCAGCCTATTTTTGTCACGTTTTACAAAAAAAAAGTAAAAAAAAATATTTTTTCTTTATTCGCACAAAGAGAGATCTTTGCAGAAAGTCCTAACGAGTCAGAAAAATGTAGTCTCAGCTGAATCGGATAATTAGAAAAAAAGTTATAGCAATTTAAAAATAAGGAAGTGTCAAAAAAACGCTTCAAAACAACCGAAAATTTAAGGGTTGAAAAAACGCCAATTTTTGGCATGTTTTGCAAAAAAACCCCTTAAAAAATGTGTTTACAGAATTTTCACCAAAAGAGATTTTTTTCAGAAACTCCTAACGAGTCAGAAAAATGTAGTCTCAGCTGAATCGGATAATTAGAAAAAAAGTTATAGCAATTTAAAGTTGGGTATACGTTAAGTGCATTTTTGCATTTCAAAAATGGCCTGATCTAGGAGCCATTTCTAGGCATTTCTGGGCAATTTTGACGGTTATGACGTCATTTTTCAAAATTTTTTCAAAAATTTTTTTTTCTTGCCTAAATGATATTTTTTAAAATCCTTTGAACTGGAGCATCTCTGGGACTCACCAGAAGTAATTTTAGAATAAAAAAAAAATTTTTGAAAATTTTTTTTCAATTTTGAAAAAAATTGAGAAAAAAATTTTTTTTCACGTTGCCGAAAAAGATTTGGCTTTCTAAACAAATCAGAAGTGTATAAGAAAAAAATGAGCCGAATGGGATAATTAGGGACAAAGTTAGAGCAAAAATTCAAAAAAATTTATTAAAAAGAAAAAATATGTGTGCAAATTTAGCATGAAAAAAAATGCAAAAAATTTTTTCTTCATGACGCCCTTATAGGTCTAAGTTTATATACTCTTCTGGAGTGTAAATCCAAAAAAATGGGCAGAATTGGATAATTAGGGAGAAAGTTAGAGCAATTTAAATTTTGACTATTGAAAAAACACCGATTTTTAAAAAGGGTTTTTGCAAAAAAAAGGAATAAAAATTGGTTTTACGGAATTCGCACAAAGAGGGTTCATTGCAGAAAGTCCTCACGAGCCTGGCAAACCAAGTCTGAGTCAAAACGGATAATTAGGGACAAAGTTAGAGCATTTTAAAATTGGCGAAAACCCCTCAAAAACCACAAATTTTTCAGCCTATTTTTGTCACGTTTTACAAAAAAAAAGTAAAAAAAAATATTTTTTCTTTATTCGCACAAAGAGAGATCTTTGCAGAAAGTCCTAACGAGTCAGAAAAATGTAGTCTCAGCTGAATCGGATAATTAGAAAAAAAGTTATAGCAATTTAAAAATAAGGAAGTGTCAAAAAAACGCTTCAAAACAACCGAAAATTTAAGGGTTGAAAAAACGCCAATTTTTGGCATGTTTTGCAAAAAAACCCCTTAAAAAATGTGTTTACAGAATTTTCACCAAAAGAGATTTTTTTCAGAAACTCCTAACGAGTCAGAAAAATGTAGTCTCAGCTGAATCGGATAATTAGAAAAAAAGTTATAGCAATTTAAAGTTGGGTATACGTTAAGTGCATTTTTGCATTTCAAAAATGGCCTGATCTAGGAGCCATTTCTAGGCATTTCTGGGCAATTTTGACGGTTATGACGTCATTTTTCAAAATTTTTTCAAAAATTTTTTTTTCTTGCCTAAATGATATTTTTTAAAATCCTTTGAACTGGAGCATCTCTGGGACTCACCAGAAGTAATTTTAGAATAAAAAAAAAATTTTTGAAAATTTTTTTTCAATTTTGAAAAAAATTGAGAAAAAAATTTTTTTTCACGTTGCCGAAAAAGATTTGGCTTTCTAAACAAATCAGAAGTGTATAAGAAAAAAATGAGCCGAATGGGATAATTAGGGACAAAGTTAGAGCAAAAATTCAAAAAAATTTATTAAAAAGAAAAAATATGTGTGCAAATTTAGCATGAAAAAAAATGCAAAAAATTTTTTCTTCATGACGCCCTTATAGGTCTAAGTTTATATACTCTTCTGGAGTGTAAATCCAAAAAAATGGGCAGAATTGGATAATTAGGGAGAAAGTTAGAGCAATTTAAATTTTGACTATTGAAAAAACACCGATTTTTAAAAAGGGTTTTTGCAAAAAAAAGGAATAAAAATTGGTTTTACGGAATTCGCACAAAGAGGGTTCATTGCAGAAAGTCCTCACGAGCCTGGCAAACCAAGTCTGAGTCAAAACGGATAATTAGGGACAAAGTTAGAGCATTTTAAAATTGGCGAAAACCCCTCAAAAACCACAAATTTTTCAGCCTATTTTTGTCACGTTTTACAAAAAAAAAGTAAAAAAAAATATTTTTTCTTTATTCGCACAAAGAGAGATCTTTGCAGAAAGTCCTAACGAGTCAGAAAAATGTAGTCTCAGCTGAATCGGATAATTAGAAAAAAAGTTATAGCAATTTAAAAATAAGGAAGTGTCAAAAAAACGCTTCAAAACAACCGAAAATTTAAGGGTTGAAAAAACGCCAATTTTTGGCATGTTTTGCAAAAAAACCCCTTAAAAAATGTGTTTACAGAATTTTCACCAAAAGAGATTTTTTTCAGAAACTCCTAACGAGTCAGAAAAATGTAGTCTCAGCTGAATCGGATAATTAGAAAAAAAGTTATAGCAATTTAAAGTTGGGTATACGTTAAGTGCATTTTTGCATTTCAAAAATGGCCTGATCTAGGAGCCATTTCTAGGCATTTCTGGGCAATTTTGACGGTTATGACGTCATTTTTCAAAATTTTTTCAAAAATTTTTTTTTCTTGCCTAAATGATATTTTTTAAAATCCTTTGAACTGGAGCATCTCTGGGACTCACCAGAAGTAATTTTAGAATAAAAAAAAAATTTTTGAAAATTTTTTTTCAATTTTGAAAAAAATTGAGAAAAAAATTTTTTTTCACGTTGCCGAAAAAGATTTGGCTTTCTAAACAAATCAGAAGTGTATAAGAAAAAAATGAGCCGAATGGGATAATTAGGGACAAAGTTAGAGCAAAAATTCAAAAAAATTTATTAAAAAGAAAAAATATGTGTGCAAATTTAGCATGAAAAAAAATGCAAAAAATTTTTTCTTCATGACGCCCTTATAGGTCTAAGTTTATATACTCTTCTGGAGTGTAAATCCAAAAAAATGGGCAGAATTGGATAATTAGGGAGAAAGTTAGAGCAATTTAAATTTTGACTATTGAAAAAACACCGATTTTTAAAAAGGGTTTTTGCAAAAAAAAGGAATAAAAATTGGTTTTACGGAATTCGCACAAAGAGGGTTCATTGCAGAAAGTCCTCACGAGCCTGGCAAACCAAGTCTGAGTCAAAACGGATAATTAGGGACAAAGTTAGAGCATTTTAAAATTGGCGAAAACCCCTCAAAAACCACAAATTTTTCAGCCTATTTTTGTCACGTTTTACAAAAAAAAAGTAAAAAAAAATATTTTTTCTTTATTCGCACAAAGAGAGATCTTTGCAGAAAGTCCTAACGAGTCAGAAAAATGTAGTCTCAGCTGAATCGGATAATTAGAAAAAAAGTTATAGCAATTTAAAAATAAGGAAGTGTCAAAAAAACGCTTCAAAACAACCGAAAATTTAAGGGTTGAAAAAACGCCAATTTTTGGCATGTTTTGCAAAAAAACCCCTTAAAAAATGTGTTTACAGAATTTTCACCAAAAGAGATTTTTTTCAGAAACTCCTAACGAGTCAGAAAAATGTAGTCTCAGCTGAATCGGATAATTAGAAAAAAAGTTATAGCAATTTAAAGTTGGGTATACGTTAAGTGCATTTTTGCATTTCAAAAATGGCCTGATCTAGGAGCCATTTCTAGGCATTTCTGGGCAATTTTGACGGTTATGACGTCATTTTTCAAAATTTTTTCAAAAATTTTTTTTTCTTGCCTAAATGATATTTTTTAAAATCCTTTGAACTGGAGCATCTCTGGGACTCACCAGAAGTAATTTTAGAATAAAAAAAAAATTTTTGAAAATTTTTTTTCAATTTTGAAAAAAATTGAGAAAAAAATTTTTTTTCACGTTGCCGAAAAAGATTTGGCTTTCTAAACAAATCAGAAGTGTATAAGAAAAAAATGAGCCGAATGGGATAATTAGGGACAAAGTTAGAGCAAAAATTCAAAAAAATTTATTAAAAAGAAAAAATATGTGTGCAAATTTAGCATGAAAAAAAATGCAAAAAATTTTTTCTTCATGACGCCCTTATAGGTCTAAGTTTATATACTCTTCTGGAGTGTAAATCCAAAAAAATGGGCAGAATTGGATAATTAGGGAGAAAGTTAGAGCAATTTAAATTTTGACTATTGAAAAAACACCGATTTTTAAAAAGGGTTTTTGCAAAAAAAAGGAATAAAAATTGGTTTTACGGAATTCGCACAAAGAGGGTTCATTGCAGAAAGTCCTCACGAGCCTGGCAAACCAAGTCTGAGTCAAAACGGATAATTAGGGACAAAGTTAGAGCATTTTAAAATTGGCGAAAACCCCTCAAAAACCACAAATTTTTCAGCCTATTTTTGTCACGTTTTACAAAAAAAAAGTAAAAAAAAATATTTTTTCTTTATTCGCACAAAGAGAGATCTTTGCAGAAAGTCCTAACGAGTCAGAAAAATGTAGTCTCAGCTGAATCGGATAATTAGAAAAAAAGTTATAGCAATTTAAAAATAAGGAAGTGTCAAAAAAACGCTTCAAAACAACCGAAAATTTAAGGGTTGAAAAAACGCCAATTTTTGGCATGTTTTGCAAAAAAACCCCTTAAAAAATGTGTTTACAGAATTTTCACCAAAAGAGATTTTTTTCAGAAACTCCTAACGAGTCAGAAAAATGTAGTCTCAGCTGAATCGGATAATTAGAAAAAAAGTTATAGCAATTTAAAGTTGGGTATACGTTAAGTGCATTTTTGCATTTCAAAAATGGCCTGATCTAGGAGCCATTTCTAGGCATTTCTGGGCAATTTTGACGGTTATGACGTCATTTTTCAAAATTTTTTCAAAAATTTTTTTTTCTTGCCTAAATGATATTTTTTAAAATCCTTTGAACTGGAGCATCTCTGGGACTCACCAGAAGTAATTTTAGAATAAAAAAAAAATTTTTGAAAATTTTTTTTCAATTTTGAAAAAAATTGAGAAAAAAATTTTTTTTCACGTTGCCGAAAAAGATTTGGCTTTCTAAACAAATCAGAAGTGTATAAGAAAAAAATGAGCCGAATGGGATAATTAGGGACAAAGTTAGAGCAAAAATTCAAAAAAATTTATTAAAAAGAAAAAATATGTGTGCAAATTTAGCATGAAAAAAAATGCAAAAAATTTTTTCTTCATGACGCCCTTATAGGTCTAAGTTTATATACTCTTCTGGAGTGTAAATCCAAAAAAATGGGCAGAATTGGATAATTAGGGAGAAAGTTAGAGCAATTTAAATTTTGACTATTGAAAAAACACCGATTTTTAAAAAGGGTTTTTGCAAAAAAAAGGAATAAAAATTGGTTTTACGGAATTCGCACAAAGAGGGTTCATTGCAGAAAGTCCTCACGAGCCTGGCAAACCAAGTCTGAGTCAAAACGGATAATTAGGGACAAAGTTAGAGCATTTTAAAATTGGCGAAAACCCCTCAAAAACCACAAATTTTTCAGCCTATTTTTGTCACGTTTTACAAAAAAAAAGTAAAAAAAAATATTTTTTCTTTATTCGCACAAAGAGAGATCTTTGCAGAAAGTCCTAACGAGTCAGAAAAATGTAGTCTCAGCTGAATCGGATAATTAGAAAAAAAGTTATAGCAATTTAAAAATAAGGAAGTGTCAAAAAAACGCTTCAAAACAACCGAAAATTTAAGGGTTGAAAAAACGCCAATTTTTGGCATGTTTTGCAAAAAAACCCCTTAAAAAATGTGTTTACAGAATTTTCACCAAAAGAGATTTTTTTCAGAAACTCCTAACGAGTCAGAAAAATGTAGTCTCAGCTGAATCGGATAATTAGAAAAAAAGTTATAGCAATTTAAAGTTGGGTATACGTTAAGTGCATTTTTGCATTTCAAAAATGGCCTGATCTAGGAGCCATTTCTAGGCATTTCTGGGCAATTTTGACGGTTATGACGTCATTTTTCAAAATTTTTTCAAAAATTTTTTTTTCTTGCCTAAATGATATTTTTTAAAATCCTTTGAACTGGAGCATCTCTGGGACTCACCAGAAGTAATTTTAGAATAAAAAAAAAATTTTTGAAAATTTTTTTTCAATTTTGAAAAAAATTGAGAAAAAAATTTTTTTTCACGTTGCCGAAAAAGATTTGGCTTTCTAAACAAATCAGAAGTGTATAAGAAAAAAATGAGCCGAATGGGATAATTAGGGACAAAGTTAGAGCAAAAATTCAAAAAAATTTATTAAAAAGAAAAAATATGTGTGCAAATTTAGCATGAAAAAAAATGCAAAAAATTTTTTCTTCATGACGCCCTTATAGGTCTAAGTTTATATACTCTTCTGGAGTGTAAATCCAAAAAAATGGGCAGAATTGGATAATTAGGGAGAAAGTTAGAGCAATTTAAATTTTGACTATTGAAAAAACACCGATTTTTAAAAAGGGTTTTTGCAAAAAAAAGGAATAAAAATTGGTTTTACGGAATTCGCACAAAGAGGGTTCATTGCAGAAAGTCCTCACGAGCCTGGCAAACCAAGTCTGAGTCAAAACGGATAATTAGGGACAAAGTTAGAGCATTTTAAAATTGGCGAAAACCCCTCAAAAACCACAAATTTTTCAGCCTATTTTTGTCACGTTTTACAAAAAAAAAGTAAAAAAAAATATTTTTTCTTTATTCGCACAAAGAGAGATCTTTGCAGAAAGTCCTAACGAGTCAGAAAAATGTAGTCTCAGCTGAATCGGATAATTAGAAAAAAAGTTATAGCAATTTAAAAATAAGGAAGTGTCAAAAAAAACGCTTCAAAACAACCGAAAATTTAAGGGTTGAAAAAACGCCAATTTTTGGCATGTTTTGCAAAAAAACCCCTTAAAAAATGTGTTTACAGAATTTTCACCAAAAGAGATTTTTTTCAGAAACTCCTAACGAGTCAGAAAAATGTAGTCTCAGCTGAATCGGATAATTAGAAAAAAAGTTATAGCAATTTAAAGTTGGGTATACGTTAAGTGCATTTTTGCATTTCAAAAATGGCCTGATCTAGGAGCCATTTCTAGGCATTTCTGGGCAATTTTGACGGTTATGACGTCATTTTTCAAAATTTTTTCAAAAATTTTTTTTTCTTGCCTAAATGATATTTTTTAAAATCCTTTGAACTGGAGCATCTCTGGGACTCACCAGAAGTAATTTTAGAATAAAAAAAAAATTTTTGAAAATTTTTTTTCAATTTTGAAAAAAATTGAGAAAAAAATTTTTTTTCACGTTGCCGAAAAAGATTTGGCTTTCTAAACAAATCAGAAGTGTATAAGAAAAAAATGAGCCGAATGGGATAATTAGGGACAAAGTTAGAGCAAAAATTCAAAAAAATTTATTAAAAAGAAAAAATATGTGTGCAAATTTAGCATGAAAAAAAATGCAAAAAATTTTTTCTTCATGACGCCCTTATAGGTCTAAGTTTATATACTCTTCTGGAGTGTAAATCCAAAAAAATGGGCAGAATTGGATAATTAGGGAGAAAGTTAGAGCAATTTAAATTTTGACTATTGAAAAAACACCGATTTTTAAAAAGGGTTTTTGCAAAAAAAAGGAATAAAAATTGGTTTTACGGAATTCGCACAAAGAGGGTTCATTGCAGAAAGTCCTCACGAGCCTGGCAAACCAAGTCTGAGTCAAAACGGATAATTAGGGACAAAGTTAGAGCATTTTAAAATTGGCGAAAACCCCTCAAAAACCACAAATTTTTCAGCCTATTTTTGTCACGTTTTACAAAAAAAAAGTAAAAAAAAATATTTTTTTCTTTATTCGCACAAAGAGAGATCTTTGCAGAAAGTCCTAACGAGTCAGAAAAATGTAGTCTCAGCTGAATCGGATAATTAGAAAAAAAGTTATAGCAATTTAAAAATAAGGAAGTGTCAAAAAAACGCTTCAAAACAACCGAAAATTTAAGGGTTGAAAAAACGCCAATTTTTGGCATGTTTTGCAAAAAAACCCCTTAAAAAATGTGTTTACAGAATTTTCACCAAAAGAGATTTTTTTCAGAAACTCCTAACGAGTCAGAAAAATGTAGTCTCAGCTGAATCGGATAATTAGAAAAAAAGTTATAGCAATTTAAAGTTGGGTATACGTTAAGTGCATTTTTGCATTTCAAAAATGGCCTGATCTAGGAGCCATTTCTAGGCATTTCTGGGCAATTTTGACGGTTATGACGTCATTTTTCAAAATTTTTTCAAAAATTTTTTTTTCTTGCCTAAATGATATTTTTTAAAATCCTTTGAACTGGAGCATCTCTGGGACTCACCAGAAGTAATTTTAGAATAAAAAAAAAATTTTTGAAAATTTTTTTTCAATTTTGAAAAAAATTGAGAAAAAAATTTTTTTTCACGTTGCCGAAAAAGATTTGGCTTTCTAAACAAATCAGAAGTGTATAAGAAAAAAATGAGCCGAATGGGATAATTAGGGACAAAGTTAGAGCAAAAATTCAAAAAAATTTATTAAAAAGAAAAAATATGTGTGCAAATTTAGCATGAAAAAAAATGCAAAAAATTTTTTCTTCATGACGCCCTTATAGGTCTAAGTTTATATACTCTTCTGGAGTGTAAATCCAAAAAAATGGGCAGAATTGGATAATTAGGGAGAAAGTTAGAGCAATTTAAATTTTGACTATTGAAAAAACACCGATTTTTAAAAAGGGTTTTTGCAAAAAAAAGGAATAAAAATTGGTTTTACGGAATTCGCACAAAGAGGGTTCATTGCAGAAAGTCCTCACGAGCCTGGCAAACCAAGTCTGAGTCAAAACGGATAATTAGGGACAAAGTTAGAGCATTTTAAAATTGGCGAAAACCCCTCAAAAACCACAAATTTTTCAGCCTATTTTTGTCACGTTTTACAAAAAAAAAGTAAAAAAAAATATTTTTTCTTTATTCGCACAAAGAGAGATCTTTGCAGAAAGTCCTAACGAGTCAGAAAAATGTAGTCTCAGCTGAATCGGATAATTAGAAAAAAAGTTATAGCAATTTAAAAATAAGGAAGTGTCAAAAAAACGCTTCAAAACAACCGAAAATTTAAGGGTTGAAAAAACGCCAATTTTTGGCATGTTTTGCAAAAAAAACCCCTTAAAAAATGTGTTTACAGAATTTTCACCAAAAGAGATTTTTTTCAGAAACTCCTAACGAGTCAGAAAAATGTAGTCTCAGCTGAATCGGATAATTAGAAAAAAAGTTATAGCAATTTAAAGTTGGGTATACGTTAAGTGCATTTTTGCATTTCAAAAATGGCCTGATCTAGGAGCCATTTCTAGGCATTTCTGGGCAATTTTGACGGTTATGACGTCATTTTTCAAAATTTTTTCAAAAATTTTTTTTTCTTGCCTAAATGATATTTTTTAAAATCCTTTGAACTGGAGCATCTCTGGGACTCACCAGAAGTAATTTTAGAATAAAAAAAAAATTTTTGAAAATTTTTTTTCAATTTTGAAAAAAATTGAGAAAAAAATTTTTTTTCACGTTGCCGAAAAAGATTTGGCTTTCTAAACAAATCAGAAGTGTATAAGAAAAAAATGAGCCGAATGGGATAATTAGGGACAAAGTTAGAGCAAAAATTCAAAAAAATTTATTAAAAAGAAAAAATATGTGTGCAAATTTAGCATGAAAAAAAATGCAAAAAATTTTTTCTTCATGACGCCCTTATAGGTCTAAGTTTATATACTCTTCTGGAGTGTAAATCCAAAAAAATGGGCAGAATTGGATAATTAGGGAGAAAGTTAGAGCAATTTAAATTTTGACTATTGAAAAAACACCGATTTTTAAAAAGGGTTTTTGCAAAAAAAAGGAATAAAAATTGGTTTTACGGAATTCGCACAAAGAGGGTTCATTGCAGAAAGTCCTCACGAGCCTGGCAAACCAAGTCTGAGTCAAAACGGATAATTAGGGACAAAGTTAGAGCATTTTAAAATTGGCGAAAACCCCTCAAAAACCACAAATTTTTCAGCCTATTTTTGTCACGTTTTACAAAAAAAAAGTAAAAAAAAATATTTTTTCTTTATTCGCACAAAGAGAGATCTTTGCAGAAAGTCCTAACGAGTCAGAAAAATGTAGTCTCAGCTGAATCGGATAATTAGAAAAAAAGTTATAGCAATTTAAAAATAAGGAAGTGTCAAAAAAACGCTTCAAAACAACCGAAAATTTAAGGGTTGAAAAAAACGCCAATTTTTGGCATGTTTTGCAAAAAAACCCCTTAAAAAATGTGTTTACAGAATTTTCACCAAAAGAGATTTTTTTCAGAAACTCCTAACGAGTCAGAAAAATGTAGTCTCAGCTGAATCGGATAATTAGAAAAAAAGTTATAGCAATTTAAAGTTGGGTATACGTTAAGTGCATTTTTGCATTTCAAAAATGGCCTGATCTAGGAGCCATTTCTAGGCATTTCTGGGCAATTTTGACGGTTATGACGTCATTTTTCAAAATTTTTTCAAAAATTTTTTTTTCTTGCCTAAATGATATTTTTTAAAATCCTTTGAACTGGAGCATCTCTGGGACTCACCAGAAGTAATTTTAGAATAAAAAAAAAATTTTTGAAAATTTTTTTTCAATTTTGAAAAAAATTGAGAAAAAAATTTTTTTTCACGTTGCCGAAAAAGATTTGGCTTTCTAAACAAATCAGAAGTGTATAAGAAAAAAATGAGCCGAATGGGATAATTAGGGACAAAGTTAGAGCAAAAATTCAAAAAAATTTATTAAAAAGAAAAAATATGTGTGCAAATTTAGCATGAAAAAAAATGCAAAAAATTTTTTCTTCATGACGCCCTTATAGGTCTAAGTTTATATACTCTTCTGGAGTGTAAATCCAAAAAAATGGGCAGAATTGGATAATTAGGGAGAAAGTTAGAGCAATTTAAATTTTGACTATTGAAAAAACACCGATTTTTAAAAAGGGTTTTTGCAAAAAAAAGGAATAAAAATTGGTTTTACGGAATTCGCACAAAGAGGGTTCATTGCAGAAAGTCCTCACGAGCCTGGCAAACCAAGTCTGAGTCAAAACGGATAATTAGGGACAAAGTTAGAGCATTTTAAAATTGGCGAAAACCCCTCAAAAACCACAAATTTTTCAGCCTATTTTTGTCACGTTTTACAAAAAAAAAGTAAAAAAAAATATTTTTTCTTTATTCGCACAAAGAGAGATCTTTGCAGAAAGTCCTAACGAGTCAGAAAAATGTAGTCTCAGCTGAATCGGATAATTAGAAAAAAAGTTATAGCAATTTAAAAATAAGGAAGTGTCAAAAAAAACGCTTCAAAACAACCGAAAATTTAAGGGTTGAAAAAACGCCAATTTTTGGCATGTTTTGCAAAAAAACCCCTTAAAAAATGTGTTTACAGAATTTTCACCAAAAGAGATTTTTTTCAGAAACTCCTAACGAGTCAGAAAAATGTAGTCTCAGCTGAATCGGATAATTAGAAAAAAAGTTATAGCAATTTAAAGTTGGGTATACGTTAAGTGCATTTTTGCATTTCAAAAATGGCCTGATCTAGGAGCCATTTCTAGGCATTTCTGGGCAATTTTGACGGTTATGACGTCATTTTTCAAAATTTTTTCAAAAATTTTTTTTTCTTGCCTAAATGATATTTTTTAAAATCCTTTGAACTGGAGCATCTCTGGGACTCACCAGAAGTAATTTTAGAATAAAAAAAAAATTTTTGAAAATTTTTTTTCAATTTTGAAAAAAATTGAGAAAAAAATTTTTTTTCACGTTGCCGAAAAAGATTTGGCTTTCTAAACAAATCAGAAGTGTATAAGAAAAAAATGAGCCGAATGGGATAATTAGGGACAAAGTTAGAGCAAAAATTCAAAAAAATTTATTAAAAAGAAAAAATATGTGTGCAAATTTAGCATGAAAAAAAATGCAAAAAATTTTTTCTTCATGACGCCCTTATAGGTCTAAGTTTATATACTCTTCTGGAGTGTAAATCCAAAAAAATGGGCAGAATTGGATAATTAGGGAGAAAGTTAGAGCAATTTAAATTTTGACTATTGAAAAAACACCGATTTTTAAAAAGGGTTTTTGCAAAAAAAAGGAATAAAAATTGGTTTTACGGAATTCGCACAAAGAGGGTTCATTGCAGAAAGTCCTCACGAGCCTGGCAAACCAAGTCTGAGTCAAAACGGATAATTAGGGACAAAGTTAGAGCATTTTAAAATTGGCGAAAACCCCTCAAAAACCACAAATTTTTCAGCCTATTTTTGTCACGTTTTACAAAAAAAAAGTAAAAAAAAATATTTTTTCTTTATTCGCACAAAGAGAGATCTTTGCAGAAAGTCCTAACGAGTCAGAAAAATGTAGTCTCAGCTGAATCGGATAATTAGAAAAAAAGTTATAGCAATTTAAAAATAAGGAAGTGTCAAAAAAACGCTTCAAAACAACCGAAAATTTAAGGGTTGAAAAAAACGCCAATTTTTGGCATGTTTTGCAAAAAAACCCCTTAAAAAATGTGTTTACAGAATTTTCACCAAAAGAGATTTTTTTCAGAAACTCCTAACGAGTCAGAAAAATGTAGTCTCAGCTGAATCGGATAATTAGAAAAAAAGTTATAGCAATTTAAAGTTGGGTATACGTTAAGTGCATTTTTGCATTTCAAAAATGGCCTGATCTAGGAGCCATTTCTAGGCATTTCTGGGCAATTTTGACGGTTATGACGTCATTTTTCAAAATTTTTTCAAAAATTTTTTTTTCTTGCCTAAATGATATTTTTTAAAATCCTTTGAACTGGAGCATCTCTGGGACTCACCAGAAGTAATTTTAGAATAAAAAAAAAATTTTTGAAAATTTTTTTTCAATTTTGAAAAAAATTGAGAAAAAAATTTTTTTTCACGTTGCCGAAAAAGATTTGGCTTTCTAAACAAATCAGAAGTGTATAAGAAAAAAATGAGCCGAATGGGATAATTAGGGACAAAGTTAGAGCAAAAATTCAAAAAAATTTATTAAAAAGAAAAAATATGTGTGCAAATTTAGCATGAAAAAAAATGCAAAAAATTTTTTCTTCATGACGCCCTTATAGGTCTAAGTTTATATACTCTTCTGGAGTGTAAATCCAAAAAAATGGGCAGAATTGGATAATTAGGGAGAAAGTTAGAGCAATTTAAATTTTGACTATTGAAAAAACACCGATTTTTAAAAAGGGTTTTTGCAAAAAAAAGGAATAAAAATTGGTTTTACGGAATTCGCACAAAGAGGGTTCATTGCAGAAAGTCCTCACGAGCCTGGCAAACCAAGTCTGAGTCAAAACGGATAATTAGGGACAAAGTTAGAGCATTTTAAAATTGGCGAAAACCCCTCAAAAACCACAAATTTTTCAGCCTATTTTTGTCACGTTTTACAAAAAAAAAGTAAAAAAAAATATTTTTTCTTTATTCGCACAAAGAGAGATCTTTGCAGAAAGTCCTAACGAGTCAGAAAAATGTAGTCTCAGCTGAATCGGATAATTAGAAAAAAAGTTATAGCAATTTAAAAATAAGGAAGTGTCAAAAAAACGCTTCAAAACAACCGAAAATTTAAGGGTTGAAAAAACGCCAATTTTTGGCATGTTTTGCAAAAAAACCCCTTAAAAAATGTGTTTACAGAATTTTCACCAAAAGAGATTTTTTTCAGAAACTCCTAACGAGTCAGAAAAATGTAGTCTCAGCTGAATCGGATAATTAGAAAAAAAGTTATAGCAATTTAAAGTTGGGTATACGTTAAGTGCATTTTTGCATTTCAAAAATGGCCTGATCTAGGAGCCATTTCTAGGCATTTCTGGGCAATTTTGACGGTTATGACGTCATTTTTCAAAATTTTTTCAAAAATTTTTTTTTCTTGCCTAAATGATATTTTTTAAAATCCTTTGAACTGGAGCATCTCTGGGACTCACCAGAAGTAATTTTAGAATAAAAAAAAAATTTTTGAAAATTTTTTTTCAATTTTGAAAAAAATTGAGAAAAAAATTTTTTTTCACGTTGCCGAAAAAGATTTGGCTTTCTAAACAAATCAGAAGTGTATAAGAAAAAAATGAGCCGAATGGGATAATTAGGGACAAAGTTAGAGCAAAAATTCAAAAAAATTTATTAAAAAGAAAAAATATGTGTGCAAATTTAGCATGAAAAAAAATGCAAAAAATTTTTTCTTCATGACGCCCTTATAGGTCTAAGTTTATATACTCTTCTGGAGTGTAAATCCAAAAAAATGGGCAGAATTGGATAATTAGGGAGAAAGTTAGAGCAATTTAAATTTTGACTATTGAAAAAACACCGATTTTTAAAAAGGGTTTTTGCAAAAAAAAGGAATAAAAATTGGTTTTACGGAATTCGCACAAAGAGGGTTCATTGCAGAAAGTCCTCACGAGCCTGGCAAACCAAGTCTGAGTCAAAACGGATAATTAGGGACAAAGTTAGAGCATTTTAAAATTGGCGAAAACCCCTCAAAAACCACAAATTTTTCAGCCTATTTTTGTCACGTTTTACAAAAAAAAAGTAAAAAAAAATATTTTTTCTTTATTCGCACAAAGAGAGATCTTTGCAGAAAGTCCTAACGAGTCAGAAAAATGTAGTCTCAGCTGAATCGGATAATTAGAAAAAAAGTTATAGCAATTTAAAAATAAGGAAGTGTCAAAAAAACGCTTCAAAACAACCGAAAATTTAAGGGTTGAAAAAACGCCAATTTTTGGCATGTTTTGCAAAAAAACCCCTTAAAAAATGTGTTTACAGAATTTTCACCAAAAGAGATTTTTTTCAGAAACTCCTAACGAGTCAGAAAAATGTAGTCTCAGCTGAATCGGATAATTAGAAAAAAAGTTATAGCAATTTAAAGTTGGGTATACGTTAAGTGCATTTTTGCATTTCAAAAATGGCCTGATCTAGGAGCCATTTCTAGGCATTTCTGGGCAATTTTGACGGTTATGACGTCATTTTTCAAAATTTTTTCAAAAATTTTTTTTTCTTGCCTAAATGATATTTTTTAAAATCCTTTGAACTGGAGCATCTCTGGGACTCACCAGAAGTAATTTTAGAATAAAAAAAAAATTTTTGAAAATTTTTTTTCAATTTTGAAAAAAATTGAGAAAAAAATTTTTTTTCACGTTGCCGAAAAAGATTTGGCTTTCTAAACAAATCAGAAGTGTATAAGAAAAAAATGAGCCGAATGGGATAATTAGGGACAAAGTTAGAGCAAAAATTCAAAAAAATTTATTAAAAAGAAAAAATATGTGTGCAAATTTAGCATGAAAAAAAATGCAAAAAATTTTTTCTTCATGACGCCCTTATAGGTCTAAGTTTATATACTCTTCTGGAGTGTAAATCCAAAAAAATGGGCAGAATTGGATAATTAGGGAGAAAGTTAGAGCAATTTAAATTTTGACTATTGAAAAAACACCGATTTTTAAAAAGGGTTTTTGCAAAAAAAAGGAATAAAAATTGGTTTTACGGAATTCGCACAAAGAGGGTTCATTGCAGAAAGTCCTCACGAGCCTGGCAAACCAAGTCTGAGTCAAAACGGATAATTAGGGACAAAGTTAGAGCATTTTAAAATTGGCGAAAACCCCTCAAAAACCACAAATTTTTCAGCCTATTTTTGTCACGTTTTACAAAAAAAAAGTAAAAAAAAATATTTTTTCTTTATTCGCACAAAGAGAGATCTTTGCAGAAAGTCCTAACGAGTCAGAAAAATGTAGTCTCAGCTGAATCGGATAATTAGAAAAAAAGTTATAGCAATTTAAAAATAAGGAAGTGTCAAAAAAACGCTTCAAAACAACCGAAAATTTAAGGGTTGAAAAAAACGCCAATTTTTGGCATGTTTTGCAAAAAAACCCCTTAAAAAATGTGTTTACAGAATTTTCACCAAAAGAGATTTTTTTCAGAAACTCCTAACGAGTCAGAAAAATGTAGTCTCAGCTGAATCGGATAATTAGAAAAAAAGTTATAGCAATTTAAAGTTGGGTATACGTTAAGTGCATTTTTGCATTTCAAAAATGGCCTGATCTAGGAGCCATTTCTAGGCATTTCTGGGCAATTTTGACGGTTATGACGTCATTTTTCAAAATTTTTTCAAAAATTTTTTTTTCTTGCCTAAATGATATTTTTTAAAATCCTTTGAACTGGAGCATCTCTGGGACTCACCAGAAGTAATTTTAGAATAAAAAAAAAATTTTTGAAAATTTTTTTTCAATTTTGAAAAAAATTGAGAAAAAAATTTTTTTTCACGTTGCCGAAAAAGATTTGGCTTTCTAAACAAATCAGAAGTGTATAAGAAAAAAATGAGCCGAATGGGATAATTAGGGACAAAGTTAGAGCAAAAATTCAAAAAAATTTATTAAAAAGAAAAAATATGTGTGCAAATTTAGCATGAAAAAAAATGCAAAAAATTTTTTCTTCATGACGCCCTTATAGGTCTAAGTTTATATACTCTTCTGGAGTGTAAATCCAAAAAAATGGGCAGAATTGGATAATTAGGGAGAAAGTTAGAGCAATTTAAATTTTGACTATTGAAAAAACACCGATTTTTAAAAAGGGTTTTTGCAAAAAAAAGGAATAAAAATTGGTTTTACGGAATTCGCACAAAGAGGGTTCATTGCAGAAAGTCCTCACGAGCCTGGCAAACCAAGTCTGAGTCAAAACGGATAATTAGGGACAAAGTTAGAGCATTTTAAAATTGGCGAAAACCCCTCAAAAACCACAAATTTTTCAGCCTATTTTTGTCACGTTTTACAAAAAAAAAGTAAAAAAAAATATTTTTTCTTTATTCGCACAAAGAGAGATCTTTGCAGAAAGTCCTAACGAGTCAGAAAAATGTAGTCTCAGCTGAATCGGATAATTAGAAAAAAAGTTATAGCAATTTAAAAATAAGGAAGTGTCAAAAAAACGCTTCAAAACAACCGAAAATTTAAGGGTTGAAAAAACGCCAATTTTTGGCATGTTTTGCAAAAAAACCCCTTAAAAAATGTGTTTACAGAATTTTCACCAAAAGAGATTTTTTTCAGAAACTCCTAACGAGTCAGAAAAATGTAGTCTCAGCTGAATCGGATAATTAGAAAAAAAGTTATAGCAATTTAAAGTTGGGTATACGTTAAGTGCATTTTTGCATTTCAAAAATGGCCTGATCTAGGAGCCATTTCTAGGCATTTCTGGGCAATTTTGACGGTTATGACGTCATTTTTCAAAATTTTTTCAAAAATTTTTTTTTCTTGCCTAAATGATATTTTTTAAAATCCTTTGAACTGGAGCATCTCTGGGACTCACCAGAAGTAATTTTAGAATAAAAAAAAAATTTTTGAAAATTTTTTTTCAATTTTGAAAAAAATTGAGAAAAAAATTTTTTTTCACGTTGCCGAAAAAGATTTGGCTTTCTAAACAAATCAGAAGTGTATAAGAAAAAAATGAGCCGAATGGGATAATTAGGGACAAAGTTAGAGCAAAAATTCAAAAAAATTTATTAAAAAGAAAAAATATGTGTGCAAATTTAGCATGAAAAAAAATGCAAAAAATTTTTTCTTCATGACGCCCTTATAGGTCTAAGTTTATATACTCTTCTGGAGTGTAAATCCAAAAAAATGGGCAGAATTGGATAATTAGGGAGAAAGTTAGAGCAATTTAAATTTTGACTATTGAAAAAACACCGATTTTTAAAAAGGGTTTTTGCAAAAAAAAGGAATAAAAATTGGTTTTACGGAATTCGCACAAAGAGGGTTCATTGCAGAAAGTCCTCACGAGCCTGGCAAACCAAGTCTGAGTCAAAACGGATAATTAGGGACAAAGTTAGAGCATTTTAAAATTGGCGAAAACCCCTCAAAAACCACAAATTTTTCAGCCTATTTTTGTCACGTTTTACAAAAAAAAAGTAAAAAAAAATATTTTTTCTTTATTCGCACAAAGAGAGATCTTTGCAGAAAGTCCTAACGAGTCAGAAAAATGTAGTCTCAGCTGAATCGGATAATTAGAAAAAAAGTTATAGCAATTTAAAAATAAGGAAGTGTCAAAAAAACGCTTCAAAACAACCGAAAATTTAAGGGTTGAAAAAACGCCAATTTTTGGCATGTTTTGCAAAAAAACCCCTTAAAAAATGTGTTTACAGAATTTTCACCAAAAGAGATTTTTTTCAGAAACTCCTAACGAGTCAGAAAAATGTAGTCTCAGCTGAATCGGATAATTAGAAAAAAAGTTATAGCAATTTAAAGTTGGGTATACGTTAAGTGCATTTTTGCATTTCAAAAATGGCCTGATCTAGGAGCCATTTCTAGGCATTTCTGGGCAATTTTGACGGTTATGACGTCATTTTTCAAAATTTTTTCAAAAATTTTTTTTTCTTGCCTAAATGATATTTTTTAAAATCCTTTGAACTGGAGCATCTCTGGGACTCACCAGAAGTAATTTTAGAATAAAAAAAAAATTTTTGAAAATTTTTTTTCAATTTTGAAAAAAATTGAGAAAAAAATTTTTTTTCACGTTGCCGAAAAAGATTTGGCTTTCTAAACAAATCAGAAGTGTATAAGAAAAAAATGAGCCGAATGGGATAATTAGGGACAAAGTTAGAGCAAAAATTCAAAAAAATTTATTAAAAAGAAAAAATATGTGTGCAAATTTAGCATGAAAAAAAATGCAAAAAATTTTTTCTTCATGACGCCCTTATAGGTCTAAGTTTATATACTCTTCTGGAGTGTAAATCCAAAAAAATGGGCAGAATTGGATAATTAGGGAGAAAGTTAGAGCAATTTAAATTTTGACTATTGAAAAAACACCGATTTTTAAAAAGGGTTTTTGCAAAAAAAAGGAATAAAAATTGGTTTTACGGAATTCGCACAAAGAGGGTTCATTGCAGAAAGTCCTCACGAGCCTGGCAAACCAAGTCTGAGTCAAAACGGATAATTAGGGACAAAGTTAGAGCATTTTAAAATTGGCGAAAACCCCTCAAAAACCACAAATTTTTCAGCCTATTTTTGTCACGTTTTACAAAAAAAAAGTAAAAAAAAATATTTTTTCTTTATTCGCACAAAGAGAGATCTTTGCAGAAAGTCCTAACGAGTCAGAAAAATGTAGTCTCAGCTGAATCGGATAATTAGAAAAAAAGTTATAGCAATTTAAAAATAAGGAAGTGTCAAAAAAAACGCTTCAAAACAACCGAAAATTTAAGGGTTGAAAAAACGCCAATTTTTGGCATGTTTTGCAAAAAAACCCCTTAAAAAATGTGTTTACAGAATTTTCACCAAAAGAGATTTTTTTCAGAAACTCCTAACGAGTCAGAAAAATGTAGTCTCAGCTGAATCGGATAATTAGAAAAAAAGTTATAGCAATTTAAAGTTGGGTATACGTTAAGTGCATTTTTGCATTTCAAAAATGGCCTGATCTAGGAGCCATTTCTAGGCATTTCTGGGCAATTTTGACGGTTATGACGTCATTTTTCAAAATTTTTTCAAAAATTTTTTTTTCTTGCCTAAATGATATTTTTTAAAATCCTTTGAACTGGAGCATCTCTGGGACTCACCAGAAGTAATTTTAGAATAAAAAAAAAATTTTTGAAAATTTTTTTTCAATTTTGAAAAAAATTGAGAAAAAAATTTTTTTTCACGTTGCCGAAAAAGATTTGGCTTTCTAAACAAATCAGAAGTGTATAAGAAAAAAATGAGCCGAATGGGATAATTAGGGACAAAGTTAGAGCAAAAATTCAAAAAAATTTATTAAAAAGAAAAAATATGTGTGCAAATTTAGCATGAAAAAAAATGCAAAAAATTTTTTCTTCATGACGCCCTTATAGGTCTAAGTTTATATACTCTTCTGGAGTGTAAATCCAAAAAAATGGGCAGAATTGGATAATTAGGGAGAAAGTTAGAGCAATTTAAATTTTGACTATTGAAAAAACACCGATTTTTAAAAAGGGTTTTTGCAAAAAAAAGGAATAAAAATTGGTTTTACGGAATTCGCACAAAGAGGGTTCATTGCAGAAAGTCCTCACGAGCCTGGCAAACCAAGTCTGAGTCAAAACGGATAATTAGGGACAAAGTTAGAGCATTTTAAAATTGGCGAAAACCCCTCAAAAACCACAAATTTTTCAGCCTATTTTTGTCACGTTTTACAAAAAAAAAGTAAAAAAAAATATTTTTTCTTTATTCGCACAAAGAGAGATCTTTGCAGAAAGTCCTAACGAGTCAGAAAAATGTAGTCTCAGCTGAATCGGATAATTAGAAAAAAAGTTATAGCAATTTAAAAATAAGGAAGTGTCAAAAAAACGCTTCAAAACAACCGAAAATTTAAGGGTTGAAAAAACGCCAATTTTTGGCATGTTTTGCAAAAAAACCCCTTAAAAAATGTGTTTACAGAATTTTCACCAAAAGAGATTTTTTTCAGAAACTCCTAACGAGTCAGAAAAATGTAGTCTCAGCTGAATCGGATAATTAGAAAAAAAGTTATAGCAATTTAAAGTTGGGTATACGTTAAGTGCATTTTTGCATTTCAAAAATGGCCTGATCTAGGAGCCATTTCTAGGCATTTCTGGGCAATTTTGACGGTTATGACGTCATTTTTCAAAATTTTTTCAAAAATTTTTTTTTCTTGCCTAAATGATATTTTTTAAAATCCTTTGAACTGGAGCATCTCTGGGACTCACCAGAAGTAATTTTAGAATAAAAAAAAAATTTTTGAAAATTTTTTTTCAATTTTGAAAAAAATTGAGAAAAAAATTTTTTTTCACGTTGCCGAAAAAGATTTGGCTTTCTAAACAAATCAGAAGTGTATAAGAAAAAAATGAGCCGAATGGGATAATTAGGGACAAAGTTAGAGCAAAAATTCAAAAAAATTTATTAAAAAGAAAAAATATGTGTGCAAATTTAGCATGAAAAAAAATGCAAAAAATTTTTTCTTCATGACGCCCTTATAGGTCTAAGTTTATATACTCTTCTGGAGTGTAAATCCAAAAAAATGGGCAGAATTGGATAATTAGGGAGAAAGTTAGAGCAATTTAAATTTTGACTATTGAAAAAACACCGATTTTTAAAAAGGGTTTTTGCAAAAAAAAGGAATAAAAATTGGTTTTACGGAATTCGCACAAAGAGGGTTCATTGCAGAAAGTCCTCACGAGCCTGGCAAACCAAGTCTGAGTCAAAACGGATAATTAGGGACAAAGTTAGAGCATTTTAAAATTGGCGAAAACCCCTCAAAAACCACAAATTTTTCAGCCTATTTTTGTCACGTTTTACAAAAAAAAAGTAAAAAAAAATATTTTTTCTTTATTCGCACAAAGAGAGATCTTTGCAGAAAGTCCTAACGAGTCAGAAAAATGTAGTCTCAGCTGAATCGGATAATTAGAAAAAAAGTTATAGCAATTTAAAAATAAGGAAGTGTCAAAAAAACGCTTCAAAACAACCGAAAATTTAAGGGTTGAAAAAACGCCAATTTTTGGCATGTTTTGCAAAAAAAACCCCTTAAAAAATGTGTTTACAGAATTTTCACCAAAAGAGATTTTTTTCAGAAACTCCTAACGAGTCAGAAAAATGTAGTCTCAGCTGAATCGGATAATTAGAAAAAAAGTTATAGCAATTTAAAGTTGGGTATACGTTAAGTGCATTTTTGCATTTCAAAAATGGCCTGATCTAGGAGCCATTTCTAGGCATTTCTGGGCAATTTTGACGGTTATGACGTCATTTTTCAAAATTTTTTCAAAAATTTTTTTTTCTTGCCTAAATGATATTTTTTAAAATCCTTTGAACTGGAGCATCTCTGGGACTCACCAGAAGTAATTTTAGAATAAAAAAAAAATTTTTGAAAATTTTTTTTCAATTTTGAAAAAAATTGAGAAAAAAATTTTTTTTCACGTTGCCGAAAAAGATTTGGCTTTCTAAACAAATCAGAAGTGTATAAGAAAAAAATGAGCCGAATGGGATAATTAGGGACAAAGTTAGAGCAAAAATTCAAAAAAATTTATTAAAAAGAAAAAATATGTGTGCAAATTTAGCATGAAAAAAAATGCAAAAAATTTTTTCTTCATGACGCCCTTATAGGTCTAAGTTTATATACTCTTCTGGAGTGTAAATCCAAAAAAATGGGCAGAATTGGATAATTAGGGAGAAAGTTAGAGCAATTTAAATTTTGACTATTGAAAAAACACCGATTTTTAAAAAGGGTTTTTGCAAAAAAAAGGAATAAAAATTGGTTTTACGGAATTCGCACAAAGAGGGTTCATTGCAGAAAGTCCTCACGAGCCTGGCAAACCAAGTCTGAGTCAAAACGGATAATTAGGGACAAAGTTAGAGCATTTTAAAATTGGCGAAAACCCCTCAAAAACCACAAATTTTTCAGCCTATTTTTGTCACGTTTTACAAAAAAAAAGTAAAAAAAAATATTTTTTCTTTATTCGCACAAAGAGAGATCTTTGCAGAAAGTCCTAACGAGTCAGAAAAATGTAGTCTCAGCTGAATCGGATAATTAGAAAAAAAGTTATAGCAATTTAAAAATAAGGAAGTGTCAAAAAAACGCTTCAAAACAACCGAAAATTTAAGGGTTGAAAAAACGCCAATTTTTGGCATGTTTTGCAAAAAAAACCCCTTAAAAAATGTGTTTACAGAATTTTCACCAAAAGAGATTTTTTTCAGAAACTCCTAACGAGTCAGAAAAATGTAGTCTCAGCTGAATCGGATAATTAGAAAAAAAGTTATAGCAATTTAAAGTTGGGTATACGTTAAGTGCATTTTTGCATTTCAAAAATGGCCTGATCTAGGAGCCATTTCTAGGCATTTCTGGGCAATTTTGACGGTTATGACGTCATTTTTCAAAATTTTTTCAAAAATTTTTTTTTCTTGCCTAAATGATATTTTTTAAAATCCTTTGAACTGGAGCATCTCTGGGACTCACCAGAAGTAATTTTAGAATAAAAAAAAAATTTTTGAAAATTTTTTTTCAATTTTGAAAAAAATTGAGAAAAAAATTTTTTTTCACGTTGCCGAAAAAGATTTGGCTTTCTAAACAAATCAGAAGTGTATAAGAAAAAAATGAGCCGAATGGGATAATTAGGGACAAAGTTAGAGCAAAAATTCAAAAAAATTTATTAAAAAGAAAAAATATGTGTGCAAATTTAGCATGAAAAAAAATGCAAAAAATTTTTTCTTCATGACGCCCTTATAGGTCTAAGTTTATATACTCTTCTGGAGTGTAAATCCAAAAAAATGGGCAGAATTGGATAATTAGGGAGAAAGTTAGAGCAATTTAAATTTTGACTATTGAAAAAACACCGATTTTTAAAAAGGGTTTTTGCAAAAAAAAGGAATAAAAATTGGTTTTACGGAATTCGCACAAAGAGGGTTCATTGCAGAAAGTCCTCACGAGCCTGGCAAACCAAGTCTGAGTCAAAACGGATAATTAGGGACAAAGTTAGAGCATTTTAAAATTGGCGAAAACCCCTCAAAAACCACAAATTTTTCAGCCTATTTTTGTCACGTTTTACAAAAAAAAAGTAAAAAAAAATATTTTTTCTTTATTCGCACAAAGAGAGATCTTTGCAGAAAGTCCTAACGAGTCAGAAAAATGTAGTCTCAGCTGAATCGGATAATTAGAAAAAAAGTTATAGCAATTTAAAAATAAGGAAGTGTCAAAAAAACGCTTCAAAACAACCGAAAATTTAAGGGTTGAAAAAAACGCCAATTTTTGGCATGTTTTGCAAAAAAAACCCCTTAAAAAATGTGTTTACAGAATTTTCACCAAAAGAGATTTTTTTCAGAAACTCCTAACGAGTCAGAAAAATGTAGTCTCAGCTGAATCGGATAATTAGAAAAAAAGTTATAGCAATTTAAAGTTGGGTATACGTTAAGTGCATTTTTGCATTTCAAAAATGGCCTGATCTAGGAGCCATTTCTAGGCATTTCTGGGCAATTTTGACGGTTATGACGTCATTTTTCAAAATTTTTTCAAAAATTTTTTTTTCTTGCCTAAATGATATTTTTTAAAATCCTTTGAACTGGAGCATCTCTGGGACTCACCAGAAGTAATTTTAGAATAAAAAAAAAATTTTTGAAAATTTTTTTTCAATTTTGAAAAAAATTGAGAAAAAAATTTTTTTTCACGTTGCCGAAAAAGATTTGGCTTTCTAAACAAATCAGAAGTGTATAAGAAAAAAATGAGCCGAATGGGATAATTAGGGACAAAGTTAGAGCAAAAATTCAAAAAAATTTATTAAAAAGAAAAAATATGTGTGCAAATTTAGCATGAAAAAAAATGCAAAAAATTTTTTCTTCATGACGCCCTTATAGGTCTAAGTTTATATACTCTTCTGGAGTGTAAATCCAAAAAAATGGGCAGAATTGGATAATTAGGGAGAAAGTTAGAGCAATTTAAATTTTGACTATTGAAAAAACACCGATTTTTAAAAAGGGTTTTTGCAAAAAAAAGGAATAAAAATTGGTTTTACGGAATTCGCACAAAGAGGGTTCATTGCAGAAAGTCCTCACGAGCCTGGCAAACCAAGTCTGAGTCAAAACGGATAATTAGGGACAAAGTTAGAGCATTTTAAAATTGGCGAAAACCCCTCAAAAACCACAAATTTTTCAGCCTATTTTTGTCACGTTTTACAAAAAAAAAGTAAAAAAAAATATTTTTTCTTTATTCGCACAAAGAGAGATCTTTGCAGAAAGTCCTAACGAGTCAGAAAAATGTAGTCTCAGCTGAATCGGATAATTAGAAAAAAAGTTATAGCAATTTAAAAATAAGGAAGTGTCAAAAAAACGCTTCAAAACAACCGAAAATTTAAGGGTTGAAAAAACGCCAATTTTTGGCATGTTTTGCAAAAAAAACCCCTTAAAAAATGTGTTTACAGAATTTTCACCAAAAGAGATTTTTTTCAGAAACTCCTAACGAGTCAGAAAAATGTAGTCTCAGCTGAATCGGATAATTAGAAAAAAAGTTATAGCAATTTAAAGTTGGGTATACGTTAAGTGCATTTTTGCATTTCAAAAATGGCCTGATCTAGGAGCCATTTCTAGGCATTTCTGGGCAATTTTGACGGTTATGACGTCATTTTTCAAAATTTTTTCAAAAATTTTTTTTTCTTGCCTAAATGATATTTTTTAAAATCCTTTGAACTGGAGCATCTCTGGGACTCACCAGAAGTAATTTTAGAATAAAAAAAAAATTTTTGAAAATTTTTTTTCAATTTTGAAAAAAATTGAGAAAAAAATTTTTTTTCACGTTGCCGAAAAAGATTTGGCTTTCTAAACAAATCAGAAGTGTATAAGAAAAAAATGAGCCGAATGGGATAATTAGGGACAAAGTTAGAGCAAAAATTCAAAAAAATTTATTAAAAAGAAAAAATATGTGTGCAAATTTAGCATGAAAAAAAATGCAAAAAATTTTTTCTTCATGACGCCCTTATAGGTCTAAGTTTATATACTCTTCTGGAGTGTAAATCCAAAAAAATGGGCAGAATTGGATAATTAGGGAGAAAGTTAGAGCAATTTAAATTTTGACTATTGAAAAAACACCGATTTTTAAAAAGGGTTTTTGCAAAAAAAAGGAATAAAAATTGGTTTTACGGAATTCGCACAAAGAGGGTTCATTGCAGAAAGTCCTCACGAGCCTGGCAAACCAAGTCTGAGTCAAAACGGATAATTAGGGACAAAGTTAGAGCATTTTAAAATTGGCGAAAACCCCTCAAAAACCACAAATTTTTCAGCCTATTTTTGTCACGTTTTACAAAAAAAAAGTAAAAAAAAATATTTTTTCTTTATTCGCACAAAGAGAGATCTTTGCAGAAAGTCCTAACGAGTCAGAAAAATGTAGTCTCAGCTGAATCGGATAATTAGAAAAAAAGTTATAGCAATTTAAAAATAAGGAAGTGTCAAAAAAACGCTTCAAAACAACCGAAAATTTAAGGGTTGAAAAAACGCCAATTTTTGGCATGTTTTGCAAAAAAAACCCCTTAAAAAATGTGTTTACAGAATTTTCACCAAAAGAGATTTTTTTCAGAAACTCCTAACGAGTCAGAAAAATGTAGTCTCAGCTGAATCGGATAATTAGAAAAAAAGTTATAGCAATTTAAAGTTGGGTATACGTTAAGTGCATTTTTGCATTTCAAAAATGGCCTGATCTAGGAGCCATTTCTAGGCATTTCTGGGCAATTTTGACGGTTATGACGTCATTTTTCAAAATTTTTTCAAAAATTTTTTTTTCTTGCCTAAATGATATTTTTTAAAATCCTTTGAACTGGAGCATCTCTGGGACTCACCAGAAGTAATTTTAGAATAAAAAAAAAATTTTTGAAAATTTTTTTTCAATTTTGAAAAAAATTGAGAAAAAAATTTTTTTTCACGTTGCCGAAAAAGATTTGGCTTTCTAAACAAATCAGAAGTGTATAAGAAAAAAATGAGCCGAATGGGATAATTAGGGACAAAGTTAGAGCAAAAATTCAAAAAAATTTATTAAAAAGAAAAAATATGTGTGCAAATTTAGCATGAAAAAAAATGCAAAAAATTTTTTCTTCATGACGCCCTTATAGGTCTAAGTTTATATACTCTTCTGGAGTGTAAATCCAAAAAAATGGGCAGAATTGGATAATTAGGGAGAAAGTTAGAGCAATTTAAATTTTGACTATTGAAAAAACACCGATTTTTAAAAAGGGTTTTTGCAAAAAAAAGGAATAAAAATTGGTTTTACGGAATTCGCACAAAGAGGGTTCATTGCAGAAAGTCCTCACGAGCCTGGCAAACCAAGTCTGAGTCAAAACGGATAATTAGGGACAAAGTTAGAGCATTTTAAAATTGGCGAAAACCCCTCAAAAACCACAAATTTTTCAGCCTATTTTTGTCACGTTTTACAAAAAAAAAAGTAAAAAAAAATATTTTTTCTTTATTCGCACAAAGAGAGATCTTTGCAGAAAGTCCTAACGAGTCAGAAAAATGTAGTCTCAGCTGAATCGGATAATTAGAAAAAAAGTTATAGCAATTTAAAAATAAGGAAGTGTCAAAAAAACGCTTCAAAACAACCGAAAATTTAAGGGTTGAAAAAACGCCAATTTTTGGCATGTTTTGCAAAAAAACCCCTTAAAAAATGTGTTTACAGAATTTTCACCAAAAGAGATTTTTTTCAGAAACTCCTAACGAGTCAGAAAAATGTAGTCTCAGCTGAATCGGATAATTAGAAAAAAAGTTATAGCAATTTAAAGTTGGGTATACGTTAAGTGCATTTTTGCATTTCAAAAATGGCCTGATCTAGGAGCCATTTCTAGGCATTTCTGGGCAATTTTGACGGTTATGACGTCATTTTTCAAAATTTTTTCAAAAATTTTTTTTTCTTGCCTAAATGATATTTTTCAAAATCCTTTGAACTGGAGCATCTCTGGGACTCACCAGAAGTAATTTTAGAGTAAAAAAAAAATTTTCAAAAATTTTTTTTCAAAGTTGAAAAAAATTGAGAAAAAAATTTTTTTTCACGTTGCCGAAAAAGATTTGGCTTTCTAAACAAATTTCGTTTAAATTTGATTAAAATTTGGAGTTTTGTAGCTTATAAGCTCCTGAACAAATTAATAATGCTAATGACAAAACTCCTGAAAATCAGTAGTTTTTTAGCTACATCACGTTGATTTTTAAAGAATGGGTGAAAAATAGCAAAGCCTGCTGATGACTGAATATAAGAATATTATATAAGAATATAAGACTGAATATAAGACTCATTGCTTGTTGATGGCTCAAGGCTTGGTTGTGGCTCAAAGCTTAATCGTGGATTAAGGCTTAATTATGGCTGTAGTCTTGCTTTTAACTCAAGTCTGGATTACTGATCAATGCTTAAGCATGGCTCAAGGCTTGATTGTAACTTAAGGATCAATTTTATAGCTTAACGCTTAACTCTTAAGTAATTCATAAAACTTAAATAATTTAACAATTTTTCTATTTAATATTTTGCACCTACCTCAATACCCTTTTGCTCATGGCTTGCTTGAGATACTGTTTTAAAGTAGAAAGTAGTTTTTTTAATAATAAGTTCCGAATAATAAGATTTGTAGGTTCTGGTTTAGTTAATATATTCAAGAATTATTTTTTATTGTAGTTTTTTGTAAATAGTTATATATCATATTGAAAATACATAAATTATACTATTTTATTGAACCTTTCATTCAGTCAGATTGATTAGCTATAAAACTAAATCAAAATTGACCTATGTTTTGACGTAACATTACAGCCCTCATGAGGGGGGCCCTTAGAAAATCCTGACACTGCGTCTGCTGCAAAGTGTTTTTATATAAAATATAATAAGGAGAGATACGTATATATATATATATATATTAAATAACTAGTTATTGTTAGTAACTAATTATTAGTTAGTTAGTTAGAGAGTTAGTTAGTAATTAAGTTTGTAAGTTAGTTAGTCAATTAGTTAGTAAGTTAGTCAGTAAGTTATAGTTAGTTAGTGAGTTGGTTATTAAGTTAGTTAGTTCGTAACTAAATTAAGTAGTGAGTTTGTTAGTTTATTGTTAGTAATCGTTGAGTTTTTTTGATTTGAGGTAAAATTTCATTCATAGTAAAAAATAACACCAATATGGATTGTTTTAATCCATTTTGGATGAACAGATGAATTGTCACCATAATATGCTGATAGAACAAAGAATATAACAAAGAAGAGATTGAATATAGGAGGATTACGTTCTTTATTTATTGTGACATTTTTATTTTTTTTTTATAATAATAGAAAAGTATGTACAAATTCGAATATAATTAAAATGTTTCAGTCAGAAAAATCTCAATCACTATATAGATATATTAAATATTTTTCGCATCATAAGGATATGCATTAAATCTACAATTATATTAAAGAGAAAATGTTAACTAAATATATTAAATTTTTACCAAATAATTTATGTTTTACATTTTATAGAAAGTAAAAAATACAGTTGATAATATTTTCAATTGTCCAACAATTATTTTTTTTTATAAATCGTCTCACGATTGAGATAATAGTGACTATTTTTTTTATAAATCTAGTAATACAGAAGTACCTTATATTATAACATACACTGCGTTAGGTGTTTTATATAAACCTCAAATACGGTAGAATATACTATTGTAATTATTAATAATAATATTTTTTAATTTTAATAATAAACAAAGAAGTTATATCAATATTTTAATTTAATTTTTATAATATTTTAATATAACTTTTACCTTTTAATATAATAATACAAAATATTATTATTAACATTAATAATATTTAATAATAATAATTATAATATTATTAAGTATAATAATAAATCAATAAATATATATTTTCTTGAAGCCTATCACAAAAATAATATACTTATACAATATATATTAATATAATAATATCTATATAATTATAAATAGAAATTTATACATATCGGTGATTCGATGTCATTAAAAAATTTTATCCTCGAGATTGAAAAAGCACGAGGGAATTGAAAAAGAAAATTTCTATAACTAAACATTCAAGGCACAATTTTTGTCTTAACGTAATTTCTGAATTTGTTAACGCAAACTATTATAATTGGATTAAGAATAATACATTTTTTTGGTAAAATTTAAGAAAAGTAAAGTTTTTTTTAATAAAGAAAAACGAAACACAATTTTTTGGCTTTTTTTCAAAAAGTGGATAAAGAATAAAAGATTTTTGTGAAATGTATATATACATAACAAGTGTTTATAACAATAAATCGTAAATTATTAAAATTTATTAATAAATTATTTATATTATTAAATTTTGTTGAAAATTATTTCTTAAATATATATTATACATATGTAGCAAATAAGAAAAAGTTTCTTTTTTTTGCATATAAAAAACGATATAATGTTATATTTCAATAAGTTACAATTGCTATAGTAATATATATATATAGTTTTAACTTTTAAATAATAAATATAGAATGGTAAAATGATGAATGATTGTAAAATATATAAATAAAATTAGCCGTTTGTGTCAAATGAAGATTGAAATTCCTGTGGTCCCTCGATGATGAATTTTTCAAAGAATAAAAGACACGTGGTAAAAACAGAAGATGATACGCCTTGCTCAATATGTATTCGAACTGTGTCAATGCCATCATCTCCAATGAAGAACTACATGTTTTTCTTCATGTGGCTCTGTAAATTAAAGAACTGTTCTTAATTTCTTATTCAACTATAATTTCATTTTTTATAAGTTTTATGATATTATAATTAATATTAGTAATGATAATAATTGAATATGAATTTTTAATTAAGTAAATACATTGTTAAATATAACCTATAATTTTTTGTCACATAAGGTCCCTTTTACTGAAAAACGTCACATTATATATTATATTGCAATTTTTCTGCAAACTTCCTAAAAAATAGTATGCTATGTAGTTTGCATAATATAATTATAATAATAATATAGTAATAACTTATTTTTCAGAATAAAATAAAAATATTCAAATAACACTTTTTCTTTTTTTTAAGGCCTTGTAAAAATATTTACTTCAACAATAATTATTATTATTATTATTTGATAATAATATTATCAAATATTGATATTATTTTTATTAATTATGTACTGTTATTATTATTATTTTAATATTATTATAATTTGCTTCTTGTTAAAACCGTTCTTTTTTAATTATTTTATTACAAAATGCTTAAAAACTAATATTATTGTTATAATTATTTATATTTATTTCATAAATGTGATATAATTATTATTATTATTATTATTATTATTATTATTATTATTATTATTATTATTATTATTATTATTATTATTATTGTTATTATTATTATTATTATTATTTTCATTAAGATTGGATTAAAAAAAGTGGAATTAATTTTGTTAATTGTTATCGAATAGTTATGAATAAAGAAAAATAAAAATTTACGTTAGTTTAAAATAATAATACGTTAGTTACGTATTTTACGTTAGTTGTTTAAATTTAGTCATATATATGTTTCATATGAAAAATGTTAAAAATTATTTTAAAATAAAAATTTTAATGCAAATAAATAAGTACCTATATATATAAAAAATTTTTGTAATTTTTCATTATTGTTTTAGTTGTGAATAATACCCTCTCTGTTGTTTTAAATTAGAATACAAGGAAATTAGAGGAAAAAATAGAATAGAATTCTATTATGAAATTTATGAAACAAGTTTTGTATCTTATAAACAACTTCTTTAAGAAAAACAATAAAAAAAAAGAAATAGTTAAATTAATTGAAAATTGTGATTTTTCAACTTGAAATAACTTTTATAAAGTTGACGCATTTTATACTTCCGCTATTATCTAATAGTATTTTTTTTAATTGAGTTTTATTAACCATGTGAATTGCGTGACAAATTATTTTTTCATTGTTATTAAGCAATTCTAATTTGAAAATAATTTTTCTATTTTACAACTTATAAATAGGTAGCATTTGTTTTTGAAGTATTATTTTTTATTATTTAATGTTAAAAAATATTTGTTATTACTTAATTACAAAGAAAAAAGATTTTAAATTCTTTCATTTAAAAAGAAAAAAAGATCTTGAATTCTTTAATTTCAAAAAAAAAAAAAATTATTATAGTAATAGTACTAATTTTTTCGTTCATTAAAAATTAAGTTATTCCACTTTTGAAGGTCAGGATGAAAATTAATTTTTAAGAAAGATAAAAATTTACTATTGAATAGAAAATCGCTTGACTAGTTAAGAAATGACTAATAACAAATATTAAAATAATTCAAATTAAACTTAATTTTCAATAAAAATTTCAGTGCTCATTGAGCATTGAAATTGCTTAATGAAAATTAATTTACATTATTAAGTTTTTAATTTCGAAATTTAAATTTCTTTTTAAAAATTTTAATTATATAATTAATAAAAAACTAAAATAACTAAAATAACTAAAATACTAAAATAACTAATTATTCGTAATACCTTGGAATACTTTTTTTCAACAGTCTGACTGAATGTTTGACTAATTGTTTGATTGACTGATTGATTTATTAATTTACTGATTGATATGCAAATGAATTCATTGGCTTTTTTCAGTTGATTGATTGATTGATTGATTGATTGATTGATTGATTTATAAATTTACTGATTGATATGCAGATGAATTCATTGTGTTTTTTCAGTTGATTGGTAGATTGATTGATTGATTGATTGATTGATTAATACGTAGGCGAATTCTTTTTCTCTCTAGTGGATTAATTACTTGTTAAAAATTTATGTTTGATTTAGTGATGAATATATAGATTACTTAATTGCCTCCCTATAGTGGATTGATTGATTGAATGATTGATTTGTAGATAAAATGACTTTATTTTTACTGAATCAAATGATTGATAAAATAATACATAATAGAATTTATGTAACGTAAATAGAATGATTGTAAGATTATTTGATTGATTGATTAATTAACTGCTTGATTGACTGATTGCTTGATTGATTGATTAATCGATTGATTGATTGACTGAATGTGTGATTGACTGATTGATTGACTATTTGATTGACTGATTGATTGACTAAATGTGTGATTGACTGTTTGATTGACTGATTGATTAATAAAAAAAATTTTTGTTTCCCAAAAAAAATGTAAAAATGACAATAAAATTTAAAGAAAAAATTTTTTTAATTCCTTAAAAATACTAACCTTTTTTAAAGGGTAAGAATTTCTCTGATTTGCGTTTATTTTTTTTTTGGTTTTGTTTTTAATTTCTCAATCTGATGAAATAGCCTCTTGAAATATTGATGGGAAATTATTCCATAATGAAACGAATCTTATCTTATTTGACGAGTCCTTTTTAATCTCTCTCATCTTTTTTCTTTCGAGCATTTTTTTGGCAAAATATCATTGACCCTTTTGCTTTAAAAGTTTCCTCGTGCGAAAACCACGAAATCCAGCTTGAATTCTTGTTGCCGCTTGTTGCTCCTGTTGGTGTCTCTTGCGCACCAAAAACCCACGTATTCCAGCTTGTATTTTTGTCGCCGATTTTTCCTCCAATGAATTTTTCATTGAATCATTGTCACTCATTAATGTCGGTGGACTGTAACAATTACTAGTGACATCATCATAATCACTGTCGCTATTGCCCTTCGATGAATAATTATTTGATTCCTTCAATTGTTTTCGTACACGATAGCCGCGAAAGCCAGCTTGAATTTTTGTCGCTGCCTTGTTTGCCTTCATTTCCTCTTCGGTGGCTTTAGTCATTTAAGAGAAAAACTAAAAGAAAAATAATCCTTTCCTTTCGTTATTTTTTTTTTTTTCACTTGGACAATTATTTTCCTCTCACTTGACAATTGTTCTTTATTGTCACTTTTATTTTCTTGAAATTATTTTCAAAAAAGTTTTTTTTGACTGCAAACTAGTTTGAAACTAGTTTAAAACTAGTTTCAAACAAATTTTTCAAACAATTTTTCAATTTGGAATAAATATCGAAAAAATCCAATATTTAACGATCAGCAGTATTTTAATATAAAAAAAAAGATAATAAATATCTTCTTTTTTCGAATTTGAAAATTTTTCACAAGTAAAAATTTTATTTTTTCTCCAGTATTCCTAATTTTCTTCGTCTTCTTTTTCTTAGAAAACTTTTTTATCTCGTAGAATTTTTTTTGTTGGCAAATATTATAAATGAAAAAAAATTAACTAATGAACACTGAGAATTTCCTTTTTTCACAAAGTTTCGTACAACTCGAGATGTGGAGTGAAACTAGAAGCAACAGGCGCTCGCAATTTAATGTATATAGGAGACGCGGCTAATATAAGCGAACGCATGCGCATTATGGATTATATCGAATAAATTTTTTTTTTATTAATAATTTAAAAATTCATTTTTCAAAAATTTATTAAATTTAATTATTTATTTAATTATTCGCTTCCATTTTAATTTGTTTACTATTTAAATATTTCTATTTCGTTAATTCTAATTGCTCGTAATATTTTATATATAATTACTTTAGTATTAAAGAATTTCTTTTTATTAATTCCTGTTAGATATCGTTACTTGATTATTATTTTTAAAAATTTTAATAATATTTTTCTTAAGTATTCAATTATTCTCATATTTGAAATTCTTTGAAAAAGAATTCAATTATTTTTATAAACTTCGCTTTTAAAGAAATTCTTCGTAGGAATTCAATTTGCTTTTAAAACAATTTTAATATAATTTCGCGAAAAAATTCAATTATTTTTAAAAATTGTTAATAATTTTTGTCCAAACAATTCAATTATTTACTTAAATTTTGATAAAATTCTTCGAAACATATTTAATTATTTACAATACAATTTTAATAAAATATCTCGAACGCATAAACGGATTCAATTATATTTTTAAAAATTTTAATAACATTTTTTTAAAATTCAATTATTCTCAAAAATTTTGAAAAAATTCTTTTAAAATTTCAATTATTTTAAAAATTTTCAATTAAAATTACTTGAAGGACATTTGAACCATTATATTATTAAAAAAAACTTTTATTTTTTTTAAAATTCAAATAAATTCATAAAAGTAATTCAATTATTTTAAAAAATTTTTAATAATTTTTTTTCCAAACAATTCAATTATTTACTTAAATTTTGATAAAATTTTTCGAAACATATTTAATTATTTACAATGCAATTTTAATAAAATGTCTCGAACGGATTCAATTATTTTTAAAAATTCTAATAATATTTTTTTTTTAAAAATTCAATTATTCTCAAAAACTTTGATAAAATTCTTTGTGTATTTCAATTATTTTCAAAATTTTTAATTAAAACTACTTTAAGGGCATTTGAACCAATATTATTAAAAAAAACTCAATTATTTTCTAAAAAAAATTCAAATAAATTCTTAAAAATAATTCAATTATTTAAAAAAATTCTTATAACATTTTTTGGAAGATTTCAATTATTTTCATAAATATAATAAAATTCTTTGAGAGAATTTAATTTTTTTAAATTCAATTTTAATAAATTTTGTGGAACAAATTCAATTATTTTTAAAAATTGTAAAAAAAATTTTCTAAAAAACTCAATTATACTCTCGAAAGTTTTGATAAAATTTTTTGTGAATTTCTATTTTAAAAATTTTCAATTTAAATTACATTGGAAAAAAGTACATTATTTTTAAGAAATTCAAAGAAATTCTTCAAAAAAAGAAATAATTATTCAAAATAATTAATTGCGAAATAAACTCTAATTAAATTTGTTAAAAGAGTTTTTATTTTTTTCAATAATTTTAATAAAAATTATAAATAACAATTATTAATAAACTTCAATTATTTTAGAAACTTTAAAGAAATTCCTCATAAAATTCAACTACTTTGGAAATTTTCAATAAAAATGATTAAAAAATGCGAATGTAAAAATTCCATTATTTTTAAAAAGTTCAAATAAATTCTTCAAAAATAATTTAATTATTTTCAAAAATTTTATTCACAGTTTTTGTAAGATTTCAATTATTTTTTATTAATTTACAACATAATAATAAAAAATCAATTATATTGTTTAATTATAATAATATAAGAAATAAAAAAAAATTATGATTAAATTTTTCTTCTTTCTTTATTTAAAAATAATAAATTGAAAAAATTTTTAATAAAAATTGATAAAAAGAAATGACGCAGTACTTTTTATTTGAGATAGAAAAAAAAATTAAGAATGAAATTAAGAATTTATTTTCATTGATTGATATGAGGGGAATTTAAGAATCAAGGGTGAATCCTCTTCGTGGAATGTTTTACGTTTTATATATATAAAAGAGCAGAGCTACATAATACGCGCGTGTATGCTTGTATTTGTTAAAGAGATTAATTTTGCAGAAGAAATATTCTCTATGCGCCAGAATTGATGTAGGTTATGAGATGTTTTCTCTTCTTTTTTTGGCTAAAGAACAATTTTTATTTTTTTTATTTATATTATTTTCTTTCTTCAATCAAGTAAATTATTATTTAACGAAATTATAATTATCATGAATGGTCGCAGTTCTGTATACTTTCGGATTGAAAAACAAAGTGCAATCAATTTTTTCAATTTTAATTCGAATTTTTTAAATTCTTTTTAAATCCAAATATTTTTAATATTTCAATATTCATCTCGAGATGAAGTATTAGTTAAATTTAAATTATTTTTAGTCGACATTTTGAATTTTTTCATTCAAATTAATTTTAATAGGTAGGGTCAATATGAATTAAACATAAACTCAAAATTTAAGGCAAAGATCAAGTCAATTATTAAGTTAAATTTGAATTAAAAATTTAAGCCAAAAATCAGAGGTTAAAAGGAGAACGTAGCCTTAAAATTTAGGTCAAATTTTAGAGATAGAAAACATAACCTATTTATAGAAGAAAACACAAAATAATCGCAAATTTAAAATCCTTCAAAAATTAGTAGTTCTCCCTTGGGGGAGGGGGAGAAGTTCGAAAATCTGACGAATAGAAATATTTTTTTCAAATCATACATCAATTATAATAAATATTTTCCCTGATAAGAGGTGTGAAGTTTTGTTATTTGACGCCGAAGAAGTAATTATATGTGTATATGTGGCGATAAAGCGTGAAAATAATTTAACGGTGTGGAGTCATTTGGAAATAATGTTAAACGCGCGATTCGCATGTTAAATGCTACGTCATAATTACACCTCTCTCTCTCTCTCTCACTCTTGTCCACTCACAATATTACGTCACTTACAGGTGTGCTTTTCCTTCTACTCGTATATTATCTTATTTTATAAACGCACGTGTTGCGCCTGCATCCATTATATTATTCTCGTTTGCACTATGACAGTATGTTTGATGTGATCGATAAAATAAAATTTATAATACACACGTTCATTTATTAAAGTGAAGAAAAGAGAGAAAAAAGAAGGAGTTAAAATAAAAATTGACCTTGACGAACATTGATATTAACTTTATCGAAGTGCTTAATGACGTCACATCCGCATTGTCCACAACGTCACGTGTGATTACGTTCATATCAGATATATATCGACACGTCAAAGGAAGAGTGACGAGATTTTTTTTCTCAGTCCACATCGTTGGACATATACTATATATATGGTGAAAATAGAATGAAGAATAATAAAGGTCATTGATTGTTCCCTGACCCTCAATTCCTGGTAACGATAAATTGACCGCAATTAGAGTTACGGCTATGACTGCGATAGGAATTTTAAAAATATTTTGTTTTTCACTTTTACTGTATACTCTTCTCTTATTTGTACGCATCAATAGGTTACGGTCAATGTTTTTTTTTGTAATTTTTACCATAATAAAATAAATAAATTGGTAAAATTTATTTTTTTTCCCGCCATTTTGAATTTTTAAGAACCAACATCATATTTGAAATCAGCTACCCCGAATACCCCCTAGTAACAAGTTGCAGGACAATAGATTCATTATTAAAGAAGTTTTCCGCCATATTGGATCCGCCATTTTGAATTTCGAAAAACCGACATCAAATTTGTAACCAGCGACCCCGAAAACCCCTGAGTAACAAAATTAAGATGAATTCAATTAATTTTTGAAAAATTGTGATCTATATTGGATCCGCCATTTTTAATTTCGAAAAACCGACATCATATTTGTAATCAGTGACCCCAAAAAACCCCGAGTAACAAATTTCAACCGAATCTAATGAGTTTTTAGAAAAATTGTCCGCCATATTGGATCCGCCATTTTTAATTTTGAAAAACTGACATCATATATGTAATTATAAAAATTCATAAAATCCATTAATTCTATATAATAATTGAAAATAATCTTTATAGGTATATTTATTTAAAAAATTAACTATAATAATTTTAATGTTCTTTTATTCATTAAATTTATTATTGTTATGCAAATTACAAAATTGTTTATTTTCAAATATAAATTTTTAAAATAATTTCATAATCAAAATTTAAAAAAATTTACTTATTAAGTACAAAATTAATTATTACTGTTCATATTTTCAAAAATTTTTTTTAAATTTCACGAAAAAATTCAATTATTTTCCAAAATTTTAATCAATTCTTCTAAACAATTCAATTATCCTTTTAAATAGTAAAATCTTTACTAAAATTCAATGATTTTCAAAAAAATTTTAATTGAATTCCTTTGGATGAATTCAAATATATTTAAATACCTATTTCCGCATAAATTTCAATTATTTCTCAAAATTTTAATGAATTCTTCGAAACAATTCAACTATTTTTATAAATACAAAAATTCTTTGCAGGAATTAAATTATTTTTAATCGAATTTAAATAAAATTACACGAGAGAATTTAATTATTTTAAAAAATTTTCATAAAATGCAATTTCAACAAGTATTTAAAATTCTCTTAAAATAATTCAATTATTCTCAAAATATTTTCAAAAAAATTCTATATGAAAATTAAATATATAAATATTAATTATAAAAATTTAAATATTAAAATAAATTTTTAAATATATTCGTTAAAAAAATTGAAGGAATTCAATTATTTTCAAAAAATAATAAAATTCTTGTGATGAATTCAATTATTTTGAATATAAGGTACTTAATATTTTATAATAAAATTCTTTAAAGAAATTTCATTATTTTCGAAACAACTTTAATTGAATTTCTCGAAAAAATTTCATTATTTTCAAATATTTCTATAAAATTTTGTTAAAATTCTTCATAACAATTTAATTATTTCTTAAAATTTTAATCAATTCTTCGAAACATTTTAATTATTTTTCTAAATAGTAAAATTCTTCCGCAATAATTAAATTAATTTTATAAATAGTAAAATCTTTTGATGGAATTCAATTATTTTCAAAACAATTTTAATTGAATTCCTCGGATGAATTCAAATATTTTTAAATCAATTAAAATTATTAAAGAAACTTCATTAGTTTAAATAAAAATCAAAGATATTCTCCAAAAGAATTTAATTAGGATTTTTAAAAATTGTAATAAAATTCTTTGCGAGAATTCAGTTATTTTTCTAAATAATAAAATAATTCTTTGAAGGAATTCTATTATCATCAAATTTGTTGTGATAAAATTCTTTGCAATAACAATTCGATGATTTTCAATACATTAATTTTAAAATTGAAAATATTTGAAAAGAAAAATTATAAAAAAGTTCTTTACTTCTAAACAAAATTAGAAAATTTTTAAACAACTGTGATTAAGAAATAGAGAATTTATTTATTTTGCATTATTTTTGTCTATGAATCACAATTTTTTTAACAAAATTATTATTTTGTTTTAGAAAAAGGAAGAAAAATATTTGCACAATTCCTCTTTTTAATCTTATTTTTGGAACAGGATTCTCCACAGAAATTAAGACATTCAAAAATTTCAAATTAAACAACCTATAAAAGTATTGTTATAAAACAAGAAGATATCGATTGCTCCGAGTCGAAGACTCGGAGTGATCGATTTCTTCATGTTTTCTAATAAATTAAAGATGACCCAGAGATAAAATTCTACTATCGATCTGAAAACTGCAAAGTAAAGAATATTTTTAGTTAAATCATACTTTCACGTTCTCTACAAATACATCGACCTAAAAGATCAAATTGGGACAACCAAGTTTGTAGAAACTAATCTCTAATCTTTGTCAACCTTTTTCTAAAAAAAAAAGCTTCTCGGTATTTTGTTTCGAATCTTTTATTACAATTTTCAATTTCGCATTTATTATCAGATGATGTCAAGCGCGCGCGCACAATATAAAAAGCAATAAAACACACATTAATACAATGTCTCGGATGGTGTAACTAAATAAGTAATAAAAAAACGAGAAATTTAGTTGAAATACACATAAATAAAAGCCATTTTACTATCTAGTTTATGGGCAATTATGCCAATGTGCATTTGTGCAAGCAATTCCAATTGTACATCCGTCATGAATGGAAACGACGCTCATCTAATTTTCAGTCAACGATCGAACGATTTCAGTTCATACTCCCTATATACCATATTTTCTTTTCATTAATGTTTCTGACAGCTTCTTACAGAGATTCATTGAAAAAATCTCGAAAACTCATTTTCTTTATATTTTATATGAATACATTCATCAAGTTCCACTATATAGGAGTAGGTGTGTCTTCAGTTAAATTTAAATCCATCGATGCTGTTGACAAATTTTTATTTAGGTCATTATATTGATGAACAATATATATGGAATTTAGTATTTTTAATTTTGAAGTATGCTATACTGCAAGTATAGTAAAAATAAATACAAACAAACTCTTTATTTATTTGAAGGTCTAATCTGCACTTAAATCCTTTTTAGAAACAACGGTAGTCGCGAAAACAAAAACTATTGTCTATGTTTATAATATTTTTTTATTATTCCCACGTCGAAAAATTCAATGGAAGTACCCCCCGAAAATTTCATGGAACTTCTACATGGAATTTCCCTGGAGTTTCCATGAAAATTCTGCAAGTTTTTTATTTTAAAAATATTTTAACATTTCCAGTTTTTTTTCCCTGACCTATGGGCCAGGAAAATCAGAGAAAAGTCAGGGATTTTTATTATAAAGTACTGGAAAAAATTGAATTTATGCGAAGTTACAAATATGATTGCAGAAATTCAATTATTTTCAAAAGTAATAAAATTCTACGACTAGCAGAAATTCAATTATGTTCAAAAATTTTTTAAAAATGACACATCAAAATTTCAATTAACTTGCAAAAATAATAAAATTCTTCTCCAAAATTCAATTATTTTCAAAAAATTTAAATAAAATTCTTAGCAAAATTTCAATTAATTTCAAAAACAAAATTTTACCGAGATTCAATTATTTTCATGAATAATAAAACTCATCATAGAATTTCAATTATTTTTAATACAATTTTAATTTCAATTCTGTTGAAATTAGTGGAATTTTTTAATACCTTTAATATTATTTCTAAAATTTTAACGCAATTGTTAGAAATAAATCAATTATCTAGATAAATTTCTTCCAGAAAATTCAATTTTTTTCAAGAATTTTAATAAAATTTTTTGCAAAATTCAATTATTTTCATAGACAACAATATTAATCACGAGAATAAAATTATTTTCAAGAGTTAGAAAATTCTTTTCAGAAATTCAATTTTTTTCAAAAGTTAAAAAAAAAATTCCATTATTTTCATAAATAATCAAATTTTTTTTTTATAAAAATTCAATTGTTTTCAGGAATTTAAAAGAATTCTCTACAAAATTTCAATTATATTTATAAATAATAAGACTCTTCTCCGAAATTCAATTATTTTCAAAAATTTTTATAAAATTTTTTGCAAAATTTCAATTATTTTCAAAAATTTTCCTCAATTCAATGATTTTCAATAATTTTAATAAAATTTTCCAAAAGAATTTAATTATTTAACAAAATTTTTAATAAAATTCTACGTCAATATTTAATTATTTTTATAAATAATAATTATTATTGAATTAAAATTGAAAAAAAAATTAATTAATTAATTAATTAATTAATTAATTCCTAAAATTCTTTTTAGGAATTCAATTTTTTTCATAAAAATAATAAAACCCTTTGGAGAATTTTAATTATTTTTAATACAATTTTAATCGAATTCCACTCGAAAAATGTAATTATTCTTTAGAATTTCACTAAAATTCGTCGAAAGAATTCAATTATTTAAAAATCCGTTGATAAAATTCTTTATGAGGATTCAATTTATGAAAAACATTTATTTATTCAATAAATTATTTATTTTTGTATTTAAATAATTGAATTCTCGTAGAATTTTCTATAATAAAAATTGATTTAAAAATGAATTTTAGTTAAAATTTTACATAATAATTGAATACTAAAAGCAGTATAGCATGAATTAAAAAAAATAATTGATTTTTGAATATTTTTGAAAATAATTACATTTTTTGAAGAATTTACCTAAAATTGTATTAAAAATAATTGAAATCCTATGAAAAATTTTATTATTTATAAAAATAATAGAATTCATGTGAAAAATTTTATTACTTTTAAAAAGAATTGAATTGTTGGAAGAATTTTATTGAAATTTTTGTAAATATGTAGTTTAATTTTTTTTTGTTGAAAAAAACTTATAATTTGTTGAATTTCATAAAGGTTTAAAATTTCTTTTAAAGAATTTTAATAAAATTTTTGAAACTAATTATGTTTTTCGAATAATTTACTTCAAATTGTATTAAAAATAATTGAAATCCTGTGAGGAATTTTATTATTTTGGAAAATAATTGAAGTCTTGTAACGAATTTTTATTACATTTTTTTTTAAATAATTGTAACTCTGTGAAGAATTTTATAATTTATGAAAATAATTGAATTCCTGCAACGAATTTTATTACATTTTGTTTAAATAATTGAATTCTTTTAAGAAATTTTATTAAAATAGTAGATTTTGAAAATATTTGAATTTCAGCGAAGAGTTTCATTATATTTGTGAAATGTAATTGAATTCTTGCAAAAAAATTTTGAAAATAATTAAGTTTTTTGAGGAATTTATTTCAAATTGTATTAAAAATAATTGAAAACCTGTGAAAAATTTTATTATTTAGGAAAATAATTGAATTCGTGTGAAAAATTTTATTACTTGTAAAAAGAATTGAATTCTTGGGACGTATTTTATAAAAATTTTTGTAAATATATATGTAGTTTAATTTTTTTTTTTTTTTTGAAAAATTTTATGAAAATTTAAATTATTGCAAAACATGAAGATATCAATAACTCCGAGTCTTCGACTCGGAGTGATCGATATCTTCATGAATAAATTTTTTACTTAATTTATTATTAATATAATATTATTATAATATTATTATTATTATTTATTTTATTATTTATTATAATAATAATATTAATAATATTAATAATATTATTAATATTTAATATTATTGATTGTTTAATTCAATATTAATTTGTCATGGAAAATATTGGCCTGCCGTTAGGCCCCTAGAACCACGAGTTCAATAATCCAAACGATGAATCGCTTATTTAGGCACGCAAACAAAAATTTATTGTGCAATACATTCCGCATTCATTAGAGTTTAATTTGTAGGGTCAATTAATCATTGCTTGAGCATAAATATTGTTTTTTCATATCAATTCTTTTTTTTCGTGGAACTTTGGTAAAATTGACAGATACATTTGTTTACCAGAATCATATCACAGTCAATTAGTTGCATAACATGTATATATGTATACACGTCGATCTCATTCCTGACTGCATGGAGAAAAATGGAGTTTGAAAAACTGGGAGTCAATATTGAAAAAACTGGACTCAGTCCAGTAAAAGTACATTAATTCATTTCCATCAAGCATCTTAGGGTATTGCGTATAGTGTATAGAGGGCCTTAGTTCCAAATGTCACTGTAAAGAGCATTGAAACACAGGCGAAGATTATAAGGCGCGCTGCAGTGTGCATAGTAGAGAAACTGGACTCAGTCCCCTACTTCGAAATTTTCACAATAAGGGATCGCAGGCGCGGAACAATTACATGAGAAAGTAATTTCTCATTCCAATTTTTTATACTCTTATTCCCTCTTAGACTATATAAACAGTCTTGTTTAAGCTGATGAATGGGATAACTTGCGTTGAGTCCCAAACTGTTCAGCTATGAAACTTCTAATACTATAGTGTGTACCTGTCACATATTATTCTATAAAGGAGTATTACACTGACTGCATAAATCATTTTTCTCCGTGTGTCGTAATAAATTCATCCTCTTTAATTGAGACCTATTTCTCAGATAAAAGTTGCGAGGAAAAGATTTTTTCTTTTAATAAAATAAGTAATTATAATAAAGTTTTCAGACACTGTTGTAGAAGAAATAGTTTTATAATATTTATATACAAAAAAATTAAAGAAATTAAAGAATTAATAAAAGTGGACGGTGAGGAAGACGAGGGTCAAGAAAATACAAAATTTGGAAGCTGAAAGCTATTCTTAAAATTCTGTTTCTATTTTAATTTCTATAAAAAATTTATTCACTTTTCATATTGAAAAAGTAAAAGTGGGGAAAGAAATTTTATTGAAAATTTAAATAGCTTATAAACGGACGTTCAATCAACATGTACTTACGCCCTAGTAGTATATAGGTATGTTTTTATATACCAGTTGCAACACTAAACCGCTTTATACTATTAATAAACTATCTCTTTGGTTCCCGATCAGTCGTGCGTCACTGTCGGTAAGCGTCAATGAGGATGTCTTTGAAATATATAGTCTTAACTGCGGTACACCGGTACATTTACCCTCGAATTGACCTCAAACTTCACAATAATGAATGAACCACTTTTACGTCTTTGCCAAACCATTTTACTAATATTCCTCAATTTGCCTGATGTGGTGGGTGCAAAAATCTATCTATTTCAATATCTCATTGTTTTTATTTTAAAAAATTTAAATTTTTTAGCTTTTAGAAAATTTATACTTTATTTGCGCATATTCTTTAAATATTTAGAAAAAATCATCTAATTTCAATTTTAGGTCAAACAGTACCTATAGATTCATTTTAAATTATAAGTGAGAGGAAAATCTCATAGGTACATAAAATACATAAATCTCATTTATTATAAACAAATTCTTGTTTCGGAAAAGGACAAACAGGATAACAAAAAAATAGAGAACATATTTTGTAGGTGTCAATTGGTGTCACTTAACCGGAAATCACGCAAGACAATATTTTTTTTTTTCCGCGTTTTAGTAGATACAATCAAATGACGCGTGAACTTGGCAACGATTTCTCCCATTTATTACGTATGTCCCACCCGCGCTTAATTTTTGTCCCTGTGCCCGTAGAATGTCGACCTCTAACTGTCTTCCATGATAAATGCAATTGCTTTGTTTTTTTTTTTTATCAAATAAATGTCCCATTATGCACATATTTATTCAGTCAGTTTCGCGAATATTAATAAGTATTCCAGCTATTTATATTTTGCTTTATTTATTAAAATAAATTAATTAAAATAAATGGAAAATAAAATTTTATAAAATTTTATAATATTTGTTTAAATTATTTTTGATAAAGAAATTAAAATATTGCAGAAGGTAACAATTTTGTAAAATATTTGATTCGATATTAATAAATCATCGTTGTCACTTAATAAATCACTGGGCAAATGGAAAATTGTCCATTAAATATAATAACTGAGGAAGAGAAATTGCAAAAGATCTCCAAACGAATGTCAGTCAAGATTCAAAATATCGTCCACTTGAACCAAAATTTACATATATTGAGAGCATTTTGTAAAACTATGAGAGAGAGAGAGAGAGAGAGAGAGAGAGAGAGAGAGAGAGAGAGAGAGAGAGAGAGAGAGAGAGAGAGAGAGAGAGAGAGAGAGAGAGAGAGAGAGAGAGAGAGAGAGAGAGAGAGAGAGAGAGAGAGAGAGAGAGAGAGAGAGAGAGAGAGAGAGAGAGAGAGAACAGTGTCCTAGTTTCATGCGAGTCTAATCTTTTGCCGACAAAATTTAATTTTTGGCAAACTTCACTCATTAACCTGCATGACATTACGTCACTTTTATGTTTCTCCTGCGACACTTAAAAACAAATAGCCAATTAGTATTTTTTTTTCTCGGGCGCATGTTTTACAAGTTATATTTATCACTTGATTACAAATTAATAATAGTATGCACATTAATTATAATTTATTTATTTATATATACTTACCGTTTAAAAACTTTTTAAAAATAATTGCAAAGAATGATGTTCAAGAAGAAATAAATTTTTTGCTTTACATCTTAATCTATGAGACTCCTGCACAGCCTACAGTATTTTGGGGTCTAAAATTCCTACTCCAGTATAATTCTAGTCGAGGTATAGTTGTGATCAAAATCTACAAGGGAATTTGCCCTGCTAAGTATCAACGCCAAATTCCAATCTGTTTGATATTTGTTCAATATTTATTTATGTGTGATAAATAAATACCATCAATAAATTTTAAGAAGAAATCCTTAAAATTTGTTGATGGTTTGTTTCTACTAACAATGGGACAAACAGAACAATTCAGGAGTGAAAACCTGACAATCTTCAAGAAGAGAGTGTTGCTCCTTTCATTGTGACAAATAATCAATATAAGAATTCTTCACCTAAGTCATTTGGTAGGTAAACCTAAGTCATTGTCACCTACAACTAAATCCGAATCTTCACAGACTTCTGTTAACTTCCCTCTGAGCTTCTGTACCAGATATTCCTTCGAATTATAATCAACCCCAGCTTCTTGGAGATAGTTTAAAGATTTATGAAAATGATGTATTATTGATGTATTTATTAGTTTTCACGCAACATATCTATGATCTACTAAATGAGCATCCTCAAGTTGATGTGATCTACACAGATCTTAGTAAAGCGTTTGATACGTATCAGAACCGAAGAGGACGCTGACTTACTAACAACTTTCTGTAGATGATAGGATGATACTTTCTCTACTGATGGTAGCACTTTGTAATCTATTATTACGACTAAACTAAAAAATCATTCAGTCGAGTTGGGTTAATAAGAATCAACTGTTTCAATTTTAATATATTAAATATTTCAAATGAACGAATTTGTCGAAAGTAGATTAAAATCGAAAACCGAACTTAGAATTACTGGATTTTAATTACATGTTAAAATTAACACAAAAATACAAACTTTGCTACCAGAGAGTAAAAAAAACTCTACTTTTATTAAAAAATCTAATCTCTTTTATATTTATTAAATACTTTTTTTACAATGTCATATTATCACTATATCATTTAAAAATACGATTATATAAAACTCCTCAGTGTCACAAAAAGCATACAATATCGTTAAAAATTACACAATATCTTTACATTTTCATCATCACTTTTCTATCAATTTCTTTCGTTCAAAAGACTTTCCCGAACTTGAGTCAGTTTCATTGCACCTTGGACTTGCCATCTCCTTCATTTCCATTGACTTTCTCTCCTTTATATTCATCACACAATTACCATTTTCATGCTTGCTCGTTTTTCTTTCACCACTTCCCTTATTTCCTTTCTTACCAATTTCACTTTCCCTTCTCTCCACGCTTGTCAACGATTCATCGCAATTCACAGACTTCTCTTCATCATTTCTCGACTCCATTTGCATCATTGTGACCGGCGATTGAGCCGTTTCCAAGCAGAGCTGTGAATTTTGTGAGTCTCGCGAACTTCCAAGATCGGTGGAACTGAATTTCGTCAATGATGAGGCTTTGCGGAATTCTTTGCAACTCTCTTCCTCGGATCCAAGACCGAGAACGTCGTCAATATTCATGGAGAATGAAAGAGTACTTAGGGAAGCATCAGGAAGGACGGAAGAGTCTTCAAAATTAGGGTAGTCGTCCTTTTGGGATGGGGGATTAGGATCTGATGTAAAATTAGGTGAAAGTTTTTTGAAACTTAGGTTTGGGAGTAGTTCCTCCGGTCTAGGGGGGATCAGTTTTTCACTTATGGAAGAGGGTTCGTGGTCAATTTGAGAAGAAGGGGGTTTTTTTTAAAAAAGGGGTATCAATGTTTTCTGGGTTGTCTTTTTGATGACAATTGTCACCGATTTCTGAAAACTTCCCTCTTTGATTGTTTGGACTTTCGACATCGATCGCTTCCTTAAGAGAAGGGATAATTTTTTTTTCTTCTTGTGTAATTTTCTTACATCCCTCCTGCAATGTTTCCTCCTCCTTATCTCCTTCTTCTTCAAGATATTCTTGAACCTGTTCTTGAATGTTCCCAACTTCGGCTCTTTTCTTCATTTCCGATTCCAACTGATCCTTTCCTTCTTGCAGGGCCTCTTCCAGAAAAATGAATTCCTCCAACTTTTTCTCCTCGTCCTTTGCATCCAATGACGAATTGTCGACGATGAATATCGAACTCTGCATTGTTGCTTCCTCCAAACTTGTAACATCCTCTATTACAATTCGTTTAGGACTTCCAGGCAAGGCTAAAGGTTCTCGTATACTGCCACTATGTTCACGATTCACCTCAACATTTTTCGATGATTGAGAATCAGCTTGCGGACAGTCGTTGTCCTCGACACTTGTTATAAAATTAAGATAATTACTTTCCAGCATTTGATCTTCTTTGGAGAAAAGAATGTCGAGAATTGGTCCCAATTTGGGATTGAAATCCAAATTGAAAGAGGATTCATTAGGGAAGACATTCTCTAGATTAGGAGGGTGAGCAAAACCATTGGGATAGATCCCTTGATTGCAAAAATAGTTTTTTGGATTGTAGCAACGAGTTTCGTCCTTAAGATGATTTTGCTCAGAATCGACATTTGGGTGTTCGCAATCTATCGATTTTGCTTCTTGTTTATTTGAATCAGTTTTATCGTCAAGAGGTTCTTTACTACTTACTTTATTCTCTTTAGTGTTGTCTTTATTATTTTCTCTGCAATTCTCTTTACTGAGTTCTCTAATATTATCTTTAGTATTATTTTCATTATCTTTAACATCATCTTTGGATTCAGAAGACAAATTTTCTTGGTTGGTTTCAAGCACCTCTTTCATTATAGTCCCATGTTTCTTGTTCTCGAGTTCGTTAACTATTCCCTCACTTTTGGCATAGTCGGCACTTTTCGTTTGTCTCTTTTCCACGGACTCTGGTCGAATTATCTCTCCGTTAATTAACTGACCAACAATAATTGTCTGACTTGCTTTTTCTATTCCATTAATTTTCTCCCTTCTTGTACTAATTTTTTCCCTCTCCTCTAGTTTCTTACTGTTCTCCCTCCTTTCGGTTTTATTCTTCTCTGATTGATTTGATAATCGCTGTTGTATTTCTCTAGCACTTTTTGTCTCCCTTTCCTTTCGCAATGAAAATCTACTTCTTCCGTTAGGTTTTTCAATTTCGGTTAATTTAATTCCGTTATTTCGTTTAGGTAAATTATTTCTTCCATTGGTGGCATCATCAATTTCTCTTGATGTGCTTTCTCCATTCTGTGTGTTTCGACTCGATTCTTTGTCAGATTCAATTTTTCTGTCCTGCTTACCCTTTCCTAACGAATTCCTCTCAGTACTTGCTCTCTTTTCCTGACTTCTTCCAATGTTTGCTGTATGTTCATTAGAACGAGTAACTCCTCCATTTCTTTTGGATACTTTTATCTCCGCTTCTTTGGTATCTTTATGTTCCTTTTCTAACGAAACGTTCTCGACTCTATGCTTGGAAATTTGGCTCCCTTTCGCTGATTGTCGAAATCCATTGCATCCGATCATTTTTGCTTCTTTAGTTTCATCTTCCACTGTAGAGTTTCCTATCTTTCCTGGTCTTAAGTCATTGTTCCCGTTTCGGATACAATTTCTTGATTCTGTTGAACCTTTGGGATCTTCAATTCTTTCCACCGTTTCTTCTCCATTTTCTTTCACTTCATCTTCTCTAACTTCCTTCTGTCTCCGTACACTTTTTGTCCTCTCTTTTCCACTATCACCTCTTCTTCCTTCATTATCATCTTCCATTCCCTTTTCTCTCACTCTGTCCTCATTCTCGTTCCGTTTAGGTGAAATATTCTTCCTCTTGAGATGATGTTGATTTTCAAATTGAAAAACAGGCAGGGGAATGCAATCGTGAAATTCGCCAGTGTGTTGAAGTCCCCCTTCAGCAAAAGCGTTGTCCAATGAAATAGTCGTCCTTTGAATAGCGTCTTCTCTCCTTAATCGTTTTCTATTCGTCAATTGACGACAATTGCCATCCAAAGTTTTTACAGGTTGTGTCACTTCTTCAATAGTTGATAAAAGTACTTCCGTTGTTCCAGGCTCGACCTATGTAAAACATTTTCACAAAATTGAAAGAAAAAAAATTTTTTTATCAACACGAACAGGTGTAACTGCTTTACTGACAATTATATACGTGCTGGAACTTATTACAAGCGACTTCCGGTTCGTTTCAATTCAAATGTACCCACAATAAAAGTCACTTAAATTATAGAGAAAAACCTATTTGATTCTAAACTTTAATTCCGGAAATCGATTACCTTACAGATACACTCCTAACAATATTTGTCTTCCACTTTGTTTTACTAAAATTTTGAACATTTGCCATTAAACAAGAAACCAGAATACAAAAAATTCTCTCACATCCTCAATAGACATTTTATTGAAAATTTTCATTTTCTCAAAAATTTTCTTCTCGCCTTAATTTTGGGAACGAACAAGAAGTCTTTCTTTATTAGTTATATTTATCCAAGCAGTGAGATAGGAAAATACAAATATAGTAAAAAGAAAATTGATTATATGCTGATAAGTGTAAAAAATATTTTTATAATTGATGCAAACTGATTAATTGTTTGTGGAAATAATTTCAAAATTAACTTGAACATTAATGTTTGCTAATAATGTCAAATTATTTAAGATACTTTAAAAGCCTTTACGACTACAATGTGCACTAAGCATTTGCATTAACAATTACAATATATATAATGAAGGCTAAAAATTAAATAATATTTACAAATTTGGAAGTAAAAATTAACCTTTTTTTAATTCTAATAAACAATATCAATGTACACATGCAATTAGTATGCAACAATTGTTTTTTAAATTAGAATTTATATTAGGAATTAAAAAATTATTATTATTTATAGAAATCGGACATTCCATTCGAAAGCATCTATACTAAAATACTCGAGTTACAATAGTTTTTAAACAAATGTGATGTATTTTTAAAAAATTGACCGTCATATTAAATCCGCCATTTTGGATCTTTTTAAATCATGGACAAAATTTTTTTATTTTTCACTTTCACGTTACAAAGTCTTTAGAACTGCCCTAGAGGAAACAAAAGAAGACTTTATTAAGGACAAGACACTGTTTACGAATTTGAAGTCGAAATTGCAAAATTCAAAATGGCGGACGAAAAAATTAAAAATCTATCAGATTTTCTTAAAACATGTTACTTTTGGGGGTTTTCGGGATCCCTGACCACGAATCAGAAGTCAAAATTACAAAATTCAAAATGGCTGATCCAATATGATGGACGAAAAAATATAAAATCATTAACTCGTTACTTGCAGAATCAAAAAAATAATAATGATAATAATACAAAAATAATTTTAATAAAAATTAGAAATGCTTTTATAATAATAATATTATGATGTATATTATTTGTAAAATTTACGAAAGAAAATGAATATCGCGTGTTTAAGTCAATTATATGTACGTATAATATTCTATAATAATGAAAGATGGTACCAAGTGTACGAAAGATTTTTTATCGGAATAATTTTAAAATTATCAAAGAAATTAAAAACATTATTTTTAATAATCGAAAAATATAAAAAAAATTTAAATTACTCTCACCATAATCACTAATGTGATATCATTACATAATCACCATAATGTACATAATTTATATTAAATAAAAAAAAAAAAAAAATTTGAATTTGAATTTTTTAATTTTAGCAATAATTAATCAAATTTACATAATATAGTGAATAACAGCGACATATTTCATAAAATGAAAGAGAAAAATTATCAAGATTTCTCAAAAAATACAATGCTTTTGTAATGACACATATAAATGAGCGAGGGTCCCATGCTAAAAAGAAAAAAAAATAACATTCATTAAAAATAGAATAATATTTCTTCTAAAAAGATAATTTCTCTCTATAGATAAAAGTTTCTTTTTAAAAAATTACCCCTTCATTTATAATGAAATCGAAAGAAGAAATTGTGAAATATCAACAAGTTAATTTAAAAAAAACTGTTATTTATTCTCTTTTCAAAGTATGGAAATTTTAATCTTGATTGGAAAATGAATTTTTTTGTTTAGCATTTTCAGTGTTTCAAATAAAATATTATTATCACTTCTAGATATCAATATTTTTATACTACGTGATATTTTAAAAATGTTAAGAAAAAAAATAATTGAAATAAAATCATTTTATAGGTGTTTATTATAATTCTAAAATAGAGACGCTCAAGGAAAATGTTTGTATGTAAATATCATTCAAATGACCCTTAATGAACTTTTTATAAACTTGATTAACTTTGACATTAATGATTTTCTTTTTTTAAATAAATAAAGGATAAAATTTTACAATCCTTGAAAGTCCCTTAATAATATTAATATTATTAATAATAGTATTTATGTCATTGATAATATTAACTGATATTAATATGATTAATAATATTAATATGATTAATAATATTAATATGATTAATATTATTAATATTATTAATACTATTATTATTATAAATAAATATTATTATATTAATAGTATTAATATATTTACAATATCAATATTATTTCCCGAATTATATTTTAAAAAAAGATTCAAAAAAAGTTGAACTTATTTTTCGAATAAAAGATTTTCTTTGTTCTTTTCACGAAATCTATTTTTTTTAATGGAATTTTATTGATTGGCCTAATTTGGGAGAAGATTTTTATGCAAGATTAGGAAAAGAATAGAAAAGTGAAATTCTCGAAAGTCTACGAAAAAATAATGTAGATCACAATATTATTACTATTATTATTATCATATTATAAACAAATGTTAATAATAAAACAAACAATCTTCATTTTTAGTATATTATAAAAAAAAAATAATTGTTATTTTATGACAGTATGTATGTAAAAAAATTGTTTATCATTTTTGTAATTAATAATCATTTATTTATTTACATTATTTATTCATAAGAATAGAAAGGATCATAAACCCTTTCGTACATAATATTTTTTTGACTTTTATTAAATTAATTTTTTTTTTTTGAACTTTTAATAAAAAAAAAAATTTTTTTTTAAATTTTGATAAAGAATGTATTTTTTTAGTAAATACAATTTTTAATAATATGTTAGAACAATACTGTATTTACTAACATAAAATTTTAAGATTTATTATTATTATTATTATTATTACTTTTTTGTAACAATCTAAAGGAATGTCGTGCTTAAAGGTCATGAAACTTAATATAACTGAAAATCGATATTGACGATATTCTATCAAAAAGAATAAGTTTACATCTTCTTTGATGAAAACAGTCCATATTGCATATTCCATCTTAAAAATATATTTATCAATTTTATAAAAAGTCTTATTTTTTGCTTTTTTAAAATTTTTTTAAAAATTAAAAATAAAAATTTTTTTAAATAAAATTTTTTGATTTTTATTAAAAAATGTTTTTTTACTTTCTGATCATAAAAAATTTTTTAATTTATTTATTTCAAGTTAACTAAGGTTTATATTTTTTATTATAATATATAAAAAAAAATTTTCTGTAAAAAATCTTTTAGTAAAGACAAATTTTTTACTGTATCTGTAATACACATATTTTTTATAAACACAATTTTTTATGCTTTAAAAAATGTTATTGATTGTAAAATATTAAACAGAAAATTAATTGAAAATTTTTTTAATAATTTGTTTTTTTTTTTATGTGAAAAAAATATTTTTATATAGGAAGAAATATTTGAAGCGAATGATGAAAAACATTTTCAGATGGTATAATAAAGTACAAAACGGGAGGATATCTATTGGTCACGATGACAGGACGTAGTGTAAACAAGAAGAATAATAATTTCTTAGTTGTAAATGCACCAGATGAACGTTTACTTCTACGAAAGCCTTGAATAACTTGCATTACAATTGGATTCGGGTCAGTTTTCAAAGCAAACTTTTCATCGTTTATTCAAACTGAAACCAAGGAGAAAAGCTTTCAAAGAAAATGGGGTCAAATTCACAACAATGTTTTAATTAATATCCCCCCCTCCACCTTCCCCAATGTAATTATTAATATTTTTTTTCTCCATTATAAATTTTACATTATTTTATATTTTACGATTTTTTTTTTATTTTTTACATAATACCTATTAATTAAAAATTAAATAAATAATAAAATATTTAACAAATATAAATAAATATATTAATAGAATAGAATAGCATATATTTATTATGAATTTATAATAATAAAATATTTAACAAATATATACATTTTTTTATAAATTTTTATGAAATTGTAAATTAAAAAATTTTTTAAATAAAAAATGTGAAAAAAGCTAATATAACAAATACTTTAATGTTATATAAATATATTTATTTATGAAAATATAATATTTATGTCAAAATATACAAAATAAAAGTTATAAAAATATATAAACATTATATATAGTATATTTATTTCTATGTTGAAAGTTTACTCTAAAAAAAGTTCACTGAACTTTGTGAATGAAAAACAAAACGTGCTTTTCGAAAGTCAAATGCTCAAACATTTATAAATTTCGAAAAGATGATAACTAGATTATTTTAGAATCACTGAGTCACTTCCGCTTTTCTAATCTCGATTTTATATTTTGCGTTATTCTATCAAAATTTCATTTTTCGAATATCCATGAAACAAAACATTTTTGACAAAAAAAAATTCATATTTCTCAATAATTTTTATATAAAAGTGGGTAAATTAATTTGTTTTAAAATTTCTTTATAAAATTTTTTTTATTGTAAAAGTTACGCTAATTTGTAACGTTAGAAAAAAAATTTCTTTTGTTTTATTAATTTTCCAAAAATGAGGAATAAAAAATTCAAAAATGCCTTAAGTTATGCAAACTAAAAAATTGTTAAAAATTTTATTTACATTCAATTCATGTAAAATAAATAAGTAAAATAAAAAAAAATACAAAAATTTATAACATTAAATTTTTTAGCTACTTATAATAACAAAAGAGAATTAAAAATAAAAAAAATTTCAATTTCAAATGAAAAAATAAACGTTTAAGGAGAGTAAAAAAATTTTTTTTATAACTTCAATTTACTGTCAGATTTCATGTAAACTTTAAAAGCTCCATTAATAAGTCCTCTGAACAAGTGAAAGGGGACGAAAGTCAGCTGTCGGATGATAGGCAAGACGATCGGGTTAAAAAAATATTATCGTAAATTGTGTTATGGCCTTCTGGTCAAAATAACTTGACACGTACCTCATTTTGACGCTAAAAAAAATAATTTACCTCCCTCGACGCGAAAAAAAAGAAATGAATGAATAGAAAACAAAAAAAAAGATTAAGTTTGAAAGTAATTTTTAACTTAAGCTCAACATTTTTTTTTTTTTTTCTAATTCAATATATTATGCACGAAAGAAAAATATATAGATTTTGAAAAATCTAATTAACTTATCATTTACAGAGAAAAAGCATAAAACTTTTGGCAAACGGCCAAACACTGAAGAAAATCAGTGTTTAGTATGAAAAGAAGGGGAAAAAAATTTTTTTTTTTTTTGAAACAATTGATCAATGTTGGGAAAAATCTTGTAAAATTTTTCTTAGAACGTATAAGATTTCGAATAAATTTTGGGTAAAAATTCGAATGATTTATTTTTTCCTCTCAATGAAAATTGTTTTCTAAAGTACAATAATTTTTTTGTTAATTCTTTTCTTATGGAATTTCTTTCTTCGCCGTGAATAAAAAAAATTTGCAATTTAAAGTGGCAATTACATTCTATAATAGAACGTGTTAAATCAAAGTCGAGGTCACTTTTCCACGTTTTGTTTTATAAGTCATTTACCTGCATTTGATATCACGGAAAGTTCAACAAACTGGAAAATACCAGAGGCAGGAGATTCAAAAATTAATAAAATAAAATCTATTTACTGAATACCAGACAAATTTTCGCCTTTTCTTCCTCTTTTCTTGATAATTATTCAGAAACGAAAAAAAAACATCATTTTAATTGATATTAAAAGTAAAAATAGAAAACTGCTGCCAAGTTTTATTTTTAATAACGGTACCACAAATTAAAATTTTAAAAAGAATATTATTTATATATTAATAATATTATTTATTATTATATTATTTATTATTAATATTATTATTCATTATTATTATTATTTTATTATTATTATTTATTATATTATTTATTATTATTTATTTATTTTATTATTTATTATTGTTATGCAAATTACAAAATTTTTTATTTTCAAATATAAATTTTTAAAATAATTTTAAAAACAAAATTTAAAAAATTTACTTATAAAGTACAAAATTAATTATTAATGTTCATATTTTCAAATTTTTTTTTTTTGAAATTTCACGAAAGAATTCAATTATTTTCTAAAATTTTAATAAATCCTTCTAAACAATTCAATTATTTTTTTAAATAGTAAAATCTTTACAAAAATTCAATGATTTTCAAAACAAAAATTTAAATAATAATAAATCCTTCGAAAAAATAAATTATTTTTATAAATAGTAAAATTCATCCCAAGAATTCAATTAATTTTATAAATACAAAAATTCTTTGCGGTAATTAAATTTTTTTTGAATAAAATTTAAATAAAATTACATGAAAGAATTTAATTATTTTCAAAAATTTTCAAGAATTTAAAATTCTCTAAAAATAATTCAATTATTCTCAAAATATTTTTAAAAACTTCTTTATTAAAATTAAATTACTTTTCAGTGCAATTTTTAAATATATTCGTGAAAAAAATTTAAAGAATTCAATTATATTTTCAAAAAATAATAAAATTCTTGTGATGAATAAAATTCAATTATTTTCAATATACTTAATTTTAATAAAATTCTTTAAAGAAATTCAATTATTCTTCGCAATAATTCAATTATTTTCATAAATAGAAAAATCCTTTGCAGAAATTCAATTCTTTTCAAAACAATTTTAATAGAATTCCTCGAAAGAATTTATATTTTCAAATATTATCATAAAATTCAATTTACTAAAATTTTAATAAATTCTTCGGAGCAATTCAATTTTCTTTTAATAAATAGTAAAATTCAAGGCAAGAAATCAATTATTTTCAATACAATTTTAATAGAATTCAATTGGGTTTCAAAATTTTCAATTAAAATTGTTAAAGAAAATCCATTAGTTTAAAAAAAATTCAAAGAAATTCTTTAAAAGAATTTAATTAGGATTTTTAAAAATTTTAATAAAATTCTTTGCGAGAATTCATTTATTTTTCTAAATAGTAAAATTCTTTGAAGGAAATTTTTTGATAAAATTATTTGCAATAATTCGATGATTTTCAATGCATTAATTTTAAAATTGAAAATTAAAAAGAAAAATTATAAAAAAAGTTCAGAAACAAAAAGCAAACAACATCTAACTTCAAACTGCGAACAGATTACAGGAACTTGTACTTTGTTATTATTAATTAATTAATGTTTATAATTATTTTTATTTTATAATTAATTCAAAATTATAATGACAAATAGAAATCATCAGAATTTTTTTCACTTCTTTTCATTAAAAGACTAAAATTTTGTTAAATATTATGTTTTGTCAAATTGAAATTATGATTTTTGTTCTCTACATACAATTTTTAAAAAATTTTTTTTAAATAATTGAATTCTTTTTGGGAAATTTTATTAAAACAATAGATATTGAAAATCATTTAAATTGGAAAAATGCATTTTATTTTTCAAAATAATTGAAAGTAGGACAAGAATTTCTTTGATATTTATGAAAATAATTGAACTTTGGAGAAGAATTTTGTTATTTATAAAGGTAATTGGGATTTTTAGGAAATTTTTTTTCAATTTTTCTAAATAGTTGAATTTTATAAGAATTTTATTTTTTTTTAAATTGAATTTCTGCAATTATTTGTAATTTTTTCAAAATTGAATTTTTTTAGTGTTTTTGACAAAAATGCAAATTAGAAAATTTTTAAATTCTATTTTTAAAATTGCTAATTTTATTTAAAAAAAGGTAGTAAGAATTGTTGCTAGTATGAAATTGAAACAAAAATTACAATCTAACATTGAAACAACAAAATAATAAACTTTTATTATAACAAAATACAATGTAACTTGCGAATGATAAATAAGGAAAAGAAGTACAACAATCGTGACAGGAACCACTTCTCCATAAATTCTTTACTATATTATAACTTTACGTCCTTGACCATTAATTATAAGTACATAGCTTATAGACCTCGATATAATACAAAAGTCATAAATCTACACTATCATTATATATACAACTATACAAATCAAGAATCTGATTGATAAACGTTTTGTAAATATTAAAAATACACATTAAGCGAATAAGTGATGTACATCAGCTTACAGTATTTATTACTTTTTTTCTTAGCTGTGTGTAGGATTTATAGAATAGTCAATTGATATTCTTTAAATGCAATATTACAGCGTGTGGACAATATTATACTTACATATTACAATTTGCAGTGCGTGCAAACCGTGAATGGATTTCAAGTCTAATTTGTAAAAAAAAAGAACGAGGAAGGTAGTATACATAAAATAGTCTGATGCATTATAATGAGAATAAATTACTCACCACAAAACTCTCTTGGATCGATGGTACACTGTCTAATGTTGAACTGCGACCTTGCGAATTTTGCAGACGTCTTCGAATCAAAAACCCTCGGATCCCTTTAAATGGAGAGAGAAAATTATTATTCTTCTTAGATAACCTTTCGTTTAAAAGAGAAAAAAATGAATAAGAAGGTGAGTTCTGAAGGTGAATCCCGTTCCTCGTATATAGAAATATCACGTATAAGATACAATTATGCCTACGTTTCGTATTTTAAATATTTGGTATTCTAAATTGAGTCTAAAGTCAGTTTTGAGTTGGGGTGGAAAATTCGCTTTTATAAAAACTTAAAATTTTTTTAACTCTTCATCAGTTTTAAATCTTTGTACCGGAATTGACGATTTCCGATAGGAATTGATGATTTTCTTATCATCAATTCTGGTACAAAGGTTTATAATAAAATATGTTTAAGATGAAAAGTGATATTTGATCGCAACAGATTCATAACTTTATCAGAAAACTTAAAAAATTTTTACTCTTCATCAGTTATAATTGATGATTTCCTAAAAATTATAGGAAATCATCAATTCCGGTACAAAGATTTATAACTGATGAAGAGTAAAAAAATTTTAAGTTTTCTGATATAGTTATGAATCTGCTGCGATCAAATATCACTTTTCATCTTAAACATATTTTCTAAATTCCAAAGAAGAATGGAACCCAAACTTACGATCGTTAGAACAAAAATTTGAAGAAACAAGAATGTTTCTAAAGGAAAACCAAAACATTTCTAGTAACCAAGGCTGATATAATTTTAGTAAAATTACATTTTTACAACCAAAAGATGATTATATAAATAAAGTAAAGTAAATGCTTAGCGACGATCAAAATGTTTATGGAAAAATAAGAAATCCTATAAATAAATATCCATGGAAGTATACCCCCCAGAAATTCCATGGAATTTCCGTGGAATTTCCATGGAAATTCTCCAAGTTTTTTTATTTTTAAAATATTTTAACATTTCCAGTTTTGTCATAGGTCAGGAAATTCAGAAAAAAGTCTGGGATTTTTGTTAAAGTACTGGAAAAAATTGAATTTATAAGAAGTTACAAATAATTGCAGAAATTCAATTATTTTCAAAAGTAATAAAATTCTACGCAGAAATTTAATTATGTTTAAAAATTTTTGAAAAACGCCAAGTCAACATTTTTAATTAACTTTAAAAATAATAAAATTTTTCTCAAAAATTCAATTATTTTCAAAAATTTTAATAAAATTCTTGTCAAAATTTCAATTATTTTCAAAAATAATAAATTTTTTTACTGAGATTCAATTATTTTCATGAATAATAAAACTCATCATGATGAGTATAATAATTATTTTTAATACAATTTTAAACGAATTCCTCGAAAATAATGTAATTATTCTTGAAGATTTTATTAAAATTCGTCGAAAAAATGAATTATTTAAAAATTTGTAAAAAATAAATAATAAAAAAATAAAAAAAATAAAAATAAATAAATAAATAAAAAAAAAAAATAAATAAATAAATAAATAAATAAATAATATTTATTTTTTCAATAAATTATTTATTTTTGTATTTAAATAATTGAATTCTCGTAGAATTTTCTATAATAAAAATTGATTTAAAAATGAATTTTAGTTAAAATTTTATTTAATTATTAAATTATTATTATTATTAAATTATTAAAATTTTACATAATAATTGAATATTAAAAGCATAATAGCATGAATTTTAAAAAAATAAATGATTTTTGAATATTATTGAAAATAATTACATTTTTCGAAGAATTTACCTAAAATTGTATTAAAAATAATTGAAATCCTGTGGAGAATTTTCTTATTTAGGAAAATAATTCAATTCTTGTAAAGAATTTTTATTACATTTTTTTTAAATAATTGAAATCCTGTGAAGAATTTTATTATTTATGAAAATAGTTTAATTCTTGTAACGAATTTTTATTAATTTTTTTTTAATAATTGAAATCCTATAAAGAATTGCATTATTTATGAAAATAATTGAATTCCTGCAACGCATTTTATTACATTTTCTTTAAATAATTAATTATAATAATTAATTCAATAATTAATTCATATTTAAGAAATTTTATTAAAATAGTAGATTTTGAAAATATTAGAATTTCAACAAAGAGTTTCATTATTTGTGAAATGTAATTGAATTCTTGCAAAATTTTTTTTGAAAATAATTAAGTTTTTTGAGGAATTCGATTAAAATTGTATTGAAAATAATTGAAATCCTATGAAAAATTTTATTATTTACGAAAATAATTGAATTCATCTGAAAAATTTCATTACTTGTAAAAAGAATTGAATTCTTGGGAGGAGTTTATTAAAATTTTTGTAAATAGTTTAATTTTTTTTTTTTTTTAAATTTTATGGAAATTTAAATTATTACAAAACATGAAGATATCAATAACACCGAGTCTTCGACTCGGAGTGATCGGTATCTTCACACTGAAAAAAATTAGGCTGACAAATTCAACTACCTTTGGGTAGTTAAGTGAAAAGTAGTAAAAACAACTACTTTTTTAGTTAGTCTAACCCGGTTTGCGTAGTTAATTTAACTATTTTTATGTAGTTGATAAATAGTAGTTGATTCTACTAATATATGTAGTTAAATTTTAACAACAGGTAAGTTGTAGAATTGACTACAGTGCTGAAGTAAGAACAACTAAGATAATAGTTTACTCAACATTTCATAAGTAGTAAATTTAACAATTTTATAGTAATAAATAGAAAGTAGTAAAAGGGACTACTTTTGTAAGTAACGTAACACTTTCTTAACTAGTAAATTTTACTACTTTAATATAGTTAACACCAAATTGTTGAATTAAAGAATTTATACGGTTGAATTTGAAACAACACGTGACTTGCACAACTGACTATCGTGAAGTAGTAGAGGGAACTAATTTTTTTATTAGTCAAACCTTTTTCGTGTAATAGACTTTACAACTTTTATGTAGTTATAGTAGTTGATTTGACTTCAACATTAGAGTAATAAAAATAAATGAATAATATTGTTGAAGCCTATCGAACCACTCTAAGTAGCAAAATCTACTACACAATGCAGTAGTTTTGGTGAGAAAATAATAGATAATTTTAACTTTTTGAACTTAAGTTTTACTACATTGAGTAGTAGATTGTACTACTTAAAGTAATTAGAAAGGATTGAACAGCATTTTTAAATAAAGCAAAGTTCAGAAATAAGAATTTAAAGAAGATAAAAGAACTAGTAAAAGTAGTAAATACTACTACATTACATTGTAAAATGAACTACAGTTGTCGGTTGATCTATGTCAAGAATGTCATCAGGTTTCATGCAGACCATCGTAGCGTGCGAGCGTGGTTAGGTGGTTAGGTTATCGGTTTGCGAATGTTAGGGTCGTGCGTTCAATCCGCGGCGTTTGAGGATTTTTCTCCATTATGTACATAAGTGTTAAAAATTATAAAGTATATGTGACCAATAGGAATGCTAGAGGAGATGAAAAATGAATTTCAGTAATAATAATAATTAATAAATAATAATAAATAATTCTACTACTTTTAAGTAGTTGCTGACAAAAACAAAAAGATGTTAATTTTTACTTTATAAAACAGATCATTAACTACTTTTAATAGTTAATTCTACAACAGAAATGTCGTTAAAGCCTATCGAATTACTTTAGGTAGTAAAATCTACTACTTAAAGTAGTAGATTTAAAAACAAAATAATAGTTAATTCTACAACAAAAATGTCGTTAAAGCCTATCGAATTACTTTAGGTAGTAAAACCTACTACTTAAAGTAGTAGATTTAAAAACAAAATAATAGTTAATTCTACAACAAAAATGTCGTTAAAGCCTATCGAATTACTTTAGGTAGTAAAACCTACTACTTAAAGTAGTAGATTTAAAAACAAAATAATAGTTAATTCTACAACAAAAATGTCGTTAAAGCCTATCGAATTACTTTAAGTAGTAAAATCTACTACCAAAATCTTAGTTGTTATAATTACTTTAAAGTTAGTCAAATAAACTACTAAATCACATTCAACCAACTACATTCTTAGTTGTCTTAACTGCTTTTATGACAGTTAGTACAACTATTTGAATTCAGTTGAGGACCTATTGAATTACGTAGAGTAGTTAAAAAGTAGTCAAATCTACTAGTTTTTTTTTTCAGTGTAAAACTAATTGCAGAATTTCAATTATTTTTAATACAATTTTAATCGAATTTCTCGAAAAATGTAATTATTCTTAAAAATTATATTAAAATTCATCGGAAGAATTCAATTATTGAAAAATTTGTTGATTAAATTATGTGTAAGAATTTAATTTTAAAAAACATTCAATTATTCAATAAATTATCTATATGTTTGTATTTAAATAATTGAATTCTCGTAGAATTTTCTAATAAAAATTGATTTAAAAATTAATTGCAGTTAAAGTTTTAGATAATATAAAATTAAATTTTGGAGAATTTACTAATAATTGCAATTTTTAAAAATAATTAAATTTTGTAAAGGTTTCAAATTTTAATCTTTGAAAATTCTCAAGAAGAACTTTTTCAAAAATTATTAAAAATAATTGATTTAAAGAAGACTTTTATTAATCAGGGAAGAACAAATTCCCCAGTAGCACACGTAATATTACAGCAATATTGAGAACAGTGCCTTAACATTACCAATATTGCCTCAATGTTGTTGATGTTACTGGAATACTGCTGGAATGTTCCCAACATTACCTGCTACTGGGGTTTAAATTTTTGTGGCAACCCTGTTTTTATATCTTAATTTTTTTCATTGGATTTTTAATTTCTTTGGACTTTTTGACCAGGACAAAGAATCCAAAAAATAAGTCCAAAGTGAAACTATTTTTTTTTTACTTTTTTGGTTTGGACTTTTTGTTTTGGACTTCTTGTCCGGATACCCTGACATAGTTATGCAACATTGTGAAAACCAAATTTTTAATGAAATTGATTACGAGATTCTTTTTTTTTTGTTATATAGATTTGTAGACGATACTATTTATTACTGTTTACCCGAAAATAAAGTTCAAGATTTTTTAGACAGATTAGATTCAAAAGAATTTTTTTGTTGTTGCGATTTTGGCAACGTTACCTAACAGAATGTAAAGTAAAATGAAAATTAAGAATGGATTCGCTTACCTGCTTGAATTTTCGTTGCAGCAGTGATAAAGGAGCTTGTATCTGAGACACTATTCTCACTTTCGTTTAATTCAGGTACATAAATATGATACTGCTTTTTTTCTTCAAAATTATCATCGTTAATTGCATTAGTAACAACTTCAGCTTTTATTGTTTCTTCAATTTTAGAATATTCATTGTCTTCATTTAATTTTAATTCACTTTTATTATCTTCATCATGTTTATCAAGAAATTCATCATTATTTGTCAAATTCTCCTCCTTCGATGTATTAGTCGCAGAATTAAGTCGTCTCGTTGTACATTGACTCGCTGATCTTGATTCAACAATATCGGCTGATTCATCTTTTTCAATAGTTGCGTCTGCTTGAGGAATTTTTGATTCAATTTTAATGTCAATCGTTTCGTTCTCGGTTCCAATTTTTTGTTCTTGTTCTTCATTTTCTCCTAGGATTGTTGCTTCTACTTCTTTTAGAACATTAGACTCGTTCTCAGCTTCAGTTTTGGTTTCTGTTGTTTCTTTTTCTACCTCTTCAATTTTGGGTTCAATTTTTTTCTCCGAAGAAGGTTCGTTCTCAATTTCGATTATAGCTTCTTTCTTCTTTTCAGTGAAAATTTCTTCCGCATCCTTAGTTAGAGAAGTCTCCTTAAGTTCTTTTTCCTCTTCTTGTTCAGAGGTATCTTTTTCTTCAACTTTAACATTTTGTTCTTCTTCAGCTTCTGTTTGGTCTTTAGTTTCGTTTTCGTTTCCTGCTAAGACTATAGTTTTGCCTTCGTCCTCAATTTTTTCTTCACCAGTTTTTTCTGTCTCTGCATCGGAGGATGCAGAAATCTTTTCATCTACTATTTGCATCAATTTTTCTTCTTCTGTAGATTTTTTCCTATTACTTATTTCTGCTTCTTCATCTTTGCCTGGAACTGTTTTTGAATTTTCTTCATCATCTTGTGCTACAGATACTTCTTTATCAACTTTTGGGTCAGTTGTTTGTTTCTCATCATCAAGTTCAGTTAAATCTGTTATCTCATAAAAATCTATTTTACTCGCTTCTTCCTGATCATCAACGTCTTTTTTCTCTTTTTCTTCATCTTTAGTTGTTTCTTCTGTTATCTGTTTCTGTTCATCAATACTTTCTTTGTCAGTTTCTTTTTGAACTAATATTTGGTCTTCACTGTCTTTATCAACTTCATCTTCATCACCTGTTGTCACGTAACTACTAGCCTTTACACAAAGATCTTCTTTTACCTCTACCTGTTCTTTCACCATTTCTTCAATAACTTCTTGTATTTCCGAATCATCAGGATATGTTTCATCCTCGACTTTTTCTATTTTTACAGAATCATTCACTTTTTCTTTGTTAACATCAACATCTTCATTCTCCTCTCTTATGAAACTATTTGTTACCTTTTCTTCATCACCTTTGGTTTCCAATTGAGTAACAGAAATCTTCTGACAATCTTCTTGAATTTCTGCAACTTTCACAGTATCTTCCTCCGTTCGTTTTAAACTATTCTTTTCTTCTTTCTCTTCCTCCGCCTCTTCCACTAACTTTCCATTTGTTACCGACATTTCCGGCTCTGTCGTAGAAAAAATACTTTCAGTCTCTTCGTTCTCTTTCTTCTCCACCTCTTCATCAGTCATCTTAAAGGAAGAAATAGTTATATCTTGAAGTGAATCCAAATTCAACTCGGGAACGATAGGTATACCTGGATCTAGGGAAAGACTCATGTTCGACTGATCTGACATTGTCGTTTCCTTAACCTCATTTGTAGATTCAATTGACCTTCCAGTACTTTCTTCAATCTCTAAGGAATTTTCGACAATGTCTGTCGTCTCTTGGATACCATCCGTGATGCTAGTTTCTTTTGTTTCGTCTGTCGATTCTGAATCTGTTATTCTTTGCATTTCCGGCGACAAATCCTCGATAAGTTCTTTAGTTTTGTTATCGTCTTCCATTAATTTTTCTCCAGACTCACTTTCTTGGATTTCTTTCAGGGATGATGTCATTACTTGAAGGACTTTTAATTCCTCCTCATCAATATCTACTACATTCTTTGCAGTTTCATTATCCACCTCTTCTATTTTATCTTTATTTATTTCCACCTTCTGATCAGTATCTTCTTCTACTTTTATTTGAGCTTCTTCGACTGGTTCCTTAACTTCATCTTTTTTCTCTGCTTCCTCTATTTTTTCCTGAAGGTTTTCTTTATTACTAACATCCTCTATTTTATCAACAACCTCCTCTATTTTATCAACATCCTCCTCTATTTTATCAACCTCTTCTATTTTATCAGCCTCCTCTATTTTATCAACGTCCTCTATTTTATCATCACCATTTTCGTTTGTTTCCGTTTCTATCGACTCCTCAACTACTTTCTCCAAAATATCCGTAAACTCCTCTATTTTGGAATCGTCGTTTTCGTTTATTTCGTTCTTTATTACTTCCTCAACCACCTTCTCCAAAATCTCTTTGTCCTCCTCTAGTTTATCAACAACCTCCTCTATTATCTGCTGTAACTCCGTTTCTCTTTCAGTGAAGACTGTTTCATCTTCCTTAATCCTATCCAGATCCTTGTCATCCTCTTCCTTAATTTGATCGAGATCTTGATGGGGAATCAGAATATCGAATCCGCTCTTTGTGCCCGAAATCAAATCAATATCATGCACAGTATTACTCGGTTCAGGTTCTATTACTTCTCCAAAAACATTCAAGTTCGAATCATCCTCCAATTCATCTTCCTCATCTTGATCTTCAATTTTGAATGTATTAGGAGTCATTCTTGATCGAACCTCACCATTCTCAACTTCCACCTCAAGAATATCGGAATCTGGAGTTGAAATTCTATCCGGTATAATAACGGTTGTTACTGTATCTGGAATTTCATAGGGAGAACCTTCTGTCAGGACAAAGGAATCCGGAATTTGAGGGATACCTCCTGCTTCCTCTTTTCTAGATGAACTAGTGTTCCCTTGCTCCTTTTCTTGCTTTTCAGATTTATCTGCTGTACTATCTTCTTTATCTTCGGAATCTTCTTTTTCGTCCTCCTGCTTTTTCTTGTCTTCGGTTTTTGAATCTCCGTCATTCAATTCCTCTTCCACTTGTATTGCAAGTTCTTGTTCGTTCATAAAACTTTGGGGTTCATCCAAAAAACTATCGATTCTTTTCTCTACTTCCTCAAGTGTCTTTAACTTTTCCGCAACACTTTCCGATTTTCCTGCTTCTTGCAAAATATCATCAATTCTTCGCTCAGAATTTTCGAGTTCTTGAAGTTTGTCACGAATTGTTGTTTCCTTCTGAGATTGATTGGGATCTAAAAGATTTTGAATATTCTTTTCGACTTCCTCGATTTCTAATAATTGTTCCTTGAGAATTGATGAACTGTCCTGAAGTACCTGGTTCTGTACTTCTGGCTCTAGGGAATCTGGCCTTGACGGAGTTTCGGAAGGTTCTGGTGTTACGTTTAAACTATCCCTAAATACCTCTTCTATCTCTGCTTCTATATTATTTAACTCCTTAGGACTTAGTGGTAAGGAATCACCATTGGTTTTAGCATTATTTGTAGAGGTACTACCGTCGTCTTTAGGACTCTCAGTTTCTTCAATTTTATTACTACTTTCTTTACCACTATCACTATTAGCACTATGTTTACTAGTATCACTAATATTTTCTTTCTCAGCTTTTTTTTCGTCTAGAATCTTCATTTCTCGATTTCCATCGTCGACACCATCGTTTATCGTCACATCTGCCTCCTTTTCCGGATTGGAACTTCCAGGACGTGAGAGTACCGGTAGAACTAAATCCTCCTTAACTTTGATAGATTTAGGAGCATCTGGAGAAATTGGAGGTAGAACTAAATTGTCAGAATCACTTCTCGAAACACTTCTTGAATGAGCTTTAGAAGACAGCGGTCTAACAACAGGAAGAGAAACATCTGACGCTTCTGACATTCGATTCCGAAGATCCTTGGCAGAAGAGGACCTTCTCACTGGAACTGTAAAAGCAGAAGAGATTCCCTCCAAAAGTGTCTGGGTTTCGTTTAATCTCATCTCTAATCCATTCTTCGAACCAATTGATTCCACTTCAGATTTCAGAGTATCGACATCCTCGAGGGAGTCATTTGGCGTCTCCACTTCGGAAGCTTTTGAAGTACTCTTCATACTCTTTCGCGATTTTTGCTCCTTTATTCTCGATTCTTTCACTTTTAATTCTTCTCTATTCTCCTTTGATTTTGACTTGTCTGTAGATTTCAATTTTTCACTTCGGGACTTTCTTCCTGACTCTTCGATCGTGGACCTACCACTAGATTCCTTGGATTTCGACTTCTCGCTGGAAAAACTCGATCTCTCGGATTCTAGGCTTCGGATCTTCTTTGAATTCACAGAGTTCTTGAGTTCCTCGACTCTTTCCTTGATGATTGGCGCTGTCTCATCGATTACTTCCTGGACTTTTTCGACATAAGTGGGTGACTGAAGTTCCTCAAGACTTTTTGTTGTTGAAAACTTTTTCACCACGTAATCTTTGACACGATCCATACTGAGACCCTTTGACTTCCTGTCTAAACGTTTCCTCTTCCCTGCTTGCTCCATCTCTTCAACTTGTCTTGATTCTATTGGGGAGAGAAATACAAATGGAGTGCTACGATTAATAGATATGGCCTCCGTAATTCAAACTAAATTTTAGATTCAGAGAATAGGAATTAAACCCAGAAGTACCGAATACAAATAAAATATAAAAATATTATTACAAACATCTATTACGGCTATTGAACATCCTAAAAAAGCTAAATATAGAATTAAAATTATTACCCATCTCCTTTCTTTCCAAAGTCCTCCCGGTACTCTTCAAACTCTCTGATTCCGTCTTGTCCAGAAGATTACGTCTCTCACGACTGCTAATTCGATTTCTTCTCAACTCACTCTTAATATCCTTAACACTACTCCCAGGTAAATTTGGAATTTGTGAAATCAATTTCAAGCCATTTTTCCCATTTCCCGAACTCTCTTTAAACTCCTCTTTTCTTTTTGATGATGATGATGATCGTTTCTCCATTGAACGATGTCGTCGGAAATGTTCCCTTTCTTTCTCGGAAGCCAATTGCCGTATCTCGTCTGTGGAAATTTTTCGTCCCTCATCACCAAAAATACTCCTATGCCGTTCGAGAACTTTAGCTGTCTCATTAAGTGACCATCCACTTTGATAGGCGTAATCACGTGCATTTCTCTCATCTCTGAATGCATCTCTTTTTCTTAGTGCCTCACTCATATCACGCAGTGCCTGTAAATTTCTCTCGTCGACCGAGAGACTTCTAGAGACACCGTACGCCTCACGAAGATGAAGAAGTTTTTCAAAATGATGAGCTGCAAAAACGTAAATATCTTCCGGTCTTTGGCGAATCACCTCACGAGTCAGACCTTCCACGGCTGCTGCCAATCCCTGAGGTACTCGAGGTGCCACCAGGAAGCCTTCCGGAATGTTTAAATCCTCTGTTGAGGTCGCCATTTTACTGCGAGCTAAAAATCCAAGGTACCAAAGATTCTTTAAATTCTAATTCCGACAATTCTTGAAATCTAATTAATCGAAAATATCTAATCTTTCTCTAATGTTTGGTTCTATGTACGAATTTTTACTAACTGTGATAAAATAAATGTAAATAAAAATAGAAGGATATAAATAATAAATTAATCTACAATTGTGTATAACCTCAAGTAGGAGAAATTAATTTTAATAATGTAACGATGAGTTATAGAAAATAGGAATGGGGTATACGTTATATAGCACAGCCATCGTAGTCGCGCATAGCTCGCAGGCAGAGAGAGACTGACGACAGCGCACGAAGCTCGCGCCGCCTGTCTTCTCCCCCCACCACTCACTCGACGAACCTTTATAACTCGCATCGCACAGTCTTTTCAATCACTTCGTCTGGCGACTTGGCTCGAGGTGCACCTCTGGCTAACAGGAATAAGCAAGATCAGCCCTAAATACCCACGTCAAAAAATTCCGTGGAAATTCTGCAAGATTTATATTTTAATATTATTTTAACTTTTCTATTATGATTAGAGTCTAATAATAAGCTTTGTTGCAATTTTTTGCAAAACTCGAATGAAATACGCATTTTGCAAAAAAATTGCAACAAAACTTATTATTAGATTCTAATCATAATACAAATGTTGAAATATTAAAATAAAGAACTTACAGAATTTCCTTGACTTTTCCCTGATTTCCAGGCAAAATTTTGAATTTTTCCCTGACCCTAAAGAATATTCTGATTCACTCTAAAAATTATTAGATACTCAAAAAAACTGTTCTATTACATTTACTTACGAATTTCTTAAATTGTAAAATTATTCGAAAACGTCAATAAATTCTGATTTAAATAAATATTTAATTATTATTATTCCATACAAATTAAGATTTTCAAATTTAAACCTTTATGAAATTCAACAAATAAATAAAATTCAACAAAATAAATAATAAATTCAACAAATTATAAGAATATTATTACAAAACATGAAGATACAGATCACTCTGAGTCGAAGACTCGGAGTTATTGATATCTTCATGTTTTGTAATAATTTTAATTTCCATAAAATTTTTCAAAAAAAAAAAAAAATTAAACTATTTACAAAAATTTTATTAAAATCCTCCCAAGAATTCAATTCTTTTTACAAGTAATAAAATTTTTCACATGAATTCAATTATTTTCATGAATAATAAAATTTTTCATAAGATTTCAATTATTTTTAATACAATTTTAAATAAATACCTCAAAGAACTTAATTTCTTAAATGAATTCAATTATTTTTAAAAAATGTAACAAAATGCGTTGCAGGAATTCAATTTTTATAAATAATACAATTCTTTACAGAATTTCAATTATTTAAAAAAAAATGTAATAAAAATTTGTTGCAAAAATTGAACTATTTTCATAAATAATAAAATTCTTCTCAGGATTTCAATTATTTTTAATACAATTTTATGTAAATTCTTCAAAATATGTAATTATTTTCAAAAATATTAAAAAATCAATTATTTTTAAAATTCATGCCATAATGCTTTGAATATTCAATTATTATGTAAAATTTTAACTGAAATTCATTTTTAAATCAATTTTTATTAGAAAAGTGTACGAGAATTTAATTATTTAAATACAAAAATAAATAATTTATTGAATAAATAAATGTTTTTCTAAATTGAATTCTTATAAAGAATTTTATCAACAAATTTTTAAATAATTCATTTTTTCGACGAATTTTAATAAAATCTTCAAGAATAATTACTTTTTTCGAGAAATTCGATTAAAATTGTATTAAAAATAATTGAAATTCTATTATGAGTCACATTTAGAAATATTTTAATAAAATCCTCTCAAGAATTTAATTCTATTTACAAGTAATAAAATTTTTCACATGAATTCAATTATTTTCATAAATAATACAATTCTTTACAGGATTTAAATTATTTAAAAAAAAATTTAATAAGAATTCGTTGCAAAAATTGAACTATTTTCATAAATAATAAAATTCTAATTCACAGGACTTCAATTATTACAAAAAAAAATGTAATAAAAATTCTTTACAAGAATTGAATTCTTTTCCTAAATAATAAAATTCTTCATAGGATTTCAATTATTTTTAATACAATTTTAGGTAAATTCTTTTTTCATTCTTCAACATTTTTCGAAGAATTTACCTAAAATTGTATTAAAAATAATTGAAATCCTGTGAAGAATTTTATTATTTATGAAAATAAAATTCAATTCTTCTTCAATTCTTGCAACGAATTTTTAATAAATTTTTTTTTAAATAATTGAAATCCTGTAAAGAAATGTATTATTTATGAAAATTCAATTCAAAAATATTGAAAAATCAATTATTTTTGTAAAATTTATGCTATAATGCTTTTAATATTCAATTGTTATATGTAAAATTATAATTGAAATTTATTTTTAAATCAATTTTTATTATAGAAAATTCTACGAAAATTCAATTATTTTAATGCAAAAATAAATAATTTATTAAATAAATAAATGTTTTTCAAAATTGAATCCTCATAAAGAATTTTATCAAAAAATTTTTAAATAATTCAATTTTTGCGATGAATTTTAATAAATTCTTCAAGAATAATTACATTTTTCGAGGAATTCGATTAAAATTGTATTAAAAATAATTGAAATTCTATGATGAGTTTTATTATTCATGAAAATAATGGAATCTCGGTAAAAATTTTATTGTTTTTGAAAATAATTGAAATTTTGACAAGAATTTCATTAAAATTTTTAAAAATAATTGAATTTTGGAGAAGAATTTTAAATATTTTTAAAAATAATTGAAATTTTGTTGTGGCATTTTTTAAAAATTTTTGAACATAATTAAATTTCTGCGATGAATTTTATTACTTTTGAAAATAATTGAATTTCTGCAATTATTTGTAACTTCTTATAAATTCAGTTTTTTCCAGTACTTTAATAAAAATCGCTGACTTTTCTCTGATTTTCCTGACCTATGACAAAACTGGAATTGTCAAAATATTTTTAAAATAAAAAACTTGCAGAATTTACATGGAAACTCCATGGAAATTCCATGGAGAAGTTCCATGGAATTTCCCGGAGGTACTTCCATGGAATTTTTCGACGTGGGTATAAATAATAAATATAATTATTCTATAATTATATGTTTCTATTGCTACCATATTCTAAAACTTCTGCCTTCTGACTTATTTAGAATATTTTTATTTTTAGATTTTTTTTTTCCTTAAGAATATAAGAATGAATACTAATATAGCAACTATTGAGACAGTTCATAAGTATATAAATAATACTTTTAAAGCGCATCTTGTTGTATGTGTATATATTGCGGACTGTAAAGTTTGCAAAGAGTCAGACCTTGACGACGGCATGAATAAACATTCTTGTCGTCATGAGAGGTACATAGAGCTAAACCATCCCCCCTGTCCCCTTGGTTATTCATAGATTTTAAACCTTTCAGCACTTTAAGATGTCACTTAAAATGTATCTAATATGCTCTGCAAATTTTCATATATATTCTTGTCCTCTTCATTAACATAAAAATCAATTGTAGTTCATTTTTAAAAATTTTTTTCTTGACTTTTCTCATTTCAAAAGTAAATCACGAAAGAAAATAAGATTCTAATTTTCAAATCTTTATTAAAATCACGAGTTTTCATTTTGTATTATACTTACAATTATTAGAACCAAAATAAATTTTTTAAATTCTATCTGTTATTTAAAAAAAATTAGTATTTGAATAATTAAATTTATTATTAAATTACTGTTAAAGTACCTAAATTAAACTTATTTTAGAAATTAAATTATTATTATTAAAATAAATAAATTAAAAAAAAATAAAATTAAATATTGTTAAATATTTTATGTACATATTTGGAATTTACATCCTTCAAGTTAAATATTTTGTTAGACAACAAAATGAAGTTAATTTTTTTTCAAATCGAAAACAATACGTACGTACAAACAGTACGTCACCTGAACAGTGTTTCTGATAAATCAAAAATCCTAGACAGCTTATAAAATTATTTATAGATGATTCTAAAATGCTAATCTTTGCCCCGAATCGATTTTATTGACGTCATTTGGCTAAAAATAATTTTTCGGTTTAATGACAGGTTTATTTAGTTTCTTCGTCACCAATCATGTAAAGATTTTACTGCAAAATATGTTTACGAAAATTCAATTTCATATTTTTTTCTTCTAATTGTTGCGTTTAAAAGGGTTCGTTAACATTAAACAATTTTTTGTTTGAAACAAGAAGCGAAAAAAAAAATTCTTTTATTTTCGAAGTCATTTGAATAAATTTTCCCCTGGTAAAAATGGAAAATAAGTTTAAAAATAAAATCAAAACATTTTGATAAAATTAAACTGTACAAAAATCAATGTCAATATAATATTGACAAAATTTTTTTTCCAAATTGGTTTAGAAATTCTATCTTCGTGACGGATATACCTAAAGGAAGAAGAAGTCCTTCAAGAAGTAAACAATATAATTATTACCAATCAATTTTAACCGCAACTGCGAAATAAAAAACCAAGTAAACATGCGATCAATTAAAAATCTTAATTATGATGTGTAACTATATTCCTTTTGTCAATCTTAATTTACATTTTAAAAATATATAAATTGACTTGTAATTGAAAAATTCTTTTCTACGACTTTTTTTAATTATAAAACTTTTAAACAATAACAATTTCTTGAATTATTAACTTAAATTTTATTACTTAATTACTTAAGAAGTTAAATATTAATTAAAAATTATAAACATAATTAATATTTAACTAAACTCGTTAAACATTTCAAAAAATTGAAATTTATTGCAACTAAAGAATAAAAAATAAATTACAATTAAATTTCGAAAAAGGCCTTTGATTAAATGTTTACTGCATGAATTTTTAGCTGTGGAATTTTGAGGAAATCTCTTTCATCGTTATTTTGCTAGTGACTATACTAGTGAAGTTTATGATCTTTTATATTTACTTCAAGGGGAAAATAAGGGGGGGGCGAAAAAGGCACGAGTATATAAACTTTATCAGTTATGACTCACAGATTTAGAATTTAATAACTATTTTCATTGAAATATTTCGTAAATAAAAAATTTACAAAATAAATTTTATTTATTTAAAACATTTTATGTTCCATATATCTCTTAAAGAAAACAAAAATGGGGACACATAGCACTTACAATTTGTTGAAAAAAGATTTATATATAATCTCATATTTTTCACGGCATATTGCCAAATATTATAAAAATGAAAATTGTCAATGTCAATATGGTTTACAATTTATTCAGATAATTATTGTCCATAAATTAAGGCAAGTTTACTTTTTGAATATTTCAAATTTTGTAAATGTTTTACGAAACAAGTTCGCAGTTGTAATTTAAGAAAATTATTTGGTGAGCTAAATTTTGACGTTTGAAATTTAATGAATTTTTATTGTAACTAAAAAAGTATTTTAAAATATTTTAAATATTTTAAATATTTTAAATATTTAAAAAATAGTTGATTATATGACGTCGTTGAATGGATATTTTTTATATGTATAAAAGGGCTCAAAATTTGAACCGCAATCAGTTCAAAATCTAATTCGACAACCCCATCGACTGTGACTTGTGTCAATCACCAGCAGATTAGAAAGGTGGTCTAACTTCTACTTGAGGTTATATACGGGGTTTTTTAATTAATTTATAATTTTATTCTAATTCTTGTTAATTTCTATCCATTGAGTCAAAATTTTGCACTATACATAAAATATAAATATTTTTAGCAACATTGAATCAAATTTTGAGCAAAAAATTTTTTTTATAGATAATTTGTAATAAATATATTTGTAATAAATGAAAGATTACTGAAAAATTAATCATCACACTTGAAAAAAAATAATAATTTGAAATTAATAGATTCTCAGGAAGGAAAGAATGCACAAGGATAAACGAATAAATTTAAATGATGCTGTAAAAAATCGCATTCCAGTATCGATTATCTACATTTTCAGACTTCCTGGAAAAAGTATTTAGTTTTACTTTTATCTAAGTGAACTACAAATATATAAAAACCTTCGACGAATTTTAAAAATATCCACAAGGGTGTAAAATTTAGAAAATGAAAAATTAAAAATAAATCGAAAAAACCAATAGAGAAGAAACTGTATAAAAATTATAGATGATAAAAATACATTTTTCATTAAAGAAATCATTATAGTTTATTAATAAAACTATGATATTTAAATATACATATTTTTATCTCCATTGTAATGTATTTCTAATCTATTAATATTTTATAAATAATTTTATTAAATTTTTTATTACATTCTATTGATAAATTTTCTTTTCTTACATAAAACCTAATATATAAAACAAATTTTCAAATGTTTTATTTCAGATTTTTATGCCGGTTTCTATGTTGAAAATTTTTACACGTAAGGTTCATCTTCTGACATAAGTAATTAAACCATAATATAGATATGTACATATATATACAAAAAGAAGAAAGAAGTATAATTTCATATCATTAAGAAGAAATTCTACAATTCTACCAAATTGTTAATTATATCAAAAATGAAGAACATACCTCTAGAAGAAGTTTCTTTTGGAAAACAATTTGAATGATTTGCAGCTGATAAACAAAAGAAATTGAAATTAAAAAACAGGTTTGAAGGGAAGTTGCAGGTGGAGGTTCACCGTTTGACTGAACAACGACAACGGTTTTCACCTTCGTCAGGGGGCGGTCGATGGTTTTCCATCGATTAGGTGCGGGTTCCATGGCCACGTGACTATAAGAAAGAAGAAGTACTATAGTCAATGCAAATGTTATACATATATATATATATATACATATACACTTTCGACAAGTTTGAGATTTCATTTCAAAGGGGTTGACGGCGAGACGTTTATGTACATGCATTTATGTACATACCATATCTCAAAGAATCTGCAGGTGAACCCTCACTGTGCAAACTTATTAATCTGATGAAACTGATTCCTTGAAGTTCTCATACTTTTTAAAAATGACAAAAAATAGAAGAAATGTTTGTGTTTCAGTTCGCTTTCTTCTTAATTAAAAAATAATTACTTAAAGGTTCTCTTTCATAAAGGTTAGCAATGAAGAAAGAATATGTACGTTAGCATATATGCAGATGATGTGGTTCTGATGACTGAGGATGAAAGTGGAATGAAAATTTTTAATATAAGAGTTTGATGCATTGCTATGGTCTTCATCTTAATTATGCGAAAGTCTAACTTATTGATTCAAATATAACCGAATGTTAAGATAAAGTGTGAGTTATGAGAACTACTTTATTTTTTCACTAAAGAATTGAGGCGAATGAAGAGACATCAATTTAATTCCGGCCATGACCAACGCCAACACGAAGCCATTCTTTGGCAAGATGCTATCTCAAAGGGTCACACGAGAGGTCTACGACCAATTGTGATGAACGCCAAGAAAGAAAAGACACGCAAAAATCTACTCAGGCGAAAAGAAATTACGAACTTTAAGAAAAATGAATAAAAATAAATAAGAATTCACAAAAAAAAATCCTTTAACTCTACTCGAATATCGAAATATTTATTAACAATAGAACTTTACAATTTCTTTTTTTAATTATATATACTAAATAAAACAAAGTCTATTTGGCAAGGGGTCTTTTTTGTATCAATTCCAAGACACAATATCGAGACGATCTAAATTTTTTTCTACCAGAAGAACCCGATACTATGAATTCCAGATCAATGAAACATTTAATCGTGAAATAAACAGATTGATTTAGTTATTTATAGATTATACGAGAGGATCGTCAGCGTCAAATGCTATGCAACAAACGTTCTTAACCTTTTAAGTTGAAGTCTATCCTAAATTAGATTTTGCGACTTGCAGACAATCACAATAAAATAACCACACACATAACACCAAGAGATTGATGACCTGCAAATAAATCTTCGAGTGCTTTTCGTAGTTCAATACTTCTTTTTAACTTTTTTGCAGTCATAATAGCAACTATTTTGTCGAAAAAAAAATCTTTGTCTAAAGAAATCTTCTTTAAATTTTTGTATTTTTAAGTTCTTTTCAGTGATGAATTACCTTTGAAATCTTAGTAAAAGATTAGGTGCTAACAGTAACAATTATAAAAAATTTAATAATTACGAGGATAATAGTTACAAAGCACGATTTTTTCATATTAAGTTTCTATAACCAGTATAACCGAAAGAATAATAGAAAAAATATAATATATGTAATAATATGTTTATTTGTTAAAGACAATTAGTCCATACAAAGAAATTGCGAAAATTATGACATCACTTTCAAAAATAAAAAAATTCATACTACACAAAATTAAAGTAGAAACATAACTAAACATACAATTACAGGAATCTCCTTTAAAACGACACACCATATTGAATAATATAAGCTGATTTACAAATGTTCTCTTTCGATTGCTATTGCTTCAATAAATTGGTAAAATTTTTTAATTAAGTCTCTCTGTGGATCTTCAAGAATATTCATAATAGCTACAGTTTCTGAGGGTTCATCCTCCGCAGAACAAATAAATTTTTTAGAAAAAATATATATTAAAACATATATATATTCTTGCAAAAAGAAGGGCTTCTAAGGAAGCAGAAAGGAATCAAAGAAAAGTTACAAACAAACCTCATTCCTTAAAGGTAAATATAGACAATTTATTTTTATTATCTAGTTAATCAATTACATCTCCATTTATAAAAAATATATCATCAGATTTTCCCATTATTCTTCTCAAATAAATGACGCAAGGTGCATCATATTTTGTTTCTTGTCGGGCGGATGTATTAAAATATTTTTGTATATTGACCCTGAGAAAACGTTTATTCCATGAAATTGTTTCTCTGCTTCCTTCGTTACTTCCTCTCTCCTTCTCTCTTGGCAATTTCTAATTGTAGCCTCTGGAATAGTTCCGAGTTCCAGATTCTAAAATAGCGACCTTCAATTATTTCACATTTTCTTTCATTAAAAATTGATCGAGAAATTCGGCTTCAAGTGGATGAAGCTTTTCTCCAGGTATTACAAGACAATGAAGTGGAGGTCCTAATTCGATATTTTTCATCTCGAAAATATTGCAGGCAACAATTTTTTGATCCTCGGATCCAACTCGAGCTAAGCCAATTGCTAAACTTTCCTCATCAAAAGCTGAAATCAATAGTTTTTGACATAAAATTAAAGATTTCAATATTTATTTTTTTACTTATCTCAATGAAAGCAAGGCAATTCAGAAATAATGGACTGTCGGATCTTGATGAAAATTTAACATAAAATTAATGAAGATTTGAGCTTTTAAAAAAAATTATTCTATTGATAAAAAAATTATTTATTGCAAATAGTACATTGTACAACTAGTGGTGAAAGTGAGTGATTTTACGAGCAGCAATCACTCGAGTAAAATCATTCTTTCACCACGAGTTGTACATAACGTTTTCCCTAACGCCTTGCGAGGAAATGCATGTTGGATGTTTTTATAATTGTAACTAACAATTTCATTTTTAATAACATTTTATATTTTCATAAGATTTATAATTAAAAAATACAGTGGTCGATAAATGTATTTCATTTATTGACGAAGGTTGCTTTGGAAATTATATATAAGTTAATAAATAGTAAACACGAAAATAACACAATAAATTTTGTGTGTAAATAAGTTAGTTATTTAGTTAGTTAATTCAGATAGTTTATTTTATTAATTAGTTAGTTAATTAGTCAGATTAGTTAGTTCAGTTAGTTTAGTTAGTTAGTTTTGTTAGTTAATTTATTAGTTATAGTTACTTAGTTTACTCAGTTATTTACTCAGTTTAGTTCGTTTAGTTAATTTAGTTACTTAGTTCGTTAGTTTAGATAATTTAGTTAGTTAGTAAATTAGTAAGTTAATTTAGTTACTTAGTTGGTTAGTTTCTTTAGTTAGTTGAATTAGTTTAGTTAGTTAGTTCCTTAGTTAATTTAGTTAGTTCGTTATAGTTTCTTTAGCTAGTTAGTTTAGTTAATTAGTAAGTTAGTTAGTTAATTTAGTTAATTCGTTAGTTTCATTAGCTAGATAGTTTAGTTAATTTTGTTACTTAGTAAGTTAGTTAGTTAATTTAGTTACTTAGTTCGTTAGTTTCTTTAGTTAGTTAGTTTATTTAGTTTAGTTAGTAAAATTTTATACCGTCAAAAATAATATCAACATGGATTATTTTAATCTTTTAAAATAAAAATAACAATAATACGTAAGTAAACACTACAGATTCTCTAGCAATTTATACTTTCGCCACGGTTTTTCAAACAGTTGTAAAAAGTATCACTTTCGCCACGGTTTGTAACCCTTGAAAGTTGCACTTTCAGAGTGGATGTTAGGGAAAAATAATTGTTAATATTAAACAACTGAATAATTAAGTACCTTCTGGATGTATTTCGTAAATTTTTTTCTGAACCAAAAAATATATATATCAAGGATTAAATATCTCAAAGAAAAAGTTGTTAGATCGAGACAGTTTATTAACTATGAATTTTTTTGTGAGCGCGGTTTCGTTGATCTTTGCGACGCGTCTTGACCTCCATAAGTTTGTTGGAAGTTCAATATGAATACCGTGTAATCTTAAAAACTGGAACACAGAGTGAAGAAAAATTAAATACTTACCTAAATTAGTCTCGGCATTTCTTTTTCTTTCTATAATTTGAATTAACTGATTAGCGGCCTCAGCAACAGTCATAAATTTTGGAGGCATGTATTCCTTCTTCTTTTTCATAATACTGTCTAAAGTCGGTTCCTTGACCTTAATGTCAAGCAGACATAGTGTATGAAGACCGCGTTTTCGATTTTCCCCTATCTTCTCGTAAAAACTGTCCGGCTGCCAAGTTTCGGTCCAATATGGAATTGACACCACTTCGCCGTATGAATAAAGTTGAAGACCACAACAGCCAATGGCATTCAAAATTGACGCATTGTGAACAATTTCGGTTTTTATGCCCTTTTCCCGGGCTCTCAGTACCAAGTCAGTATGAGTGGTTGCACCAAAAGGATCGCCAACAACGAGAAATGCAACATCTTCATTCTCGGAATTCGATAAAATTTCTTCAGACTCATTTTCAACGAGTTCACGGTCTGCTAATATTAATGGACGTTCGTAAAATTTTTCCTGAAGAAAGAAAAATTTTAATTTACTCTAAATAATTTTAACTCCGAAAGTTAGCTACTTTCGATTCGTACAGTAGGATTCAAGAATGCCTTCCTAGTATAAACTTGTCGCACTCATATGTTCCCATGGAAACATATGAGTGCGACACGTTCAAACTAGGAAGGCATTCTTGAATTCTTGAATCCTACTGTACCTAAGAGGCAACAAATTTAGGTTATGTTTATAATTTTTAGAATAAAAATACAAAAAAAATTAATTACTATTGCAAATCATTGATGTTCAATTATTCATTACATCGAAAATATTCCATAAAAGGTGGTTTCAAATCCACATACTTAAATATGAAATTTTAATCAATAGATAAATGTAATACAAACATAACCTATAATTCGTTTGCTTCTGTTTAGGCACCTCTTTTATTTGAAGCGCGTCACATAATATTCTAATTCTGGTCGAAGGTATTCACACTTATCTGGTTGTAATTTTAATCCCAAATTTTTTATTTTCTATAAGAAATTGTTTAAATTTTGTTTTTTTCAAATGTAAATTAAAAATTACAGTATAAGAATCGTGAGATCCAACTGGACCCAACCCGGCTTTTTATATTTTTAGCTACATGAAAGACATTTGAAAAAGAATTATCCAAAAAATTCGCAATATTTAAACAAATTCTTATTCTTTAATATTATTTATGTTAAATGCAAAGATAATGTAAATGCATAATTATTTTAAAAATTAATAAGGAAATATTAAAAGAAAGAAAATTATAAGTTTGAACCTAGTCAGTTTTATTCATAAAGTGAACGTATACAAATGAAAGATAAAAAAAATAATATAATTTTAATTATAGAATTACTCACCAGGGTTTCTTTTCCAACAGTTAAAATTGACGTGTAAGCTTCCAAATAAACCCTTTGACATTTACGGATTATTTCTAAACCTTTGACAGTAACGTCTTTTTCATTTCCAAGGCCTAATCCAATCACGTAAAACATTTTTCCTTATGAACAAGGTTCTGAAAGAAAAATTAAGTGAAAAAAGAAAAATAATAAGGTATCGGAAAGCACAAACAATAGCAATTTTTTTACCAAACTGTTCGTTCTTTTTAAAGGGATGTTTTTCAAACACCTGTTTTTTCATAAACGTCGGACATGAAAAAAATTGTTCCTTACGATTCTATTACTTGTTTCTACTTACCTACACTACTTTTGTCACACTCTGTTGAGAGAGGGAAACAGATGGCGCACATTGTACTTAGAATGTGGGGAATTAGTCTTTAAAGGTGCTTCTATAGGCGGTTCCAGAATAGGTGCAAAAGGCAAGGTGGAAGTACAAGCAGGTACAAGTGCAAGTGCGATTCCTATACATAAAGGCGGTTCCAGAATAGGTGCAAAAGGCAAGGTGGAAGTACAAGTGCAAGTGCGAACCAATGCTAAATGTATAGGAATCGCACTTGCACTTGTACTTCCACCTTGCCTTTTGCACCTATTCTGGAACCGCCTTATACCTCCGGTGGATTGGTCAAGCAATCGGCTCGATGAATTTTCACGGTCGGAAAATGTACTTTCATGGCGGGTATTTTTGAATAAGTAAATGTTGAAAAGGTTTTTACTTGAAAATTTATTTAAAAAAATGATTTTATCATAGAAATTCTTTTGAAATTTATGTTAAAAAACATTTTTTATTTTAAAAGTTATCAAATTTTAATTCAAAATGTTTTAATTTTCCAAAGAAGTGTAAAAAGCCTAATGTTTTTGAAATGCTAGTACAGACGGTACAGACTGTTTGTTATGAATGTACATAACCTAGCGTTGTGTTGTCGTGCTTGTGATATTATTATTATATTCTAAATTTAATGATTTAATTATATTAAATAATAATGAACAGACAACACAACGCTAGGTTATGTACATTCATAACAAACAGTCTGTACCGTCTGTACTAGCATTTCAAAAACATTAGGCTTTTTACACTTCTTTGGAAAATTAAAACATTTTGAATTAAAATTTGATAACTTTAAGCACCTTAAGACTCTTTATGAGACTTGTAGGACTTGTAAAAACTGTACAGTCGTATTATTAAACCGGTATAAGATTACAAATTGTATTTCAATTACTAAGCTAATAAATTAGTAACAAGTTAATTATCATGGTGGCCGCAAGATTGACTTTATCAATTTCCCTGACATTTTACTGACATAACAACGAATTTCCCTGACAAAGATTTTTTTGTTTAGAGCAAAAAATGTATTGCATGACCGTCTTAATTTCTTTAATTGCCCTGACAAAAAAATTTTTCCTGACATTTCCCTGACTTTACTGACAAAAAATTTTTTTTCCTGACATTTCCCTTCTTCTTTAATTGCCCTGACAAAAAAATTTTTCCTGACATTTCCCTGACTTTACTGACAAAAAATTCTTTTCCTGACATTTCCCTGACATTTCCCTGACTTTACTGACTTTACTGACATGTGGCCACCCTGATTATGGAGTCTTAATTTAATTAATAACAGTGGGAATCATTAACCTTCTGATTTATATATTATATGTATAATTATTATTTATCCCACAAGAACATATTCCTTTTTTTTTCCTTTCTTAAAAAAGACATTGCGAGAAAAGGTCGAATCAAGGGTCGAATATATCGAAAAAGGAAATGAGCATTGACAATGTAAAAAGTGAATAGAAGATCGGACTCACATTTCCAAATGAAATTTAGTTCTTTTCCTTTCTTAAGGTCATGTTATTCAGTGGTCACGTGCCCCATATACTTTACTATGGAAAAACTTCACTCTGAATAACATGACCTTAATAGTACATTGTGCAACGAGGACGCAAAGCGCAAGTTTCTCGTCCGAGCTTGATTTTGCAGTACGAGGCGAAGCCGAGTACTGTAAACAAGCGAGGACGAGAAATGCGTGCGTCCGAGGTACACACGACATTTTATACAAAACGAGAATGTAATCCGCGGTTACTCGGTACGTTTTGAGAGGTAAAGCATGGCTTTGCTTCAAGTAGCAGTTTCACGGTCCTAGGACCGTAAAACTACTGTTTGAAGTAAAGGCATACTTTGCGTCTCAAAAACGCGCCGAGAAAGCGGGGATTACATACTCGTTTTGAATAAAAGACATTATTGCGACAATAGGTCGAATATATCGAAAATTATCGTAAAGGAAAAAGGAAAACTTGTAAATAAACGAGTAGGGGATCAAATCTTTATTAGTATCAGTATCAAAAAAATTAAATAAAAAAAAGGTACGAACTATTAATGAAGACTGCAGTTAATTATTATTTACGTTCTTTATTTCCTTAAATCTACTACATTACCATTCAAATAATTTGACAATCATTTAATCAATGGTAAAAAAAAGTTTTAAGTAATAAAAATAGAATAAAGCTCTGTTTCAATGAAAAAACATTAAAAATAAAAAATAATAGATATAGAAAGAAAAATTAAATTCTAGCAAAAAAAAAAAAAAATAAAAATATTAAAAGCAAATTAATTAATGAAAATTCTTCTCTCAAAAACCATTAAAAATTAAGAAAACAATTTTACAAACTAATAAAAAATTTATAAATGGATAAACAATTTGAAAATTTAAAGCAATTTTAATAAAAATAAGAAAAAGATTTAATAAGAAACCACCATAATTATATAATTAAGTATATAAGATAAGAAGTTGAAAAATATTCATTTTAAAAAGGAAATTTTAAGAAACAACCGTTTTAAGACAGAACTTCAAAGAATATTTAAATTAAAATAAAAAAAAAATTGGTTAATATAATATTAAAAAAAAGGATGTACCGTTACAAGAAATATGGTACCTACAATGACTTCGCTGAATATAATTGCAAAAAATGATTGAAAAAATAATTTTCACTTCAGCGATATGTGTCTCGTAATAAATTATTTACAAACTTCAAAGTATAGTCTCGTCCAGTTTTCTTTTCTTTTTAAAAAATAAAAATTTTTTTTCAATCCAAATTCATTAAATTTAAACGTATCAACATGCAAACGCATATATATTTTGAGAAAAAAAGACTTTGACTATATCGTAAATTAAATTAATTCTTTAATTTAATTTTCTTTTTACTTTATATAAAAAAACTTAATAAAATAGTCATTAATATACTAGTATTTTTCACTAGACTAAATTCATTGAAGAAGAAAAAATGTTGATTCCCGTATCATTAAAGTCTATAAAATATTTTACAAAAAATGATTATTCATTTGTATTTGTAAAATATCGGTTTTTTTTCTTGTCTTGCGTTTAATATTTCTTCTGTCTCGTTTCTTTTTCCTTTTTTTCCGGAGACAACTGAAGATCTGTTTTTTTTTTTTTTGTTTCATTTAAAACATTTTTCATTTTAACAAGTTCACAAACTTTCTTTCTTTTTTTCCCTCTTGGCGAGAGAAAAGTTTAACAGAAATGAAACCTTTTTTTTATATAAAGTCCTAGGAATTATGTGAACATTGTTTCGTTAAGTTTTGCTTTTTTCGAATGTTAAGGCTAATGGGAAATATTATGTTCTAATTCACTATCTAAAAATTCACTTTCGTGACTTCATTTGCAATTCAAAGCGTCGATTTGTTCGTACACCTTTTAAAATTTCTCTCCTCGCGTTCATTTTCTTCTCACTGAAAAAGAAAAAGAAAATGTGAAACAAAACAAAAAAAATAGTCTCTATAGGAAAAATTTTTTTTTACCTACAGTTACAATAAAAATAAGAAATATTAAATTTTTTTTTATTCACCTTGTCATTGATACTGGTTTTTTGCTCATAGTTGCCACAGCTTCATTTTTTCGCAATTTAAATCCAAAACGATTGTAAACACCGTTTTGCACTCGTAATTCGAGACGTTTTCCCATCGCAAGTTCCGGCATTGCTGAAAATGAAGAAAAAAAATTTACATCAAAAACGCAAAAATAAAGAACGAAAAAAGTTTTAAAACACAATTTTAAAAAATGTGCTTAACATAAATAAAAATTTGAAACAATACTTTTTTGTACAAATATCAATAAAAAGCGATTTTAAAATACTAAAATTCATAGAAATTAAATTGTTTGAATTAATTTTAATCATTTAAAACTTTAGATTATCTAAAAAGTCGATTTAAATTATAAAATTCAAAAATATGGAAAAAATTTTAAGAAACAAAGTTTATTTTTTCAAAAAATTAATAAATTATTAGAAATTTCAAATAAAAGTTCTAGTAGAAAGTAAAAAATATTTTTTAATTAAGTAAAATATTGAAATTAATAAAGTGAATAAAAGAAAATTCAAGTTAATAAAAATATATAAATACCAATTGAATCATACAAATTATAGATAAAAGATGCGATTTTTGTTAAAAATTCGAAATAGAAACAGAAAATGAAACAAAAATATTACATTTTGTGCCACTCAGTATGGGATTAACCATTGCAACATGTCGATCGGCAACTCTTTTTTTTGCATCGACAAGTGATTCCATTTTTTCGAAATTCTTTTTATGAATTTCAGCGAAATTGGGAATTTTTCTCGGCACCGGCGTTTTTGTGTCTAAAAATTCAAAAAATAACAGAAAATATGAACAGAAAAAAAACGAAAATAATAAAAGTCTAAATAATAAGAATTATTAAAAAATAATAAAAATAAAATACTGAATTTGCGATTAGTAAAGAATTACCAGCTTTCTTCTCGGAGGCAACGGACATTCTCGGTCGACTGAGTCGATTCACTGAAGCCATTTGTGTTTTATGATCTGATTTAACATTCGAGTTGACATTCGAATTGAATGTTCTTTTATTTGCCGGTGTTCTTGGCGTTCCTTCAATAACTGAAACTGAACTCGATCTTCGTCTTTGATTTTGATCCATCAATGATTTTGTTACTCTTTGGGGTGATTTCGATTTACTTCTCACTTCCGAACTCCTTCTCAATGACGATCTATGACCTGGTGTTCCTGTTCTGAATTTCACTGTATTCTCCCTTGGATCATTACTCTCGGCAAAACGCACTTTTTTATTCTCCACTTCGTTCCTGTTCACATTAAATTATTCAATAAGTTCATAAAAAAAATTAAAGCAAATTATTTTGTTTATAGAAAATATTGTTAGTTAATATTAATTAACTAGCAAATGATACGCGCGAAACGCGGTATTCCACTTATTACTTTGGAAATTAGAAAATTTTATATTTTCAAGAATGAACATCAATTTTTGAATGATTACAGATTTCAAATTTTATATTTTATAAATTTTCTATATTAATAATCGTTGTATTCCGGTAATCAGTTCGCAGTTTGAAGATAGTTGCTGTTTGCTTTTCAGTTTCCTAACTTTTTAAATAATATTTTTCTTTCTAAATGTTTATAAAATTAATGTACTGAAAATCATTAAATTCTTGTAAAGTATTTATACAAAAATTTGAAAATAATTCAATCTTATGAAGAATTTAATTATTTTCAATAATTGTAATAAAATTCTTTAGTCAATTTATAAATAATAAAAATCTTCGAAAAAAATTGAATTATTTTTATATAAATAATAAAATTCTTATCCGGATTTCACTTATTTTCAATTCCATTTTTAATTGATTTCCTTGAAAACTTCAATTATTTTTAAACTTTTGTAAAAATTCTCCGAAAAAATTCAATTATTTTAAAAAATAATTAAATTTTTTAACAGAAGTTCAATTATTTAAAACATTTTTAATAAAATCCAATTCAAAAATTTAATTATTTTTAAAAATAATGAAGTTTTCGCCGGAATTCAATTATTTTAAAGAAACACAATTTTAATTGAATTCCAAGGAAAATTAAATTATTTTAAAACTTTTTTTTACAATTCATGGATAGAATTCAATAATATCAACAAATAGTATCTATATTTTTCACAGGAAATCAATTATTTTAAAGACAATTTTAATCAAATTCTCAAAAATTCACTTATTTTATTAATTTTTGCAAAAATTTAATTATTTGTAGAAATAATAAATTTTTTCGCAGGGATTTAATTATTTAAAAGTTTTAATAAAATTCTATTTAAGAATTCAATTATTTTCAGAAATAATTAAATTGTCAATTTACTAAAAATCATTGAAATTTTGTAAAGTATTTAAAAAAAATTTGAAAATAATTGAATTATTACCAAGAATTTTAAAAAAATAATTGAATTGTTCTAAAGAATTTTATTATTCATGAAAATAAGGAAATTCTTGCTACAGATTTTATTAAAATTTTTGAATAATAATAAAGAAGAAATTTTAATATTATGTACTTAAGGTCATGTTATTCAGTGGGAAGTTTTTCCATAGTAAACTATATGGGGCACGTGACCACTGAATAACATGACCTTAATAAGTGAATTCTCTAAATTTTAAATCTGTAATCATTCAAAAATTGATGTTTATTCTTGAAAATAAAGTACTTAATATTATTACATTTTTTTTATTATTATTTAAAAATTATAATAAAATTTGTCACAAGAATTTCATTATTCTCATGAATAATAAAATTCTTTAGAGCATTTCAATTATTTTTAATACAATTTTGATAAAGTTTCTCGAAAGAGTACAATTATTTTTAAAAATATTAATTATATTCGATTATTTTCAAGAATTTTAATATAAATTCAATTATTTTCAATAATTTTAATGAAATTCTTTTAAAAAAATCATTATTTTCCAAATTTTTAGTAAAATACATTCAAAATATTCAGTTATTTTAAAAAATTGTAATATAATTTTTCTAAACAATTCAATTATTGATCTCAAAAGTTTTGAATAAAATTCTTAGTAAATTTAAATTTTTTACGAAATTTAATAAATTCTTTAAAAAAATAAAATTATTTACAAAAACTCTAATAAAATTGTTTAATAGAATTTAATTTTTCATGAATAATTTTAACATAATTTAATAGGAAAATCGCTAATTACAATTAATAATACATAATCACGATTATATTAAAAAGTTAAAAGAAATTCTTCTTAAAATTTCATTATTTTCAAAATTTTCAATAAAAATTATTAAAGAAAGCTTTATTATCTTCAAGAGAATTGAAATTAATTCTTTAAAACAATTCAATTATTTTAAATAAAGAATTTTAAAAAAATTCTTGTCAACAATTAAATTATTTTCAATACAATTATAATTACATTTTCTCGAAAGAATTCAATTATTGAAAAAAATGTTGATAACATTCTCGAAATGAATTCAATTATTTTCAAATCTTTTTATAAATACTTTACAAAAATTCAATGATTTTCAGTAAATCGACAATTTAATTATTCCTGAAAATAATTGAATTCTTGAATAGAATTTTATTAAAACTTTGTTAAATAATTTAATCCCAGCGAAAAAAAATTTTTGAGAAGAATTTTATTAGAATTGTATTTAAAATAATTGAATTCCAGCAAAAATTTCATTATTTTTAAAAATAATTGAATTCTTGACTTGGATTTTATTAATAAGTTTTTTAAATAATTGAACTCCTGTGAAAAATTCAATTACTTTTTAAAATAATTGAATTTTCTCGTAGAACTTTTACAAGATTTTTAAAAATAATTGAAGTTTTCAAGGAAATCAATTAAAATTGTATTGAAAATATGTGAAATCCTGATAAGAATTTTATTATTTATATAAAATTCAATTATCCGGATAATGATTTTCAGTACATTAATTTTAAAATTGAAAACATTTTAAAGAAAAATTATTTAAAAATTTAAAATTAAAAACCAAAGAAAAAAATTCTCACCGTTTTGCATTGGCAGGTGATGATCTCTTCATTGCTTTTTTAGCCTTCAATCCCGGTGTTTTTGGCTCGTCAAGTTCATAAGTTCCATCCTTGTCCTTATCATCCACCTGCGAAATATCCGATTCGAAAACATCGCTCATATTAATAAGTGACGTGTCACTCATTTCAGGTTCCGATTCATTTTCAATTCCAGAACGATTTTTCCGACCCCTGTATTTTGGTGTTGAGGATTTTTTTCTCAATAAAGCCGTTGACTCCTCGAGGCTTGCTGTCAAATTTAAAGAACGACGTAATGACACTGAGGGAGATAAGAGTATTCTATTGTCCTTATTTGATCTTCGTTTTGAAGATGATTTATTTTCCACTGGTGAATCGAGAATAATTTTTTTCACCGAACTGCTACGATTTCTTGGTGAAGTGATTGTTGTATTTATCACACTGCCAATTGAGTTTGATCGTCTTGGACTTAATTTGCCAAGGCTTTTGGGTGATTTTGGTGAACCACCACCACCACCACTTCTTCGAGTTGATGAATTCACTTTTTCTAAAATCACAACAGCAACTTTCGACGTCTTTACTGGCGATTTTCTTATTTTCGAGACTGGCAATGAAAGTTTCGCTGGACTTGGTGAGATTTTCTAAAATGAAAGAAGTAAAATTATAGTTTAAAAATGATTTCACATTGATTAAATATTTATTTTTTAATACCTGAGATCAAAAACAATTCCTCTTAACTATTTTATATTCTATATTATTTTAATTAAACAAATTGAGAATAATTAAAATTTCTTGAAATTGAATCATTTATAAATGATTCAATTATTTTAATTAAAAAAACATATATTCAAAAATTTAACTGATGTCATAAAATTTGAATAAAAAGTTTTCAAAGACTAATTTTTTCAGAATTTTTAATTAAAATTGTTTGAAATTTAAATTTTCTATACAATTTCAAATTAAAACCTTTTAAATTTAATAATTTTACAAAATTTCGATTATTTGTCAATTCTTCAATTAAATACATATATTAGAAAATAAAAACTTAAAATAATTTTAAAAAAAAATTCAATTAAACTTTTAAAAAAAAAATTAATTCTACAGAAATTAATTAAGTAATTTTTAAATCAACTTTTATTAGAAAATTCTAAGAGAATTCAATTATTTAAAAACAAAAATAAAGAATTTATTGAATAATCGAATGTTTCCTCAAATTGAATTTTCATAAAGAATTTTATCAACAAATTGTTGAATAATTCAATTCTTTTGACGGATTTTAATAAAATTTTTGAAGAATAATTACATTTTTCGAGGAATTCGATTAAAACTGTATTAAAAATAATTGAAATTCTGCGATGAGTTTTATTATTTATGAAAATAATTGAATTCAAAAAAAGAATTTTATTATTTTTTTAAAATAATTGAATCCCTATGAAAAATTTTATTATTTATGAAAATAATTTAATTGTTGCGAAGAAATTTATAAAAAATTTGTAAATAATCGAATTCTTTTGACGAATTTGAATAAATTTTTTAAGAATAATTACATTTTTCGAGGAATTCGATTAAAATTGCATTAAAAATAATAGAAATTCTGCGGTAAGTTTTATAATTTATAAAAATAATTGAATCTCTGAAAAAAAATTTTAATATTCATGAAAATAATTGAATTTTGGAGAAGAATTTGATCACAAGAATTTTATTATTTTTTGAAAATAATTGAATTCTTTCAATTTTTTTGACGAATATATTTAAAAATTGCATTGAAAGTAATTTAATCTTTATATAGAATTTTTTAAAAATATTTTGAGAATAATTAAATTATTTTATTAATTTATAAAAATAATTGAATTTTTTCGAAGAATTTATTAAAATTTTAGAAAAAAATTGAATTTTTTCGAGGAATTCAATTAAAATTTGTTTGAAAATAATTGAATTTTTGTAAAGATTTTACTATATTAAAAAATAATTGAATTGTTTAGAAGGATTTTTTAAAATTTTAGAAAATAATTGCATTCTTTCGTGAAATTATATTAAAATTTTTGAAGATATGAACAGTAATAATTAATTTTGTACTTAATAAGTGAATTTTTTAAATTTTGATTATGAAATTATTTAAAAAAATTTATATTTGAAAGTAAAAAATTTTGTAATTTGCATAACAATAATAAATTGAACACCACGTTCCGCGCGTAATATTTGCTAGTTTTAATATTGTATTATTTAATATTTTAAAATTATTATTTAACGTCTTCGTGTATTCTAATTATTGTTTTCTGTATTTTTTTATAGACTCTCCTGAAGAAGAAATCTTATTGATTTCGAAAAGTAGGAGTATTTTTTTGTTTTAAAAAACCGAATGTATTCGTGTAATTTATTACCTTCTATTCTAATCAAATCAAACTTGGAAGTGAAAATTTGTTCAATAATAATATTTTAATTAAAATAAAAATACCTTTGAAACTGAACTCCTTTTTGTACTCGATTTTGGTGATTTCACAGGAATTGGCGTTTTCTTCGGGGAAATTAATGTTTTCGGCGAAGGCGTCTTTTTCTTCGGTGAAACTAATCTTATTTTCGATGGCGAAGGCGTTTTCTTCTTCGGTGAAATTAATCTTATTTTCGGCGATGGCGAAGACGTTTTTTTCTTCGGTGAAATTAATCTTATTTTCGATGGCGAAGGCGTTTTCTTCTTCGGTGAAACTAATCTTATTTTCGGCGATAGCGTCTTATTTTTCGGTGAAACTAATCTGATTTTAGGCGATGGCGTCTTCTTTTTCGGTGAAATTAATTTTACTTTCGGCGAAGGAGTCTTTGTTTTTGATGAAAGTAATTTTTTCGGCGATGGTGATTTTTTCATTGGCGATGATAATTTTTTCGTTGGCGATTTTATTAATTTAACAGGCGATATTTTTACAGGTGAAATTGAATTCCTTTTTGTCGTCTGTTTTAATCGTGGTGTAATTTTTGCCGTTTTCTTTGCACTCAATGTTGAAACAATACTTCTTCTTGTGTTTCGTTTAATTGATTTTTTGACGATTGGTGAATTTTTTTTCGGCGATGGTGTCTTTTTTGGTGGTGTGGTGAATTTTTGTTTTGCCAATGGCGAAACTTTTGGTGATGTCGGTGTCTTTGGTTTTGTTTTTGATGAAATGAGTTTTGAATCATCGGACGACGATGATGATGATGATGATGATGTGGGAGAATTTTTAATGACAAGTTTTCGTGGTGTTTTTAATAGTTTCATTGGTGTGTTGGAATGTGTTTTTGGTGAGCCAAGATTAACAGGTGAACGTCTTGGTGTTTTCTTTGATCTGTGAGGCGATAATGTCACTGCGATTGGACTACTTTTTGGTGTTGTATTCATTCGTTTCAGTGAATTTACAGTTTGCGATGAATTTACTGGACTATCGTCTTCGCTTATTAGTGAATTATTCTTTCGTCTTGTTATATTTTTTGAGCTCACACTTGTTGAAAATGATTCGTCTTCTGTTATTAATGAATCATCGGATTTTACCGGCTTTCTGCGTGTTGATTTTTTCGTCACACTCTTAGTTCGATTTTCTTCCGTGTCACTTGTTGGTTTTGCTTTTGCAGCACCTGGAAATTTTACAAATTTTAATTTCTGTGTTTTCTTTAAGATATAGCGAGAAAAAAGATATTTTAAATATTTCAAAATACTTTAATTATTTCTTAGAAAATTTTTTATTAGTTGGGAAAAATTTTCAAAAAATTCTTGATATTATTTCCTGCAATTCCAGGGTTGCCACAAATATTTAATTTTATTTTTCCCTGACTTTTCCCTGATTTCCAGACAAAATTTTCACTTTTTCCCTGACCATAAAGAATATTCTGATTCACTCTAAAAATTATTAGATACTCAAAAAAACATTCTATTACATTTACTTACGAATTTCTCAAATTGTAAAATTATTCGCAAACATCAATAACTACATTTTTTAAGTAAGTATTTAATTATTATTTTTCCATAGGAATTAAAATTCTTCAAAACATTCAAATTCAAACATTTTTAAAATTCAACAACTTATAAGAACATTACCTATTATAAAACATGAAGATATCAATTACTCCGAGTCGAAAGACTCGGAGTGATTGATATCTTCATGTTTTATAAAAATTTTAATTTTCATAAAATTTTTCAAAAAAAAATTAAATTATTTAAAAAAAAATTGATAAAATTCGTTGTAAGAATTCCATTATTTTCATAAATTATAAAATTTTTCTGAGGATTTCAATTATTTATAATACAATTTAAAGTAAATTCCTAGAAAAATGGAATTATTCTCTTAATTTTTGTGTAAGAATTTAATTACATTTCACGAATATAATGAAATTCTTCGTTGAAATTCAAATATTTTCACAATCTACTTTTTTAAGAAAAGTTCTCAAAAGAATTCAATTATTTAAAAAAATGTAATAAAATTCGATGCAGGAATTTAATTATTTTCCTAAATAATAAGATTCTTTAAAAAAAATTCAATTAAAAAAGATTCTTTACACAGGGTGTCTAACAAGGATTGAGAAAAAAATTCCCTGACTTTTCCCTGACTTTTTCCCTGACCTTTTACTAATTTTATTTTTGCTTTCTTGAGACAAAAATATGGTAACTGACATATTTAACAATAAATTAATACCTAATGATAGAAAAAAACGGTAATAAAAATCTTCTAAGTTTTGTTAGATTAAAAAAATTTTTTATTCACAAAAAATTTTAATTTTTGTATAAATTTTTAGAAATTTCCCTGACTTTCAATTAAATTCTCTGACATTCCCTGACTTTTCCCTGACTTCTCTGACTTCCCTGACCGTTAGACACCCTGTTACATTATTTCAATTATTTAAAAAAAAATTTGAAAAAATTCATTGGAAGAATTCAATATTACTTTCTTAAATTAATAAAATTCTTCACAGGATTTCAATTATTTTTAATGCAATTTTAAGTAAATTCTTCGAAAAATGTCACTATTTTCAAAAATTTTGTTAAAATTCTTGGAAAGAATTCAATTAAGTATTTTTAAAAATTTATGCTATAATGCTTTTAATATTCAATTATGATCTAAAATTTTAACTAATATTCATTTTCAAATCAATTTTTATTAGAAAATTCTACAAGAATTCAATTATTTAAATACAAAAATAAATAATTTATTGAATGAATGAATGTTTATCGAAACTAAATTATCATAAAGAATTTTATCAACAAATTTGAATTTATTCAAGAAAATTTAATAAAAATTTGCAAAAATTTATAAATTTAATTATTTTGTAAATATAATTTTAAACTTCAATTTTATCAAATTATCTTCAAATTTTTATTTTAAAAACAAATGTTTTCAAATGTTTAATTCAATTAAAATTCAATTTTACTTTAAATTTTTATTTAGTAATAATTTTTTTTTTTAAATTACCTTTAAAAGTTTATTTTGAAATGAAATGTTATCAATTTTTTTAATTCAACTGAAATTAAATTTATCATCAAATTTTTATTTAGAGAAATTAAATTTTTTTAAATGTTATTTCCTGCAATTCTTATAATTTGTAAAATTTGTAAAAATTTTGTTCAAATAAATTAAAAATAAATAAATATTTATTTATTCCTTTATTTTGTACCTATAACTATTTATTTTTCGTAAAATAGAAATAAAATATTTATCAAAAATAATTTTTCTTGTTTTATTTACTTTTAAGAATTAAAATAAATTTTTATTTAATTTAAAATAATAAAAAACAAGATAAAAAATTTCGTAAAAATTCAAATACGTACGAGTCGTTCGTCGTCTTTTCGGAGGCGTTTCTTTCGGAGAAATAACATTTTTCTTTGTCTTTTTTGCTGTATCTGGAGTGGAATTATCATGTTTAATAACCCCTGGAAAAAAAATAGAATTGAATTTTTTTCTACTGTCAAAATTTTATAAACTAAAAATTATCCTTATTCTATAGAAAAAACTTTTTTAAAAAATACGAAAGAGTCAAAAAGATGGAAAATAAAATAAAGGGAACTTTTTTTCTAGTCGACATTCTTTCTATAGAAAAGAAATAAAATAACGTTAAATATAAACATTCCGAAGTGAAGTAATCCTATTTTTTTTAATTAAAAAACGACAAAATAACTAAAAAAAAACATTTAAAACCTGAATTATAATTAACGAAATTAATAAAGAATTGCCCAATATTTTTTTTAATAAATAATTTCTGTCATGAAAATCATGAAAATATAATCCTAATAGGTAAAAATCCTCTTTTCCCTACTGGCATTTACAAAACAATGTTTTTATTGTCGAAGGCGCGAAAGCAGACGCCATTTCTGGTGGGAACGCATCCCGCCTAAACAACATTGTTTTGCTCGTCAGCAGCATACGAAAGATTTTTCCAGCTCTCCTCTTTGTTGTGCGCTATATTTCTCACTCTTTTATTATACAAAAAAATACAATATATGAAAAATTAACCGTCAATTGGGGTTATGTTTCTCTCACCTCTCCGGGTTCTCCTCGGCGACATTTTTTCCTTTCTTTATTCACGCTCTTGATATTTTCACCACGGGAGAAAATTCTCACTAACACACAAAATATTACAAAAATTCTCTAAAATTATTAGGTGTCACGTTATAACAGAAACAACAACTCAACAAACAACAACCGCGCTTATGCCTCCTTTTAAAACCGTCGATCGAGAGGCGCTGATTGGAATTTCTTTCCTTATTCTGTCATCAGAGGCGCTGTTGTTTGTTCTGTTTAAAAATTTGAACATCGTTCAGGTGCGTACACAAATATTCCCCACCCTCTCACCTAATACTTTCAAAGAAATAAAAATTATTATTATTCTAAATAAAATTAGAGAGAAAGTTCGAGAATATTTCTATTTTCTTATAGATAATATCGATAATATTAATAATATTGATAATTGATATGATAATTTATAACTGACAATTATAAACAAAATAAAAAATGAACAGATATTTGAACATAAGTTAAGTACGTTCCTGTATTAGTGACGCCTGACGCACTTCCGTTTTACGGTTTCTTTTTATTTTCTCCCATTTGTTATTAAAATAATAATACATTTTTTCGTTAATAGAATAATTTTGAAAAATGTTTCGAAAATGGATAAAATTCGTCTGTATAATGAGTATGCTGCTTTTATTGAGAAAAATAATTTATATTTGAAAATTTGAACGCACCCTCCATCAACACCGGAAGTTGTTACATAATTCTGTGAAATCAACGCGACCATTTTTCTCTCTAGTAGTGAGAAAATTTACTCCAAATTCTCTAAATTTACTCCTTAAATTTAAGTGCTTTTTGGAAAATAGTTTCTTTCAAAGAATATTAAAAAAAAAGGTAAGAATAAGAATAGGAATAATGACAAATGTATATTATTTACAAAATTATAATTAAGTATTATCTTTCAACTAATCGTAATTTTACTGTTTACTCTTAAATATTTTCCTTTCGAGTAATTTTAATGTTTTTAATAAAATTGCAAATACTACTTTTTAGTTTAGTTTCTCAGTCTTTTTTTTCGAAATTTTATTTTAAATTTGTGTCAAATTTTAATATTTTCGATATGTCAAATTTTTTTTTTTCGAACCTAACCTCAAAATTTTCTACTTTTATGTAATATGTTTGACATGAATTCTTTTTTTGACGCATGTCAATTATTTGAGGAATATTAATGAAGATTGTAATTAAAGAAAGAAAGGAGATTTAAATTTTGGTGATTACAAAAATGTTTGGAGATGGAAATATTTTTTCTTTTTCAGTAAATATGGAAGACAATTCTAGAAAGATGAAATATCCTTACACTTATTCTGCAAAAATAGCACAATTCCCTTATCAATATTATTTCAAACACTCTTGGATGATTAGGTATTGTTGTTATGCAGCAATTGTTGTTGCGCCAATTATTTATCAATTCCAAAAGATGTGTAAGTAAATTAAAAATTTTATTAAAATATTTTTATTATTTTATAGTTTTTTAGAGTTGATCTTTATATCAAAATAATTACGATTAATAATTTATTTATTCTGATATTTTACGTAAAATTATGAAAATAATTTTATTATTCGACAATTAATTATTTGGAAATAATTTATTTACAGCCTTCGCTCCTGCCAATGTGAAGAAATGGGAGGAAATCGATAGAAAAACATATGAGGGACATTAAGTTATTTAGATCTCAAATTACAGTCAAAATTTTGGAGTATTCTGAAATTTTTTTTTTGTTTTTTTTTTAATTTCTCTGTTGTAAATTGCAAAGTATGAATAAAATGTAATACAATGTAAACAATTTATAATTTTTAATAGGCATTAAAACATATGAATATTCAAGAGGAATATTAAAAAAAATATTCAAGAGAAATTAATATTTGTGAATATCGAAAAGGGAACGTTCATAAACTACGTAGCACGTTTAGAGGGAGATTTTTATTTTTACTGCTTGTTAAAAATTTTTCATTTTTCTTTTGAAATCATTTTTTAAAATTGAATTTAAAAATTTTTATTCTGAATTTCAATTTTCAAATTAAAGCCAAATTTTTATTTGATATTCGATTTTTTTAAATTAAGTATCAAATTTTTATTATGAAAATTAAACTTTCAAATTATATATAGTTAAATTTTTATTTCAATTTAAATTCAAATAATGTTGAAATTTTTATTTTGAAAATCAATTTTTTCAAATTATCTTCAAATTTTTATTATGAAATTGAAGTTTTTCAAATTATAGTCAAATTTTTATTTTCAGACTTTTATTATGTAATTAAATTTTTTAAATCATCTTCAATGTTTATTTTGAAATGCAATTATTTTCAAATTTCAATTTTTAAGTTATTATTTTTTGAATAAATTAACAAAATTTTTCAGAAATTCCATTTTTTCAAGTTATCTTAAAATTGTTATTTATTAGAAATTCAATTATTTCAACAAATTAATTTTAAATTTCAATTTTCTCAAATTATCTTCAAATTTTCATTCTGAAAATCAAATTTTCAAATTTTTATTTCAATTTAAATTCAAATACATAATAATCTTTAAATTTTCATTTGAAATTCAATTTATTGAAATTATTGTTAAATATTTAATTTGAAATTTAATTTTTTCCAATTCAAACTTTTATTTTGAAATAGATTTTTTTAAAACTATTTTTAAAAGTTTATTTTGAAACTCAATTTTTTTAAAAATTATCTTCAAATTTTTATTCTAAAATTCCTTTTTTTTCAAATTTTATGAACATTATTAAATTTTTATTTGAAATTCGTACTTTTCAAATTTATCCTTAAATTGTTATTTGAATTTATTTTTATTCATCATATCTTCAAAGTTTTTAATTATTTAATAAAATATATATATACCTTCTAATATGGCGTGAATGTAAAAATTTCCCAATGAAATGAAATTTTAAAATCGATCGAATTTTTTTTTTAATTCAAGGCTACCTTCGTAATTATCATGTAAAAAATATTGTCTTTGAAATTCATAACATCACTTAATTTATTTACTTTTTTGGTATTTCTTTATTTTTTCATATATTTATATAAAAAAAAGAACTAAAAACTTAATTTTTGATTTTCAATACTCTTTATTACCAAATTAATAAGTATAAAACATACATCGTTATAAATGATCGGCTCGATTGTGCTGTACATGTGAATGAGTAATGTCTTGTATTTCAACTGCGTAGGTCCAGCCTGTATTTCGTTTTTCTTTTTTTTATCATTATTTTTTCTTCTATTTATTTAAAAAAAATTTACTAAACAAAAAGGTTGTTCTCTTAAATCTTCGAAGAGAATAAAAAATTAATTCTCTTTTTATTATTATTCTATATTTCTAAAGAAACAGTTTGACAAAAAAAAGTATAACTACCTAACATCTTCTTTTTCTTTCCCCTCCTTCTTTTTTAAAAATAACGATTCTTCACGTTAATAAAAATTTCCTCAATATTAGACATACAAATTTTTTTTAACGATCAGCTGACGAATGTTGATTAAAAAAAAATTATAATAAATAGACAATAATATAATAAGCAATGCAAGATATATCTTGAATATTCTAAATTATTACTAAATGTGCAATAATAATTTTAATAAAAATAATAATAATTATAATAATTAAAATAATATATATTAAGAATTATAATTATAATAATATTAACTATAATATTAAATATAAATTATAATTATATTGATTATAATAATAATAATATCAAGAATTATAATAATATTGATAATAATAATAATAAAAATAATTTTATATTAATTTACTATTAAAATTATTAATATCAACTATAATAATAATATTAAATATTATAATAATATCGATTATAATATAAAAATAACGGGACACATTACAAGGGAAAATTGATCAACTCCCAAAGTGTTAAAAAAAAAAACAATAAACTTGCACTGGAGTATTAATGCTGACAATTTCGCCTTGTATGCAAAAGAAAAAAAATTCTCTATATAAGCAAGTAAAAGAAGTTTCGCTTTTTTTTAAAATACTGCATTGGTGTCCCGATTGAAAATCAACTAAATAAACTTTATTCCTAAATAATTTGTAGCCAATCTAATTTTCTACTCGCTTGATCAAATTTTTATTAAACTTTTTCTTCTTCTTTTTTGACACTTTTATTTTGATTTTACATTTTGTCACAAAAAAGACAGTGTTCAAAAATTATGGAAACTTTTGTTTTTGTTTCTTAAAAATTATATTTTGAGATATTGATCGTTTTCATAGTTTCTGAACACTATTTATGTAAAAAAAAAAGAAAAATAATTACCATTTATTAATTAATCGACAAGAAGCCTATAAAATGAAAAAAGAATTTTTAAGTATTTAAAAAAAAAGTGATTAAATTTTTCTCTTTTTCTAAAACAGAAAAAAGTAATCAAATTTTTTTCTTTTTGTAAAACGGAAAAAAGTTCGGAAAAAATTTTTTCTTTTGATTCAAGAGAATATTTGCATCGATCAAGCGTGTAAGTACTAGAGGCAATTTTTCTTTTTTCCGAGTGATTTAAAAAAAAAATCTATTTCTAGCTTTGTTCGGAGTCATTGTCGCTTGCCTCTTCCTCATTATCTTCTTCTACTTCTTCTTCTTCTTCTTCATCTTCTTCCTCTTCATCGTCGACTTCCTCGTCCTCATCATTATTGCCATTGGTTTCGCTATTAACATCAAGTCGTGGTTTCTTCACTTTACGAACATTAGTCTCGTCGTAATTTAAACCAAGATCCTTGCAGCGCTTCTCAAAGAATTTCAGTAATTTCACGCCGGCCCTGAAAACCGAACTAATCAAAAATAGGCAGTCGAAATGCTCACGGTTATTATAATCACGTGTTCGGAGGCCAAAGATTATTACAAAATTCGCGATTAAAAAAAAATTGTTTTCTTTTAAATTTACTTTTATTTATTTTTTTTAAAGAATTTTCAAATTTTTAAATATTTTCAATACAATTCGTTAAATTTAAGTTTTCGTTAAAATTAAGGACCTCCACCAATTATTTTTATTTACAGTTGTTTTTTTTTCTTTAATTAATATTTAAATATAAAGAAAAAATCAGTCGAAATCTTCATTCGTAAATCGTAATTATAAAGAGAAAAAGATTTTTAAGAATGACATATAAAAATATTAATTCTTTTAATTCGAAAAAAAGAAAAAGTTTCTTGAAAATTAAATAGAAATTAGTGATTAGTGTTTGCAAAACAAAAAATAAATTCAAATTTCAATAATTTATTCATTCTTTTAAGTTCGAAATCAAACAAAACAAATTTTTTTTTGACATTTGTCAAGAAAAAGATATTTTGGAAAAGTAAACTTTCTTTAATAGATTTTATAAATAAAATTCATAACAAATTGAGAAAAAAATTCAGATTCAAAAGAATAAAGAATTTTTTTATGTCATATTTTGTAAATAAAGTAAATTTTTAAATTGTTAAAAAAATTGAAAAATTTCCAGATTAATTTAGTTTTTGTTTAATTTTTATTTTTTAAGTGTTCTATCACTTAATTTGAAAAAGAAAAAGAGAAATTAAATCTACAGAAAAAAGTAACTACATAGAAAGAAATTATTTTATTTAAAAAAAATGTCTAATACGTGTATATCGATACATTTCTAAAGTGAATATTTTCAACAACAAAAAAAATTAATAAATAAACGTAAATTTAGAAAATAATTTCCTATCTAGTTGTCGATAAATATAAAACAAAATAAAATTACTATTTGGGGACGATATTCGAAAAGAGAAAACAGATTTATAAATGAAAAATTTGGGGAAAAAATACAAAAAATATTTTTAAAACTATTTCTAATAGTTACTTTAGAATTTTTTTGTAAAAACTAAAAAATTTATAAATTGTTTTTCGAACATATTTATCATTTTTGTGAACTCTTTTCATAAATAAATCTGTTTTCGACGAAACAAAAAATTATAAAATAAGTATTTCATGTTTTCTTTGTAAGCTCGTTTATAGTGTAAATAAATAAATAAATAAAATTACCTATACCTGAAAAAAATTTTTAAAAAAATATTGGTTTGAAACATGCAATGAAAGTGAAAAAGAAAGAAACAATTTTACAAGAAAAAGAGACGAAAAGAAAGAGAGAGAAAGAGAAAATAAAAATAAAGTAATAATAAATATTGTAGAAAAAGTTCCTAAAAGCCAAAGAAGATGAAGAGCACATAAAGAAAAAAAATGTAGACAAAAATTATTACTACTAAATTGAATGAAAGTTGAAAATTTTATATCTCAGGAAATTAAAAGCAAAAGCCGATATACATATAAAACCGAACATTATATACATATAAAACGAACATATAGAGAAATGTTTAAAAACAATTTGACAAAAAAGTTTATAAAATGCGAAAATTAAAAAAAAATTAGTCATAAAGAAGAAAAAAGTCTACAATTTTTATTTTTAGACTTCTTCTTCTTTTTGACTAATTTAGAGAAAGAGAGAGAGAGAGAGAGAGAGAGAGAGAGAGAGAAATTTTTTTAATGGATCCATAACTCGAATATTTTTCTTCCTAAATTTGTATCATTGAAAAAAAAACAAATATTTTAAAGCAAAACTTTTATTAGGATTTAGATTAAAAATAAATTTTTGATAGATTACAAAATTTCAAATTCAAATTTCAAACCTTCTGAAATTTAATAATTTATAAAAAATTGCTAATACAATTTCTCCAAAATTATTTTTAGAATTTTCAATAAAATTTTTTTCTGCAGGATTTTTAACTAAAATGCTTCTTGAAATCAATTATTTTTCATAACATTTGAGAAATTTCTTTTGAATATTATCAAAATTTTTGAAAATAGTTCAATTCTTTAGGATAATTTTAAAAAAATTTTCTTATATATATATATATATATATATATATATATATATATATATTTTTTTTAAGGAATTCATTTAAAACTGTATTAAAAATAATTGAAATCCAGCGAAGAAGTTTTTGTTATTTATGAAAATAATTGAATTCTTGCAAAGAATTAAAAATTTTATTTTAAATAGTTGAATTCCTGAGAGAAATTATATTATTTATTGAAAATAATAAAATTCATGCGAAGAATTTTATTTAAAAAATTTTTTAAAAATACCTAATCAAATTGTTATGAAGAATTTTTAATGAAAATTTTTGAAAATAATTGAGAAATTTACAATAATTGTATTGAAAATAATTGAATTCTTATAAACAAGTTTTATCAAAAGTATTTAAATAAAATAATTGATTTCTTTTGGAGAATTGCATTATTTGTGAAAATTAAGTGAATTCTTGAGAATGTTTTATTAGTTTTTGAAATTAATTGAATTGTTTGAAATTATTTCATATTATAAGAATATTTTTACTGTAAAATTCTTCAAAATTCTTTTCATCATTTCCAATTCAATTATTATTTTCTAGAATTTTTAACTAAAATTTATGAGAATATTATACGAGAATTCAATTATTTAAATACAAAAAATTTATTAAATAATTGAATGTTTCTTAAAATTGAATTCTCATAAAGAATTTTATCAACAAATTTTTGAATAATTGAATTTTTTTGACGAATTTTAATAAAATTTTTAAGAATAATTAAAGTTTTCGAGGAACTCGATTTAAATTTTATTAAAAATAATTGAAATTCTGTGATGAGTTTTATTATTTATGAAAATAATTGAATTTCTAAAAAGAATTTATTATTTATGAAAAGAATTGAATTCCTAAAATGAATTTTATTATTTACGAAAATAATTGAATTATTGCAAACAAATTTATAAAAAATTTGTAAATAATTTAATTCCTGTGAAATTTTCATGATTTATGAAAATAATTAAATATTTACGAAGAATTTTGACAAAAATTCTTTTAAATAATTGAATTCTTTTGTAAAATTTTTGAGAAAATAATTGAGATTTTGCCATGAATTTCATTAAAATTCTTGAAAATAATTGAATTTCGGAGAAGAATTTTATTATTTTTGAAAGATAATTGACATTTTCACGATAATATTTTAAAATTTTCGAACGTAATTGAATTTCTGCAATCATATTTGTAACTTCTCCAAAAATCAATTTTTTTTCTGTGTTTTTAACTAAAATTCTTCTGTAAATTCAATTTTTAAAATAATTAATTAAATACTTGATAATATTTGATTAATTTTTGAAAATAATTGAATTTCTGTAAATAAATCTATTAATTTTTAAAAGTAATTGAATTCTGATGATGAATTAAATTGAATTTCGAAAATAATTGAATTTCTGAGAAGAATTTTATTACTTTTGAAAATAATTGAATTTTTGACGAGGAATTAAATTCAGTTTTTAAAAAGTAATTGAATTTCTGCGAAGAATTAATTATCTTTTAAAAATAATTGAATTTTGACGAGGAATTAAATTCAGTTTTGAAAATAATTGAATTTCTGCGAAGAATTAAATTATCTTTTGAAAATAATTGAATTACGAAGAAGAATTTTATTACATATAAAGATTATTGAAATTCTGACCAGAATTTTTAAGAATTTTTGAACACGATTCAATTTTTTTAGTGTTTTTTAACTAAAATCCATTATTTTCAATAATTAATTAAATATACATTAAAAAATTTAACTAATTTCAGAAGAATTTGAATTATTAAATTTTTTCTCAAAAATCTAAGTTCTTTCACAATTTCTAATTAAATTCAATTCATTTTTATTAAATATAATTAAAAATTGAAACTTTATAAAATTTCATATCGAATCCTTTTGAAGTTCACCTATTTATGAAAATTGTAAACAAATTCATCGGCAATTTAAAAAATAACAGTTTTTCGATCCAGTTAAAAAACCCTTAAAAAAGCCAAAAGTAGAAAAAAAAGTAATGAGAGTAAAAAATACACTGTGACTTAAAAATTGATCAAAAATAAAGAAGACAAATTTTGAAGAGAATAAAATAAAAACAAAAGAAAGCGAATAAAATTGACGAATAGAAAATTAAATTAAAAAATTAATAAAAGCTCAATATGTAATAAAAAACAAAACAAAAAAATTGTTAGAAAGAACAAAAAAAGAGAGACATTTTTCGGTTAGCCATATTGTGTACGTGCGAATAAGATGATCTCTGGCATCCGAACCCAAACCAGAGTCAAGTTGCACTAATAAAACTCACTTGTAAACAGTACTGTGCTCCTCATTATAAATATTACAGTTGTCAAAGACTTGTAAACAATCGGCAAAGAATTCATCGAGTTCATTGTAATCTCCATTGCCAAGTTTGTATTTAATTGTGCCAAAGTCCATTGGATTTTTAATGAAATCCTCATAATCGGGCACCTCATCCTTAGTGACTGGACTCATAAATGGCCACGATTCACGATGATGTGTCACATCAGCGAGTAATTCCTGTAGTGATGCCTTAACATTTTTCAATGTACTCTTCTCACTGATGTCCACTGATTCCTCGGCGCTTCGTTTTGACGTTCGTCTCGTTTGTCGTGGCTCACCATCTTCCGTGTTGCTAATGTCTATTTAAACAGCGTTTCAATTTTCTTTATAAAAAATCTACTTGTATTTTTTAAATATTAAAATAAACATTTTTCTTTCACTTACAAAAAAAAGAAACAAGAAAAAAATAGAATTAAAACCAAAAACCCAAAGGAAAAAGAAAATAAAACCTAAGCTTCTTATCCGCAAGATGTTCAAGGTTCAAAGTTTTCTGCCGTAATAAAAATCACAAAATTATTTTCATAGAATTTAATTTTTTTCAAACCAAATTCTACACTTTTTCAAAGAAGTTTCATCATTTTCTTGCAAATAAAAAATATTTGTTTAGTTAAAAGAATTTTCAGCTCTTAAAGAAAAATATTTTCTCCTTTTCTTTAATATTTAGTTCTTCGAAACTAAATTGAAAACTAAATTAACTAAATTGTTTTCAATTTTTGTAAATTTTTAATATCCAAAAAGTGAAAAGTTTCTTTTCTCTCATTTAAATAAATTAAGTAATTATATATTTTGATTCTGCTAAACATTCTTAGTCTTTAATTTTTAATATCATTTAATAAATTTCTATTTTACTTTCATTATTCTTATTATTTAATTTTTAATATCAAATTACTGAAAAATTTACATTTTTCAAGAAAGTTAATCAAGTAAATATATTTTAGTTCTAAACTAAAGTTAGATTCCATCTAAATATCTTTAAATTTTTAATATCAATTACAATAATAATAAATTTCTGTTATAATTTGAATTTCTTTAAAATTATATAATTACCATTTTTTTAAATTAAAATTTTCAATATCAAAACTAGAAATTTTTTTCAGTAAATTTATAACAGCAAAAACTCGAAAATTTTCCATTTTCTTTTCAAGTTTCATTGAATCTTTTTATTTATGTTTTCTTATTTTATTTTTAATTCGATTACATATTTAAATTATTATTGTCTGCCTATTTTTTAAATTTGCAATTTTTTTTGTAAAAATTAATCGCATTACTTGATAATTTCGTAATTGAATTTTCGAGAAATTCGATAGGGAGCCTTGAATTATTATTCATCAATCTTTATTAATTGAAAATTTATTAATTATTATTGAAGATAAATCACAAGTGAGAGGAGAGATGAAAAAAGAAAGAGAGAAAAAGAGAGACAGAGATTCAAAAAATGTAATGACAAAAGTGAATTAATATACTAATTTAAAAAATTATTAATAAAAATACTCACAAGGCACTACTCACTGATCTATAAATTATGTAATAAAAATCATGCTAATTAGATCTACGAACAATATTGTAAAATTATTAATTAAAAACAATTTATTATCATTGCACAGTGACAATTATTATTTGTAAATAAACAAAATTTGTCAATAAATAAATTTGATGTATTGTGACAATATTATTATATTTAATAATAGAAGTAGTGAAAAAATAAAGCAACTTTTATAAGAAACATTATTTTATAATATAAAATTTTTTTCAATAAAAAAGTCTTTTATGTTTAAAAAAAGGAGAAAAAACCGGACAAGTGCGAGTTGCACTCGCACTGAATTGGCGGGTTCCGTACACAAATACAAGAATAATACTAGTGATATTGTATAACAGAAAATAGTAGAATTTTTCAACTTTTGCATTATTTTGGAAAATGGAATTTTCAACAATAGGTTAAAAATAAAAAAAATAAAAATTGAAGTATTATATTTGTTTTATATTGTAAGCATTAAGCAAAGAAACCAATATTTTGAAAATTTGTTGCAAAATTGGTTCCTCTGCTTATTGCTTATAATATAAAACAAATATAATACTTCAATTTTTCTTTTTTTTATTTTTAACCTATTGTCGAAAATTCAATTTTCAAAATAATGCAAAAGTTGAAAAATTCTACTATTTTCTGTTATACAATATCACTAGTATTATTCTTGTATTTGTGTACGGAACCCGCCAATTCAGTGCGAGTGCAACTCGCACTTGTCGGGTTTTTTTTATTTAAGAAATTATAGGGAGAAAACAGTCATTTAAAATCAACAAATATTTTAAATATTAAATTTTATTTATTTATTTTTATTTTAAATAAATACATTTCCTAATAAATAAATCCACAATCCAACGTTAAAAAAAAATTATTTTTGCTGTTTTTACTTATATAATTTTGATATTTCTTTTTTTAATTTTTGTAAATAAATTTTTACAAAAAAATTTTATTTAAAAAAATTTTTTTTTTTTTAATTTTATTTAAAAAAAAATTTAAAAAAAATTTAAAAAAAATTTAAAATTTTAATTTTAAAAAAATTTTTAAATTTAATTTTTGTAATGACTTTTTGAAAAATTTTTAAAAAAATTTAAAAAAAAAATTTTTTTTAATTTTTTGTATTTAGCCAGTGAAAATATACTAATAAACCAATTTTTAGTTAATTAGATCAAATAATATGGAAATTAAAAGTTTTTCATGGAAATGATCTAATTATCTATCTAATTATCTAATTATCTAATTATCTCATTATCTAATTATCTAATGGAAATTAAAGCGTTTTTCCTTGGCAACGCTATGACTATTATTACATAGAAAGTTCTCTATATTTTTCCTGTAATATTCGCGTTAAAATACACCAGTATGCCAAATTTCAGCCCTCCAGGTTGAATAGTTTAGAAGTTAAGGGGGGGGGAATGGTCACTTTTTATGCATTTTTGGCCAAAAATCTTGTTATTTCCTTGACAACGCTATGACCATCACCTCTAATCACATTCTCTATATTTTTCCTGTAATCTACGTGTGAAAATACGTATCTGTACCAAATTTGAGCTCTCTAGGTCATATAGTTTAGCCGCTAGGGGGGGGGGGACACGATTTCGCTACGGACGCAGGAGTCTCACCAATAGGGTTCCGTCCATACACCGAAGGTGTACGGAACCCTAAAAAAAGAATTTTTTTACTAAAAAAAAACATTTTTTGCAGTTAAAAAAATAGTTTTTCAATAGAAAAACATTTTTTCAGTAGAAAAATAATTCTCTCAGTAGAATAATAAAATTTCTTCACCAAAAAAAAGTGATTAAAATAATAATCATTTAGAATAAAGAAAACAGAAAGAAAAAAGAAAATATTTTTCTTTTTCATAAAAAAAAGAAGAAGAAGCAGAAGAATTTAAAGATTGTAAGTTAGTTTTTAAGAAAGAAACATTTTTTCCTCTACATTTTTTTTTGTATAAAAACTCAAAAGTTTCGAAAATTTAAATTTCTATTTTCATTTTTTTTTACCAATAATTTATATATTAATATGTAAGCAGTATTTATACAGTGAATAATTTATATTTTATGTACAAAAATCTTCGAACCCTATCACCGTGCAAATAAGAGAAAAATTAGAATGCAAAATTGGATTATTATTAAAAAATAAATTCTAAAAGCTCGTTTAAAATAAAAATCAACAAAACTAGTATATAAAACTATTAGCAGTGATGATTAACAAGCAACAACTATGAATTATGTTGTTTAATTAATTAATAATGTTAATAATAATAATAATAATAATAATAATAATTAAAAAAATAATAATAAAAATAATAGAAACAATAATAATTAAACACAAATAAAAACATAATTTAATCGTGAGTAGATGCAAAAAATAATGCATTCTATGTGATTGTAAAAAAATTATAAAATGATTATGAATATTCAGTATTAATTTCAATACATATTTTACACAATAAATTAATAATTCTGTGAAAAATTATTATAATAGGTTAGAAAAATATATCAGAAAATCGAAATTTTTATAAAATAGATTAAAAAAATTGTATTAGGAGATAATCTGCGATTATAACGATTATGTATAAAAAGCAATAAATATTTATTTCTTTTTTTGGAGAGGGGGGAAGCTTACTTTGTTAAAGAAAATTACAGGAAAATTATCTCCAAAAAAAAAAAATTTTTTTCCCAAAATTATAAAGAAAATCAAATTTTTAAAAAACGAAAATTTTATAAAAGAAGAAATTTTTCTAAATTTTTAAATTGAGGGCTTAAAAATATTAATGATAAAAATTTCCATCACCATATTAATTAATTAGTCAATTATTAATAATAATATTAATACAAACAGAAATAATAACAAAAATAATAATAATAATATTAATTATTATAAAGACTTTACACTTGATAATTATATTACTACTATTTTTATATTTTTTTAATTAGGAAGTTAAAAAAAATCTTTCAAATGAACACCATGATAAACTATTATTACATTGCAAAAATGAAAATAAATCTCGTGAAATGATGGAGTTGAATGTTTAATTTGAAATACGATTTAAATAACAGACTTCGCACTCGATAATTAGTTTTAAAAAAAAGTATCTTTCAAACTAAAGAAAAAGTAGTAAAAAAAGTAGCTATCGAAAAATTAAACTTGACGACGAAAAAAACTCGTTTTAGACACTTCACAAAACTGACAAAACTTCCATTTCATATTTTTTATTTTCCTCACTTTTTCCTAATTTTCATCAAAAATATTTACTTCTTTCTTCACCTGCTAATAAATTGAATTCCTGCCACGAATTTTATTATTCATGAAAAAATTTAAATATTTATAAAAATAATTTAATTCTTGAGAATAATTAAATTTTACAAAGAATTCAATTAAAATTTTTGACAATAATTGAATTCTTCAGAACGATTTTATTAGAATTCTTAAAAATAATTGAATTTCCAGGAAGAAGTTTAGTGATTTTAAAAATAATTGAATTTTACAAAGAATTTTATTAAAATGCATCAAAATAATTGAATTTTCGGGAATAATTTTGTTATTTACCTTTAATAATTGAATTTTTTCGAAGAATTATTTATGTAAATAATTGAATTCTTAGGAAAAATTTTATTAAAATCTAAAACAATAATTGAATTATATAAAAAAAAATTTAATTAAAATAATTGATTGCTTTCAAACAATTTTATTAAAATAATTAAATTCATGTGAAAAATTCTAATATTCTTGTAAATAATGGAATTCTTCTAAAGAATTTTAAAAAACATTTTTTAAATAATTGATTTTTTCGAGGAATTTTAATTAAATTTTTAAGAATAATTATATTTTTTGAGCAATTCCTGTAAAATTGTATATTAAAAATAATTGAAATCCTGCGATGAATTTTATTATTTATGAAAATAATTGAATTTTTATAAAGAATTTTATCAACAAATTTTTAAATAATTGAATTCTTTCGACGAATTTTAATAAAATTTTTAATAATAATTACATTTTTAGAGAAATTTGATTAAAATTGTATTAAAAATAATTGAAATTCTGCGATGAGTTTAATTATTTATGAAAATAATTGAATTTTTATCACCAATTGTAATTAACTTTTTAAAATTAATTGATTTCACAGTGAAAAATTTTATTATTTGTAAAAATAATTAAACTTTTGCGAAGAATATTATTATGTTTTTAAATAATTTAATTCCCGTGAAAAATTGTATTATTTAAAAGTAATTGAATTCCTCCTAAACACTTTTATTATTTACGAAGATAATTGAATTCTAAGAGAAATTTTATTAAAATAGTAGATATTGAAAATAATTAAATTGAGGGAAATTTTTGAAAATAATTGAATCTCGGAGAATTTTATTAATTATAAAGATAATTGAAATTGTGATGAATTAAAATTAAATTTTATGAGCAATTCCTCTAAAAATTGTATTAAAAATAATTGAATTCCTGAGAAGAATTTTATTATTTATGAAAATAATTGAATGTTGGATGAGTATTGTCAATTTTGTTTTAAATAATTGAATTCTTTTGCGAAATCTTATGAAAATACTAGATATTGAAAATAGAATTTCGAATATTTTTTGAAAATATGTATGTAATTGAAGCGTTTTAAAGAACTTTGATTATAATTGTTGAGAATAGTTTTTTCATTTCTTGTATTAGCGAATTTAAAGTATTGGAATTTCTCAAACAAAAACAGAAATAATAAGGCTTTAGTGTCCAAAATCTAAAAGTACCCGAATAGAAGCATAACGTAAAAAAAGTAGTAAATAGTGGGTTTTAGTAGATGAGTGCGAAGACTGAAATAAAAAAAAGGAAAAAGTTAAATAATTCTTTTAGGTGGCAAAAAAAGAAATATATTATTGTTTGTTTGTGCAAAATAGAAAATTGACATACAGCCGTCCCAATTTGTTGAATCAGTAGTGAGGAGGCTCTTGGCGAATCCGTGGATTCGAGAGCGAGCTGCTGCTGCAGACGACCTCTCCGTGTCTTTATCCCTTTCTCGCCCCCTCACTAACAACACACCCAAAGCTACAGCTAATTTTCTTTCTTTTCTTTACTTTATTTTAATTTTTACTAATTTTCATTTCTCTCCAAACTGGATAATTTGAACTCGATTTTTCAAAATAATAAGAATTTTTTTCTATTTTACATTTCTCACCAAACTGAACAATTTAGACTCGATTTTTTAATGAATAATAATAATCTATAAATGAATAAATATATTATAATAGTTTAATTTAATAATTAAAACTCACAGGGAAATAAAAAACCAATTGGGAGAATCGAGTAAAAATAGGCAGTTTTTTTTAAAATAGAATAAAACTCGCACATTCGTCAAAAAGGATATTAATTTTAAAAAGATATGGCCAACAAAGTTTTTTTTTTAAGAATTTATAAGAATTTTTCCTGATTAGTAATAATTTTCGTTTCTTGAAAAATCTATTTCTATTGATTAGAATTTTACGAAAGGAAGAAAGAATGTAAAAAAAGGATGATTTAAACATTTTTTTTTCTACTTACCGAGCTTCAAACTTGTATTGTATTTCTTCGTTTTACAACTTTTACACCAAAACTTCCCGCGTGGACATCTGGGCAATGGTGGATCGAAACATTTCCAATGCCTACTCATTTGACACGTTTCACAGGTTATTAACTTTCCACCGAGTGAACATGCCTGACAAACTTCAGATTTCTCTCTGTATAAATAAAGGGAAAAACATTAAGTTATCAACATCATTCAAAATAAAAATAACAATAACAATTATAATAATAATAATAATATTAAATAATAAAAATAAATAATAATAACAGGCTTTGCACTCGTTACTTCAAATTTAAAAAAATAGCTTTAATCAGGGTTGCCACAAATATTTAATTTTATTTTTCCCTGACTTTTTCCAGATTTCCAGAAAAAATTTGCACTTTTTCCCTGACCATAAAGAATATTCTAATTCACTCTAAAAATTATTAGATACTCAAAAAAACATTCTATTACATTTACTTACGAATTTCTTAAATTGTAAAATTATTCGCAAACATCAATAACTAAATTTTTAAATAAGTATTTAATTATTATTTTTCCATAGGAATTAAAATTCTTTAAAACATTCAAATTCAAACATTTTTAAAATTCAACAATTTATAAGAATATTATTATAAAACATGAATATATCAATTACTCCGAGTCGAAAGACTCGGAGTGATTGAGTAGATCTTCATGTTTTATAAAAATTTTAATTTCCATCAAATTTTTCAAAAAAAAATTAAATTATTTACAAAAATTATAATGAAATTCGTTGCAAGAATTCAATTATTTTCATAACTAATAAAATTCTTCACATGGTTTCAATTATTTTTAATACAATTTTATATAAATTTCTCAAAAAATTAAATTATCTTCAAAAATTTTTTGCAAGAATTAAATTAGGTAAATTTCAAAAATAATGAAATTATTTGCTGAAATTCAAAAATTTTCAAAATTTACATTTTTAATACAAGTTTTCAAAAGAATATAATTATTTAAATAAAATGTAATAAAATTCGTTGCATAAATTCAATTATTTTTACAAGAAATAAAATTTTTCTGAGGATTTCAATTATTTATAATACAATTTAAAGTAAATTCCTAGAAAAATGGAATTATTTTCCTAATTTTTTGTAAGAATTTAATTACATTTTACGAATATAATGAAATTCTTCGTTGAAATTCAAATATTTTCACAATCTACTTTTTTAATAAAACTTCTCAAAAGAATTCAATTATTTAAAAAAATGTAATAAAATTCGATGCAGGAATTCAATTATTTTTATAAATAATAAGATTCTTTCCAAAAAAAATTCAAAAAAAAGAATCTTTACATTATTTCAATTATTATAAAAAAAATTTGAAAAAATTCATTGCAAGAATTCAATTACTTTTATAAATTAATAAAGTTCTTCACAGGATTTCAATTATTTTTAATACAGTTTTAAGTAAATTCTTCGAAAAATGTCACTAATTTCAAAAACTTTGTTAAAATTCTTCGAAAGAATTCAATTATGTATTTTATCAATTATGTATTTTTAAAAATTCATGCTATAATGCTTTTAATATTCAATTATTATCTAAAATTTTAACTAATATTCATTTTCAAATCAATTTTTATTGAAAAATTCTACAAGAATTCAATTATTTAAATAAAAAAATAATTAATTTATTGAATGAATGAATGTTTTTCGAAACTAAATTATCATAAAGAATTTTATCAACAAATTTGAATTTTTTCGAGAAATTTTAATCAAATTTTTAAAAATAATTAAATTTTTCGAGGAATTTAATTAAAATTGTATTAAAAATAATTGAAATTCTATGATGAATTTTATTATTCATGAAAATGATTGAATTTTTGTAAAAAAAATGTTATTATTTATGAAAATAATTGAATTATTGCAAAGTTTGCTTAGAATTTTATAAAAAAAATTTTTTTTTAAATAATTGAATTCTTTTGAAAAATTTTATTAAAACTGTAGATATTGAAAATCATTGAATAGAGAAAAATTTTTTGAAAATAATTGAAATTTTGCAAAGAATTTTATTAAATTTTTTGGAAAATAATTGAAAGTTGGAGAAGAATTTAATTATTTTTGAAGATAATTGAATTTTTATGAGAATTTTTTTTAATTTTTGAACATAATTGAATTTCTGCGAAGAATTTTATTACTTTTGAAAATAATTGAATTTCTGCAATCATTTGTAACTTCTCCAAAATTCAATTTTTTCCAGTTACTTAAATAAAAATCCCTTACTTTTCCCTGACCTGTGGCAACCCTGATAAAAATAAAAATGAAAATAGAAAGTTAAATATTTATATTGACAATAAAAGAAAAATGAACGTACGAGTCTTCGTCAGTATCTTCCTCGATAGCTTCATCGTTGTTCGTGGTGTCCTCTTCTGCCACTTCATCCTCACTTCCTGGCACCCTTTTGGCGCGATTGTGTCGTGTTTCTTTGGTTAATACTGTGTCCTCCTCAGGTTCGTCCTCGAACTTTCGCCTCTTTTTAGCTTTTTCCTTTGGTTTCACCTCCCTCGGTTTACACGTCGTACAGAACCAGTCGCCCTCAGGAATACTCTAAAATATTATTCACAAAATGTTAATTTTCTTCTTTCTTTTAATTTCAACGGAATTTTAATTTCTGTTTTTAATATGTAATATTTAAATTTCTATTTTTAATATTTAATATTTAAATTTCTACTTTTAATATTTAAGTTTTTATTTTTAATATTTAATATTTAAATTTCTATTTTTAATCTTTAAATTTAAATTTTTTAAATTTTTATTTCAAGAATATAATCCTATTTTAATAGTGTACTATACTGACATTTAATTTGGGCTTCAAACAATAAAGATGATGTCCCTTATTGCATCCATCACAGAGTAACATGTTCTCAGCGTCCCTGCGTCTTCGGCAAATTCGACACTGAGCATTCAATGCACTTTTACCCCATGCAATACTATTGTCCAATGTGCTCAAATGAACAAATAATTGCGACCAACTTGTCGATGTCATTAATGAATGTTCCCAACGATCTCTCGCCTCTTCGCTTGACCATTTTTTATCCTTGTCATCGGAACCAAGAGGCTTCTTCAGGTACTTTGGTTCAATTGCAAGATACACCTATTTAGAAGCATAGAAATTTATTTTTATAGTACAACTTACGAGAATTCAATTATTTAAATACAAAACTCAAATAGTAGATAAAATAATCAATTATATTTAAAAAAAATTCTAACTGAAAATTATTTCAGGCATCGCAGTACCTTTTTTCCTCAAAAACGGTGATTTTTATTTTCAAAAAGGGAATAAAAATAATTTGTTTATAAAACTTGCATATATAATTCAAATTTTTTTTATCATATAGCTTCTATAAAATTTTTTAAAAATGATTCGATTTTAATTAGAGTTGCCACAAAAATTTAATTTTGTTTTTCCCTGACTTTTCTCTAATTTCCAGACAAAATTTCGACTTATTCGATGACCTTAAAGGTGAAAAAGGGGACAAATCACAAAAAAAAGAGGAAAAAGGTGACAAATCGTAAAAAAAAAAGGTGAAAAAGGTGATAAAATTGAAATAAGGGGAAAAAGGGGACCAACTGTGATGCCTGTTATTTGTAAAAAAAATATTAAAATGAGAATAAAAAAAATAAATAAATAGAAATAAAATTAAAAAAAGAAGTAGAAAATAAAATAGATTAGTAAAGATTTTCACCTGCAAAATAGCGCACGACATTTGACGAATTGTCATTTGTTGTTTAGTGTCGGGATGCATTTCATCTTCACCAGGTTGTCCCAAATATTTTCCAGGATCGCGATACGTTTTTGTACCAACACTACCAACTTCAGAGTCCGGCGTATTTGGCCGACTATTACGTGATTCGTGTTTAATTTTATCTACAGTCGAATGAACCGCACCCACGTCAACTTCAATTTCATTTGCTCCATAAACAAGTCGATCGCATTGCTTATCATAATGACCCTCTTGTATTGATTTTCTCCACAAATCACGATCAATTACTTTCAAAAATCCTAAACAACCAATTTTCACTTTATCCTCCAAATCAAGAACATAATCTCTCAACGTCAATTCAATTACACTATCAACTTGCATATCCATTGGGAAATTTAAATTTGTACTTTCTGTTTTTGGTTTCTTGGTATTTTTATTCGATAACTCCTTTATTGGCTCTGTAAACTGAAATTAAATTGAAATTTTCAATTTTAAAATTACAAATATGATTTTCTAACTTTAAAATTACACATGTTTTTCAACTTTATAATTACACATATTTTTCTATTTTAGAATTATTATTACAAATATTTTCTATTTTTCAATTAATAAATATTTTTCTTTTTAAAAACTTTCCGAAAACTATTGAATACTTTCCATAAATTATTTGTAATGCTTTTTGAAAAAGTTCTTTGAGAATTTACAAAAAAATTAATTCTACAGAATTTTTCGTTAAAGTTTGGAAAAATTCAGATTTTTAAAGATTTTAATTTGAAACCTTTTTGAAATTCCATTATTTCAAAAATCCATGTCATAATGCTTTGAATATTCAATTATTTAAATACAAAAATATATAGTTTTCCGAATAATTAAATGTCTCTTCAATTAAATAATATTGGAAAATAAAAACTTCCAATAATTACTTAAAAAATTCAATTAAACTTTTTCAAAAAATTAATTTTACAAAATTGTTAGTTAAAAAAATAAAAAATTCAAATTTTCAATCATTTTAATTTGAAACCTTTTTAAAATTCAATTATTTATAAAAATTCACGCTATATTGCTTTTAGTATTCAATTATTATTATCTAAAAATTATAACTGAAATTCATTTTTAAAAAAATTTTTATTCGAAAATTTTACGAGAATTCAATTATTTAAATACAAAAATTAATAATTTATTGAATAATTGAATGTTTCTTAAAATTAAATTCTCAAAAAAAATGTTATCAACAAATTTTTAAATAATTGAATTCTTTTGACAAATTTTAATAAATTTTTTAAGAATAATTACATTTTTCGAGAAATTCGATTAAAATTGTATTATAAAAATAATTGTTTATGAAAATATTTAAATGTTTGCGTAAACTTTTATTTAATTCTTTTTTAAATAATTGAATTCATTTAGAAAATTTTCTTAAAATTTGAATTAGGTTCAATTAAAAATCATTGAACTGAGGAAAATTTTTGAAAATATTTGAAATTTTACCAAGAATTTTATATTGAATTTTTTTGTTAATAATTGAAATTCTGCAATCATTTGTCATTTTTGAAATTTTCTAAATTTCTAAGAAGAATTTTATTAATTTTTTTTTGAAAATAATTTAATTATTTTGAAAAATTTCATAACAATTAACAATTTTATTAAAAATATATTGGAAATAATTATTAAATTAAAAAGAATTATATTAGATTTTTAAAAAATATTTGAATTCTTCTGACTTTTAATCAAATTTTTATGAATAATTACATTTTTCGAGGAATTTTATTTGAATTGTATGAAAAATAAATAACATAATAGAAATTCTGCGATAAATTTTATTAGTTATGAAAATAATTGAATTTCTTCAAAGAATTAAATTATCTTTTGAAAATAATTGAATTTCTGCGAAGAATTAGATTATCTTTTAAAAATAATTTAATTTTGAAGAAGAATTTTATTATTTATAAAGAGAATTTGAAATTTTGACGAGAATTTCTTTAAATTTTTTAATATAATTGAATTTTGAAGAAGAACTTTATTACTTTTGAAAATAATTGAATGTTTGCAAACATTTGTAACTTCTAAAAAATTCAATTTTTTTAGTGTTTTTAACTAAAATTCTTTTCCGTAAATCCATTATTTTTAATAATTAATTAAATATGTATTTGATTAATTTTTGAAAATAATTGAATTTCTTCGAAGAATTAAATTATCTTTTGAAAATAATGGAATTTCTGCGAAGAATTAAATTATCTTTTTAAAAATAATTGAATTTTGAAGAAGAATTTTATTATTTATAAAGATATTTGAAAGTTTTACCAGATTTTTTAAAAATTTTTTGAACATAATTAAATTTGAAGGTTTTCTCCTGACCTGCGATAATCCTGATTTTATAATTATTCTTATTTTTTTGAAATGAATGAATGAATTTTTCTATTAATTAAAATATTAAATATTTCTCTTTTTTGAAAAAATATTATATTTTGATATACTTACAACTTCTGGATTGAGTTTATGCCTGGGACATTCCTCAATGACTTCGACGATATTTGACGTTTCCATAATAAGATTATTTCGTAGTTCTGACTCGCGAAAACCACGTTTACAAAGACCATTAATAATTGCATCAATATCCTCACGTTTACCGTAAAAATTCCATTTTGATTCGTTACGTTTACAATGAACGGGACATTCTTTATCGCCAGTGCATGCCATTAATGATTTTCTCAATTCGTGCATTTCAATTTTAATCTCCTTCTTTGGACTTCCATCCTTGCGGGGCGATTTTAATCCATTTTTCTCAACGAAACCAACTTTTTTCGGTGATTTTTTCAATTTCTTAAAACTATTCTCTTTATCGCCGCATTCGTCGTCGAATTTATTACGTAAATAATTATAAGTTCCCTCGCGTGTTTGTAATTCGGGAACTAAAAATGTCCCCTCTGGAATGCACGTTCCTGGCCACCATTCGTCACACTCCACGAAAATTCCTATTGAAAATTATTATTTTTATTTGAACAGAAAAAAAAGTATTCTAATTCATTTCTTAAGTTAATTAATAGACTTATAGAGTAAAAAAAGTGATTTTTTACTTTCTAAAATTCCATAAGAAGATTATTTCGTTTATTTTGAAAATAGATAAAATAATAAATACCAGGAATTGACAGAAATCTCCAATATCGACGATGAGCACGATCCGAACCGAGTAATACCATCATTTGATCGTCCCTTGATGCTTGTTGAAGTTCCTTGAGTTTATTATCATATTCCTCGCGCTTCTTTTCCTCCTCACAATTGCCGCGCGTCACTTTTTTTGGCTTCTGCTCTGTATCGTCTTCAACTTTACCCTCTTTTTCGCGCTCCTTCATTTTCTCACGCTCCTCCTTCTCCTTTTTTTGTTCGGCAATTAAAAATGATTTTAATTCACGTTTTGCTTGAATTAATTTCTCATATCTCTCCTCAATTACGTCGCGTATCGAGGCAAATGTTAATAATTGATTAATAAGGCATGTGATGATTTTCAGTCTATCGTCAAGTTCAAATTCACAAACATTTCTGTGACTCAATATTCGTAAAATTCGCGCCTCATTCATTCTCAATAGAAGTGCTGGATCATCGTGATTCGTGTAACCACCTTAAAAAGAAAAGATATCATCAGACCTCGAATCGACTTTAAGACGCAAAAAAAAATTGCTTTAGTCAATTAGAAATTCAGAAAAAAGTAAAAAAAAAAAGTTTTTAATTTAATGTTGTCACCTAAATTTTATTTTTTATTTCTGTGACTTCTTCAACATTATTTTTCTCATTTAAATTAAATTATTATTTTCTAGAATTTTTAACAAAAATTCTTCTTTAAAAGAATTTTTGTACAATAAATAAAAAAAAAGACAAATTAATTTTTTAAAGACTTTCAATTAAAAATTTAATTTATGTATTTGAATTGTCGGATATTTGTAATTAAAAATAATTGAATTTAAAAAAATTAGAATGAGAAAATTTTAAGAATTAATTTTTTTCAAAAATATTTTAATATAATTTTTTCTTCAAAAATTGTAATGAAATACTTGAAAAAAAAATCAACTAATTTCAATTAAATTTTACCAAATTTCAATTATTCAAAATCTGTTTAACTGCATAAGTTTTAAAAATATAATTAAAAAAGTTATTCAAAAATAATTTTTGAAGTATTTAACTATTTTTTTGGGCTATAAAATTCGAAATACGTAAGTTGCATTTTATGGGGTATTTTGATGCAATATTTGGAAGAAATGTCGAAATAGTCGCAAATTTTTGAAAATAAATCGAGAAAAGGCAAATTTTTTGAAAATAGTTGAAAATAAATAGAAAAAAATCATAATATCCGAGGGTTGTATTATTTTTTTTTATTTAAAAGTAAAAAAAAGTGTCAAATGTATATTTAACCCGATTTTTTTTTTTTTGAAATAGAGAATTTTTCTACTCACCTCTTTGTGAGAATCTCCATTTAGACGCGACTTCACCAATTCTCCCACCGGAACTTAAGAGATGTAATCGAAGAATTTCACTCAATGTGACGTGATCGAGAGCGAGTTCGGATAATGAGCATCCCTGATGATTTTGACACCATGTTGACGCCATTGTCGCCAATTTTGTTGCTTCCGCCATCGATGGAACGCCGCCTTGTTCAATATTAATATCGTCCGTCAAATCAGCCGCGTCAGCGTGTATTTCACTCTCCTCCTCGGCTTGAAATTTAAAAATATTTGCAAGAAGAAGTTGTAATAGATCACTGAAACCACCGGCAGTATCCTTCATCATCATTGTCTTCTCGAGTATCTCTAAATTCAAACCACCAGTGAAATAAGTATTTACTTCAAGTTCCTCGTAAAAGAATTGCAAAAATTCAAGTATCATGGCAAAATCGCCAAATTTCTCATTTGGAATTCCACAATTAACTGGCACTGGCAGTGGAAGTGGCGCCAAATCCTCGCATTCTAAATCATCCTTCAATGTATTCCATTTTTTCGTATAAGCCGCAAATGCAATTTGCTTTTGTTTCTCCTCCTTTTTCCTCTCCTTACGCTCGAGACGTTCCTGCTCCTTTTTCTCCTTCTCCTCAAGAGCGCGGGCTTTTGAATCCTCCTTGATTTTTCCATTAACCCTAGAGAAAATATTTAACATTAATTATATTCTTGTTTAATTATTATTCAAAAATTTTATTAAAATTTTCCACAAGAATTTCATTATTCTCATAAATAATAATCATGGTTGCCACAAATATTTAATTTTATTTTTCCCTGACTTTTCCCAGATTTCCAGACAAAATTTTCACTTTTCCCCTGACCATAAAGAATATTCTAATTCACTCTAAAAATTATTAGATACTCCGAGTCGAAAGACTCGGAGTGATTGATATCTTCATGTTTTAAAAAAATTTTAATTTCCATAATATTTTTCAAAAAAAAATTAAATTATTTACAAAAATTATAATAAAATTCTAAGCAAGAATTCAATTATTTTCATAAATAATAAAATTCTTCACATAGTTTCAATTATTTTTTAAGTAAATTCTAAATAAATTTCTCGAAAAATAAAATTATCTTCAAAAATTTTTTGCAAGAATTAAATTAAGTAGGTACATTTCACAAATAATGAAATTCTTCGCTGAAATTCAAAAATTTTCAAAATTTACATTTTTAATACAAGTTTTTAAAAGAATATAATTATTTTAATAAAATGTAATAAAATTCGTTGCATAAATTCAATTATTTTTACAAGAAATAAAATTTTTCTGAGGATTTCAATTATTTATAATACAATTTAAAGTAAATTCCTAGAAAAATGGAATTATTTTCCTAATTTTTTGTAAGAATTTAATTACATTTTACGAATATAAATGAAATTCTTCGTTAAAATTCAAATATTTTCACAATCTACTTTTTTAATAAAACTTCTACAAAGAATTCAATTATTTAAAAAAATGTAATAAAATTCGATGCAGGAATTCAATTACTTTCATAAATAATAAGTTTCTTTCAAAGAAAAATTCAAAAAAAAGATTCTTTACATTATTTCAATTATTTAAAAGAAAATTTGAAAAAATTCATTGCAAGAATTCAATTACTTTCATAAATTAATAAAATTCTTCACATAATTTCAATTATTTTTAATACAATTTTAAGTAAATTCTTTGAAAAATGTAACTATTTTCAAAAATTTTGTTAAAATTCTTCGAAAGAATTCAATTATGTATTTTTAAAAATTCATGCTATAATGCTTTTAATATTCAATTATGATCTCAAATTTTAACTAATATTCATTTTCAAATCAATTTTTATTGGAAAATTCTACCAGAATTCAATTATTTAAATAAAAAAATAAATAATTTATTGAATAAATGAATGTTTTTCGAAACTAAATTATCATAAAGAATTTTAATTCAATTTTTAAATGATTACACATTTATTTAATTATTATTAAAAGTTTTTCAAATAATTGAACTCCTGCGTGAAAAATTCAATTATTTTTTAAAAATATTTTAACTTCCTCGGAGAATTTTTACAAGATTTTTAAAAATAATTGAAATTTTCGAAGAAATTAATTAAAATTGTTTTGATATTAATTGAAATCCTGCGCCTAATAAGAATTTTATTATTTATATAAAAGTAATTGAATTTTTTTACGAAGATTTTTATTATTTATAAGTTGACTAAAGAATTATTTTCAAATTTTTTTATAAAAAGTTTACAAGAATTAAATGATTTTCAGTACATTAATTTTAAAATTTAAACATTTATTTATTTATTTAAAAATTATTTAAAAAGTTAGGAAACAAAAAAGAAAACAGCAACTAATTTCAAACTGCGAACAGATTACCGGAATACAACGATAATTAATATGGAAGATTCTCTATTTCTATATATTTTCTTTGTACTTTCTTTGTATTTTGTTTCTACTTTTATTTCAAATTCTATTTATATTTTATTTCCATTTTCTTTATATTTCTATTGCACATCTCTAACAATAAATAATTATTCATATTCGAATATATTAGAAACTTTTGTCTGTACTCTTCCTGCCGGAAGTGATATTTTTCGAGAATTTAAAAAGGAGGAGCTGAATATAAATTTAATGAAAAACAAACAAACCTGGGCTTTCTCTGCTTTTTCTCAACAACGCCTCTATTGACTTTCTTCAATGGATTTGGCTTATCGAATTTACGATGCTTCGAAACGTCTGAGGTGACATATTTATCCATGGTGGATTGTTTAACGATTCTTCTTGGTCGGGGAGTAAAATCGGGTAAAGAACCATCGAAAATCGTATCGAATCGCACTTTTCCAACGCCATATTGTTGTAAAATACTTTCCTGAAAATAAAAAATAAATAAATCTTATTTTTCCTTTCTTTCTCGTTCATTACACTTCTGAAATTACAGGGTTGGCACGAAAATTTTATTTTGTTTTTCCCTGAATTTTCCCTGCTATACAGACAAAATTTTTACTTTTTCACCCAACCTTAAAGAATATTCTGATTCACTCTAAAAATTATTAGATACACAAAAAAAGTTCTATTACATTTATTTGTAAATTTATTTAAAAGTAAAATTATTCGAAATTTAAAATTTTCTTTAATTATTTTCAAAAAAATCTATAAAATTGTTAACAAGAATTCAATTATTTTGATAAATAATAAATTAATATTTAATATATAATATAAATTAATAATTAATAACATAATTATTATTAATTAGAATTTTTAAATTAAGAAAAATTTGATGAATGTTAATTTTTATTTTGAATAATATTCTCACCTTAACAACCCAAACGCCATTTGTACTTTGCTCGCAAAGATGTTTGAGAAAAATCTTATTCCTCTCTCTTCCGTACTGTTGTTTCTTCCTTCGAACTTGAGAAGCCTCCACAGTCATTGTTTGTGTTTCGTCTGAATCGCCACAATCCAATTGCTCCACCTCGTAGTGAAACAATTTTGCTGGAGGATTTGGACTTCTCTCTTGTGGATTGCTGGGAAAAATTAATCAATAATATTATTTTTTTTTATATATTAATTTGAATTTTCGGAAATATGTAATTTTATTAAAATAATAATTTTGTGAATAAAAAAATTTTTTTTTAAATAAATTATTGTCAGAAATAGAAAAAATATTGAAATATTTATTTTACCTTCCATTCTCGAGGATATATTGTTTAATTTGTTGTTCAGTTGGCGCAATAACTTGAAGAACATGACAATCGCACCATGAATCTTCGGTGAAACTTGCTTCGACCATTTCGCCCACAAAATATCGATCTCTCGCGTATTGGTAAATATCTTCGAGCATCTCATTGAAAGACGTTCTGTGTGTTCTATTTGCGAGATATAAAATTGGAATGCGGAGCTGAAAATGTGGAAAGGAAAAATTATTACACTTCTCCCTCGAAATAAAGCAATTTTCCAGAAAAGAAATTACCACTTTTCTTTTCTTTTCTTTATTCTTTCTTTTTCTTATCTTCCTTTTACGAGTCCGCAACGTTTTTAAAAACCGAAAAAATCAAAAAATCATTTTTTTCAATTTAAATTTATCTCTAATTTTAATGTGCGAAAACTTTTCAATTTTTTCCTCTTTTTATTAAGTAAATTAAATTATTTTTTATAAACCTGATTTTACTGTAATTTATTAAATATTGTTAAAAATCAAAAAAAAAAAATTATATTTTTCCGAGAAAATGAAAATTGGAAAAAAGTAATTGCAAATTACCTCCATTGGAAACTCTTTGAAGCTTCGCTCGGCATTTTCTTCGCTTTCCAAAGCTTCTGCGTAAGTTAATCCCGATTTTCCCGTCGTGCTGCACGACCAGACAAGTGAATTGCAGAGAATTATCCTCGCGCAAAATTCACTGAAATTACAAATTAATTATAAACAACAAAAATATTACCCTCATTATTAATTACTTTCAAATATTTTTTTAATTTATATTTTAATATTTTAATTTTAATAAATATCATAATAAAAACAAAGAGAACGAAAAAAACGAAAATAAAAACAAAAAAAAAATAATAAAAATAAAAAATAATTACTGATAACGATTGAAAGTCAATATAAATAATAAATTTTAATAAAATTCTACGCCAAAAATTCGATTAAGGTTTTTAAAAATAGTACAATTTTTCGCAACAATTCAATTATTTTCCTAAATAATAACATTCCTCGCATGAATTCAATTATTTTTTTTATAAATAATAAAATTTTTCAGGAAAATTCAATTATTTTCAAAAATAATACAAATTTTCGCAAGAATACAATTATTTTTCTAAATAATAAAATGCTTCGCAAAAATTCAATTAATTTTATAAATAATCATTAATTTATAGCAAGAATTAAATTATTTTCATAAATTATCCGCAAGAATTCAATTATTGTGATAAATAATCAATTTCTTTGAAAGAATTGAATTATTTCTTTTTTATAAATAATTTTTTTTTCGCAGAATTAAATTATTTTTTATAAATAATAACATGCTTCGCAAAAATTCAATTATATTTCCAAATAATAAAATTCTTCACACGAATTCAATTATTATTTTTTATAAACAATAACATTTCTCGAAAGAATTCAATTATTTTCAAAAATAATAAAATTTTTTGCAAGAATTCAATTATTTTTCTAAATAATAAAATGCTTCGCAAAAATTCAATTATTTTTATAAATAATCATTAATTTATAGCAAGAATTCAATTATTGTGATAAAAAATAAATTTCTTTGAAAGAATTGAATTATTTCTTTTTTATAAATAATAATATTTTTTCGAAGAATTCAATTATTTTTTATAAATAATAACATTCTTCGCAAAAATTCAATTATTTTACCAAATAATAAAATTCTTCACACGAATTCAATAATTATTTTTTAAAAACAATAACATTTCTCGAAAGAATTCAATTATTTTCATAAGTAATAAAATTTTTGTCAATAATTCAATTATTGACAAAAATAATAACATTCTTCGCAAGAATTCAATTATTTTTCTTACTAATAAAATTTTTCGCAATAATTCAATTATTTTTCTAAATAATAAAATTCTTCGTAAGAATTCAATTTATTATTTTTTCAAAAGTAATAAAATTTTTAGCAAGAATTTAATTATTTTTGTAAATAATAAAATTCTTGGCAAGAATTTGAATTATTTCTTTTTATAAAAAATAATAACATTTTTGATAAGAATTCAATTATTTTCAAAAATAATAAAATTTTTTGCAAGAATTCAATTATTTACCAAATTATTTTAATTTTTTGCAGGAATTTAATTATTTTTAATAGAATTTACATTAAATTATTTGAAACAAGTCCATTATTTAAAAAAAAAATGTATAAAAATTCGTAGAGAAATTTTAATTATTTTAAAAGATTTTTACGCAATTTTGTTTAATAAAAATTCATTTATTTTTAATTTAATAAAATTGTGACTAAATTCCTCTAAAGAATTTAAATTTTCTTCGAATTAATTGAATTATTTTCAAAAATTTTAATATAAAATTCTTGGTAGAATTCAATTATTTTAATAAATAATCAAATTAGTCTTAGGAATTTAATCATATTTAATACAATAATTTTAATTAAATTTCTCGAAAGAATTCAATTATTATTTCAAAGAAAATTTAATTAAATTTGTGTGTATTAGAATTGAATTATTTTTAGTATTTTTTTAAATGTTTGATTTTTAATTAAAAACAATTTGATTTAATTAAGTTTTATTATTTTTTGATCTTCAAAGCGCATCAAATTAAAATTTTACTAATTTTTAAAATAAAAGAATTAAAAAGAAAAAAATATCAAAAATTGGGAAACTTATATTTTATTGCATTTATTTTTTTATTATTTCAAGTTTATAATTTTTTAATTATAATAATTGCAGTTAATATTATTTAACAATAATTAATAACAATTCATTATAGAGAATACACTTAATATAATCAAATATGAGAAAAAATACTCTTTTCAAATTACATTTTTATGCAAAAGCAAAAAGAAATAGAAAAATTTCTAGTTTTTTCTCTGTAGTACTTTGAAAAAAAACGAAACAAACTCAAAATTTCTTTAAAAAAAATTTGTACTTAAAGAACATGTAATAATTAAACTTTTTTGCAGAGGAAAATATTTAGTTCATTCTTATTATTATTACTATTATCTTAAACAATATACAATAGTAAAATATAAATAATAAATATTGTAATTCCTAGACACAATCGGAAATTCGTTACGTCAATTAAGAAAACAACAATAAAAATTGCATTTAAAAATTATTTAGTCGGTTCGAGAAAAAAGAAGTTAAATAATTTGATTAAAAAAAACATTAAAAATTGTGAAGAATTGTGAAATAAATTTTTTCCGGCATAGCAATGACAAATTTATTTTAGATACGCGGTATGACAAAAAGGAGGAAAGAGTAATTTTCAGAGTTGGCCGAATTAAGAGGGAAAATAATATTATGAAACCCAAAATAAGATTCGAAGAAAATAAACGAAAAGCGAAAGAAAAAGAAAATGTTTTTAAAAAGATATTTAAGAAAAACCTAATGCAAAAACTAATGGAGGGAATGTCAGAAAGAGGGCCAAGTAACGGAGTTAAAAAGCGAAGAGTGTGTGTGACAATTGTGTATATATACTTACTTGTAATCCTTAAAGATTTCGTTGGTCGCTTCGCAATGATAGACTTCGTCGTCGGCCTTATAATCCGTGGAGACGTGGAGCTTTTTAAAGGGTTCGTTGCGTAGCAGCGGCATTTTTTCAAGTCCCTTTTTTTTGCCAGCTGCCGCAAGACGCCTTTTTTTCAACACACAAAAAAAACCGCGTTTCAAAAACTACGTTTTCAACTTTTCTCTCTCTCTCTTTCTCTAGTGTGTGCCGCGACCACGTTCTCGTCAAAACCTGCAAATTATGCAGCTGAAAAAAAAATTACAATTCACCCCCCTCTTTCTATGAACACTATATGTATATGTATATATAACACACAATTGTATTTTTCGACACTTTTTATAACTTTTCCCACTGCACTTTAATAACTTGATTCACTTTAACGTTTTCTCAAAGTACGTTAAATACACAATTACTCGCGACAAGAGCGTTTTTTTTCGACTCATGACAAAGAGCGATTTTTACGCTTCTATTTCACTCTCTGGGAAAGAAGCGCGCATTCACACCTGACACCATTTTCCATTTAATTCATACCGCGCACTGTATATTGCGCATTACACAAATCGATTTATCCAATCAGAGTGTATTCACTTTTAAGCGGTAAATTTGAATAATAAAGTTTTATCTCTAATTTTTTCACTTTTGTTTTAAAACTTTTTGTCAATGTTCTTTTTGTGACTATTTCTCGAGAATATTTATAAATAAATAACTTTTTAACTTGCAAGTGGACATTTACACAACGAAAATGGTGGAAAAAGTGATAATTTACCGACACATGCGCAAAGGGTATGGTCGCCATTTTTAAAATAAAAACAACTTTTTAGGTTATGTTTGCAATTTGACGATTTAGTTAATTTGGAGATGAATTAAAGTTATTGACACAAAATGATGTGTGATATTAAATTTTAAGAAACGAAGTGGTGCTTTTTTTAAGTAATCAAGATAAATTTTAGAAGGATAATTTTCATTTATATGCGGAAATCGAATATTGGCGGGAATGGCATAAATGTCGATCGACAGTCACGTGACAAATGGCGCGAAAATAAATCATTTTTAAATAAATTAATTAATTTAAAATTTTAATATTTTATTTTATAATTAGATTAATTTTTTTCAAGTTAATTAAATATATGAATGAATAAAAATGATTAATTTAATGTTTAATTAATAAACATAAATTTAAGAATAAGTCAAAAATAAGAGAGTATCAAAAAACAAAATAATTTGTTCGTTATGTAAATTAAATTAAAGAATGTAAAAGAGTTTTGTCCTCGTTTTTTATGAAAAATAAAACTCGCATTGTAACAAAAACGATTTAATATTTCAATATAATGACAAAAAAGTGTATTCTTAAAAAAATATTTCACTTTCTGTAAAAAAAAAGCAAATTAATTATAATTTAAACTTAAAAAATTATTGAAATTCGATGGAAATACAATTTTTACTAAAAGTTGATAAAAATGAATTTAAAATTCTAACCACTGAGTAAAGTAAAGACACTTTGAAGGTGTAATTTCTCCTTCGTCACAACAATTTTTTCTCACCTGGAAAAGAAAATTTGAATTAATTAAAAAAATTTAGTAATATGTCATCTTAATTTTTAAATATAGATTATATTTTACAAAAATAATTTTGCAAATATGTAAATAATAATTTATTTTTATTTACACATTTTTTCAAAATATTTTGGGTATTATTATTATTATTATTATTATTAAACTTATTCTTTATTATTTCTATTATAATTATATTTATTTTATTTTTAATTTTGAAAGTAATTGAATTCTTATGATGAATATAATTTTTTAAGAAAATAATTGAATTTTATTGAAATTCCTAAAAATAATTGAATTTTTGGAAAGAATTTTGTTATTTATCATGTTAATTGAATTCTTATGAAGAATTGCGTTATAACTTTTTAAATAATTAAATATAATAAATTCAAAAAAATTTAGTTTTCAAGATTTTAATTTGAAACCTTTTCAAAATTCAATTATTTCCCGTGTTGATGTATTTTGAAAAAATAAATAAATAAATTTCTAAAAATTTATTTTATGATTTTAATTTTCAATTATTATCTAAAATTTTAACTGAAATTTATTTTTTAAATCAATTTTTATTAGAAAATTTTACGAGAATTCAATTATTTAAATACAAACATAAATAATTGATGGAATAACTAATTGTTTCTTAAAATTGAATTTTCATAAATAAATTTTTGTAACAAATTTTGCAATAATTGAATTCTTTTTGACGAATGTTAATAAAATTTTTATGAATAATTACATTTATCGAGGAATTAGATTAAAATTTTATTTAGGTAAAAATAATTGAAACTCTGCGAAGAGTTTTATTATTTATGAAAATAATGGAATTATTGCGAAGAAATTTAAAAAAAATAATAATTAAATTCCCGTTAAATTTTTGTTATTTATGAAAAGAATTAACCGTTTGTAAAAAATTTTATCAAACTTTTTTTTTACATAATTGAATTCTTTTGGAAAATTCTATTAAAATAACAAATATCTATTAAAATTGAAAATCATTGAATTGAGGGAAATTTTTGAAAATAATTACAATTTTGACAAGAATTTTATTAAAATTTTTGAATAAAACTGAATTTCGGAGAAGAATTTTATTACTTTTGAAAATAATTGAATTCTGATGGAGAATATTATTATTTATGATTACAACTGAATTTTGCAAAGAATATTATTAAAATTCCTGAAAATAATTGAATATCTACATAAGAAGAATTTTTGTTATTTATCAAGTTAATTGAATTCTTTCGAAGAATTACGTTAAAACTTTTAGAATAATTAAATATTCATTATTAAATAAATTTTTATTAGAAAATTCTACAAGAATTCAATTATTTAAATGCAAATATAAATAATTTATTAAATAATTGAATGTTTGTTAAAATTTCAATTCTCATAAAGTATTTTATCAACAAATTTTTAAATAATTGAATTCTTTCGAGAAGAATTTTATTTATTGTTTATAAGGATAATTGAAATTTTTCCGAAAATTTTCTTAAATTCTTAAAAATAATTAAATTTCTGTAAACAATTTGATTATTTATGGAAATAATGAAATTATTTTAAATAAAATTAATTTTTAAATCATTTTTTATCAGGAAATTCTACGAGAATTACATTATTTAAAAGCAAAAATCAATAATTTATTGAATAATTGAATGTTTTTTAAAATTGAATTCTTATAAATAATTTTTTAAACAAATTTTTCAATAATTGAATTCCATTGACGAATTTTAATAACATTTTTAAAGAATAATCACATTTTTTGAGGAATTCTATTAAAATTGTATTAAAAATAATTAAAAATCTACGTTGAGTTTTATTACTTATGAAAAAAATTTAAATTTTGACAAAATTTTAATAAAATTTTTGTCCAAATTTAAATTTTTTTTATAACTGAACTTTGAAGAGGAATTTTATTACTTTTGAAAATATTTGAGTTCTGATGGAGAATATTCGTTATTTACGACGAATTTTAATAAAAATGTTATCAATAATTACATTTTTAGAGAAATTTGATTAAAATTGTATTAAAAATAATTGAAATTCTGCGATGAGTTTTATTATTTATGAAAAAATTGAATTTTTACAATTGTAAATAAATTTTTTAAATTAATTGATTTCACAGTGAAAAATTTTATTATTTGTAAAAATAATTGAACTCTTGCGAAGAATATTATTATGTTTTTAAATAATGAGTCAAAACGCGTCAACCGTGAATACATTTTTTTTATAGTTTTGGAAAAGTCAAAACATTTATGAAAATCTGTAGTTCACAGCAAACCAAAAAAACACTTTTAACGTTTTTCAAAATTTTAAATATTTATACCTTTTTTTATAATAAAAAATTTTTGCATTATTTTAGAAAAAAATTAATAACTCATTACTGTTTTGCTAGAAATTAATGGCAATTTTTTTGGTAGTCATTGAATATCCACTCTTTTAAATAAACTTAATGGTGAAAAAAAGTTTTGAAAAATTTTTAATTTTTAATAACAATTTTATAAACAATTAGTGTTTTTTATGCTTTCTAGAGCAAGGATTTTAATGAAATTTATATGTAAGATACATTGAACCTACATCTTTATATTCCCGAAAAAAAAAATTTGTATTTCCAATTACAACCGGAGATTTTGAATTTTTTGTTGCGCCGTGCGCCGTCATCGTGGCATCCATCGCTGTGATAAATGCCGCGGTAAACGAGCAGACGGCGCAAGGCGCAACAAAAAATTCAAAATCTCCGGTTGTAATTGGAAATACAAATTTTTTTTTTCGGGAATATAAAGATGTAGGTTCAATGTATCTTACATATAAATTTCATTAAAATCCTTGCTCTAGAAAGCATAAAAAACACTAATTGTTTATAAAATTGTTATTAAAAATTAAAAATTTTTCAAAATTTTTTTTCACCATTAAGTTTATTTAAAAGAGTGGATATTCAATGACTACCAAAAAAATTGCCATTAATTTCTAGCAAAACAGTAATGAGTTATTAATTTTTTTCTTAAATAATGCAAATATCTCGGAAATATTCACTATTCACGGTTGACGCGTTTTGACTCTAATTGAATTGCCGTAAAAAATTGCATTATTTAAAAATAATTGAATTCCACTAAAAGCTTTTGTTATTTACAAAGATAATTGAATACTAAGAGAAATTTGATTAAAATTTATAAAATTAATTGCAATTTTGGAGAAAAATTTGTTTATTTTCGATAATAATTGAATTCCTCTGAAAAATGTATTATTTACGAAAATAATTGAATGTTTGCGTAGAATATTATCAAATTTTTTTTTAAATAATTGAATTCTTTTGGAAATTTTTATTAAAATAGTAGTTTTTGAAAATAATTGAATTTCGGAGAAGAATTTTATTATCTATAAAGATAATTGAAATTTTTATGAGAATTTTTTCGAAATTTTAGAAAATATTTGAATTTTTGTGTAGAATTTTATTTCTTTTGAAAATAATCGAATTTCTGCAATCATTTGAATTTTCTCTAAAATTCAATTTTTTTTAGTGTTTTGAACTAAAATTGTTCTATAAATCCACTATTTTTAAATAATTAATTAAATATATTAATTAAAAAGTTAATTAATATATTTAAAGAGGAATTTACTCTTTTAAAATTTTTTCAAAAATCTGTTATTTAAAATTTCTAATTAAATTCATTAAAAATTGAAATTTTCTAAAATTATAAATTGAAACTTTTTGAAGTTCATCTATTTATAAAAATTGTAAACACAACTCTTTTAGAATTCAATTAATTTTGAAATATTTAAGTAAAATTATTCATTAATTATTTTATAAGTAATAATTTTAAGATAGTTATTCAAGAATTACGTTATTTAAAAAGAAATTATTGTCAGAAATAGAAAAATTTGAAGGTTTTGTATTATAAATCGTGGTAATTTCATAGTTTATAAAGCAAACGAAAAAGACACAAAAATTCAGAATTTTCTTATGAATTAATTTTTTCCAGTACTTTTAATAAAAATCCCTTCAAAGTTGTACTAATTTTCGTTTTAATACAAACCGGACAAACGCCACAAGGACTTCCTATTAATCCTGGATAATCGAGCAAAGATTCCACAGCTCTGTACATATTTGTTCTGTCATTTGTAACAAGTTTTTCCGCCTTTCCATCATAAACTAACGTATTTAAAATCATTTCTAAATCTTCAACTGTGAGATCGACCTGAAATTAGTATTTATTATTAGTTATTCAGACTAAATTTTTGTATATTATTTAAATTAAATTGAAATATGTATGAAAAAATTCATTTAAAAAATTCATTTAAAGAAAGAAAAATATATTAAAATTTTCAAATTAAAATTCATTCATCAATTTGATAACGAAAAATTCGCTCCGAGTTTGTATTTTATGTTGTAAAAATAAAAAGAAAATCAATTTCCTTCACTTTTTACCTTACTAATATGCAAATCGGTGATATGTTTCCAAACATCAGTTGAACTAACGTAGGAAACATTACGCGCCAATAATGGTCCATTCTTACAATCGGACATTTTCCCCTTTTGCTTTTGTAAATATTTAAAGCAAAAATCATTCAAAACATCGACAAATTCAACTTCAAAATCCTGATCCTGATACCATGCGCCACCAGTTATTGATCTATCTGGCTGTAAATCGTAGAGCATATAAACTTTCTTCTTACCGGCCGCAACTGATTTTATTGATTTAATTATTTTCTTATTCTCAAGACTCTTTAATATTTTATTTAATATTATTTGATTGAGATTTGATTTAAATCTAATGTCCCTTATCCAAATTCCTTTATTGCCAGCCTCTTCAATAATTGAATAAACAATTTTCTCCTCATTATCGGAGCCCTTGGCAAATCTTTCTTTCGTTGGATCCTTTAATTTATAGAGAAGTGTTTTATTCGCTCCACTTGTAAATAATTCAATATTACCATGCGATAGTAATTTATTTATTAATTCAGCCGTTTGCGATGGATTTAAATTTGGCAACGTTGCTGTAATGTCTTTATGGGAGAAGCCTTTTGGCTTCGATTGAGCCAATTCCAATAGTCTGGAAAATTAATTCTTATATTTTTATGAATAATTTTATACAGTTTTTTAAATTATAATAAACAAAAATTTTGACTTTTTTCCTGACCTTAAAGAATATTCTGATTCACTCTAAAAATAATTAGATACTCAAAACAATGTTCTATTTACATTTATTTACGAATTTCTTTAATTGTAAAATTATTTGAAAACAGCAATAATTTCTTTTTCAGAAAAATATTTAATCATTATTATTTTTCCATAAGAATTAAGATTTTTAAAATAGTCAAATTCAAATCTTTTTGAAATTCAACAATTTATAATAATTAAAGATGACCGAGTGATAAGATCATTATTTTGTACTATAAGAAATATTTTTACTGCAACTTCTTCAAAATTATTTTCATCATTTCAATTCAATTATTATTCTCTAGAATTTTCAACAAAAATTCTTCTTTAAATCAATTATTTATAATAATTTTTTAAAAAATTTTGAGAATTTTCAAAAATGCATTTGTTTACAATTCAATTTTACGAAATTTCGACTGTTCGGAAATTCTTCAATTAAATATATATATTAGAAAATAAAATCTTCGAATAATTTCAATTTAACTTTTGGAAAAAAATTAATTCTACAGAATTTTTTGTTAAAGTTTTGAAAAATTCTGATTTTCAAAGAGTTTAATTTAAAACCTTTTCAAAATTCAATTATTTCTAAAAATTCATGCTATAATGCTTTTAATATTTAATTATTATGTAAAATTTTAACTGAAATTCACTTTTAAATCAATTTCTATTAGAAAATTGTACGAGAATTCAATTATTTAAATACAAAAATGAATAATTTATATGCAATAATTAAATGTTTCTTAAAATTGAATTCTCATAAAGAATTTTAACAACAAATTTTTCCATAATTAAATTCTTACGACGAATTTTAATAAAATTTTTAAAAATAATTACATTTTTCGAGGTACATATTCGATTAAAATTGTACTAAAAATAATTGAAATTCTGCGTTACTTTTTTTTATTTATAAAATTAATTGAATTATTGCCAAGAAAATTATAAAAAATTTGTAAATAATAGAATTCCTGTGAAATTCTTTTATTATATTTATGAAAATAATTAAACGTTTGCGTAGAATTTTAATAAAAAGTTTTTGAAATAATTGAATTCTTTTGGAAAATTTTATTAAAATAGTAAATATTGAAAATCATTCATTTTAGGAAAATTTTTGAAAATAATTAAAATTTTTTACAAGAATTTTATTAAATTTTTTGAATATAATTGAATTTTGAAGAAGAATTTTATTATTTATAAAGAGAATTTAAATTTTGACGAGAATATATTCGAAATTTTAGAAAATATTTGAATTTTTGTGTAGAATTTTATTTCTTTTGAAAACAATCGAATTTCTGCAATCATTTGAATTTTCTCTAAAATTCAATTTTTTTTTAGTGTTTTAATTAAAATTCCACGATAAATTCATTATTTTTAATAATTAATTAAATAATAACATATATATATTAAAAAATTTAACTAATATCAGAATAATTTAAATTTTAAAAATTTTTGCAAAAATTTAAGATCTTTAGAATTTCTAATGAAATTAATTTAAAATTAAAATTTTACAAAATTTTAAATTATAATTTTTGGAAGTTCATCTATTATTGAAAATAATAATTGAACTATTGTAAACAAATTTTGTCAAAATTTTAGAATATTATTTAATTTTTTCCAAAGAATTTTATTAAAATATTTAAATAACTGATTTCTTTCGAAAAAAATTTTTGAAAATTGTATTTTACACAATTGAATTATTTTGAATATTTTATTATAGTCATGATATTATTTTAATTTTTACTTTGAATTTTATCAAATTTTTAAAAATAAGTAAATCAGTTTGAAAAATGTTGTGTAAATTTTCGAAAATAATTAAATATTTCTCAAAGAATTGAATTAAAATTGTATTGAAAATAATTGAAATCCTCTGAAAAATTTTAATATTTATGAAAATAATTGATTCTTTTGAAGAACTTTATTAAAATTATATTTAAATTAAATTCAATTCATTTAAAGAATTGTATTATTTTTTATGAAAACTATTAAATTTCTATGAAGAATTTATTTAAATTTACAAAAAAATGAATTCTTGCAAATTTTTTTGACGAATTAAATTAAAATTGCATTGAAAATAATTCACTTTGTATATAAAATTTTATTAAAATAAATAAGAATTGAATTCTTTCCAGAAATTTTATTAAAATGGTATTCTTGTGATGAATTTTATTATTTATGAAAATAGTTCTATTCCTATAAACAAATTTTTAGAAAATAATTAATTTCTTTTTAAAGAATTTGATTAAAATATTTAAATTAATTGATTTCTATCAAAAAAATTTTATTTCACATAATTGAATTACTGTGAAAATTTTATTATTCATATTATTTGAATTTTATTAAATTCTTTATAAATATAATTGAACAACAAGTTTCAAACCTAATTCAGTGTTTAGGAAACCGAAAAATTACGAAAAAAGAATAACTTACTTTTGTTCATCAATACCAATAAAATCACTTTTGCTTTGTTTACTAGATGACTCTTGGTTGTCCATATTTTTAATTGATAATTAATAACTGAAATAAAAAAAAACTTGAAAACTTTTAACTCAAAAGACTTTTTCCACGCATTTATATACTTTTCTCTCCTCTGGAGAACATAACCTCAAAAATATTTTGACAGTTTCTCGGCGCTGCAGTAGCTACTAAATGGCGCCTAAATTTGAAATGTTTTCTAAATTAGTATTCGATTATTCAAAATTATATTTAATTTCTAACTCTAATTCTTTAACTTCAATACTATCTATAACGAATTTTACATTATTAAGTGAAATTAAAAAAAAATGATAAAATACTTCACGCGGCTTCGGAATGTTGATATCAAAGTTTACATAACCTTACTTTTTTGTTCACATTTCCCATGTCACATGTTGAAACTTGAAATTTAAAAAACTTGAGAACTTGTCAAGGTTGAAAAGTATAAAAACGATAAAAAGCATAAAAATCGGTTTAAATATTAAAGATTGTTTTTTATTATTAAATAGCACTTTTAAGTTTTAATAAATTTAAGAGAAGAAAAGTTTATCAATGGAAGAGACAAACGATAACGATGAATTAGAAATCGGCGAGAGATCATGGAAAAGAGCAGTGGAAACGGCAGGAAAGGTAAAATATTTTTAATCACACATTCATATTTATATAATTATGAGTATCATTTAATCATTTACACATTCAACTTACAAAGAAAAAGAAAATTAAGACGTTAATATTTAAAAAACTGTTTTTTTTCACTATAATTTTAAAGTCAGGTTATCGTGAAGGTATGGACGATGGATCGGATGATGTCCTCCAGGAAGGCTTCGATTTAGGATACGTTGAAGCATTTAAAACATCTTTTGCCATTGGCATTTATAAATCAATGGCACAAGCATTACCGAAAACAGTGGAAATTTCAAAGGAAATTGAAGAAATTTTAAGAACCTCCGACACTGGTGCTTGTGTTTTATGCAAAAACACAGTCAGTGTTTCGTCACGACGTAAAACAGAGGAGAAAACATTAGAACAAATATTAAAAGAACAACGTCAGCATTCAGCGCATGTAATAAAAATGCTGTACGATTATTTTGTACCATTATTAAAAGAACACAATGTTACATTGGATCCAATGAAAATTGAAGAGCTTCCACATCCCGATCGTGATCTTTAATCTCTCATTATAATAATTATAATATTTTAAATTTTGTAAAGTTATAATTTTATTTCTTTTTATAAAATTCAAATAACTTTGAATAAAAGTCTATTTTTTCTAAAAAAAAACTTCTTCTTAAGGATAAAAAAAAGTTTTTGAAAAATCAAAAACTGACCTCTTAACTTATTTGTTATCATAAAGTTATTACTTGTAAATTATTTAATGAATAATTTTACTTAAATATTTCAAAACTAATTGAATTCTAAAAGAGTTGTGTTTACAATTTTTATAAATAGATGAACTTCAAAAAGTTTCAAAATTTATAATTTTTGAAAATTTCAATTTTGAATGAATTTAATAAGAAATTTCAAAGAACAGATTTTTCGAAAAATTTTTAAAAGAGTAAATTCTTCTGAAATTAGTTCACTTTTTAATTAATATATTTAATTAATTATTAAAAATAGTGAATTTACAGAAGAATTTTAGTTCAAAACACTAAAAAAATTGAATTTTAGAGAAAATTCAAAAGATTTGCAGAAATTCGATTATTTTCAAAAGAAATAAAATTCTACACAGAAATTCAAATATTTTGGAAAATTTAAAAAAAATTCTCATCAAAATTTCAATTATCTTTATAGATAATAAAATTCTTCTCCGAAATTCAATTATATTCAAAAACTACTATTTTAATAAAAATTTCCAAAAGAATTCAATTATTTAAAAAAAAATTTGATAATATTTTACGCAAACATTCAATTATTTTCATAAATAATACAATTTTCAGAGGAATTCAATTATTATCGAAAATAAACAAATTTTCCTCCAAAATTTCAATTAATTTTATAAATTTTAATCAAATTTCTCTTAGTATTCAATTATCTTCGTAAATAACAAAAGCCTTTAAGAGGAATTCAATTATTTTTAAAAAATGCAATTTTTCACGGTAATTCAATTATTTAAAAACAATAATATTCTTCGTAAAAGTTCAATTATTTTTACAAATAATAAAATTTTTCACTGTGAAATCAATTAAGTTTAAAAATTTAACTACTGTAATTGGTGGTAAAAATTCAATTATTTTCATAAATAATTAAACTCATCGCAGAATTTCAATTATTTTTAATACAATTTTAATCGAATTTCTCTAAAAATGTAATTATTAATATTTTTTTTTTTTAAATTCGTCATAAATAATTAATATTCTCCATCAGAATTCAATTATTTTCAAAAGTAATAAAATTCTTCTTCTAAGTTTACTTATGAAAAAAATTTAAATTTAACTGAAAATTTGGAAAATAATTGAATTGATTTTTTTTAATTAATTACCGAGTGCGAGCCTTAATTTGCTATTCAATAGACAGAAATTATTAATTTTCAATAAACAAGAAAGAATTTCAACTAAATTCAATAATTTATAGATCGGCGTGTTTATTATTATTATTTCAGATACATCTAATAAGTGACAAATAACAGTTTCTAAATTCGGTCGGTTGTAAGATTTTTATTTTTAAATTATTTTAGTTTTTCTTTTTCTTCTCAGTGACGTCTTGTTCGTGCAAAAGTCGTGTAGGGATAAAAATAAATTATAAACTACATCGAAAAAAAAATTATTACTAAATATTTCTTCGATTAACGATCTCGAGACGTAGCAGGCTTTCATTAATAAAATAATTCATAAAAATCAATTTTTTATCTATTCGAAAAAATTGTTGCTCTTAAAAAAAAACAAATGAAAATTATTTTAAAAAATTTGTAGTTTCGTTTAAATAATACAATTACCAAGTCAAGAATTTAATGATTAAATGTTAATCGTTTTAATATTAAAATTCTTGACTTTGCCGCATTTGTCTCGCTCTTTGAACTCCCATCACTGAGTATAAATTTTCTTAATACATTATTTACAGCACTTGTCCAAGCCGATTGTTCTCGTTCTCTCTTTCTTTCGCACATCCACACTCAGTTGACTTTGGGAAACTCGAGTCAATTTTTCATTAAAAAGTGTTCTTGAAAATCAGCGAATAGCAATGAAAAATCGACCTCATTTTTCTGTACAGATAATAATGGTTTATTTAACGGGACAAGAGGCGTATTTTTCTTTCAAAAGCGTATTTTCCAATTTTCGCTTTTAGTGATTCTTTTTTTTTTTTTATTTTCGTTTCCTTTAAAGACCGGCTAAAATAATTCTAGGATCCTCGACAGCATCCTTGATTTTACGGAGGAACATAACTGCCTCACGACCGTCGATCAATCGATGATCGTAGGTCAGGGCAATGTACATCATTGGTCGAATGACAACCTGAAATAAAATTAAAAAGAAAATTTTATATCTATCATTTAAAAAAAATGTAAATCATGGTTACCACAAAATTTTCTTTTTCCCTAACTTTTTCCTAATTTTCAGACAAAATTTTTTACTTTTCCCCCCTATTTTGAAAATTTCCCCTAAATTTCCCCTATTTTCTTCTTTTATCTTTTAATGATGAATTCACACCAAATTTAGCTTCGAAAACTATGAAACTTCCACTAATTTTAATGCAGAACCTTCAAAAAAATTTTCTATTTCTGACAAGAATGAATTTTTTAACATTATTTAAATATTACAAAAGTTTAAATGCAATTATCTTGATAAATAATAAAATTCTTCACAGAAATTCAATAATTTTTAGGAATTTTAATAAAATTCTTTACAAAATTCAATTATTTTCGTAAGTTACAATATTCATCCCAAGAATTCAATTACTTTCAAAAATTTTCACGAATATCTCGTCAAGAATTCAATTATCTTTACAAATAGCAAAATTTTTCGCCAAAAATTCAAATATTTTCAAAAATTTATAAAAATCTTTGCAAAAGTTCAATATTACTTTCAAAAGTTTTTTGCAATTCAATAATTTTCAAAATTTACTATTTTCATAAAATTTATCAACAGATTTAATTATAGAAAAAACTTTTTGATACAATTCTACGAAAAGATTCAATTCTTTTCATAAATAATAAAATTTTATTTTCGAATTCAATTATTTTCATCGCAGAATTTCAAATATTTTTAATACAATTTTAAATAAATTCCTTGAAAAATGCAATTATTATTAAAAATTTTATGAAAACTTGAGGAAAGAACTCAATTTTAAGAAGCATTCAATTATTCAATAAAACAATAAAATTCGTTGCAATAATTCAAATATTTTCATAAATAATATTTAATTCGTCGCAGAAAATCAATTAGTTACCAAAATTTTCAAGTAATTTTGCAAAAGAATTCAATTAGCTTAATAAACAACAAAATCGCATAAATTCTTCCCATAAAATCAATTATTCTAAGGAATTTTAATAAAATTCTTTTCCAAAATTCAATTATTTTGATAAATATTAAAATTCATCACAAGAATTCAATTCTTTTGAAAAGTAAAATTTTCCACATGAATTCAATTATTTTCATAAAAAATAAAATTTATCATAGGATTATATTCTTTTCTAAGAATATTTTTACTGTAACTTCTTCAAAATTATTTTTCATCTTTTCAATTTAATTATTATTTTATAGAACTTTTAACCAAAATTCTTCTTTAAAACAAATATTTTTAAAAAATTTTTGAAAAAGTTCTTTGAGAATTTTCAAATCCATTTGTTTATAATTCAATTTTACATGAAATTTCGATTATTTGGAAATTTTTCAATTATTTAGAAAATAAAAACTTGAAATAATTAAAAACAAAAATTCAATTAAACTTTTTTTAATAAAAAAGAAAAAAAAATACAGAATTGTTGTTAAAATTTTGAAAAATTCAGATTTTCAAAGATTTTAATTTGAAACCTTTTTAAAATTCAATTATTTCAAAAATTCATGTTATAATGCTTTTAATATTCAATTATTACTTAAAATTTTACTGAAATTCATTTTTCAATCAATTTTAATCAGAAAATTCTACAAGAAGTCAATTATTTAAAATAATACAATAATAAATAATTCATTAAATAATTGAATATTTCTTAAAACTGAATTATATAAATTGAATTTTATCAACAAATTTCTTATTAATTGAATTCTTTGGACGAATTTTAATAAAATTTTTAACAATAATTTAAATTCTGTAATGAGTGTTTAATTATTTATGAAAATAATTGAATTTTTATTACCAATCGTAGTTAAATTTTTTTAATTAATTGATTTCACACTGAGAATTTTTATTATTTTTGTAAAAATAATTGAACTCTTGCGAAGAATATTATTGTTTTTAAATAATAGAATTCCCGTGAAAAATTGTATTATTTACAAATAATTGAATTCCTCTAAAGACTTTTGTTATTTACGAAGATAATTGAATTTTTGAAAATAATTGAATTTCGGAGATGAATTTTATTAATTATAAAAATAATTGAAATTTTCATGAGAATTTTTTTTTTCAAATTTTCGAACATAATTGAATTTCTTTGTTAAATTTTATTACTTTTGAAAATAATTGAATTTCTTTATTCATTTAATCATTTTTAACTTTTCCAAAATTCAATTTTTCAGTGTTTTTAACTAAAATTCTTCTATAAATCCACTATTTTTAATAATTAATTAAGTATATTAAAAAACTAATTTCAGTAGAATTTACTATTATTCAAATTTTTCAAAAATCTATTATTTAAAATTTCTAATTAATTTCATTCAAAATTGAAATTTTATAAAATTTTAAATTGAAACCTTTTGAAGTTCATCTATTTATAAAAATTGTAAACACAACTCTTTTTTAAAATTCAATTAATTTTGAAATATTTAAGTAAAATTATTCATTAAATAATTTATAGGTAATAATTTTATGCTAGTTCTTCAAGAATATAAAGTTATTGAAAAAGAACTTATGGTAACCCTGTAAATTGAAAGTTTTTTTTCATGTAGTTAGAAAAGGTATTTTGTAAATAAAACAATCGTTTTACCTGTCCTTTAACAGCAATTGGTCGCTCAAAGGTACCGTGCATACCGAGAATTGCGCTTTGAGGTGGATTAATAATGGGAGTTCCCATTAGTGAGCCAAATACTCCACCATTGCTTATCGTGAAAGTACCGCCGTCCATGTCTTCGACGGTAATTTTTCCTTTTCTTGCCTTATCGCCTATCGCTGCCATGGCAATTTCAATTTCAGCGAAATTCTTATTTTCTATACTACGAAGAACGGGTACAACGAGGCCCTTTGGTGTCGCAACGGCAACACTTATATCGACATAATCTCTATAGACAATGTCATTGCCGTCAATCACTGCATTCACCACCGGTTGGTCCTTTAATGCATAAGCACTCGCCGCAATAAAGGCACTCATGAAGCCCAATTTCAGACCGTATTTCTTCATAAAGAGCTCTTGACTTGATTTTCTGAATTCCATTAAACGACTGAAATAATAATTTCTCAATTTTAAAACTATTATTCTTAATTTTTACGATCTTTTTTAATCTTAAAAGAAGTAATAAATAATAGGTTTTCAGGGTGTCCACAATTTTCGATCAACAAAATACCCAGCTTTGTTCTAATTTTTCCCCGTTTTTTTTCTCATCAAATTTAAATTTATTTGATTTCGAACATAAATAAATTTACAAATTTATTTATATAAAATAAAATAAATAATAAATAAAATATATTCATAAAAGAGTTTTTATAAATAATTAAATTCCTTTGACGAGTTTCTTTAAACTTTTTGGAAATAATGATTTTTTTAAAAATAATTTTAATTAAAAATTTAAAAATTAATTGAATTAAACAAAGAATTTTTTCAATTTTTTAAAATAATCTTGTCTGTTCATAATTATAATTGAACATTTGATTTATTCAATTTTATTAAAATTTATTGATATTAATTGAATTTCTGCAAAGAATTTTAATATTTATAAAAGTAATTGAATCCTTCTAAAGAATGTTATTATTTCTAAAAATAATTAAATGTTTGCGTAGAATTTTATTAAAATTCCCGGTTTTTCCCGGCTATTTTCCGGTTTTCCCGGTTAGTAGACACCCTGAATTTTAGTGAATAAGTACAAAGCTTGCGATTTGCCTAGAAAAACAAAAATTACCTCATATCGATTTCGTTGAAAGTCGTAAGCATGGCATTTGTATTTTGTGCGTCTTTAAGTCTCTCGGCAATTCGCAAACGCATTCTATTCATTTTTACCCGTTGTTCCGTTCGAGTGCCAATTATTTCACGTGAATAGTCAGTTGGTGGAAGTTGAACTTTCGCGCCTTCCAAGGACTATAAATGATAATAAAAGATAATTAAAAATTGTAATAAAAGATAATGATAAATATTTAATTAACGTTATTTAGGAGCTTGATTTTTTACCTGAGCGTGCTTAATCGCGGCAACTGGCATTGAAGTCGCGGGTGCTTGAGGTGGTTGAGCACGAGGAGGAGGTGGTGGCGGCGGCGGAGGTGTTGGTGATGGAGGAGCCGCTGCAGCAGGAGCAGAAGGCGGTGGTGGAGCTGCTGCTGCAGGTTTTTTAGTTTCTACAACTGGAGGTGGTGCAGCTTTTTCCGCAGCTGGCGCCGCTCCTCCTGTCGCTCCAATATCCAATGAACACAATTTCTGTCCAGGTTTCACCGTCTCACCATCTTTGGCAAAAATTTCCTTCAATACTCCATTTCCTGGCGCGTTCACCGGAACTGAGGTCTATAATTGAAAAAAATTATTTCCTAGAATTTTCAACTAAAATTCTTTTTTAAATCAATTATTTTTAATAATTTTTGAAAAAGTTCTTTGAAAATTTTCAAATTCATTTGTTTACAATTCAATTATTTTCAAAAATTATAAAAATTTTCACAGGGATTCAATTATTTTCATAAATAATAAAACTAATCGAAGAATTTAAATTATTTTTAATTACAATTTTAATCAAATTCCTCGAAAATTGTAATTATTCTTAAAATTTTTGTAAAATAATTGAAGTTTTGTCAAGAATTTTATTAAAATTGTTGAAAACAATTGAATTTCGAAGAAGAATTTTTTAAATTCTTGACAATAATTGAATTTCTGTAAAAAATTTTATTATTTATGAAAATAATGGAATTATTGAGAAATATTCCAATAAAATTATTCATGAAATAATTTATAAGTAATAATTTTATGAGAGTTCTTCAATAATTATGTTATTTAAAAAGAAATTATTGTTAGAAATAGAAAAAAATTGAGGGATTTGTATTACAATTCGTGTTAATTTTTCAGTTTATAAGGCAAACAAAAAAAAAATATTTAGAAATTTCTTATGAATTCTAAAAATTAAATTTTTTTTCTGTACTTTTAATAAAAATCTGTATTTTTATATACCTTGTCGGTTTCAATTTCACAAAGTACTTCATCTTCCTTAACTTGATCGCCGGGTTTTTTATCCCACCTCACATCGCCTTCGGTTACACTTTCTGCTCCAAAAGGAGGGACAACAATGTCCTTTACATCCCCTGAAAATTAATTTTATAATTTATTCAAAATTATTTTTAAAATATTAAATTTCTTTAATATCGAAGAAAAGAGAAATTTTTTTTTCATTACATAGCGCAGGTGCTGAGCGAAAAGATCTTGTTTGTTGAATCTTCCAGCATTGATTGTTATTGGTATTTAAGTACCTGGAGATAAAAAAGAAAGATAAGAATGAGAATTTGTTTTTACAAACCATAAACGATTATTATATCGTTTAATATACTTACTTTAGTGATTTCGAATCGTGAATAGATTTTGTTCGAATAAATACACGATGAAAGGATCTCACAATCTTGAAAAAAAAGAAATAATTACCATTAGTAAAGTAATTAAAAATAATTTAATATTGTTGCGAAGAATTCAATTAAAATTTTCAAAAATAATTCAATTCTTTTCAGGAAATTGTTAAAAATTCTATTAAAAGTAATTGAATTCTTGTACTTTTACCAAAATTTTTTAAAACTATTGAATTTCTGGGAAGAATGTTATTATAACTTTTTTTACAATAATTGAAATCCTTCGAAGAATTTAATTGAAATTCTATTAAAAATAATTGAATTCGTTCGAAGAATTTAATTAAAATTCTATTAAAAAATAATTGAATTCTTTCCAAGAATTTAAATTCTATTAAAAACAATTGAATTCTTTCCAAGAATTTAAATTCTATTAAAAAATAATTGAATTCTTTTCAAGAATTTAAATTCTACTAAAAATATTTGAATTCTCAGTTTTATAGTGATTTTTGAAAATAATTGAATCTGATCAAAGAATTTTATTAAAATTCTATTAAAAAATAATTGAATCCTTTCCAAGAATTTAAATTCTATTAAAAATAATTGAATTCTTAGTTCTATCGTGATTTTTGGAAATAATTGAATTCCTTTGAAGAATTTAATTAAAATTCTATTAAAAATAATTGAATTCTTTCAAAGAATTTAAAGTCTATTAAAAATAATGGAATTCTTAGTTTAATCGTGATTTTTGAAAATAAATGAATTTAATTAAAATTCTATTAAAAATAATTGAATTCGTTCGATGAATGTAATTAAAATTCTATTAAAAATAATGGAATTCTTAGTTTTGTCGTAATTTTTGAAAATAATTGAATTCTTTCGATAAGAATTTAAATTCTATTAAAAATAATTGAATTTTTTTGAAGAATTTAAATTGTATTAAAAATAATTGAATTTCTTCGAAGAATTCAATTATAAAATTGTATTAAAAATAATTGAATTCGTTCGAAGAATTTTATTAAAATTCTATTAAAAAATAATTGAATTTTTTTTTAAAATTTAATTAACAATTTTTTTTTACAAACAAATGTTAAATGTGTAAAATGTGTTTAATGTTTTTCAGTTTTGAATCTAAATTAAGAGGAGAATAAAATTTTGTAACAAATAATTTTTTAGAATAAAAATTCTGTGCCAAAGATAAATAAAAATTAAGTCATTTTTCTCTTGCGAAATCGACCAGGTACACAAGTCTTGTGACAGAAACTATAATTGATCGAATGCATAACTAAATTTCAAAGCAAGATCGCGAATTTCGATAATAATGTCGATAATAACCCATTTGGCATTTTTATTGCAAAAATTCGTTATTTTCTTATTTAAAATGTTTAATTTTCAAAAATTTTTTTTTATTTCTTTTACTTTTTAAAAATTTTTTAATGTACCTAATCTCTAGAAAGTTCAATATCCAGGTAAAAAAAATAATTCTTTAAATAGTATTTAGAAAAAGAAATCCAGTCAAATTTAAAAATATCTCTTCGCAAATGACATCACAATTAGGTCTTATCTTCAAAAAACAACGAACGATAACTCAGTTTTTCGTGAGAAAAATAAAAAATTCAAAAAAATAAGATCTGTCAGATCACATGATAAAAAAAATTTTTAGGGCGGGTTGTAAAAAGAAAAAAGGAGAAAAAAAGTAACAAAGAGGTTATAATTCCTTGTGGATGATGAGATAACGGCAAAAGTCATTCTGACAGGATTTTGAATGAGGTGAAGGTGAATTTTTTTTTCTCGATTATATAACACTGAAGGTGAGAATAATGTTTAACTTTGAATTAACCTCTTTGCCGGTGTTGAATTTTTTTTGTTCAAAAAATAAAGAGAATTAGAAATGGGTCAGAGAGACAGGTCCCTTGTCTTCAGGTTAATAATTGAAAAATAGATTCATGTTTATGAGTATGATAAGTTATGATTATAACCTAGAGAGAGAGAGAGAGATCATTATTTAAAATGATCGTTAATTTTTTGAATGAAAATTATGAAAATCTTACCTTAGATTGAGAATGAGTTAGACGTGTCAAAGCACGAGGCGTAAGACGCGAACAATTGGACAGCATCGCGGCCATCCTCGGGCGGAAAAACTAGCCCGTTGCCCCGTTCTCGTGAATGTAAAAATGCAGCGCAGGGCCGTAAGTTTGTAATTTGATGGTGGGGTTCGAAAGGGGTTGATGGGGACGAGTGTCTCGTCGTCTTGCTTTCACTCCTTCAGAGCAGTCTTGCACCAGGTTCGATTTGGCGAAGAGTTTCCTTCGTTTCATTATAGATGGTACTGACAGTGTTAGCAGGGTTGGGAAGTAATACAAAAAATCAACTGACAGGGATGAGACGATGGGGCCTGATAACAAATAATAACAAAATTGTAATAATAAATAATAACAAATAGTATTTGACAAATAACAACAAATAAAAACAAATTACAATCAACAAACAATTGTACACGGAGAAAAATATAAAGTAACTTTTATTACTTTTATAGTAAAAAATTTCCGGAAATTTTTACTACTTTTGGAGTAAATTTTGCTACGACGTTCGAAGTAAATATTTGTAAAAATTAGTAAAATTTACTTTGAACGTAGCAAAATTTACTCCAAAAGTAGTAAAAATTACCAGAAATGCTTTACCGGAAATTTTTTACTATAAAAGTAGTAAAAGTTATGTACTTTATATTTTTCTCCGTGTAATAATATATAATAACAAATTATAAATAATTAATAGTTATAATAATAATAATAATAATTATAATAGTTCAGTTGTATAATAACAAATTGTAACTTTTTATATATAAATAATCAACGAAATTGTAATAAGAAAAATAATACCAAACAATATGATTAATTAACGAATAATAACAAAATTGTAATAATAAATAATAACAAATATCTAATTATAAATAACAAGATTGTAATAATAATAGTAAATATTGTGTAACTAACAAATAACAAAAATGTAATAAATAATTAATAATAATAATAATAATAATAATAATAATAATAATAATAATAATAATAATAATAATAATATATTTTCCGGTAATCTGTTCGCAGTTTAAAGTTTAGTTGTTTGCTATTCTGTTTCTTAACTTTTTTATAATAATTTTTCTTTTCAATTTTAAAATTAATGTATTGAAAATCATCGAATTGTTGCAAAGAATTTTATCAAAAAATTTGATAATAATTGAATTTCTACCAAGAATTTTATTATTTTTGAAAATAATTGAATTCTTGTAAACAATTTTACTATTTATGAAAATAATTGAATTGTTCCTAAGAATTTATTAAAATTTTAGAAAATAAATTAATTTTATGTTAATATTTGAAAATTTAAATTCTTTCGAGGAATCGTATTATATATAAAGAATTTTATAGAAATATTTTAAAATAATGAAATTTTTTCGAGAAATTCAATGAAAGTTGTTTCGAAAATAATTGAATTCATCACAATGAATTTCATTATTTTTTGAAAATAATTGAATTCTTTCAATTTTTTACGAATATAATATATTTAAAAATTGCATTGAAAGTAATTTAACTTTTATATATAGAATTTTTTAAAAATATTTTGAGAATAATTGAATTATTTTTAGAGAATTTTAAATTCTTGTTGAAATTGAATTTTATGGAAATTTTTGAAAATAATTAAATTCATTTGAGTAATTTTATTTAAATTGGATTAAAAATAGTTTAATTCCTGCAAAGAATTTTAGTATTTATAAAAATAGTTGAATTGTTTCGAAGAATTTATTAAAATTTCAAGAAATAATTAAATTGTTATGAAGAATTTTATGAAAATATTTAAAAATAATGAAATTTTTTTGAAATTCAATTAAAGTTGTTTCGAAAATAATTGAATTTCTTTAAAGAAATTTATTAAAATTAAGTATATTTAAAATAATAGAATTCATCACAAGAATTTTATTGTTTTTTGAAAATAATTAAATTCTTTTCAATTTTTTTCACAAATATATTTAAAAATTGCATTAAAAGTAATTTAATTTTTATATACTTAGAACTTTTTAAAAATATTTTGAGAATAATTGAATTATTTTTATAGAATTTTAAATTCTTGTTGAAATTGAATTTTATGGAAATTTTTGAGAATAATTAAATTCTTTAGTGTAATTTTATTTATATTGGATGTACAAAATTATTTAATTCCTGCAAAGAATTTTAGTATTTATAAAAATAGTTCAATTGTTTCCAAGAATTTATTAGAATTTTAGGAAATAATTGAAATTTATGAAAATATTTTAAAATATTTGAATTGATCTGATGAGATCAATTAAAATTGTTTTGAAAATAATTGAATTCCTGCAAAGAATTTTACTATTTATAAAATTAATTGAATTGTTTAGAAGGATTTATTAAAATTTTAGAAAATAATTGAATTCTTTCGTTAAATTTTATTAAAAATTTTGAAAATATGAACAGTATAATAATTAATCTTGTAATTAATAAGTAAATTTTTTAAATTTTGATTATGAAATTATTTAAAAAATTTATATTTGAAAATAAAAAATTTTGTAATTTGCGTAACAATAAGAAATTTGTTGTTGTTTGCTTTTTTGTTTCCTAATTTTTTTCTTTTTCTTTTTAAATATTTTCAATTTTAATATTAATATATCTATTGAAAATCGTTGAATTCTTGCAAAGAATTTTGACAAAAAATTTGAGAATAATTGAATTCCTTCAAAGAATTTTTATTATTTAGGAAAATAATTGAATTCTCGCGAAGAATTTTTAAAAACATTTTTAAAATTCTAATTAAATTCTTTGAATTTTATTTTAAATAATCCATTATTTTTTCCTTATCTTATTTTAATAATTTTTATTAAAAATTTTGATTTTTGATTTTGAATAATCGTGTTTGTTAATAATTGAAATTGAACATTTATTTACTGAATTTTATTAAAATTTTAGAATTGTTTTCTTAAAAATTTTAAAAAAATTTAATTTTTTATAATTGTTTTGAACTGCGTCTCTTGTAGAACATTGCCAACAATAATTCCCCAATAAATGCAAAAGTCGATACAACAAATCCAAATATAAGTAATCCAAAAATTACAAATCCACTCGTAACCTTCTCATCGTTTCCCTTTTTCTCATGTAATTGACGACTTTTATTCTGTAGTGAGAATTCTCTCGCCATTTGACTTCTGATTCCAGACTGAATCAATAATTGAAATATTTTCTGAAATTTCTCAACGTACGGCGATCCAGGCTCAAGAAGAAATGCATTAGCATTTGTATTCAAATACTCCGGTACAATTTTAATCAATGAATAACCATTTTCATCCAAAAGATTATTCACAAGCCAATCAGCTATTGATTTCTTCACAAAACAAATTCTATCCTTTGTTTGAATCAAACTTCTTAAACATAAATCCCCGACAATTATTGTATAATTTTTTCTTTTCCACATTCGCAATATATTTTCCTCTCCCGATGCTTTCAAGATTAATGGGAAATTTGTTTCTCCAGCTAAATCAAAATTCAATTCACTCAATTCACGTAAGCTGTTGATTTGTACTTCATTTTTGCTGTGAATAAGATAAATTTCTGTTAAAGCCGTAAAAATGTTGGTGGAATAAAAAATGTAGATTATCAATAAGAGTCCAAAGAGTATTCGTTCCTTTAGTTTCCGCGGCTGTTCGGCTACTGTTACTCCGAAAATTATTTGAACAGTCATTGTGAAATTCCAAATTTCTTTATCAAATTGCAAAAGATTTTTTATCATCCAACTAAATAGGATAATGATAATTATCAATAGAATCGATGAATAAAACTTATGACCAAATAAAAGAATGACTCCAGATGATTCAGATTCTTGAATAGAAATTACGGCCACATAATAATCTAGTTCAATAAATACATTCTCATTGGTTTCTTGTGGACAAATAGAAAATGTTGTAGATGAACGAACTCCAATGAGATTTATTCGATTCTCGAGTAATTGTTTCATAAATCCAGTTCTTTCTCTTGGCAAACAAGAGTGTTTCCCAAAAAATTCCTCATTCGATGCTGGAAAACTTAATTTAAATCTCATAAGTTCGGAGAAAATTTTCACTGTAATTGCATCCGGACCAAAAATGTGAATAGGATGTTTTGTTGAATTTCGATTCACTAGAGTGAAAGGTGGTCTTTGAAAAATACCAACTTCCAATCGATAGTCATGAAGATTTTGCAATTTATCCGGAAATAGGGGAAACAAGTTTTGGAACATTTTTCCTTTATGCGAAACAAAAGGATTCAGATGATAAATAGTAAAATTTTTCTTCAATACTTTCACGATAGTGACATCGAGAAATAGAGATTTCCACATTTTTCGCAAAAATTGCCCATCCTTTCGTATTGTAACGTTTTTCTTTAATTCTTCTCTCTCCAATAAATGAAGAATTAAACATTTTGGTCGAATTTTTATTGTTGATAATTTCTTGACCAAATTCATAATTTCTTGAGTCCATTGATAATTGTTATTTATCGCTGTTTCGATAATTAGAAATAATGTCGTGGCTCGTGGATTTTTGAAGGAATTCATTTGATTGAAATACTCAATTTTTTCAGTTAAAGCAGAGGAGTTGAAATGCAAGATCGGTAGGTTTTTGGAAAATTCTCGAATTAGCAGGGAATTTTTGTGGTTCTCATTTTTCGTGATTAACATAATCTGGTGATAATTATGATCCCTTTTTATTGAGTGTATGATCTCTAGAGGCAAATTTGATTGATTTGGTTCATAAGTTTGGAGAATTTCACCAATCACGATGCTTACGAAGCAATAGTAAAAAGTAGTGTGGAATTTCATTGCGATATTTTTTTTGCCTGAAAAAAAAAGTTTTTCGAAAGTTTTACTATCAAACAATAATGGTCACTTTATTATATGTACTTAAACAATTTCATTTCAAATAAATAGAACTTACCAAATTTTCCGCTCTTTACTTTTTCATATTCATTTATATAAGAAGTAACTTATCAAATTCTGTACAATTTCTTCCACAACTTTTCCTTATGTTTTGAATTTTTAAGTTCCACATTGTTTCTTAGCAACGAACATTTAGATTTTTATCAAAATTGCTTTTCACTTCTTCACTCAACTTTAATTTAAATCAATTCAATAAAAAAGTATGTGAACTTTTTCAAAGTAGAAAATTTTACTTAAGAGATAGTATGGTTATAGTTAATACAGGGTTGCCACAAATATTTAATTTTATTCTTCCCTGACTTTTCCCTGATTTCCAGACAAAATTTTCACTTTTTCCCTGACCATAAAGAATATTCTGATTCACTCTAAAAATTATTAGATACTCAAAAAAACATTCTATTACATTTACTTACGAATTTCTTAAATTGTAAAATTATTCGCAAACATCAATAACTAAATTTTTAAATAAGTATTTAATTATTATTTTTCCATAGGAATTACAATTCTTCAAAACATTCAAATTCAAACATTTTTAAAATTCAACAACTTATAAGAATATTATTATAAAAACATGAAGATATCAATTACTCCGAGTCGAAAGACTCGGAATGATTGATATCTTCATGTCATATAAAAATTTTAATTTCCATAAAAGTTTTCAAAAAAAAAATTAAATTATTTACAAAAGTTAAAATAAAATTCTTCACATAGTTTCAATTATTTTTATTACAATTTTAAATAAATTTTTCGAAAAATAAAATTATTTTCAAAAATTTTTTGCAAGAATTAAATTCGGTACATTTCACAAATAATGAAATTCTTCGCTGAAATTCAAAAATTTTTAAAATTTACATTTTTAATACAAGTTTTCAAAAGAATATAATTATTTAAATAAAATGTAATAAAATTCGTTGCATAAATTCAATTATTTTTACAAGTAATAAAATTTTTCACATGAATTCAATTATTAAAAAAAAAATTGATAAAATTCGTTGTAAGAATTCCATTATTTTCATAAATTATAAAATTTTTCTGAGGATTTCAATTATTTATAATTCAATTTAAAGTAAATTCCTAGAAAAATGGAATTATTCTCTTAAATTTTTTGCAAGAATTTAATTACATTTCACGAATATAATGAAATTCTTCGTTGAAATTCAAATATTTTCACAATCTACTTTTTTAATAAAAGTTCTCAAAAGAATTCAATTATTTAAAAAAATGTAATAAAATTCGATGCAGGAATTCAATTATTTTCATAAATAATAAGATTCTTTCAAAAAAAATTCAAAAAAAAAAAGATTCTTTACATTATTTCAATTATTTAAAAAAAAATTTGAAAAAATTCATTGCAAGAATTCAATTACTTTCATAAATTAATAAAATTCTTCACAGGATTTCAATTATTTTTAATACAATTTTAAGTAAATTCTTCGAAAAATGTCACTATTTTCAAAAATTTTGTTAAAATTCTTCGAAAGAATTCAATTGAGTATTTTATCAATTATGTATTTTTAAAAATTCATGCTATAATGCTTTTAATATTCAATTATAATCTAAAATTTTAACTAATATTTATTTTCAAATCAATTTTTATTAGAAAATTCTACAAGAATTCAATTCTTTAAATACAAAAATAAATAATTCATTGAATGAATGAATGTTTTTCAAAACTAAATTATTATAAAGAATTTTATCAACAAATTTGAATTTTTTCGAGAAATTTTAATAAAATTTTCAAGAATAATTAAATTTTTCGAGGAATTCAATTAAAATTGTATTAAAAATAATTGAAATTCTATGATGAATTTCATTATTCATAAAAATAATTGAATTTTTGTAAAAAAAATGTTATTATTTATAAAAATAATTGAATTATTGCGAAGTTTGCTTAGAATTTTATCAAAATTTTTTTTTGAAATAATTGAATTCTTTTGAAAAGAATTTTATTAAATTTTTTGGAAAATAATTGAAATTTGGAGAAGAATTTTATTATTTTTAAAGATAATTGAATTTTTATGAGAATTTTTAAAAATTTTTGAACATAATTGAATTGCTGCGAAGAATTTTATTACTTTTGAAAATAATTGAATTTCTGCAATCATTTGTAACTTCTCCAAAATTCAATTTTTTCCAGTTACTTAAATAAAAATCCCTGACTTTTCTCTGACCAATTTTACTTTCCCTGACTTTTCCCTGATAATAAATATTATTAAAATTTTATTTGAAATAATTGAATTCTTGTGGAAAACTTTATTTGTGGAAATAATTGAAATTTTTCGATTAATTAATTGAAAATAGTATTAAAAATAATTGAAATTGTTCGATGATTTTTATTATAAATATGAAAAATAATTGAATTCTTGCTTAGAATTTTATCAAACATTTTTTTTTAAATTGAATTTCCATGACAAATGTTATTGTTAGTAAAAGTAATTGAATTATTGAAAAGAATTGTATAAAAATTTTGTTAAATAATTGATTTTGTCGAAATTTTGTTGAAAATGCTATTCAAAATTAATTGCAAATTCTTGTGAAAATTTTATTATTTATGAAAATAAATGAATTTTGGATGAGTTTTATCAATTTCTTTTAAATAATTGAATTGTTTTGCGAAATTTTATGAAAATACTAGATATTGAAAATAATTGAATTTCGAATGTTTTTTGAAAATAATTGAATCGTTTTAAAGAATTTGTTAAAGAATTAAAGAATTAAAGAATTTAGAATTAAAAAATTTGTTTTAAAGAATTTTTGAGAATAGTTTTTTGATTTCTGGTATTAGCGAATTTAAAGTAGTGGAAATTTAAAAAAAAAACAGAAATAGTAGCTTTTAGTGGCTGAAATCTGAAAAAAGTACCCAAATAGTAGCATAACGTAAAAAAGTAGTAAATAGTAGGTTTTAGTAGATGAGTGCGAAGCCTGATATAGTTAAAAAGTGGTTAATACGTAAAAAAATATTTATAAAAACAAGAATAATATAAAAATAATTTATTATAATTATTCATTTTTAATATAATTTCTAATTTCTAATTCATTCTTCTAAACTCGTGTCTTTTAATAAAATATTGATCTTCACATTGAATGTGTGTAAATAATCACTTTGCAAAGTGAAGGACTTAAAAATGATCGATATCTCCTTTTCTTTATTTTTCGAAAACAACCCAGTATCTCTGTAAGATGATGAAAAATTGTGCGAATTCTCAAAAAAAAAAAAATGTTTCTTTAACCTGATTTAAGGATACTAGTAACATTTCTATTCTTTCAGCTTCTGTTCCCGGACTGCAATGAATTTATCTTTTATTTTATTGGTTATGAACTTCAATTGGTCAATACTTTTTAAAACTCGCAAATACATGTGTCGGTACAAAGATTTTTCTTTTCTGCTCTGATCCACTATCTTAAAATTAAAAAAAAATGTTTATTACTTAATTTTTCAATTTTCAATTTAAATAAACGAAAAATGAAAGAAAACTTACTTTTAGCGTTGATATATATTTCCAAAAATTCATACTATACATGTACTGGTAAGTATCAGTTTTAGCTATTAACAAAATTAGATTCCTGGTCTCCCATGAACTGTAAGTACGACTAAAAAACAAAAAATTATCAAAATTTCAAATATTTATTTATAAAAATCGTGAATTTATTATTAGATAAAAATTAAATTAACAAACCCGTATTTTTTTGGATATCCTTGAGCATCTTTTGGTCTGTCTTTATTTAAATCTTTTATCCAATTTTCTAAATCGTATTTGTCAAACTTCTCTTTTACCATTGCTAATGTCCTGTAAAAAAATAGGATTATAGTATTTTTAAAAAAGTGTAAAATAAAATTATGGTTTTTTTCTTTTTGAATATGGGAAATATAGTAAAAATTACTAATTCAAAGGTACATGAAAATAAAATCAAAAAAAAAAAAAAATTGAATGATATTTACAGGTGTCGTTCACGGGGTTTTTTATCAGCTTCATGACTTTCATGATCGCTTTCATTATCTGACGATAAGATTTCTACTTCCATTGAACTTGATTTATTAATATTCGCACTATTTTCTTTATTTTCATTCTTCCTTGTTTTTCGCTTTTGATTTTCATTTGAATTTTTTTCAACATTATTCGAAACTTCATTATCCTCTTGCATTGTCACTAAATTTCCATTCAAAACGATTTCATTATGTCGCGTGCTTTCATTTTCAATGCCATTCAAATTATTTTCATTACTTTCATTATTTTCATTACTTTCATTACTTTCATTATTTTCATTACTTTCATTAATTTCAATAATTTCATTCTCATTTGTATTTAAATTATTATTTCTATATCTTATTGTTATTTCAATTTCATTTGCTTTTATATTCTCATCTAAAAGCTTTTCATTTTCATTCGTTTCCACACTTTTTCTTCTGTTTATATCCAAATATTCAAGTAAATTACGATCTGTATTATTATCATCATCATTTTTCTTTCCATTTTGATAGGTTTTTAAATTTTCATTTAAATTATTTTCAATGCTTTGAATTGCTTCATCTGATAATTGAATTTCGCCAGCGATTGTTGGTAATGGTGAATTATTTTCTAGTACCTGGAAAAAGACAAAAAAAAAAAAAATGTATGAAAATTTATGAAATAATAAAATAATTTTTTTTAGGGAATTATTTATATAAATTACCTCATCCATAGTTTGAGTGTTTCTTTTAGAAATGTCATCGAAAGTCGTGACAATAATATCATTTTTATTTGGATATAATAATATTTGATTTCTGAAAAAGGCGAAAAACAATTAATTATAACTATATTTTATTTTTAAAAAATATAATATTGCTGCTTCATGAAAGTATTTCTTTACAGAAAATTTTTAAATTTTGATTTTTACGTTTCCTGACCTCAGAAACTTAAAAATTATATTTAAATTTAAAAACCATAAAGAAAATACTTTGCAGTGGTTTTCTATTAATTTTTTTTAATAATAATAATAATTATAATTACTTACAATAGACAAGATTTTGTTTGCATAATCAATTTACTCATTGGGCAACCTTGATAGAATCGCGAATCGCCGATACTGAAAAAGAAAATTACATTTTTTAATCATTTTTTTTTTTTTAAATTCGACAAAATTTTTTTTCGTCTGTAATAATAAATTGTTCTTTCATTTTATATTTGACTTTTTTTAAATATTTTTTTTTTATGAAAAATAATAATAATGAAAATTATTGTCCATCTATATACTAAAATAAATAAATAAAATAATAATAATAACAAAAATCTTTTTATTTATTTACTTTTAATATTAAATAGAATTAAATTATTAAGAACAATTTTTATTGAGAAAAATTGAAAAAACAACATGAAAATCAAAATTGAAAATTACTTACTAATAACTATCAACATCTAAAATTTTCTTGAATTTTATACAATCGTCGATAAATTTTATATCAAAGAGGTATTCGTAATCAAGAAATGGAACCTTAGGTGCAAAAGTAAGAACGTTGGTTTTACCTTGTTCTTCAACCTCGCCTCCATTCAACTGAAAATTTAATTTAATATTATATTTTACTCTTGAATATTATATAAAAAAAGAAGAAATTAATTAACCACTAGCGTATTAAATTAAATTTAAAATTAATTATTAAAAGAATACAGTTCATCATGAATTAAGAGTTTACAATTTATTTGTTTCATTATTAAGTTTAATTTAAAAAATAATTAAAGAAGAAATTAATTAACGTAGACAAATTAATTAACAAATATTGTGAATTTGTGATTATCAAATAGAAATTTATTTTGACAATTATTTTTTCCATTTATTTCTAAACAATTAAGAATTTTTTTTAAATCGTAATTAAAGAATAAAAAATTAGGCAAATTTTTTAGAAAAAAAAATAATTGAAATTCTGTTAAATAGTCCGACAAATTGGATGCTTTATTTTTAGTTTCTAAAATTTAACGTCAAATTTATCATTAAAAACAAATTTCAAGTGAATCCGATAAATTTTGTTAAATTACTATGTATATTATTGCTGCTAAACTTTCTTGTTGTACGAAGAAAATTGAATTTCGCAAAAATTATTACTTGACACTTTCATTTTTAAAATAATTTTAAAATTAAAAATAATCTTCATTATTAAAACTTTAATTATTCTAAAAGAATAGAGAGAGTAAAACTAAAATAATTGCAAGAAATAAATTATGTCAAATTGTTTTAAATAATTGAATTTTTTTTTGAAGAATTTTATTAAAATTTTTAAGAATAATTGCTTTAAATTATAATAAAAATAATAATTTTTAAAATGATTGCATTCTTGAGAAGAATTTTAAAAAAATCATTTTAAAGAAAATTTTTTATGAAACTAATTGAATTCTTTCAAAAAATTTTATTAATTGATACCGCGCCAAATCCGATTAAAATTGTATTAAAAATAATAATTGAAATTCTGCGATGAGATTTAATATTTTTTATAAAAATAATTAAATTCTTATAACGATTATTATTAAAATTTTAAAAAATAATTTAATTCCTGCGAAGAATTTTATCTATAAAAATAATTGAATTCTTGCGAAGAATTTTATAAAAATCTATTTAAATAATTGATTTCTTTTTGAAAAATATTAGGAAAATTCTGTTTTAAATAATTGAATTCCTGTGAAAGTTTTGTTTATTTACGAAAATAATTGAATGTTTGCGAAGAATTTTATAAACATTTGAGGTTATTTACTTACTGTGATTAGTTTTGTATATTTATATAAATCGTAATCACTCAATTTTGCCAAATGAAATTTCATCGGACATCCGTCCGGTCTTTTAAAAAGAAGTCTCATTTTTTTTTTGTCGAATTCTTTTTCAGAAGATTTAAATGTAATTAACAAAATTTTCAACAAGACTAAACACGATATAAATTATAAACACTGCATCAGAAAGATCAGAAAAAACACAATAAGTGCGCAACTTTACTGCGCATACAAACAAATACATGCAAATATAATATAAGTGCGACACTTTATCAGGAAAGCATAATTTTTTTTTATTATTTTGTCATCATTTTACTGATGAAAATAAATATTTGTTCTATTTTCTAAATTTATTTAACTGATTTCCGTAATTTGCTAAACTGAAATTTTCTCATTTCTCAGAAAATGAGAAAAGAGAAATATCTCGAAAAGAGAATCGATTTTCATTGGCGGGAAACATGAAGTGCTTCTGATTCGTCAATATCCTAGGAAGTAAACCCGCCAATTTTGAAAGTCTTCTAATTGTCGTAATATTTATTCGTAAAATAAATAATTATTCCCACCTAATAAATAACAGAGTCGATAAATTTACCTTCGTTCAATTTGTATAATCATTATTCTTCTCAAATCGGTTAAAAAATTAAGGAAACCGGATTTTTTTTCTTCGAAAATATTTAGAATTTAGAAAAAAAAAATATTAAAGTGTAATGTAAAGTGTAAATAAAGTGTAAAAATGAAGATTTAGAAAAAAATTTGAAAATATGTCAAAATTTACAATTTAGATCAAAATTTTTACAAAAAAAAGTTTAAAAATTTGTTTATAAATATTATAAAAATTCGAATTCTATTATCAGTTGAGAGTAATAATTGCATATATATGAATTACTAATGATAATTTATTAGTTTTATTTTCTTTTTATAATTTTTTTTCATTAATTATTGAAAAAATAATGAAAGATTTTAAATATCGCGCGTTGACACTTGTTGAGAATTATCGCAAACGAATATCGAACTGTTGTTCGATTAATCGAAATTTCGATATAAAATGGCGTCGTATTATGGCGTCGTCGGAGGCTATAAGTGGTGAGAGTAGTCAAAAGCCGATTTTTGCCGAAATTTATCAACTTGTTAGCGTTCTTAATGCAAAGTGTAAGGTGTTATTAAAAATCCAGTGAATTTAGTGTTGATTATCGAAGCGGAGGTCGTGATAATTTGACAGTAATGTAAACTGTAAGTAATATTATTTAAATATCTATTTTCCTTTCCAACCTATTTCATTGGAATGTCAGATTCTAAATTTTTCTCGTGTCTGTATGTGTCTTGTAATATTTTATTTATTTAAATAGTTTCTGAAAATTATTTTTCGTAAAATGAAAATATTTAGATGATGTTTATTTAAAATTGTTTCTTTAGAAGTGAGAGGGGGATGTATTTTTATTTTTTTTTCTTGTGATTATACGCACGTTGGGATGTATTGTTATTGATGACTTGTTGGCTAAATTTTCGCGGAATATTACAGATTTTGATTTTAACTTATCTGTAGAATAGATATTGGTGTTTTTTTTCATGAAATGTTTATTTTTAAAATCAGTATTTTCCTATTTTTAATAAAATACATTTTTGTTTTTGTTTAAAGAATATTTTTTCAATTATTCGTTGTTCTTTTATTTCTTATATTCTTGAAGAAAAATCATATGTATTGATCTTTTTTTTCTTGAGGGTATAGATCGTAATGTTGAACAAGACTTGTATTTTTAACCAGCATTTTTGCTAATTCAATTATTCAACAATTGTTGATTTTTCCTTTGCAATCGATTTTCTTTTAATTTGAAAAATTATTTTCGTATGATTTTTTTTTAATTTATGAAAAATATTTACAAAAAGAAATTTTTTTGTTAATTTATTTCATTTATTTTAATTAAAATTTTTTAATTGAAAATATTATATGTATTGTTTGCCTAAAAATATTATATATTCTCAGAATAATTTTATTTATTGAAAAATGTTATTAATTTTGATTGTTGATTTCATCATCGCTAAATAATTTTGTATATCCATGAGAATAGAAATAAAATAATTTGATTTTAATTTATAGATTAAAAATTTTTAAAATTTTAATTAAATTCTTCGCACTAATTTAATTATTTTCACAAATAATAAAAATTTGCAATTGAATGCAATTAATTAAAAAAAGCAATAAAATTCTTCTCAAGAATTCAATTATTTCTAATACAATTTTAAGAAACATTTAATTATTTGATTTGGTTTTGAATAATTGGATTTTAAAAATGTTTCAAATTAAATTCTTTGAAAATTTGAATTTTTCATACTTTAAATTGACAATTCTGTAGAATTAATTTTTTTTGAAAAAGTTTAATTGAATTTTTTTTAAAAATTATTTGTAGTTTTTTTTCTAATATACAATTTATTTATTTATTTATTACTACAATTAAAGAATTTTTGAATAATCGACGAAATTTCGTGAAATTGAATTGTAAACAAATGAATTTGAAAATTTTCAAAGAACTTTTTCAAAAATTGTAAAAACAATTGATTTAAGGAAGAATTTTATTTAAAAATTGTAGAAAATAATAATTAAATTGAAATGATGGAAATAATTTTGAAGGAGTTACAGTAATAAAGTTCTTAGAATATAAAATAATTATTTTATAATTTTTGGAGTAAAAAAACTGGTTTTAAAATTTGCATATAATTAAAAAAGAATTAATTAGGATAATTCGAACATAAACAACCTAAATTCGTCTGTCTCTTCTTTTTAGAGGAGAAATTGGAAATTTTTCTTAATATCTTAATATATAGTATGAAAATTATTATTATTATTATTTTTATTTTTATTATTAATGCTAATATAATTTATTTTACAATTTTGCTAATTGATATTTTTCTTATCAGAGATCGAAAATGTCTCGAAGGAGATCACATGCTACTTCTTGCCGAGTTGCAACTCCCGGAAAAGTTTGTTGTTTCTGTGGTCTTGCTGACATCAATGAACTCGAATATGGAAAAATTTACGAACTTGGAAATATCGTCACACATTATTACTGTCTAGTAAGTTTAGAAAGAAAAATACAATTTTTTTTTTAATTTTCTTAAAGGAAATACATTTAAAAAATACATTAAAAATTTTTCCCAAAGAGAGAATAAGATTTTATTTTTCTTAAAGAGAATAATATTTTTATTTTTTTTCTTTTGGAAAAAAAACAATTTTTATATTTACTTTTTGTTTTTAATTTTACAGCTTTTGTCCTCGATGATGCAGCAAAAAGGACGCGATGATCAAGGGATTTTGGGTTTTCTATCGGCGGACATTGAAAAGGAAGTGAAAAGAGGAAAAAGACTTGTAAGTCTTATAAATTTTTAATTTTAATAATCTCGAAATTGTAATTTTTTTCCAAATGTAGACCTTTGTAGATTTATTTATGTTCGAAATCAAATAAATTTAAATTTGATGAGGAAAAAAAACAGGGAAAAATTAGGACAAAGCCGGGAATTTTGTTAAACGAAACTGTAATCGTCTATTTTTCTGATTCTTACTTTTAGGTTTGCTATCATTGTAAAAAGAATGGCGCAACTTTAGGATGCTGTAACACGAAATGCAAACGAATATTTCATCTTCCCTGTGGTTTGAAAGCAGGATCATTACATCAATTTTATAGTGAATTTAGGTAGAAATTTATTTTTTTTTATTATTATTGAATTCAGATTATTAAATTAATTTTAATTAACTAAATAAAAGTTAATTATTTTGTTATATAAATAGTAAATTACAAGGGAAATTAAAATATTTTTTAGATCCTATTGTATAAATCATCGTCCAAAACAATTAATCGATGGCCGAGTATTGGAGGAAGTTCAAAATGCAGAAACCACATTGTGCTACATTTGCTATGATAATGTTAACTATCGCGATATTTTGGCAATGTTATGGGCTCCTTGCTGTAAGAAAAATGCTTTTTTCCACCGTAAATGTGTTCAAGTAAGTTACCAATCAAAAAAATTTCTTTATTAGTTTTTCTATAATTGATTTTAAATAAAATTAAAATCACATTCTCTAATCTTTATACATAAAGGAAAAATTTATAATTGTTTTAATTAAAATTCTTTTCCACTAGCAATTGGCAAACAGTTCGGGATATTTTTTCAAGTGTCCCCTTTGCAACAATAAAAAAGAATTTCAGGAAGCAATGCTAGAACACGGAATTTTCATTCCTTCTCAGTAAGTTAATTTAATATTAACAAATTATTAATAATTTGAAAATTATTTACATCGATAAAAATAAAAATTATATGAAAATTAGTTTCTGTTTATTTTAAATGTCTATTTGTTAAAAAAAGTAATTTTTATTTTAAATTAGTTTTCAAGGATTTAATAACATTTTTTTTTGTTTCATTTAGGGACGCGTCTTGGGAATTAGTTCCGAACGCTTTTCAGGAGTTACTCTATCGACATAATAAATGTGATGCAGAAACTTGTGTTTGTCCTAAGGGAAGGAATCATTCAGGCAGCAATGCGTAAGTTTAAAACTATTTTATAAATAAAAAAATTTTAATTATTTAATATTATTAGTAAAATGTAAAAAGATTGATAAACATTTGATTAATGATGGTTACGTGCGTTAAAAAATAGGTGCAATAGTGCCAAAGGATAGCACCTAGATTTTTTTTTTATAAAAATTTAATTGTTTTCAGGAATTTAAAAAAAATTCTCTTTACAATCTTAATTATACTTATTAATAATAGAAACTCTTCTCCAAAATTCAATGATTTTCAAAAAATTTTATAAAAATTCTTTGCAAAGTTTCAATTATTTTCAAAAATTTTCCTCAATTCAATGATTTTCAATAATTTTAATAAATTTTTCCAAAAGAATTTAATTATTTAAAAAAAAACTTTTAATAAATTTCTCGCAAACATTTAATTATTTTCATAAATAATCAAAATTTCACAAGAATTCAATTTTGTTGATAAAAATAATAAAACTCATTGCAGAATTTTTATTATTTTTATACAATTTTAATCGAATTCCTCGAAAAATGTAATTATTCTTTAAAATTTCACTAAAATTCGTCGAAAGAATTCAATTATTTAAAAATTCGTTGATATAATTCTTTATGAGGATTCAATTTTAAGAAACATTCAATTTTTTTTTCTATTTAAATAATTTAATTCTCGTAGAATTTTCTAACTGAAATTGATATTTAAAAGTGAATATCATAGTTAAAATTTTAGAAAATAATTGAATATTAAAAGCATTATAGCGAGAATTTTCAGAAATAATTGAATTTTGAATTATTTTTGAAATAATTCAAAATTCATAATTCATTCATAATTGAATTGAATTATTTTTTGAAATAATTTTTTTAAAGGTTTCAAAAGTATTAAACTTCTTTGCAAAAATTCAATTATTTTAAAAAAATTTTTAAGAAATTCTTCCCACGAATTCAATTATTTTCACAAATAATAAAAAATTTTACTTGAATTAAATTATTGAAAAAAAATCTTCTCAAGAATTCAATTATTTCATAAATAAAATTCTTTTTAGGAATTCAATTACTTTTAATACAATTTTAAATGAATTCTTCTAAAAATACAATTATTCTTAAAAATGTTATTAAAATTCGCCGAAATAATTCAAGTATTCAATGAATTATTTATTTTTGTATTTAAATAATTGAATTCTCGTAGAATTTTTTAATAAAAATTGATTTAAAATTAAATTTCAGGTAAAATTTTAGATAATATTTTAACATTGAAAGAGTAAATTTTGAAAATGTTTCAAATTAAAATCTTTGAAAATTTGAATTTTTTCATACTTTAAATTAACAATTCTGTAGAAATAATTTTTTTTTGAAAAAATTTAATTGAACAGGCCACGGATATTATAACATTTTTGACTTTTTTCGACTATTTTCAAAAAATGCGACTTTTTTCAAATTATTTTCAAAAATTACGACTTTTTCGACTTTTCTTCCGAATATTGCAATAATTTTTAGTATAAAATGCAACTTATTTTTCGAAATTTACAATTGAAAAGAATTTCAATAAATATTGAAATTTTGTAAAATTTAATTAAAAATAATTGATTTTTTTAAGTGTTTTTTAAAAATTTTTGAAAATCAATTTTTGACGAATTTTAATTGCAAATTTTGAAAATAATTGAAATTAAATTCCTCAGAAGAATTTAATTTTTAAAACAATTTTTCATATATTTCGAATAAATTCAATTATTTTCTAAAATCTTAATAAATCCTTCGAAAGAATTCAACTATTTTTATAAATTAGTAAATAAATTTTCGAAATTTACAATAAAAAAGAGTTTCAATAATTGAAATTTTTTAAAATTTAATTGAAAATAATTGATTTTTTTCAAAGTGTTTAATAAAAAGTTTTAAAAATAAACTTTAAAAGAATTTTAATTGCAAATTTTGAAATTAATTAATTTCTTAAAAATTTTAATGAAAAATCTTTAAGTGTAAATTTAAAAATGGTAATTAATGAAAATTAGCAACAAAAAATTATATTAAAATATTTTCGATAAAAATAATTCTTAGAATTTTTGCATTCTAATTTTTTAAAATTCAATTATTTTCAATATTTTTAAATACAAATTTCCAAAAATTCAAATACATACAAAAAATAATAACATTTAAATTTTTTTACAATTATTTTTAACATTTTAACAACATTTATGACTTTTTTTAGATTTATTAAAATTTTGGAGAAATCGCGTTTATATTAATAATTTAATTAATTAATTAATTAATTCTTTAAAAATTCAAATATTTTTTCAATAGAATTTACCAAATTTCAGTTGTTTGGAAATTTTTCAATTTTATATAATTGAATTCTCTAAGAACTTTCGGAAAATTATTAAAAATAATTGACTTCGAGAAGAAGTTTGATTAAAAATTGTAGAAAATAATTGAATTTCAAGAGAATTAAAGTTGTAATTTTTAGAAGTTAATAAATTTCAGGTTTTAAATAGAACTTTTTTTAAATTTTATTCCCGTATAAAAACCAACAAGAAGTATTTTAATATTTATTTAACGAAATTATTCAAGTTTTAAATAATTAAATTTAGAAATCAGTGAAAGATTAGAAGAATAAAAAATTAAATTTTTGTGACGACACTGAATTAAATAAACGACTTTTTAGACTTTTTTTCTATTTTAAATCGACTAAAGCGACTTTTTTTGCACCTTAAAGTCGATTCTAGGCCTAATTGAACTATTTTTTATAATTACAATTGTATTTGATCTTCATCATCAAATGATAACAAGAATAAGGTTAATTTAATACTTTTATTATTTATTATTTGAATTTTTAATTAATTTCTTGTATTTTTAGTACAAAATCAACATTTTTTAACGATTTTAGGAATAATTATATTTCTGATTTTGTGAAACATTGAAGAAAATCAATTAATCTAAAGCCTTTTTTGAGAAAATTTTTAATTCTGTCCAAACTTTGCAATTTTATTTAATCTTTTTTTATTATTTATAAACGATTCAATTTATCCAAGCTTCAATTTATCAAAATTGTTCAACTATTTAAAATTTCTATAGTTCAATTTTTTATGAATTTAAATTTAAATTACTTCAAGTATTTTTTAATTAAAAATTATAATCGATTTTAAATTTAGTTCATAAAAATTTTAAATTATTTAAATTTCAACATATTTTAACTCTAATGTTTTTATATTATTATATGTTTTATTATATTATTATATTTATTATATTATTATTATATAAAAAATATATTTATATTATTTATTTTAAATTATTTCTTCGTTGCATCCAAAATATTCATTTTGGATGCAACGAAGAAATAATTTCTTTTTCACATTTAATCAAAAATATTATAATTTTAAAATTCTCTAATTTTAGCATAAAATATAATTCATTATTTAATATATAAATGTGATTTGTGTTAGAAATAAAAAATGTAGTGTAATTATCGCTTTCATGTTTTAGGGCGCAGTCAAAGTAAGGAAATACAAAAAGAAGAAATATATCTTACAAAACATTTGGTTATATAATTAAAAAAAGAACAAAATTTTTGTTTACTTTGAACTCATATTCTTTAAATTCTCTGGAAAAATTTACTAATTTCAAATTGTCCATTTTTCTCTTAGAAATATATTTTGTTTAATTTTTTTTTTGTTTTAATTACTTTTTACACGAGTAGGAAAAGTAAAATTTTGCAAAAATCGACACTTTCATTTAAAATTTAAAATTTCAGTAAATGGGAATTGGTTCTTTGTCAAATGTGTGGCTCACAAGGAATTCACAGGCATTGCGGACATTTAAAATGGACAACATCGCTGTGGGAATGTGACGATTGTCGATTAATTCTAGGTGAGAAATTATTGAGAAAAAATAAATGTTCTTTTTTGCTTTCGTACACTCTGAATATGATAATAGTAAAAATGTTCACTGATTTGAATTACTGACTTTTTCCTTCTGAATTAGTAAAGTTTATTAATAAATAATAATTTCTACTAATTTATTAGTAAATTTTACTAATTTCCAATTTCTAATTTTACTAATTTCTAATAATTTATTAGTAAAATTGACTTATTCAGAAGCAAAATATCAGTCACTAATTCAAATAAGTAAACATTTTCACTAATTCAAATTTAAAAGTAATTTGAAACAATTTTCTAAAAATGTCTAATTTTTGATTATTTGAATAAATAATTTTTTTTTTAAATTTTCAGATAAATCTTCCCTTGTAAATAGACAAAACCAATCAGATGGTGCTGGAGGGTAAACAAAATTTAATATTTAATTCTTTTACAAATAATTTAATTTCTTCTTTCGTAATTTTTTATTTATGACTTTTTTTATACTTTATTTAAACTAATTAGTTAATTAATTAATTTCTTTATTTTATTTTAGTTTAGGTGAGATTTTAATCAATTAACCCTAAATTAGTAAATTAATTATTAATTAAATCTTTTTAATTAATTTTTTTTTTTTGCTTCTTACGATTTTTTTAGTTAAAAATTTCACTTTTAATTCTTTGTTTTTTTAAACAAAAAAAGAGAAGAAGACAATGTTAAATTATTTTTAAAATTGACAATTTTTCTAATTAACAGAAATACTGGAAATCGAGCAATCACGAAGGATATTGACAGCGATAGCGATCTCTCCGTTGGACACGATTCACACGATCATTCTGAAAAATGTTCACTTCTCGAAACGAATATTCCAATTGTTAGAGTTCGTCCCGGTCCTCTTTCTTACAAAATGAAAGAAGTCATGAAAGTCGCTCAAAGGTTAGTTAAATAGCAAAAATTTTCTTATAAACAAAAAATAATTATTAAAAAAATAAAATATCGAAAAAAAACCGCAAAACTTGACAAATTAAATAAATGGACCAGTGAATAAGAAAAAAAAGAGAAAAATGTGTCGCTTATCGTAAAAGTGATTTTTCTTCTATAAATCCCTTTTTTTGGGGAGGGGGGGGTGAAAATCCATTTTTTTTCTAGGCCTGTGCAAATACCTTCGTTTTTGGCTCTTTGCTTCAGCTTTTTTTAGTCTCAAGTCCAACTTGGACTAGAAATTTAGCAGGTTTTTTGAAGAAAGAAAAGAGACAGAGAACGAGAGTCAGAAAATTTTCATTTAGTGAAAAAAAAAAATGTTTTGATTATTATCGAGAAAAAAAGGAATGAAAAAAAGAAAAATTATAAAAATTGCGATTTGGTAACAAGAATGAATTACAGGAATAATGAGTCTTTTTAATTGAGTTTGATTAATTGCAGTCAACCAATGACGAAAGGCTCTTCGAGTAGTCTCGAGGGGACGAATTCGTCGAGCAGCTTGCCGACATGTGAAAATGGTAATAAAAACGACAAGGATCCAAAAACAGTGATTTTAATTGACAGTGACGAGGAAGCGGATGTTATTGAGGTACGTCTGTCCTTTTTTTCGACTCTGCATTCTCATTCAATTGTCAGAAATTGATTTTCCACCTGAATTCTTTTCACCCCCCAAAAAAAAAGAAGAAAACAATTTTTTATCATAATGATTATTTTTTTCAAAACGAAAATAACTCGATATTTAACAAAATTAAAACTATACAATAATTGAATTATTTTCTTAAATTTTTAAAAATCCTTCGGAACAATGCAATTATTGTTTTTAAATAGTAAAATCTTGGCAAAAATTCAATTATTTTCAATAAAATTTCACGAAAGTATTAAATTTTTTTTCTTTATTCGCTATGAAATTTTCCACAAAAAGAATTCAATTATTTTACTTTGAAAAAATTTAATTACTTTCTAAAATTTTAATGAATCATTCGCAAAAATTCAATTATTTTTTAATTTTTAATAAAATTCTTTGAAAAAATTCAATTATTTTCTAAAATTTTAATAAATCCTTCGAAACAATTCAATTATTTTTGAATTTTTAATAAAATTCTTTGAAATAATTCAATTTTTTTTCAATGACGAAAGAATTACATTTTTTTCTTAATTCGTTATAAAATTTTTCAAAACGAATTCAATTATTTTCTAAAATTTTAATAAATCCTTCGAAACAATTCAATTATTTTCAACAAAATTTGAAAAAAAATTTCGCGAAAGAATTCAATTTTTTTCTTAAATTTGAATAAATCCTTTGAAGCAATTCAATTATTTTCAACAAAAATTTTTAAAAAAATTTCATAAAAGAATTCAATTTCTTCAATTTTAATAAATTAAAAATTAAATATTTTTTTAAAATAGTAAAATCTTTGCAAAAATTCAATTATTTTCAATAAAATTTTACGAATGAATTCAATTTTATTCTTAATTCGCTTTGAAATTTGCAACAACAAGAATTAAATTATTTTACTTTAATAAAATTAAACTATTTTCTAAAATTTTAATAAATCTTTCGAAACAATTCAATAATTTTTGCAATTTTTAATAAGATTTTTTAAAAAGCATTCAATTATTTTCTAAAAAATTTCAATGAATCTTTCGAATCAATTCAATTATTTTGTTAAAATAGTCAAATTTTTGCAAAAATTCAAGAAAATTAAAATAATAAAAAATAAAATTTTCTACGATTTTAACTTAATTAAAATTAATTTAATTCAATTTAATTTTCATATTTGAATTCATAGTTTTATTTGATTTTTAAAACTGTTTTTTTCTTGGAGTTGTTTAATGGCCAATTAACATTAAGAATTTTAAACCTGATTAGTTCTTTTAAAACTAATTTTGGATTTATTTTTTGATATTATCAACAAAAAAAGTGAAAAAAAAATTGTATGAACAATAATTGAATAGATTTTTGAATAAAATTGTCAATTTTTTCAAGATAATTAAAATGATGGAAAATTAATTTCTGATAATTAAGTGCGTTGTCGAGTGTCAAGGGGAATTTAAAAATATCGAAAATTTTTTTTCATTTCTTGTACGACAGATTATTAGCGAAAAACAGAGTCCCAAAGTGTTGACAACGAATGATGGTAAAAAAATTCAAATTCTCGAGAAGAGAGAAATTGATAAACTTGCAACGACAAATAAAAATGAAAAACTTGATGAACCATCGAAATTATTGTCTAAGGATTCAAAGCCAATTATCACCAGTATTCAAACAGTGAATAATATTCTCAATCAAAAGTATCCCATTCAAATGCCACCTCTCACGCCAATCATCAATAAATCAGCACAAAACAAAGCTAAAGATCAATTTGAAATTTCACCAAATTCACAGAATTCAATTAAAAATTCACAAATAATTAGCAATCAATATCTTTCGAGATTAACAATGTCAGGAAGTAATATACAAGAAATGAGTCAATTTACTGGTAATTTTAATCAAAAAATCTCAATAAATTCATCGTCACAAGAGAAAGTAACGGAAAATTTTAATCCACAACAATATTTCACTTCTCGTAGTAGTAACAATAATAATAATAATAATAATAATAATGTGCCACCGCAAATTTTTCACTTACGAAGTATTGAATCACAAGTATTGAAAAATAGAATTCCAACAGTTGGAGAATCAGTAAAATTAAAAAATTGTCCACCACTTGGTCTAATACCATGCACTACGATAACGCAAAATTCATCAAATCAAATGTCCATTCCCTCAAATAGTAATGAGAAAAATAAAAATTATCCCACAACAATGAACAATTTACCAACAATTTCAATGAACGAAAATGATTCGATGGGAATTAAAATTTTAAATGTTTGCTCATTGGCACCGGATTTATTTGAAAAATTAGAATCACAAGACGAGGGGACAAGATTAAAGAGAAAAGCCGAAACAACACCGGGAACATCGCAATGTTTTGATGTTAATAATAGTGTGGAATTTAAACGAACGAGACTCGCGAATGATGCACCGGCATTAACTTATCTCAATGAATGGCGGGAAAAATTGAGAAATAGAGAAGGTATGATTAAGAGTAAAAATAAAAATTCCGATGATACGAATGATATGAATATTATGAATAAGGAAATGAATGTCGAAGGATTTATGCAACCGAACAGACAAACTTCGAGTGATTGGAGGAAAACTGTTGAAATTTGGAAGGAAACGAAAACAATATGGAAGGAGAGAAGAGAAATTGATTCTAATGATGTTATTATTGATGATAATAGGGAAAATGTGAAACATCCGATTTTAAAAAGTTTAATTGAACAGACAATTGTTAAAGGAAAGGTTATTAATGATAATGCTGGAATTATGGAAGAACAACCGTCGACGAGTAATATTCAGAAGAAAATGAATGTCACGCCTCCTTCTAATAATGCTGGATTTTATGTCGATAGAGGAAAGTCGCAAGATGTTTTAAAAGTTGGAGCAAATAATGGTGCCGTGAGTACATTGATACTTTTATTGATTTCTATTATTATTATTAATAATATTATTATTATTGTTATTATTGGTATCATTATTAGTTGTAATATTTCACGCACATTTTTTTGAATAATTCGGAGTTCATTAAAATACATTCTCTTTAAATGGAGAATATTCTTTTTTTTCTTGTTAAAAGTCGACAGATAGCAGGATTGCCATAATTCTTTGAAAAAATTCAATTATTTTCTAAAATTTTAATAAATCCTTCGAAACAATTCAATATTATTTTAAAATAGTAAAATCTTTGCAAAAATTCAATTATTTCCAATCACGAAAGAATTCAATTTTTTTCTTAATTCGTTATATAAAAATTTTCAAAACGAATTCAATTATTTTCTAAAATTTTAATAAATCCTTCGAAACAATTCAATTATTTTCAACAAAATTTGAAAAAAATTTCGCGAAAGAATTCAATTATTTTCTTAAATTTGAATAAATCCTTTGAAGCAATTCAATTATTTTCAACAAAAATTAAAAAAAATTTCATAAAAGAATTCAATTTCTTAAATTTTAATAAATTAAAAATTAAATATTTTTTTAAAATAGTAAAATCTTTGCAAAAATTCAATTATTTTCATTCACGAAAGAATTAAATTTTTTTTCTTAATTCGTTATATAAATTTTCAAAACGAATTCAATTATTTTCTAAAATTTTAATAAATTCTTTGAAACAATTCAATATTATTTTAAAATAGTAAAATCTTTGCAAAAGTTCAAAAAATTGGTAATAAAATTCAGTTAATTTCAAAATTTTCAATTAGAGTTATTAAGGAAACTCCATTATTTTAAAAAAATTCACAGAAATTCTTCAAAAGAATTTAATTAGAATTTTCAAAAAATTTAATAAAATTCTTCGCAAAATTTCAATTATTTTCAAAAATTTCCCTCACATTTTAATTATTTTTTAATATCTTCATTATTTTCATAAATAATAAAATTTTTCTTGAGAATTCAATCATTTTAAAAAATTTTGACAAAATGCTTTATAAATTTGAGAAATTATAATAAAATTGGTCATAGAATACAATTATTTTCGTAAAATACAACATTCTTCCTAGGAATACAATTATTGTCAAAAATGTTGGTGAAAATCTTCGAAACAATTCAATTATTTTCGTAAAAAGTGAAATTCTTCGAAGCAATTCAATTATTTAAGAAACTTTAATAAAATTCGTCGACAAGAACTGAATTATTTTCAAAAATAAACATTTTCACAGGAATTCAATTATTTAAAAAAAAAATTTTTTTTAAATTATTTTTCAGATTTCAATTATTTTAAATTTTTTAATGAAAATTCTAGATAGAATTTAATTTTATTTAAAAAGTTTTAAAAAATTCTGAAAAATTCAATTATTTAAAAAAATTTGAATGAAATTCTTCACAAGAAATTAATTATTTTCATAAATAATAACATTTTTCTCTGGAATTCAATTATTTTCTCAAATAAAATTCTTCACTGGAATTCAATTCTTTAAAAATTTGTTTAATATAATTCGTTGCAATAATTCATTTATTTTCATAAATAACAAAACTTATCACAGAATTTCAATTTATTATTTTTTATAAAAATTTGCCGAAAGAAGTCTATTATTATTAAAAATTTTGATAAAATTCTTCATAAAAATTCAATTTTCAGAAATATGCAATTATTCAATAAATTTTATATTTTATATTTTATATTTCAATTTTTATATTTAAATAATGGAATTCTCGGAAAATTTTCTAATAATAATTGATTAAAAAATGAATTTTACTTAAAATTTTAAATTATAATTGAATATTAAAAGCATTATAGCGTGAATTTTTAGAAATAATTAAATTTTGAAAAGGGTTAAAATTAAAATCCTTGAAAATTTGAATTTATAGTTACAATATTCTTATGATATAAAATAATGATTTTATCACTCTGTCATCTTAAATTTATTATAAAACATGAATATGTTTCAAAAATTTTCAAATAATCAATATTTCCTGAAATTGATTAAAAACCATTGAATTTTAATTTTTTTTTCAAAAAAAAAGAGAAAGAAAAAGTTTTTATTAAACACAATGAAGGAATATTATAAAGATTTTAATTAATTTCCCTGATAATTAATGCAACTCCGATTTTATTCAATGCGGAAAATTGAAAAAAGGCTCATCAATAAAATGCGATTGAGTATAATTTGTTTTTGAAATAAATTTAAATCGTTCATTTTATTGATAATTTCGATGTTATTAATCAAGAAGGAATTCAAGTCACTTACTTCTCAATTAATTGTCTCACAAAATGTTGCACTCATAATTAAAAAAAAGCAATGCAACAGCAGCAATAAAAATTAATAAATATAGTTTATGGAAATTAAAATTGCAATATTTGCACTTTGCAAGCTTGTTAAACACTTTTTTTTCAAGTTCCTGCAATCTACATTCTTCAATTCAATTTCAATCATTTATCAAAATAATAAATGAATAAAAAGATAGAATAGAAATAAAATAAAAAGAAAAAAAAGGAAAATTAAAAGAAAAAATTAAATTAATTATTTAAAATTCCAATCAAAAAATAGAAAGTTTTTTTTAAATTTGATATTTTCCATTAAAAATTAATAAAGAAGTTTGATTTTTTTTTCTCTAAATATTTTTGGAAACGATTTTTCAATGAGAGAGAGAGAAAGGAAATAAATGTGAGAGAGAAAAAAAAATTACTGACGAAGTTGTAACGGTGACTTTTTTTGTCTATCTTGATGAAAAATAACGAGAGAAAAAAAAACAAGAAAAAAAAAAATTAATTACAATTGAATTAAAGAAAATTCTTAGATGTATGGCTGGAAAAAAATAAGTGTCTATAAATGTTGTCCCTTAACGTCCTCGACAGTGTATCTCTTGGGATTCTTCTAACAGTGTCAAAGGGATGCAGTCAACAGTCCGACTATTTCCCCAAAGCATTGTCTTACCACAATCAATGCCATCGGCAAAGTCGGATTCCAAGCAGAAAATCAAATCACCACTAAAGCAGACTCACAATTTGGAAACGACACAATCGAAGACTTGTAAGTCCCCTACAAAGAAAAAAAAAGAAAAAAATTGCAAAAGTTCCAATAATTTTCTGTTTCAAATACCAAAAAGTCCAACATTTCTTTCAAATTCAAACTTCAAATTTAGAAACTTTTTCCGCCTCTTCTAAGAATTACGAGAAACAAAATGGCGGCGGAGAAATAAAACAGCTGATCCACTTGAAATTTTATAATTCGTCTACTAAATTCCAAATTAAACGGAATTAAATGATGATATTTTTTGAAAACAATTTCTCCCAATGGCAAGAACATTGGAAGTTTTCTAAATTGTCTATTTTGTATATTGGAACTTTTGTCCTAATTAGAAAAATTATCAAAAATTTCCTTTCTTTGAATTTTATTCAATTTTTTTTTTTTAAAGAAAAACTATTAGAAATATTTTTTTTCTAAATAGATTATTTATCTTGAAACATTTACTGTTATTGTATCTAAAGGAAATTGTGTAAATTTCTATTAAGTCAAAATTAACACTTTTATTTTTGATTTGGAATTTCTTTTTCAAATTTGGTTTTAAATTTATTCAATTGTTAAAATTATTAAAAATTGTTAAATATTGTCATATAATTATTTATTAAGAAGATCGAACCCAGTTAAATTATTATTAAAATTAGAATAATATTTTTTATTTTTTATTAATTATTAATAATCTTTTTGTACTTTTTACAGGGATCAAAGACTGTCACCTCTTCAACTTTTCTTTTTTTTTCCAAACTTTGTCATCTATTTCTCTTATTTTATAAATTTTCGAAACATTTTTTTTATCAAAAATTTAAATTCTAAAAATGTTTTTAAATTAAAAAAAAATTTTTAGTGATTTGAGTGAATCTTAATTTTAAATTTCTTAAAATTTTCATTAATTGAAAACTTTAGTCGACTCTGAGTTTAATTAGTCAAAATTTTTGAAAATAATTAAATTCTTTCAGTGAATTTTATTAAAATTTTTGATAATAATTCAATACTCTATCAAGAAATTTAATTAAAATATTGTATTGAATTTTATTGAATTTCTCTGAGGAATTACATAACTTATGAAAATAATTCAGTTCTTGTCGACGAATTTTATTGAAGGTTTGGAAAATAATTGAATTGTTTCGAAGAATTTCATTTTTGACAATGATAATAATTCAAGAAATTTCATTTAAAATATATTGAAAATAATTAAATTCTAGTAAAATATTTATCAAAAATTTTTTAAAAATAATTAAATTCTATCGAGAAATTTTATTAAAATTGTATATTGAAAATAATTGAATTCGTGTAAAATATTTTATTTATAAAAATAACAAAAAAAATAAATAAATAAAATTTGCAAAACTGAGAATAATTGAATTCTTTTAAGAAATTATATTAAAATTTTTGAAAATAATTGAATTTCGAAGAAAATGACAATTTTTCCCAGGAATTTAGATAAAATTTTATAGAAAAAAGGAAATATATAAATTAATAAATATAAATTTACTTTATGTATTCTTTTATCATTTTTTTTGTCATCTTTAGAAAGATTTTCAAAAATTTCAACAATTTTAAGCGAAAAAGTTTCTGTGATCCCTGTGATATTAAATTTTAATTTTAATTATTAATAATTTTTTTACTATTTAATAATATAAGCTTGACAATTGTTGCTATGAACAATATTTTTTCATTAAAAGTTTCATTCTTGAATTTATTTACAACTAAATTTTCAGAAATAAATTTAATTTCATACTTTCGATTTTAAAATTTTTTTAAGGGCATTTGAACCTTGATGACGTCACACATGCTTTGCACAATCTGTAACGTCATCAAGGTTCAAATGCCCTTAAAGTGTTTCTTTTAATTTCTTATTAATTTATTATATACGTATAAATATAAATTACATAATTATAAATATATTTTTTTATTAATAATTAATTTAAAAAAAATTGTATGTTATTAAAATTATTTTTTTAAAATAAAGTATTAAAGTTGATTATTATGTTAATGAAATGAGATTATTCAAATTAAAATATCTTTAAATCGTTTGAAACGATACAATAACAATGACTGTAAAATAAATGGAATTTTAATGTTTCAGAGTAATTTTGAATTTTTATTTTTGAAATTGTTGTGTCGTATTTGTTATTTTTTATTTAATGTGCACTTTGTTAATTTTCAGTTTATTTGTCGCTGAATGGTCTAATTTACATATAATTATATTAATATATTGATTGCTTTAATTTATTCTAGTTTAATGGCATTTCATTTATTGATAATTTATTAATGTTTGATGATAATTTATTAATATTCGATAATAATTTATTAATGCTGAATGATAATTTATTAATGATGAATGATAATTAAATTAATGTTGAATGATTATTTACTAATGTTGGATGATAATTTATTAATGTTGAATGATAATTTATTAATATTAGAAGATAATTTATTAATGTTGGATGACAAAATTTTTAGTGTTGGATGATTCTAGTTATTAATATATAAATAATTATATTTGGTAGTTTTATTTATTAATAATGTTGAATGATTTAACTGATTTGTTTTTTCATTGATTATTTTCTATTCTACTTTGGAAAATTAATTTGTAAGTTTTTATTTATTGTTACAGATTAATTTTATATATTGAGATTATTGTTTTGTCTACTTTTGGAATTTATTATATTATTATTATTATTATTATTATTATTATTATTATTATTATTATTATTATTATTATTATTATTGAATTTTAATGTTGTGAAGTTTTTAATTGTTACAGATGAATTATTTTTAATATCAAATATTATTTATAAATTGTTGTCCTTACATAATTGTTTATTAACTCTTCCTCCTCACGGTTGAGTTAATTAAAATGTTATATTTTAATTGATTTTTATTTCATTCGTTAGCAAAGATTCCAATACTTTGGTATTCGCACAGACCTAATATGCATGTCCATTTTTTTATTATTTTCATTTATTTATTTTCATTTATAATGAAATTAAAAGAGATTTTTGGTCTTTTTTTGGAAAAATGTGTTTATTGTTTAAGTTTAGTTGTGTTTTTTTTCTTCATTTTTTTTAATGTTTCATTTTAGTTTCTTAATAAGAAAAAGAAATTAATTATTAATTGAATAGAATTTAGAAGAATAAAAATGAAGGTGTGTAAGAAAATTTGTTTATTAAATTAATAAAATATTTTTTCTTATTGCAGCAAATTTAGCGGCCTCCAGTGTAACAACTCAGAAGCCAATCATGAACTCTACGAAAATTCAAGCTCCTGTGATTCAACTGGATTGATTCCGGATAATGTGTCATTAAGTGACGTCAAATTCCGAGTCTGTGGATCAGACATAGTTCAAGTATGTATATTTTTTTATTATTATTATTATTAAATTAAAAAAATTGTTCATAGAATTCTTTAATGAGAATTTAATTTAAAAAAAACAAATTTTTTATAAATTTCTTCAGAAAAATTCAATTATTTTCATAAATAATAAAACACTTTTTTTAGGAATTCAAATATTTTTATAAGTATTAAAACTCATAGTAGATAATAATTGAAATTCCCAGAAATTCAGCTATTTTCAGGAATTTTAATAAAATTCTTTGCAAAATTCAATTATTGTCATAAATAACAATATATTCACCATAAGAATTCAATTATTTTTAAAAGTATTAATATTCTTCGCAGAAATTCAATTATTTAAAAAAAATTTAATGACATTTTTCGCACGAATTCAATTATTTTTAACAAATAATAAAAATTTCCACTTAAATTCAATCATTTAAAAAATATCAATAAAATTCTTCTCAAGAATTCAATTATTCTCATAAACGGTATCCGGTCATTGTTCTTAAACATTTTATTAAAATTCATCGAAAGAATTTAATATTAAGAAACTTTGAGTAAATTATTTATTTTAGTATTTAAATATATATATATATATATATATATATATATATATATATATATATATATATATATATATATATATGAATTCTCGTAGAATTTTCTAATAAAAATTGATTTCAAAATAAATTTTAGTTAAATTTTTAGAACTTTTAGAATTACATGCTGTGAAAATCTGAATTTTTTTTATACTTTCAACTAACAATTTTGTAGAATTTATTACTTTGTTTAAAAAAGTTTAATTGAATTTTTTTTTTAAATTATTTGTTGGTTTTATTTATTAATAAATATTTAATTGAAGAATTTCCGAATAGCAGGCCTCGGATATTATAACATTTTCGACTTTTTTCGACTATTTTCAAAAAATGCGACTTTATTGAAATTTTTAAAATTTAATTAAAAATAATTGATTTTTTTAAAGTGTTTTTTAAAAATTTTTGAAAATCAACATTTGAAGAATTTTAATTGCAAATTTTGAAAATAATTGAAATTAAATTCCTCGGAAGAATTTAATTTTAAAAACAATTTTTAATATATTTCGAATAAATTCAATTATTTTCTAAAATCTTAAAATAAAACCTTCGAAAAAATTCAATTATTTTTATAAATGGTAAAATTCTTCGCAAGAATTAAATTATTTTTATAATTAGTAAAATTCTTTGCAGGAATTCAATTATTTTCAAAACATATTTAATTGAATTTCTCGGAAGAATTCAAATATTTTCAAATATTTCCATAAAATTTAATTATTTCCTAAAATTTTTAATAATAATTTCTTCGAAACAATTTAACTATTTTTATAAATTACTAAATAAATTTTCAAAATTTACAATAAAAAAGAGTTTCAATAATTGAAATTTTGTAAAATTTAATTAAAAATAATTGATATTTTTCAAAGTGTTTGATAAAAAGTTTTGAAAATAAACTTTAAAAGAATTTTAATTGCAAATTTTGAAATTAATTGATTTCTCAAAAATTTTAATGAAAAATCTTCAAGTGTTAATTTATAAATGGTAATTAATAAAAATTACATAGCTACAAAACATTATATTAAAATATTTTTGATAAAAATAATTCTTAGAATTTTTGCATTCTAATTTTTTAAAATTCAATTATTTTTAATATTTTTAAATACAAATTTCCAAAAATTCAAATACATACAAAAAATAATAACATTAAAATTTCTTACAATTATTTTTAACATTTTAACAACATATGACATTTTTAGATTTATTAAAATTTTAGAGAAATCGCGTTTATATTAATAATTAAATTAATTAATTAATTAATTCTTTAAAAATTCAATTATTTTTTTAATAGAATTTACCAAATTTCAATTGTTTAGAAATTTTTCAATTCTATATAATTGAAAAACTATTATCTTTCATAAATTATTTTTAAAAAATTTTTGAAAAATTAATTTTAAGAATTTCTTTATTATAATTTTTTGAAAATTAATTAATAACTTAAAAAACATGTGTCAGTTAGAATCATTATAAAGAACTGAATTTTTGTATTTAAATAATAAATCTGTTTGTATTGTGGGTCACAATATAAACAGATTTATTTGACAAAAATTAGGATCCTGAAAATATTCTAAGTTGTATTTAAATAATTGAATTCTCTAAGAACTTAATCGGAAAATTATTACAAATAATTGATTTCGAGAAGAAGTTTGATTAAAAATTGTAGAGAATAATTGAATTTTAAGAGAATTAAAGTTGTAATTTTTAGAAATTATTAAATTTCAGAAGGTTTTAAATAGAAATTTTTTAAATTTTATTCCCTTTTTAAAACAAACAAGAAGTATTTAAATATTTATTCAACGAAATTACTCAAGTTTTAAATAATTAAATTTATAAATTAGTGAAAGATCAGAAGAATAAAAAATAAAAGTTTTGCGACGACACTGAATTAAATAAACGACTTTTTCGACTTTTTTTCTATTTTAAATCGACTAAAGCGACTTTTTTTGCACCTTAAAGTTTCGACTATTCCTAGACCAGGAATAGTCAAAATTTTGTAAAATTGTATTGTAAGTAAATGGATTTGAAAATTCTCAACAAGAACTTTTTCAAAATTTATTGAAAATAATTGATTCATAGAAGAATTTTAGTTAAAAATTCTAGAAAATAATAAATTGAATTGAAGAGTCGAAGACTCGATATCTTCATTTTTTATAATTTTTAGAACTAAATTATTTTCAAAATTTGCATTTAAAATTCTTCGAAATATAATATAAGTAAAATAAGCTATAGTTATAACTAGCTAATAATAATTATAAAGTTGTAGATTTTTTTTTTTTGAATCGAACAAAATTTGTTTACAGGTGATTTTATACGATAAATATCGAATCGACATCAAGATGGACAATTCTGGTTCAAGAAGTCCTCGCGATTCCGATTCATCACCACTGCCTTGTCCAAGTTTCACCGATGAGTTTGATGATTCGCACGAATTGGGCCACGAATTACCAAGGAAACGAATACGTGATTTTGAATTTGAGGAAAATACATTGCAAGAATTTCCAGCCACATCAAAAAATGGCAGCATTTTAAATAATACATTATCATTTAATGGAATGATTGCCAGGGAGATATCGCCAAAAGTTGCCAAAGAACATTTTCATCCAATACAATCAATAATTGATGATATTGATGATAATGAAAATAATTCTTCATCATCATCTTCATCAAAATTTAATGACGACTTACGACTCTTGCATCATCGTAGTAACAATTCGGCGAATAATACAACAACAACAACAATACCTGTCGACGACACTTGTATTAATTGTAAAGTCAGTATTGATTTGAAAAAAATTTGGGACCTCGTTGAATCCCAACCGCATCTTTTTTCCAAATACGATGAGCCTAAATGTAATAATACGTTAAAAGCACACGAAATAAATTTAACGAATGTTTGTAATTGGAAGAAAAAATTGCTTTTAATGGATAGTGAAAATCAAAATAATTTTTATGATAATTTAGAATCGAAAAATTTAGTGTGTGAAAATAAGAGTATCATTGAGAATCTTGATACTAAACGGGAAGAAATAAAAGTATGTCCAGAAGTAAGGAGCAATTTAAGACGTGGCTTGAAACGTAAATGTAAATATTCCTCACCAATTAGATAATAAGTTTATCGAGACTCTTCGAATTTGGAAAAAACGAGCTAATTTTTTTTTCTTACAATTATTTTATTTTCATTTATCACTGATTTATGTTAATTATGTATAAAACTGTAAAAAAAGGGCAATAATCGTTATTTTTAATTTTTTTTCCACACTGATTATATATATTTAATTAGTTTGTTAGTTATTGAAATTTTGATACGATAGTTAATGATCTTTCGACGATCGTTTCTTCTTTCTTCGAAGATCTTCATTTTTTTTTTGTTTTTTTTTTCTTGTAATTTTGCTAAGAATGTATGTTATTTCTTGAAGACGCGGTTTACTTTATTATAGCTTATTATGATTGTTAATTTTTATTAAGGGTTTTTGATAAAACTGACAATTCAAATGTTATTAGCCGAGAATTGTCTTGAAAGGAAAAATAAAATATTCTTTACGCTAATCATTTTTTTTTCTATGAATATTATATTATTTTTTCTTTTGAAAATAGAAAAAAAAATGTTTTTGAAATTTGGACGAGAAACTCTATAAATGAGAGAAATGAAGTCTATCAGTAAATTAATATCGAGAGCAAGTGTCGACTTCAGTGTTTAATGGATTTAACTATTTTTAATTCTCTTAGCATAAAATGAATTATGTTTTTATATTTTGTAAGTCGTTATAGCGACGAATTTTTTGTTGTCAAAATGTTGAATGAATTATTCAAGGATAATTTCAAATAAATCAATATGTATAAAGTAACGTTAGAACATTGGAGTCAATGATTATGAGAGAGAGAAAGGCAAACAGAGAATGAATGAATAAGAGAGTGAGAGAGAGAGAATTGTGCTAAAATACTTGAATAAATAAAAGTATTTTCAAACAAAACAAATTTGTGTTTCTTTATAATTTTTATATTTAAATTCTTTGAGACAAACGCACTTAATCATTAATTCTTTGATAAACGATTAATTTTACCACTCCAATGATTATAATTTCGAAATCATTTTTAAAACTAAATTAAATTCTTTAAAAAAAATTTATTTCACATGAAATTTGACAAAAATTTCCAATTATTTCAATTTTTTTAAAAACAATTTTCAGAAAATTCAAAATTTTATTCGAAAGTAATTTTATATTCTTGCGAAGAATTTTATTATTTATGGAAATAATTGATTTTTTTTTAAATAATAGCTTTTTTTTACTAATTTTAATTGAATTCTTTAGAAAATATGTATTTTTAAAAATAAATGAATCTTTTCGAGAAATGTTAATAAAATTGAATTGAAAATAATATAAATTCTAGAGAAGAATTTTTCTACTTATAAAAAAAATTTAATTCTTTCGAAGAAATTTACTATTTTTATAAAAATATAATTGAATTCCTGCGATTAATTTTACTGAAAATTTTACAATTGAATTTCGCCAAGAAGTTTTATTATTTATGCAAATAGTAATTGAATTCTTGACAAAAATTCTATTAAAAGTTTTTAAACTAAAAAACAATAGTTTGAAGTTACTTCTTTGCTTTTTTGTTTCCTGACTCTTTTAATAATTTTTCTTTTTTTTTTAAATATTTTCAATTTTAAAATTAATGTATTAAAAATCATTGAATTCTTGCAAAGAATTTTATCAAAAAAATTTGAGAATAAGTAATTGAATTCATTCGAAGAATTTTATTATTTATGAAAATAATTGAATTCTCGAGAAGAATTTATTATTAAAATTTTTCAAAATTCTAATTAAATTCTTTTGAAGAATTTCTTTGAATTTTTTGAAATCTAATGGTTTTTTTAATAATTTTAATTGGAAATTTTTAAAGTAATTCAATTCTATGAACAATTATTTCTTTTAAGTTTTTAAAATAAATAGACATTGTTAAAGATTTTGACAATAATTGAATTCTTTCAAAATGTTTCTTTAATTTATTGAATATAATTGATTTTGTTAATAATTTTAATATTAAAATTTTATTAAAATTATTGAGAGAAAATTAAACGCTTTTAAACAATTTTATTAATTACTTTATAGCGAATTAAAAAAAAATTGAATTCTTTCGTGAAATTGAATTGAAAATAATTTAATTTTTCCAAAGATTTTACTGTTTGTAAAAATAATTGAATTGATTCGAAGGATTTATTGAAATTTTTTAAAGAATTTTATTAAAATTTAATAATAATTGAATTTTTACGAAAGATTCATCACAATTTTAAAAAATAATTGGATTTTTTCAAAGTAAAATAATTGAATTCTTTTTGTGGAAAATTTTACAGCGAATCAAGAAAAAAATTAATTCTTTCGTGATTGAAAATAATTGAATTTTTGCAAAGATTTTACTATTTAAAAAAAATAATTGAATTGTTTCGAAAGATTTATTAACATTTTAGAAAATAATTGAATTTTTTTCAAAGATTTTTAATAAAATTCAAAAATAATTGAATTCTTTTTGAAAAATTTTACAGCGAATTAAGAGAAAATTAAATTCTTTCGTGAAATTTAATTGAAATTAATTTTTGCAAAGATTTTACTGTTTATAAAAATAATTGAATCGTTTCAAAGGATTTATTGAAATTTTAAAAAATAATTTAAATTTTACAAAGAATTTTATTAAAATTTAAAAATAATTGAATTATTGTTTCGAAGGATTTATTAAAATTTTAGAAAATAATTGAATTCATTCGCGGATTTTTTTTTTTTTTTGAAAAGTTTTGAAGGATTTATTAAAATTTTAGAAAATAATTGAATTCTTTTTGAAAAATTGTACAGTGTAAGAAAAAAAAATTAAATTCTTTCGTAATTAAAAATAATTGAATTTTTGTAAAGATTTTACTAAGGATTCTTGACTTTTGAAAAATTCAAGAGTTGCATTTTTTATCTCGAACAATTTTAATTATTATAAAAATAATTTATTTACAATAATAGTAATAATAATAATAGAATTAAGAGTTGGATATTTTTGCAGCTTGACGGTCGTAATATCTCTGTAAAGCGGCGTCGAAAATTGGTCCCACAGTTCGTTTTATCCAAATTGTAACATTTCTTTCTGACTTTTTTGACTTTTGTTTAACATCATCTTTTTTCCTCTTATTCGGACTATTCGACTCATCCTCCTTAGTTCGACCTTCTTTCTCCTGATCTCTTTCTTTTCTCTTCACACCCGATTTTGAAGATTCACCAATTTCAACATTTGAAATCATTTTCTCGGGTTCTTTATTCTTTACCACTTTTTCCTCCTTTTTCTCTTTAGGTTCATTCATTTTTTCTCTACTTTCGTTCTTTTCTACTTTCACTGCTTCTTCTTCTTCTTTTTCTTCTTTTTCATGCACCTCTTCATCAGATTCTGATCTCGTGTCCCGTTTACGATATTGTTTACCCTTTCTATTTTTCGAAACAATTTTCAATGCTTCTGCTTTTGTTTTCTCAGAATCAGAACTCGAATCGTTTACAGAAGAATCGTCAGCGTCGATATTTGTTTTATTTTTCGATTCATTGGAATTTTCTTTCTTTGAATTATCGAATTTTTGTAGGATTCCTGTTTTTGGTGAAATTTCAAATCTCTGACTAAAAAGATGACGATAAATACCATCGATATTAACTTGTTTTGTAACATCGCCAATAGCCTCGAGTCTCTCCTCTTCTTTCTCTTCTTCCTCGAGTTTTTTATGTTCCTCGAGTTTCTTACGATAGGAGGCGGTGACAAATTTTTCCTTATCCTTAAACATATCGCCCTCGGCTTCTCTTTCCTTTTGTACACTCCTTTCAATTCTCAATTCATTTTCACGTTTTCGTTTCTCAGCATTTTGCAATAATTTTTTAATATACTTTGGCTCCTGCTTCTTTTTCTCCTCCTTTTTCTTTTCTGTGTCGACATGAATTTCGGAATAAATTTCATCGTATTGAAATATTGTTGGATCCTCCTCTAATGCGCGCTCCGCATTTATGAGAGCTTGCTTTTTTATTTGACTCTTTCCACTTTCGGCTCGCCAACTTTTTTGAATTCTATCGATGCCATCGTCATCGTCCTGATCGCTGTCATTGCCAAAAACATTCACTGCTCTTGGTGCTGAAAGTTGAGCCTTCTTCGGCATTATTAATCCAAACCTAAAATAATGCAAATTTATTATTATCTTGATAAATTATTTATTCATATTTTATTAAAGATTAATTACATTTTTCAAAGAATTCGATTAAAATGGAATTAAAAATAATTGAAATTCTGCGATAAGTTTTATTATTTATGAGAATAATTGATTTTTTGCGAAAAATTTATAAAAATTTTGTAAATAATTGAATTCTTGTAAAATTTTTATTATTTCTAAAGATAACTTAAAATTTTGAACAGTGTTTCTTTAAAATTTTTGAACATAATTGAATTTCTGCAAAGAATTTTATTATTTTTGGAAAATAATTAAATTCCATCAATTATTCGTAACTTCTTCAAAATTCAATTTTTTTAAGTGTCTTTAACTAAAATTCTTCTTGAAATAAATTATATTTAATAATTTTTGAAAAAGATCTTTGACAATTTTCAAATACATTTGTTTACAATTCAATTTTACAAAATTTCGATTATTAAAAAATTCTTCAATTAAATATACATTGGAAAATAAAAACTTGCAATAATTTAAGAAAAATTCAATTAAACTTTATCAAAAAAAAGGAATAAATTCTACAGAATTATTAGTTGAAAGTATAAAAAAATTCAAATTTTCAAAATAATTCTAAAAATTCTAAAAATTTAAAAAAATTTATTTTTAAATCAATTTTTAATAGAAAATTCTACAAGAATTAAATTATTTAAATACTAAAATAAATAATTTACTGAAGGTTTCTTAATATTAAATTCTTTCGACGAATTTTAATAAAATTTTTAAGAACAATGGCATTTTTTCGAAGAATGCATTTAAAATTCTATTAAAAATAATCTAATTTCTAAAATGAACTTTATTGAATTTTTTGAAAAATATTGAATTTTGCAAAGAATTTTATTAAAATTCCTGAAAATAAATTTTGTTATTTTAATTTATCAAGATTTTTAAATTTTTTCGAAGAATTGCGTTAAATTTTTTTAAATAATAAAATATAATTAAAAAAATTCAAAATTAAATAATTTATTGAATTAAATGTTTCTTAAAATTAAATTCTCATAAAGAATTTTATCACAAAAATTTTTAAATAATTGAATTCCTTCGACTAATTTTAATACAATAAATTAATGAAAGAAATTGAATTCCTAAAATTAATTAATTATGAAAATAACACAGGCACACAAAAAAATAAAAAAGTCAAAACCCAGAGGTCACACCCCCCTATCCCCATGTTTTTGGGGTCGCTGAAACCGAATATGACCATTAAAAATTTTTTTCATCGGCCATTTTCTCGCTACCACCCCCTTACACCTGCTCCGGGGGTTGGAATTTAAGTTTAAAAAAAAGTGGAGTAGGGTGTCTATTTCTATGTTTTTTGGGTCGCTAAAACCAAAAAAGACTACCAAAAACAAATTCTTCCCTCCCTTAACCCCCTACAACCCCCTTAACAACTCCGGGGTGAGGGGTTGAAATTCGAATTTTCACGAAAAGTCGATTACGGTGTCTAAACCTACGTTTTTTTGCGTCGCTGAAACCAAAAAAGACTACCAAAATCAAACCCTTTCCACCCTCAACCACCTACAACCCCCTACAATAATTTTTGATAATTAATATTTAATTTTCAATTTCCCAAAAATCGGTTCGTTTTATTTGAAAAAAATATTGCAGGGGGTTTGTAGGGGGTCGAGAGTGGAAAGGATTTGATTTTGGTAGTCTTTTTTGGTTTCAGCGACCCAAAAAACGTAGATTTAGACACCGTAATCGACTTTTCGTGAAAATTCGAATTTCGACCCCTCACCCCGGAGTTGTTAAGGGGGTTGTAGGGGGTTAAGGGAGGGAAGAATTTGTTTTTGGTAGTCTTTTTTGGTTTTAGCGACCCAAAAAACATAGAAATAGACACCCTACTCCACTTTTTTTTAAACTGAAATTCCAACCCCCGGGAGCAGGTGTAAGGGGGTGGTAGCGAGAAAATGGCCGATGAAAAAAATTTTTAATGGTCATATTCGGTTTCAGCGACCCCAAAAACATGGGGATAGGGGGGTGTGACCTCTGGGTTTTGACTTTTTTATTTTTTTGTGTGCCTGTGTAATTGAATTCCTGTAAAGAAACTTATTATTTATGAAAACAATTAAATTTTAAAGAAGAAATTTAGAAAAAAAATTTTGGAAATAATTGAATCTCTCCATTTATTTGTAACTTTTCCAAAATTCAATTTTATTTGTGTTCATAGCTAAAATTCTTCTAGAAATACATTATTTTTAATTAAATTAATTAAATACATATTACAAAATTTAACTAATTAATTAAAAATTAAAATTTCCTAAAATTCAAAATAAATGAATAAATTCAGACAAGTGGTTTTTAATATAAATATCTAACTTTAAAATCAATACGTTTTCCTCTTCAGGGTGTCAAAAAATAAAAATGTTTTACATTACAAGTCAAAGGAATTAAAACGTAACCAAAACATTGGAAGTTAAGAGTTTGGATTTAAAAAAAAAGATAAAAATAATCCATTATTAATAACAATTGAATAACTAAAAACACAAAATAAATAAACAAATAAGATTTTACAACAATTTACACTAAATAAATAAAATAAATTGAAACAAGTGTAAACTGTGAAGTCAACATTAAATAAGAATAACAATTTAATATTCAAATTTAACTTTTTTGAATGTAATATAAAATAATCCAGATTTTTAAATCAACTTTTAAACTTGTTAAGAAAAATGTTTTTTAACTTAAAATATTTGATGAGTAGATTTGAAAATTTTTCTAATACAAATTTTAGATCAAAATAAATGTATAGGTTATGTTTCTCTTTAGAAAAGAAAATACACAAAGCTTTATAATATAAAGAAAAGTAATAATAATAAGCTTTTTCTATAAATTAAAATTCTTTAATTCTTGAATAAAATAAAATGGGTTAAAAATATATTTTAAGAACATGTATTTTAAAACAAATTTATATTTAGACTTTTGATTGACAATGAAAAATAAAGAATAACTTACTGTTTCGTCGGTTTACCAGCCATTTTTTAAGGAAGAATTGTTACTCTTTATAACTTTAATTAAATCGTGACGAAAGGGAAAAACTTAATATTCTTTTATTTATGTTACAATTATAAAAGGTGACAGAAATCAGAAATCTCAGAAATTAACATGAGTGTTTTGTATTTGAAGGTTCTCAACTTTGTTAGGGTGCCTCGTTCTGCATCGACATCGACGGTCACCCCTACTTCATGGGTCACCCCCATGTTATAAAGTGTATAGTGTCGATAACAGAGGTGTGCAGAAAAATAGCCGCGCTCAAAACACGGTAGGTGGCACTAGTAACAATTTCTAAATACTAAAGGCGCTCGCACAGCTCTACTGCCAGCATGAGAGTAAGAGAGAAAAAACATGAAATTTGAATTTTCTGACTTACTTACTCTCATGTGTTACCATGACAACTATGCATGCATTGGCATGCTTGCAGAGCTGTGAGAGCGTCTTTAGAGTAGTTGTAATTTAATTATTAAATTTCATTAAGAAAGTACCCTCGGAAATAGAATTAACAGCGAGTTTTTGATGAAATTTGGAATAATG